>JAPTHN010000049.1:2140374-2802037 GCA_026936325.1 Platynereis dumerilii | reverse complement strand
TACTAAACTGAACCAAATAAAAAACGCAAAACTGTTTCCAGGGCTTTATTTTTCTGTATATAATTAAGATGGGCTGTTGAGTTGATGCATATGTATAATCAGGTGTCAAAGGACTCAGTTCCATAAAATCGTTAAATTCTGACCATTGCATCTGCATCTGCGGCAATGTTTATCACATTGGGGTATGGTCATTGGACAGGGGTATTAGGCACTCGACAGAGCAAATCATGTGAAAGCTTGAAGAAATGATGCAAAAGGCCACTAAATTTGCTTCAGTTGGTGCCACTTAACTTGTTAAAAAGTGGTTGTTTGAGAAGTCAGGTCAGAGTTTGTCACACACAATGACATTGCAGTGAAACACTTCAACTATTGAAACAGGTCAAGGAATGACCTAAACACATGAAATAGAGTGAAAAGGCATAGGGTCTATCAAAAAGACCTCTAACAACCTGAATAGCATCCGTACGACAAACATCAGTACCATGTGGGCTTTCTTTATGCTTTCCTTACAGCGGAAGATGTGTGGTAGGGAGAATAGCAAAAGGAGGGCAAAAAAAGTGCTGATGTTTAACTCTGCAGCTGATACACAGGTTGTGTGAAGCCCTTCTGAAAGATCCTAAGCCTTTTTCACCCGCAGCTATTGTCTGGGCTGTTTGAGGACTTGTTTCCGTAGTGGCATTGTTCCATTGGAATAACATTGTGTGTGGAAAACTTTCACCTGACTCCTCTAAAATAAATTTTTTTAGCAAGTCAGGTGGCAGTAAATGAAGTGAATTGTGTGGCCTTTTGCATCATTTTCTTCAAGCTTTAACATGAAATCATTAGATTTGCCCTATGGGGTGCCTAATACCCCTTTCCACTCACCATACACCAATGTGATAAACTAGGCCGCAGATGTGCAAACAAAGGTCAGACTGGAGTGATTTTATGGAACTGAGTCCTTTGACACCTGGTTACACACATGCATAAAATCAACAGCCTATCTGAATCATATACAGAAAAATAAAGCCCTGGCAATAGTTTTGCGTTTTTTATTTGGTTCAGTTTATTATTATAGCAAAGCATAGCATAAAAACAGAACTGAGATTGCTGACAAATAGTGAAAGGGGTCAAATTGTGAATCTAACATACTTCAGCTTTCTATACAATGATAAATAACTTTAGAATACCGCTTTATGTAAATTTATGGATATGAGTTAGTGCTTTGGTAATACCTCAATAAAGGTACTACCAAAGCACTAAGTCAGGAATCCTTTCCAATGGTGGCATTCTGCTGGAGTGGTGACAAAAAAAAACAGACAGCTGTCTGAGCCCTAAAGTAGCAGTTTGAAGCAGAGTGAGTCAGGGAGGGCTTTTCCTGACTCTTCAGATGGCCCTCTGAGGCTCCTCATTGGCACGTGATAAAAGTTGAGTGACGCCAATTGCTCAATCTGTCATCCTGGTGCCTTGGATGCCAGTTGCCATGGCAATGGAAGTTTACTTGCTGCCGGTTTCCTGTTTGCATCAATTGACCAAAAAAAATCAGTCTCACATTCCAAAGCAATATAAATTGTAATATATACTTATTATATAATAAAATAGCTCAAAGTATAAAACAAGAGTACAAAAATCCAAAGGTGATTCAAGTCAGCACACATGCTGCTACTGTTAGTAGGATCTAATATTCCTGGGTGTGCTTCCTACAGTATCATCATAATTGTAATTCTATGCAAGACAAATATGCCAGATTTAAAGACATCGCAATCACATCCACATCCAAAGGTCCCATTGCAATGACAGATGCAGCAATCACTGTCACTCAAGTTTTTTCTGGGTCTGCCACTGAATACTAAAGACACCACAACAATAGAAGGACTTTTTCCCAGAGAATTGTTTTAAATAGTGTAAGTTTTGCAGATGGTGGATTTGCTATCTAATTTTCTTTTTGGGTATATTACGGAAGTACCCCTATCGTGTATTTCAGGGCTAGTAACTGGTATTGCTGACATAACTGATCGATATGGTCCTTTTGTATTTTAATTTCTTCCTTCTCTAAATGTTGACATCAGTTTGGAAAGTTGAGGGTATATGACATTAGGCCAATATTAATTCAAATGCCCTTATTCCTTTAGGAAATAGAATACAAATCATTATATCAGGTGTTCACTGTTCATATGATATATTTTTCACTTCACAGGGCTCTGATGGACGAATAACTAGCCTAGTCACAAAGCTAGTCAGTTTGACCTTGAATGGACTTATCTTGCTACTTTACTCAACTGTAATGTATAGACATCTATTACCCATGCTTCCTTGGGAAGATAAATGTTTCAGTCGAGAGGAAAAACTTGCCAAGGACAGTAGATCAATATACTTTTAGCTTCCCCTTGCTTTTCTGTCAAAATGGTTATGAACTAATGTAGGAAATTAAACAACATCGAAATAACATCCAAGTAGGAAATTAAACAACATCGAAATAACATCCATCTGAAGTGACCTTGTGTCAAATGTGCTATTGTCAATCAAATCTTATCTAGGTTCCCCACAGAATAATCACTGCTTTAGAAAAATCTTAATCATGAATATGTAATATATCAGGGAAGCATGCAATTGGAATTGGGGAATTTGCATGCAATCAAGATCTGTTGCAGGCATCTTTAATTTGAGTTTGCACATCCCATGGTTATAAAGATCCCAGATTTTCTATTGTGATTGCAAAGAATGGTTATTTATTCCAAAAATTATCATAAACTGATAGCCCAAAAATCAGAAACTAGACTCAAAAAAGGTTTATGCAAAATAGACAAAATGAATGGTAGTTGGTGTCCGTCCATAATTTTGTGTAAATTCAGACAAATTTTTTAAAAGGTATGTTTATTTTTGACATTTCATTGATCAAAGCACGCAAAATATTGATCAGGATAAAAATCTTGTCTGATATACACAAAATTTTGGACAGACACCAGCTAACATTCATTTTATCTATTTCACACAAAACCTTATTTCAGTGTAGATATTTGAAGAGACCAAAAACAGCTGACAGCAGGAAAAGCCCAGGGGTGAGTCGGAAGAATGCTGGTTCGGTGTCTTTGATCTCATGACATTAATCTTGTTACAATGTGGCATGCAAAAGGCTAATCGTAACATTGCAGACGATGTTATAAATGCTGCTATCAAACTAAAATATAAAGCATGTTTTATTAAACTCTTCAAAAAATGTTTTGTATGTAAACTTTACGGGTTCCATAAGCTGGTATAGATAAGGAACCCTAAAAGGTTCATTACTCAACTTTAAAAAGGTTCCAACAACAAACAAAAACATTTAGATAAACCAGCTGCACTGAACTCCCACAACGCAACCCCTTTCTCTCACATTGGCAGCATAGAGTCCTATCATAGGGCCTTCCCACCAAGTATTGAACCTTTTCAATTCAATTGAACCCTAAAAAGAGGTTGGAACCTTTTTTCAGCTGTGGATTCTTTATATATACCATAAAGAACCTTTTGCGTTAAGAGTGTAGGACATTACTTCATTCACACGCTGCTTGAGTGCCAGGGCTATGAAGTCATCACCGAACTAGGCCTGAGTATGATTTTCAATGTCATTTCACCGAACTAGGCCTGAGTATGATTTCCAATGTCATTTTTTCCTATAACAGATTTTACTCTTCAGCCTCCGTAACAATTGCAAGGACATTCTTGGTTTTCATATCGGGGTTCTTTGCTCTGACTGTGTCCAATCAGAGAGTCCAATATCATGGCCAGTGGGCACCAATGAGAATTTATGTCCTTGCAAAATGAGTTTTGCTCTCCTGATGTTTCCCAGGAGCACGGTAATGCAATATGGTGTAGAAGCCTCTTTGGGCCAGAATTCCCCGCTGACCTTTGGCAATTCATTTCTAAAAATAAGATAAGATAAGATAAGATAAAACTTTATTTCAAGTCGGTGATGACATAAAAACAGATAACACAAGCTATAAAGCTTTTAACCGACAATGTGAAATAACAAAACAAGATGAAATATATATACAGATGAGTTAATGAAATTTGAAAGAAAGTTTACAAACTTAAAGATGCACTTAAGCTGAGATCATTATACTTTACAGAGAATATCTGAGACATAGTATACATTTTGTACAATCACAATTTTTCAAGCAATTGCTCTTTCTTAAAGCACACTTAAATGAACAAAATTCTTGAAAACATTTCAAGTTACCGGGCAGAGAATTCCACAACGAGGAACCTTGATATCTGATTGACTTTTTTCCAAACTGAATAGTGTTAAAGGTTGGTAGAACTAGTCTGTTACTGTCACGCATGTTGTAGGGAGACACCTGTTTAATGAAAAAGTTACTTTCCAAGGGTGGTGCTAGGTTATTAAGTACTTTGAAAACAAATTCTGCTAAGTTATTTCTACGATTTACATACAGCATGTTTTTGCCAGTTTTTATTAATAAGTCATCATAAGTGCTTTCATAATCATTACATACCAGCTTTAAGGCTCTTTTATTTAACTTTTCAATTTTTCGACACTGGCCAAGAGAAAAAGTATCATATGCTAAAGAACAGTATACAAAATTGGAAGCCACAAAAGCTTCGTATACTCTCAGTTTACCTTCATAATCAACATACTTGCTCATTCTTTGCAAAGCATTTATTTGTCTAGCTGCTTTTTTCGATATTACCGAAATGTGGTGATTAAAGTTTAGCTTTTGGTCAATGTGAATACCTAATAGCTTGACTACAGCCTCAGACTTGATGATGTTATTTTCCACCTTAATTTCAAAATCTTTGTTATCACGACTGAAACATATCGCCTGAAATTTGGATGGATTAGCTTTCATGTAATTTGCCTTAAACCAGGTTAACGCTTGTGCTGATGCTTCCTCAAGTTTACTTTTAACAACTGCTAGATCCCTATGGGAATATGACAAAGTGTTATCATCTGCATAATTATATACTTCACAAGTTTTCTCTAAGTCCATCAAGAAATCATTGATAAAAATATTAAATAGGAGAGGGCCCATAAGCGATCCTTGTGGGACGCCAGTCTTTAAGTTTAGCCATTCACTCCGTATACGTCCTAATTTTACAGCTTGCTTTCTATTACTGAGGTAATTCATGATATGTGTGCATGCCTCCAACGAAATACCATAGGCATGTAGTTTGGCTATCAGAAGTCCATGCGGTAAGCTATCGAATGCTTTAGAAAGATCAATCAAAATACATCCAACATTACAGTTGTTGTCTATGGACTTTCTCCAACTTTCAATACATTTTACTAGTACATTGTTACAACTAAAGAGTTTACGATAAGCAGAAAGATCATTTGACAATGAAATTGACATAAAATTCATAAGTTGATCACATAGGATTCCTTCAAAAATTTTTGAAGTGGAAGGAAGGACACTCACTGGCCTATAGTTTTCTTTAGCCAGTTGGTCAGATTTTTTGTACAGAGGAGTTACTTCAGCCTTTTTATTATAGTCAGGAAACATATTGGTTTCTATGCATCTATTAATAATTGGAGTGAGAGTTAAACTGATATTGTTGCTACCTTTGTTTAGAAGTTTAGGAGAAATGTGATCAAAGCCAGTTGCTTTGTTTGTTTGTAGAATTTTAAGTTTGTTCAGAACTGTTGATGAATTAACTGGGGAGAAATTAAATTGTTGTCCATTGTTAGAGTGTTGTTTGATTGTTTTTACACTTGGGTGATCTTTGTAGTGGTCAATGACCTGATCAGCTGTCATTTGCTTCACCTCACTTGGTTCACAAAAATCATTTGTTACATTTATAAAGAATTTGTTGAAGGTGTTACTTACATCAATTGGTTTGCTAATTATACAGTTGTCTTCATATAATGTAATATTTTGATTGCTGGATTTTACGTTATTGGTCATAAATGGTTTAACGACATCCCAAAAGTGTTTTCCCTTACTTTTCTGAGTGTTACAGTTTTCATCAAAATACTTTCGTAGGGAGTTTTTCTTTAGTTTATTGACCAGATTTCTTTGTTTTTTAAAATTTTGCCAGGTTTCTTGGCATTTTGACTTTTGAAACTTTCTTCTTAAAGATGCTTTTACATTGATAGCTTTGCGCAAATTGTTATTCATGTACGGTAGCTGTCTATATTTTACAAGTTTTTGCTTTCTAGGTGCATTATTGTCAATAATGTTTAGCAATAAAGAATTATGAAACCATAGTTGATCATCGACGTCATCAAATATTTGAGATACTTGAAAAGGCGCAGTTTCCAAATCCTTATTATAGCAGTCTTCATCAAAATTTTTAAAAGATCTGTACTGTATTACCTTAGGCTCATCAGACGGGCAGAAAAGTTTAGTTGCAGCACTGATATAATTATGGAAGTCACTGATTCCTAAGGATAGATTTATGGTTTGTCTAATAGATCTTGGACTATTTGTCAGAATAATGTCTAACAAAGTTGGCTGATCGACACTTTTAAAACAGGTGGGATCTTTTATCAACTGTTTAAGGTCATATGTATCGCAGATTTCTGAAAGCTGGTTATTAGCTTTTGCAAAGTTTATGTTTAAATCTCCAATTATATAAACAATTTCACTTTCGGACAGGCACTTGTTTAGCATAGTTTCTAAGGCATCACTCAAAAAGCTAATGTGAATATTTGGAGGTCTATAAACATGTAAGAAGAACATATTTTTATTTGAAGTTTTGATTTGAATTGCTATAGTTTCAATACCACTACTGTTTACTGCAATATCTGGCCTGCTTCTGTTTATAAATGCAGTATTACTATACCATGCAGTGACTTGCATAGAGTCTGAGAGTTAATTAACTCTGCATCACTAGCCTGATTGGTGAATTATCATAAAGCCAGTCAATACGACCTTGAATGAATTATAAATCTAGCTTACTTCCCCAACTTTAGTGTATACGATATAGACGCAGCAGAGTAATCATTAAAGTAGCAGAGAGAAAGAATCTTTAAGGCAGACATTTAAAGTCACTGTGTCCTTGGCAGAAGATAAATGTTTCAATATCTGAGAAAAAACTTGTCAAGGACTGATGATCTAGCCTTTCCGTCAGATTTTTTATTCCACCACCGACCTGAAGGAGAAGACTAAACTGCATCAAAATAATATCCAACCGAAATAATCTAATGACGGATGTGGCATTGTTATTGAAATCTTAAAAATCTTAGTCTCCCAACTCATTATTGCAGCGCACACCACTTTAAAAAATATTCTTTTATCATAGATCTACATGCAATATACCAGGGAATATAATTATCTGGGAATATATCTGGGCAGAATATACTGTAGCTACATAATTTGTGTGCTTGTATACAAGCAAGAGCCATCAGAGTTATTACTCAAAATCGATCTCTTAAAAGCTCATCTACAGTTAGCAGACATTTAGATCTTGAGTTGGGTAAACCAAACTGTTGTAAATGTCCCACAATCTCCATTTTGAGTGAAATGAAAAGTTATTTATTCCACAAATTTACATAAACTGAACAAGTGAAGGAATCAGAGGCCAGAAATTCAAAGACACATCTTTTTGCCTGATCTACTTAACATATTGTGCGGCGGTTTACATCAAATAAGACATTAAAGCATTTCCACACAGGACAGAATTAGGCTCACAGTATGCCTCATAATTTCCTTGGCAGCTGAAGAATAAATAGCTCATTATATTAAACTCCAAACAAATAGCTGTAAACCAATAACTTAATTATTTAACGCTGTGATTATCCTGTTTCATTCACTCATTTATCATGAAAAAAAAAAAATGCATGGATTTCTTATGCTACTCGTTATAGTTCTAAGACACAAAAATATTTCTAAAACAGGACACTTATTTTGATTAACTTCATGTCTAAATGATTTAATATTACATTGAGGGGGGGGGATAAATTTACATGTATGTTCAGCGTGCCAAATCACAGGGTCCTTGGTTCAACTCCACCTCTGGTTTTGGTCAGTTTTACCTATGTCTGACAACAGTTTCAATCATCCTTTAAATCTTTACTCTGTCCTTCTCCTGTCCTACCTAACCTGGCCCAGCAAAAGTTAAGAATGTAAAGCTCTTATCATCAATTCATCCCAAAAATTGTAAAGCCAGATATATCGAGATACCAATACATTGTTGCATTAGTAAGGTTTCTTGTGCTTGTAGACCTTCTGCCCCAAAGCAACTGCGCAGTGTTTGTCAGTCAATGAAGCTCATTTAGAGCACCAGGCTCCAGAGCCAGCTTAATTTGCTTTCAAATTAACAGCTGTGATCAGATCAGACAGTTCATGAGGTTTTGGAGTCAAGCGTGTTTCCTTACATTACAGTGGCGTAACTAGGGGGTCTCGAGCGGGGGGCACCTGGGGGGCACGCGATTCTCTGGGGGGGGGCACGCGATTCTCGGGGGGGGGGCACCCATAATACTAATGTTATATTTCAGCCAAGGTAGAAAAGTTCATATGGGGGGCCTCGTGAGCGCCCAGAACTGGGCTTAGAGGGCTGCATTTACCATATCTATCTATCTATCTATCTATCTATCTAGGGTTCTTCACTGCTGATTTTGGTAACCTCTGCATAAGTTTGCAAAGAAAAGCAAAAAAATCGATATACATAACCTTCAAAAACAAAATAATATACACCGTAATATCAATTAGCACAGAAAATAACATTTTTTTCTCTCTAGAATTCATGCGGTTCTGCTCTTGGACTCAAGTGTTCATAAACATACGTACAGTAATTAGTAGCAAAAGAAAACCAAAGTAATGATAAAAAGATGATCTAAAACAAAAGAACAATTTATAGGCAAACCAAAAATTACTCTTACCCAACCAAGTTTTTGACTCAAGCAGTGTCAGACATGAGCATGACCATTGATCGACATGATCTGACACCAAGAAAAGAGGGAATACATGTAACCTTCTTTTTTTCAATGAAACCATTACGTCGTGGATAGCAGTGTCACTCCTTAATTTGAGATGGATGAAAATGAAAAGTGACAACCTGAAGTGATGTGCTAGTCAATTTCCTTAAAAAGATAGCGTAATATGAATGTTCCTTTTTCTTTTAAGTAAATAATTCATTAAAATTTAATGAAGTTCTATGAGAACTGCTTGTTATGGATGGAGCAATATGTGACAAAGCTGAGATGTCAATCCATCAGTCACAGCTAAAGTTTTATGTATTGATTGTGTTGTTTCATTAAATTTGGCACTGAATATGGCAGTGTAACATAACATTATGTCACTGTAACTTGGAAATTGGGCACTTTTTGAGACAACTCAATAGTGTTTCAACGAAGTTTCCAAATCTTACTCTGTTGCTGCATGAAATTTGCCACTGAATATGGTAGTGTACACTTAAAAAAGAAAAGAAAATGTAATTGCTAATTCGTGGAAAAATGTATAGTAGAGATTTGTTGCCAAAACGTAAACACAGCATCGAGATTTTTTTTACCACAACGTCATATCATATGATTATGCAAGCTAATGTCACATCTTGACAAGTTGACATTGCTACATAACATTGTGAAAACGTCATTTCTACTAAATAATTCTACATAACTCATGCCAACATTGCGAGGTTGCTGCAACATAATTATGCTTGTTAAAAAGTAGTTTTTTTAGCAGCGCTGATGCTGTTACCCTAGAATTTTTCTACAAACTCTGACCATATAGGCGATCGCACTGTTACACCTATCACTCTGAAACTTGCCATATGGTCTCATCATGAGTTTATCTTGCTTCCATCAACTTTTGGTAAACTTCTGTGACAATCATTTTTCTATTTACTCTACTAAAAAGCTAGTTTTTCCCGGGAAATGATTGTACATGGTAAGCTGCTGCTGCTCTGACAGCCAGAGACTGTGTACTCACCAAGTGACCTAATTAAGGAGTTTTCTTGTTTACATTTACCTGGTTCTCATATACAGAGCAAACAACAAACTTTGCCATGTAGCCAGTGTGCTATCTTTTAGTACAAACAATACATTTCAAAAATTAGAAGTCAATCAGTTAAGTTTGCTTTGAGATTAGGCAGTTTTAGCACATTTTAGTTTGTTTTTTTTACTAGAATTTAAAGTCCAAGTTGTACTGTTCATTGGTCAGTGGGTTACCATTCCAAACTCATCAGTGACAGATTATTCAGGCCTGTGCCGCTTAAAGTGCTTGCACGTTATTTTTTCAAAATAAACCAATCTCAGTCGCCTCTACTTCTCTGCGTATTTATCTGAAGTATATTGTTTTGTTGCTTTTGCCAAGATTAATTGCCCTTAAAGTGTTATTGCACTTCCATAAATAAATATAGATTGATCTGATGACTTATCAAAGAAAAACAACATAAAAACACTGTTTTCTTCAACGCACTCTGATAAATGCAAGAACCAGAAAGTATAAATCCAAACTTTAAGACACGCAAGCAACCTAATTTGCGATGTATGACTTGCTTGTGGCCAATTATATTTTTTAGCTGGTTTTTAATACCATTTATGTCAAAAATGTTACTTCAGCTTCAGCTTGATACTTCAGGAACTATCAATTCAGCGTTAGTTTTTTCAGACTTTTCAAGCTTAACCAACTTAAAATTTCTTTGCAATTACGCAAGAAGTTGATGAGTGGGCAACCATTTAATTTCCAGGGGGGGCTTGGTGTTTTACTCGGCGGGTAAATATTTATTTAATGGTAATGGCGGCAGTATTTATTTATTTCTAGCGCGAAAGTCCTCAAATATTCATTCCTAAATCAAACACAGCCTCAAGAAATACCCTCTGACAGTAATTATCTATTTCATACTCCCAAAAAGAGTTTATTTATTTCAGTAAAACTGACCAAGAAATTATTTATCTTAAAAAAAAACTCCAACCCCCCCCCCCCACCTGGATATTAACTTGTCTCCCCCTAATATAAATGGAAAAGTGTAGTGAAGTGTTTGGCATCATCATAATATTATATTCTGGTTGAATCTAGAGTTAAATATTTGTTTATAGTTTTGTTTTTCTTTAATTACAATTTTGAAGAAGCTTTTAATGATAATGCATATAACTTCTAGTGCTGTAGAAATAGGCAGCCAGGGTTGAAAGACATTATCAATTATCACTTGACTCAACTCTTAATTTAAAACAAAAAAATATGATCTAACTTCAGCTTAGCTTGAGAAATTATGAAAAATTTATCGTATGATGAATAGAAATAAATAAGGAAGTTTTAAACCAAAAACTAGGCGATGCAAAGAAGAAAGACCACCTTCATGCAATTTGCTCGTACCTCCTCCCAGGTGGGGAGAGTGGGAACTGATGACAACATAATCTGAATAAAGGGGCAACCAATGGAAGTTAATTGGAGGGGGGAGGGGTTGCGTCTTGTTTTTTTAATAAATAATTTCTTACCTATAGTTTTGGTGAAACAAATTTGTTACAAAATTATTTCTTCGGCCGTCTTGAAATAAATAATTTTTTGTGGGGGTATTTCTTAACATGGGATTGCTTGATTTAGTAACGAGTATTTGAGGATGCTGCAGGCTGGAAACAAATAATTTTGTGACTATGAAATTTGATCACGTTCCTCCAACACTGAAAAAAAGTGCAATGGCTCCAGTTGAGCACAGAACTAATAATGATGACAAATATTTTGTAAGACCGCAGATTTTACTGAAATGGACTCCCAGCCAATGAAATTCTCAACCTATATTATTTTCTAATGGCCCCTTCTCACAGAGCCAAGTGCAGCCAAGACTAAAGAGTTATAAATTGGTAAAAATAAGCAGGACATGTCTTTAGTCAAGACATCTTAGACTGGAAAAAATGTAATAAGAATTGACTGGATTAGCCAAAAAATCCACCTAAATTTGGTTGCAGTCTCACGAAATTTGGGCACCACCTGAAAAATTCAGATGGTTTAGACAAATTCCAAGCACCTACTAATTATAAATATTCATCAGGGCACCAGCAAAAAATCGATTAGAAACAATGGTGGAGAAATATTTTTTGCACAAAGAGCATCCTAAAACTAAAAGATAATCAAAAGTGTTAAGATTGACGTATCTGATCAGAGTAGCACTTGATCGCATTTTAATTTTTTCTTGGGTACAAGTATGTGCGTTTCGTGCTGACGTACTGTTTTCTTGGCATATATTTGTGGGCCAATGTACATCCAGGTGCTTAGATAAGACTTGATACAAAGATACTGATAAAATTATGTGATTCAATAACCCCAGAAGCATCCTTGCATTGTCATTTTCCGCAAATACTTCATGGAAGGAAGATATTGCGTGAGTCATTACATCGGCTAGGTGTCCTCATATTAGGACACAGCGTGGTTCTTATATTTTCGATCAATGTGGATCACAACATTGTGGCAGAGCAATTTCAGATCCTAATTTTTCAAAAGCCAGTGCTCAGGAAGTGATCATTTCTTTTTCTCAATATATACAACATTTTCACAATCTTTAACTCTGGGGGGCTGAACTTTCCATCTTGTGGATAATTGTATGCATATTTCTATACTAAAAAAGTTGGATTAAATTGTCAGTTTCTCCAGCACCTTACATACAAAGCATCAATGAGCGTGGACTTACCTCAGAAGAAAGAGTTTTCCTCATAGAAGTGCACAACGTCTTTCCCACAGTGCATCAAGCGGGTCATGATAACACAGAGAGCTCAATCTCATTATTGTGACAATATTTGATGACATTGATATATTTTACCTGTAGACAGACATTAATAACAGGTTCAGATACAAGATGGCCACCCAAGGCTTCCACATCGCTGACTATGTGGTATTCATTATAGTCCTGCTGCTCTCCTTAGCAGTGGGGGTGTATTACAGCTTCAAAGACAGGAAGAAGATGACCCCAGATGATTACTTTATAGCAAGCAAGAAACTGCATCCTGTCCCGGTTGCCATCTTGATGTTCATGTCCTACATTTCAGGAGTTCTTTTAATGGGAAATACCGCAGAAGTTTACACCGCAGGCATTCAGTTCTGGTTAGCTGGGTGGGGGAGCACTTTGGCATTCATCTTCAGTGCTATTGTATTGGTACCATTCTTCTATCGACTCAACATGATAAGCTCTTTTGAATATTACGACAAGAGGTTTGGATCCACGGCATGCCGACTATGGGCATCCATCATGTTTCTGCTTTCTTCAATCGTGTATGTTGGACTTGCTATGTACACTCCAGCAATAGCACTGAATGCAGGTAATGACATTCTTTACTATTGTACTAATTTATTTTTCTTTCAACTCCACATGCAATTCTAACAGGTTTTAGCTGGCTTTCAAAAGAATGCCACACTTTGCTGAAGACAGATATCGGTTGTTAGAAATCTTTTACAAACTGCTAATCCAGCAGCGTACAGAACCCTATATAGTGATGAATCAAATTAATTTGGCTATTTATTAATTTCAAATCTGGCTTGTGACGGGACAATGTAAACAATAGAGTTGATTGGTTGTTTAATGCAATTTGATGCAAATGTCATCTGTGAAACATATATATCTTATTTTCAGTCACTGAAATGCCAGTTTGGGCTTCAATATTGGCTTGTGGATTTGTGGCCACAATTTACACATCCATGGGTGGAATAAAGGCTGTGGTTTGGACAGATACCCTACAGGGATTCATTCTCATCATCGGAGTGTTTGTTGTATTCACCATTGGCATTGTTAAACTTGGAGGATTTGGTGAAATTTGGGCAATAGGCAAGGAAGGCGGCCGGCTAGAACTGTGGAACTTTGATCCGGATCCTACTGTTCGGCTAACATTTTGGTCGACCATATTTGGACGATTCTTCATCTCATTGAACTATGTTGGCACGGGACAGACGAGCATCCAGCGTTACAGCACATTACCGTCCCTGAAAGACGCTCAGATATCAGCTTTGCTAAACATCCCATCCATTCTGATTGTGTACACTATAACATGTTTAACTGGACTAACGGTCTATGCATATTATACCAAACTTGGGTGTGATCCACTTGATAATGCTGATATCAGTAGTTCCAACCAGTTACTTCCATATTTCATTGTAGACGCTGTGGCGATTCCTGGGATATCGGGATTTTTTGTTGCAATTCTATTCAGCGGGGCATTGAGTTCTATTTCATCATCACTCAATTCCATGGCAGCTTGCACTTGGAAAGACTTTATGGAGAATCAATTGATCAAGATAGCTGATTGGAAAAAAGTCACAATAAACAAGGTATTAGTCCTGATATATGGAATGTTGGCTATAATAATGGCTTTCCTAGCAAGTGGCCTCGGAGGCCATGTTTTACAAGCCTCCCAGACTTTAATTGGGGGTTTGGGTGGACCAAGTATTGGAATGTTTTTCTTGGGCATGTTCTTTCCTTTTGCTAATTGGCAGGGGGCGCTCTTTGGCAGTCTCATAGGTTTCGCTTTTACCAACTGGATTTCAATAGGAGCCTATCTCAATCCGGGAACATTTGGCAAGTTACCGACAGTGTTACACAACTGCTCAAAAGAGGTATTTCCCACGACGACCTTTTCCTACATCACCGACTATACTGACACCTTTCATTCCAGCACTGAAACACCAGGGGGCGATGACACGTTTGTGTTGTACAGACTCTCGTATATGTACACATCAGGGATTGGTTGTATCGTGACTCTGATTTGTGGAATCATCATCTCATTAGTCACAGGTGGAACAGATAGGTATGACAATAACCTAATCCATCCATATGTTCATAAGATATGTTGTTGCCTCAAGGGGAAAATGGGTTATGAAGTATCAGAACTGCCTGTCAAGGTTGTTGATGAAATATCTACTATTGGTGACGAAGGGACTTTTCACAGTAGGTCTAAATTGTTTCTATCTAAAGATGACAATTTCCATGAACCTGATCAAACTAGATTTTAGGACCACACAGATATATTTCATGAACAAAGTTGGTCTGTTCCACAACATATTTCGAATCTGCATTTTACTACTTGCTTACTGGTGGAGGGTTGTCTGTTGGTCTTGTAAAATGTATGGCAGATATTATGTTGGCACAACGCAAACATGATTTGAAGGTTTTTCAGAAATATTGTGAAACCTTGCCTAAACATCATAGGCTAATGTCGTATTTTTTACATCGCTTTGCAGCGTTGTGACAATGTAATTTCTAACATGCAATTCTGCATCATTTTACAAACATTGTGACATTTTCACAACGTTGCTGCAACGTAGATGAGCCCATTGGGATTTTTGTTTGGCGACACACCACTCAAGATTAGAAATGGTGAAACTGATTGTGAAAGGAACTGCTGTTATCATCATTGTTATTTGAAAGAAAATCAATTAAAAAATTCCAGAAATCCTTAATCATGTGTTTGTAAATAATGCTTTTGATAAAAATATAATAGCAGCAAGTAGAATCATTAATGTGTTTGTAATCACTAAGAACAAAAATTAATTTTAAAAACAATGAATTAATCATCAATGTGTCTGTCTATTGTTCTTTTGAGAGAAAAAAAAAAGAAAAAGGCCAGTCACATCCAGGGTTGCGATTTTTATTGATTTTTATAAAAAAATCAAAAAAATCGGATTTTTTTAATTTAAATCGGAATTTTTTGATTTAAATCGGATTTAAATCATTAATGGAAATAGTTCATTTTCCGTATCAATTTCACCAACTGTTATTAATTTTTATGCATTGACATATTATGAATAACACATATGTGGATGTCAATAAGGCATATATATAATAATTTTGTTTAAATTAGAGAAATTATAAAGCGAAATTATGAAATCAGGGCAGGTGATGTATTAAATATAATAAGCTACGGCAGCAGTTCCACATTTTGATACGGATGTGTTAATAAATGTCTTTTTCACTGAACATCAAACATAACTATACAGCTTACTTGTAATAGAAGTACACCTTCTAAAAGATAAAAAGGGATGTCAAAACAAGGCATCATTTTCCCTACTCTGCAATGAACTGAACTGCTATGTTAAATCACCAGTCTCAGCACTCAGTCTCACGATGCCTGTTAATTTTGTTTCACATGTAGTGTATTTGATATCGGTTTAGCGGTAGGGGCTTTGGGGACAGTGCTGCATTTGCAGAACATAGCTTTGCTTTCCATTGCAGCAATGAAATTGTTTAGAGAATCATGAGAATGCCATGATTGAAATAAAATTGTTTAAATCTTTATTTACATGTATGTAGTCATTCTACTCGGATATATTTATCAGAAATATTTTATCATATATCTAAAATTATATCTTATATATATATATATACAAGGGGCCTGTGTGATATGTCATTAGACATATTTATGAAAGAGTATTGCTAAATGGTAGGTTGCAAGCTGTAATATCTCACTGCCAGCTTTATTTGTGCTTTTTTAAGCCTTTTTATCACAACTTTGATAAAAATCATGATTTTTATTGAGTGATTTAAATCATGATTTAAATCAATGATTCAAATCGAATGATTTAAATCCAGCAACCCTGGACTCACATCAACAGACCACTGGATCTTCCAACTCCTCCATCCCCCTCCCCAGCTCCATTCCATTATGACAGCCTACTTTAGAGGGGATTTATTGGTAAAGTAATAGAAAAAATATCAATATGTCTGTGATTGTTTTTCTGCAGATCAATAGATATTTCTGCTGGTACATAGACCGGGGCTAGTTGTCATAGGGGCAAGTTGTCACAATGCTTATTACTCAGCTATGGATAGTAGCAGCTGCATGGCAATTAAATCAATTTTGATATTTTTTGACATGGGGAATATTTTTGTGATGATATCACAAAAATGTGTAGTCTGTCATGTGCTATGCGAAGATTTATGAAAATGACAGTTCAAACTCTATATTTTCAACATTTTTAAATTATTCAATGTCTTCCAATTTGAGACAATTTTTTCGGAGATTAGGGTGTTGATTCATGATGGCATTAATCCATAGTCTCTGTGAACAATCTGTCTGTGTTTTCTAAGTGGAAACAGAATATATTCTCTTTTGATTACCGAGATATCGGATTGACTTCATGATCGTGACGAGGATAGGCCGGGGCTAGTTGTCACAGGGGCAAGTTGTCACAATGCTTATAACTTGGCTATGGGTAGGGTGCATCGTCTGCCCCTTAAAAATTAAAAAATTGTCTTTTTCATTTGCACTTTTCCCACATTGCACCTTTGCCCGTAAAAACACCTCATGCAAAATTTCAATCAGATCGGATGTGGCCTTAGGGTGGCACTTTTGTGTTAAAGTTGAGTCCAAAATTGACAAAAAATGATGCTTTGGAAAGTCGCGGTTAGAAATATCTAGCTTATGTTTTGTTGTATGATTTCAATTCATATACCATCGTTCTGAGAAGAAAATTGTCTTAAATTTGAATGGTAGAAAGCTATATTTCTGAAAATTTCTCATTTTTTGGAAAGTCGAGAGTCTTTGACTTTTATGACAAAATGTTTTGAAAAATCAACTTAAAAGTTAAACTTCTGCCTAACCTTAACATAATCATTAGAATAAAACATAAGACACACTTTGCTGAAGAAAGTAGGAAATGTGATATGTTTTCTAGATAGTTATTCATCAAATTCAAATGTGCAAATTTGCATAAATTACATGTAAATATGAGAAATACAACAGTTCATTGAGACACCGTTCTGTCTCTCTTTTTCTTCTGACTACATCATAATTCAATCAAGGTTTTATCAGATGATGTAGTAGACCACATCCTCACTTCATAGACTTCTTTGAGTTCCCAAAGTCATATTAACATCCTGTTTTTGATTTATCACATTTTTCCTTATAAAAAAGAAAATATCTCGACAAAATTGCGACTTCTCCTGAATGGAAACCATTGATGTTGGTATTCAAATTAAAGCTCTCTTTCTAAGGAATCTAACTATGGCATCCAGAAATCACTCAAAAGAAAATTGACAATATTATTTATAACCGCGAATTGCTAAAACATGACCTAACACTGAAATTTCAAAGCTATTGTGCCACCCTTTGGCATTAGAATTTTTTCTTAAAATTTTGCAGGGCTTCTTTTATGATACAAGGGAACATTCATGCAAAAGTGCATGAAGTTTTGAAGATATAGGGGCAGACGATGCACCCTAGCTATGGGTGGCAGCAGTTCTGTCGTTATTAAATAAATTTCAAGATCTGTTTGGATTACAGAAAATCTGTCAAGAGATGTTAGATTGGCCATATGAGTGTGACAACTTGCCCGGGCTTGGGGCAAGTTGTCACATTTTCACAAAAATGACTTTGAGTTACAACATGACCTACAGGGAAACACATGGTTGATAAATCAGGACGAAAGCTGAATAAAAACTTTCTCAAGACTTACAAAAATGTTACAGGGCAGGAAGTTTCCAGACAACCTGAACCTAGAGACCTCTCAGATACAGTCAAACTTGAAGTAAAAAAAATTGTGACAACTAGCCCCGGTCTCCCCTATCCTATAATGTTGGAGGGTGTGCTTCCTTCAGTGTGAGCATCATCTTAATTGTAATTCTACGCAAGCAAAATAAGTCAGATTAGAAGACATCAAAATAACATGCAAAGGTATTTTTCTTTGACAGATGCAGCAAATGTTTAATCTGGGTTTGCCACTGAATACTAAAGACACCATGTCAATAGAAGGACTTTTCCCAGAGACTTATTTCAGTGGAAGTTTTGCAGATGGTGGATTTGCTGCCTCATTTTCCTTTTGGGTATATTAAGATAGTACCCCTGTCGTAACTTTCAGGTATACATGTAGTACCAGGTATTGCAAACACAACTGATCAATAAGCTCAGGACTTCTGTATTAATTTCTTCCTTATCAAAATGTTAACATCAGTTTGGAAAGTTAAGAGTTCATGACATTATATTAATTTTAATTTCCTTATCCCTTTAGGCATAGAATCCTGAATACAAATCATTATAATACCAGGTGTTCACTGTTCATAAGATATATTTTGCACTTTACAAGGCTCTGATAGACAAACAACCCTATACTGCTAGCCTTGTTAGTACATTGTCACAAGGCCAGTCCAGTGGCGGATACAAGGGGGGGGGGCCTAGGGGGCCCGGCCCCCCACCTAGACCACCAAGATTAATAGTAGCATTTTGAAGAACAATTGCGATTAGCGGGCCCGCAAATGCCGAAACACGTCGCGCCCCCCTAAACTATTGTGTCTGGATCGGCCACTGTAGTCAGCTTGACCTTGAATGAATATCTTGCTAATTCACTCATCAGCAACGTATAGGGGCACTTGGGTAATCATAAAACCCCCATTAATTAATCATTTAAGCAGCTGAAAGAAAGAAATAGGCAGACATCTTCAGCCCAAGCATCATTGAGAAGATAAATGTTCGGGACAAGAGAAAAAAATGTCAAGGACTGTAGATCAATATCTTTCAGCTTCCCCTCGCTGTTTCAGAATTGCTATTGATTAATTAAAAGAACTAAAGCAGGAAATTAAACGACATGAAAATAAGATCCATCTCGAATGACCTTCTGTCAGATGTGGCAATGTCAATCAAATCTTATCTGGGTTCCCCACAGAATACATTTGAAGAGACCAAAAACAGCTGACAGCAGGAAAAACCAAGAGGTGAGTTGGAAGAATGCTGCTTCAGTGTCTCTGATCTTATGACTTAATCTTGTTGCAAAGTGGCATGCCACAGGCCATGTTATAAAAGCTGCTATCAAATAGTTTTTCCAGGGGTATAGATTGTCTGCAGAATAAGGCAGGTTCTGCGGGAGCTTGTAGGAGAGTAAATTTTGTTTCTACCCGACTTTTCGAGGAATATAGGTGCCATTTTAAGGAAATTAAATACTGACTTTTCACAAGATTTTATAAAGATGGTAAAGAGAGATAGGTACCAAGTTTCCCTCAATTTAATGATTCGCCAAATACATGTGACGATTATTAGGATATGAGCTTATTCACATGCTGCTAGAGCAATGAAATCATCACCCCACTACAGCCTAGTATAGGCCTGAGTATGCATACCCAATGTCAGTTTCTCTTACAGCAGATTTTTACTCTTCAGTGATTAGTTCAGCCTTCACGACGGTTGCAAATAAGTTCTTGGTTTTCTTATCAGGGTTCTATGCTATGACAGTGTCCAATCAGAGAGTCCAATATCATGGCCAGTGGGCACCAATGAGAATTTATGTCCTTAGTAATGATTCTTGCCTTCCTGAAGCTTCCCAGGAGCACGGTAATGCAATATAGTGCCGAAGCCTATTTGGCCCAGAGTTCTCTCTGGCCTTTGCCAATTCATTTCTGTTCATACAGGCAATATTCCATGCAGTGTCTGGTATTCTAATATATCTATATTCTGTGCAAGGGTGTCTTGAGAATAAATATTTTCATCATTCTGTGATTATCCTTGGTAATTACACAGGGTAGGATTAACATTTATTGTGTGGACAGATAACAGATATATATAGACCAAAGAATACCTTTTCCAAAGTTTCAAAATTACATCATCTTGTAATAAATCCAATTGGAATGAATAAGTTCATGTTCGGTTTCCATTATATGTGGTCAAGACACCAGAACAACCAAAGTCCCGTTAGTCATGACATAGCCCAAACATGATTATTCATTTTTTTAGCAGTCATAGATTCCCATTTGATGTCCATAAGCTTCATATTGAACATGGGCTCAAGGTGTAGGCCGAAGGATGTGATTAGAGCTGAGGATATACATGTAGCATAGATCATAGGATAAACACAGAACTGGGATTGCTACAATTGACAAATAGGGTCAACCTGTGAACCACATATATTTCAGCTTTCTATACAACGATAAATAACTTTAGAATACAGCTGAATGTAAATATATGGACTATTCCACAGCCATAACTTAGCAATTCTTTCCAAAGTGTGGCATTCTGTCGAAGTGGTGAACAAAACACCGGCAGTATTCTGAGCCCTGAAGTAGTAGTTTGAATTAAGCAAAGTGAAGGAGAGCTTTTCCTAACTCTTCAGATGGCCCTCTGAGGCTCCTCATTGACACGTGATAAAAGTTGAGTGATGCCAAATGCTCCATCTGTCATCCTGGTCCCTTGCATGCCAGTTGCCATGGTGATAGAATTTTAAGGTTTCTTCGCTGCTGAGTTTGGTTTCCTGTTTGCATCAATTGGCCAAGAAAACAAAAAATCAGTACGACGTTCCAAAGCATTATAAATTACAAGTGTAAAATATATTTATACACCACAATATAATAAAATTGTTCTTAGCACAAAAACGAGTACAAAATCCACATGTGATTCAAGTCAGCACCAGTGTTGCTACTAGGATCTACCTGGGGTTCGATGGACTCCAGATACGGAGTTAGATTTGTTAAAAGAGACATTTTCTGCCATTGGCCACAGGGTGATTGCCCGAATCCAATCAACGACACCCATTGTTGTTGCAGCACTTATCTCTCCACTTCACTGGAGACTGCCTCACTATTGGGAATTCATTTGAGAATCTTGCCACCCACGAGAATTTTGCATAAACCAATTTGTCAGGGGAGACAGTACTGCTGGAATATCACACCAGAGAGCTGTGCTGGTTCCACAGTTTGTCTTTGAAAGAACGATTTGAAAGGCCAAGCAGGCAAGACTTGGTTGGTTTTCATACTTGCTATCAAGGGCATTCATGGCATTATACAGTGCACCAAAAAAGTTATGGGAAAAACGCGCTGGCCCCCATTTTTGCCTCTAATTTTGAAGAAATGCATTTCCAGTCATAATTATTGATGTTCTATCCTTTAAATACACTTCTCCTGAATAGGTCTGGATAATAGTTTCATGGTTTCATGCCTTGATATGGATATGGAAATATATCTTGGTGGGTGCACCATTTTTTGGCCTTCAAAACAGTTATTGGAATTTCTCATGAAGCAGTCAAATACTGAAATATAAGTATGAATTATTGCTTTGTGGTTGTCATGTTAGCTTCTAGAAGTAGGGAATTGACTCTCGGCCATTTTTGATGGAGATCCTGGGGTTAAATTTTCATGAAATATGTATTTTTAATGATATAAAGTATGTTATTTCAAATAATTTTCAAATTAATATGTCGACATCCAAATGCCAATTTAATCCTGGAAATCTGTTGACACAGCATTTATTTCAAAATTTATTGGTAAAGGCTTCTGTTTTCATTCAGAAAAATTCCACCTTTTTAAGTCAGGACAGAACCTAATTCAAAGTTTATGTCCACAGATGTGTTGGTGCTGATATTCAGCATCAGGAATACTCAGCAATTTGGTGTTATTTGTGGTGAAACTGCATTAAATGTTACTTTTGTAAGTGAACAGGTTGTCCAGATAGTTTGAATGACAGAAATTACAGCACCTACCACTTAATACACTGTCTGGATTATTTGCACTTCCATACTGCAAAAATGGTTAAATGCTTCCATTGCGTTTTTGCATATTTGTGGTCATATCATGCACAAATCACAGGTTCACAAGGTTCAAAGATGAATTTCACTCACCATCCATCAAATTGTATCAATAGCAATGATACAGAAAAATTAACTTTAGCTTTTATAGCATCTTGATTGTTTGTCCCATATTCCAATAGTTTGCAACAGATACCTCAATCATTCATTTGTACTACCTTATCCTTTTGGAAACTTTTGAAACATTATATAAAGGCCCTGAGACGTGATGACAACCAATTAAGATATCTGTACCAAGTAAAATAAGGTAAATGAAGAACATTTATAGAGCCTATATTCTGCCGTTAGCTATTATCTTGCTTCAAGACGTTCATCATACAGGGGACTGTTCATCATCACTTTACAGAGAAAACTCATACGTGCTCAATAATGGTACGGGTAACATATGTCAGCAATACCAGAGCATTGAATATGCTACAGGATATATTTAATTTCAATGCTATTTCATTTCAAAATAATTAATATCCGTTAAAAATTACTGGAAACCATTGTTATTAACATCTTTCAAGGTTAGAAAATGTTCAATTTGACCAATATAGTCTAATAACATATTACTGAAGTCATTTGTATAAGAGACATCATCTTTAAGTAGTTATTTCTGAAGAAATCAAAATTTTCCCATAACTTTTTTTGAGGTCGAAAATTGGAGTTGCAACCAAGAATCACTTGGCATACCCGGATTGCAGATTAAAACAAAAAAGTAACCAGGTAGATCTGTTCATGAGATGTCTGTTGAAAGGGTACAAGAGCAATAATTGCCTTCGGAAATTGATTATTGAGAAATTAGGGGGAAAAACAGACCCATTCCAATTTTCCCATAACTTTTTTGGTGCACTGTAT
This sequence comes from Platynereis dumerilii, assembly GCA_026936325.1. Classification (NCBI taxonomy): domain Eukaryota; kingdom Metazoa; phylum Annelida; class Polychaeta; order Phyllodocida; family Nereididae; genus Platynereis; species Platynereis dumerilii. The sequence continues at coordinate 2,778,800 of JAPTHN010000049.1, read as the reverse complement.
CTTAAACCAAAACTGCATGTTTTTATTAGGAGATTCACTGAAGGTAAAAAAGGCTCATTACATCTTGCGGTGGAAGGTAGGGTCAGTGTATCCCTCAGACTAATTTTTCATCAATATTGCCATTTGGTGACCATAAGACTCCATGCCATGCAATGGTATATACAAATACAGAACATTTTGATGCATGCTGCTGACATTGAGCATTATATTTGTCTTATACCAACATTTTCAATGTCATTTATATAACATTCCACCACAGAATACAATTTGAACTGATAGTGAAATACTGCTTTTCACATGAAATGACAGTATGAAATGGACACTATATGGATGCTGTATCGTTTTCAGCAAAACAAACAAGGTGGCAAACAAGGTCAATGACCTTTGATGTAAACAATTCCAAGGATGTCATCAATATGGCTGCCATCCAATTGTTTACAAAGGCATCCCATCAATCTCATGTCATTGGAATCTGGATGTCGGGACAAAATCACTGAAATCGGTTTTTTACATTCAAAATGGTTTAAAAAAAATCCATGCTGGTTTTTTGCATTGAAATTTGGTTTTTCAAAAAACCATTTTGAATCTAAAAAACCAATTTTGTCTGAAATTTTTTAGAGTGTACTCATATGGGCAACTGCTTGTGGAGTGTCCCTTTGCCTATGTCATCATTAACCCAAGTAAACAAGCATCAATTGTACAAGCTATGAACTTCTACCATTATCGGTATTTTCGTTTCTGTTTCCACTGCAAAAATCTCCACAACATTTGCAGGAAATATTAGGTTTCCTTCCTTTATTCAGGTCCAGTCAGAGAGCTTAATGTAAGTATTAAGTCTTAGAAAGTCTGTTTTAATGGTCTAGAAATATCATACATTGTAACAATATATGACCAGCATTAGAATAAAACCCACTCAAGGTGCTGGATCAGTCCACTGAAACCCATGAGTGGTCTGGCTGGCGGAGGGACTCGCGAGTGGCGAAGCCAGACCAATTGAGAGATATAGCTCGGAATCCCAATTTCATAAGCCATAACTTCCAATATGATGACTTCAAGGTTTCACATCGGATATAATAACATTGGACAAGGATTTGGTTATAGCAGGGGAAATGGCATAAATGCAGGACTTGTTGCTAAGCTGTGGTGAAAGGGGTCACGATGCAAATTTGACCTGCGTTGCAGCTTTCCATATATCAATGTGAATCAGTTTTTGTTTGATTGTTGATGCATACTTATAATGTGCTGGCCGACGAATATCCGTGGATGCATAAATTTGGACAAGTTGCGGTTTGATACGAAATGCTGAAATATTTCTGAAACTCTGAGCTCTTGACAGGCTCTTCAGGCCAGACATATTAAGTTTTTAGCTTCTTAGATAAACCAACCTAACAGAATTTTGGTCGAGGAAAAAAATCAAAGTTTACCCACAATTTTTTATTAAATTGAAATAATATACAAAATTGAGATCTCTTTTTCGTCCTACCGACCGAACCTACAAAAAGTGCCTCAAGAAGATCCGAGAAGCCAAAGATCAATTATGACTAGCCTCAATGACACATGACATAGCAGGAGAGACACCAATTGCTCTCTCCGTTATTCTGGTCCTCATGGACAAATTGGTTTTTGAACACTTCAGAGTGTAGATGACAATAAATCCAATATTCTCAAATGAACTCCCTGTTTCCGGTAAAGTGAAGAGAGAAGTACTAGCTGTCCATTTCTTAGCTTTGAAACATATAAAAGAGTGAAATTTGGGAATGCAAGGTCTTTTCATAGCCAATTGGGATTCACACTCAGCATTGGAAAAACCTTGAAATGGTATCACCATGGCAACCAGTATCCAAGGGAACCAGAGTGACAAATGGAGCAATTGGCATCTCTCAAGTTTTATCATGTGTCAGTAAAGAGCCTCTGAAGAGCTTTCAGCACTGTGCTTCAAACTGTTACTTCTGGTCAACTGCTCGTATTTCACCACTTTAGCACACCCCTTCACCACAAAATGTTTCTGAATTGGATTTGTGGCACTGGAAGTTGGAAAGCAGCACATGGACAAAAAAGAGACAACTTAAAGGTTTGCAGAAGATACAAGAAATGTAATATTTTTGGATAAAAAATGTGAACAATGATCAGAGAGCAAAAGATTTCTTTGGTTGTTTTTGGCATTTGTAGGACCTATTTCAAGAAGGATATATGGGTGAAGTCATTTTAAACGAGGCCAGTCAGGATTTTGACCTTTAACAGGACATAAAAAATGTTTGGCTAGTAATAAGTTCTTTAAAATTACCTGAGATGTAGAAAACAATTTTGTCTTCATAATAAATCCACTTTTACGTGAAATTATGGCTTCATCATTGAGACCAGGGACCGAAAACTCTCAAAATGGTCCATTTTTGGGGATGTCAAACGTCACATTTTCAAACGGTGTTACTTTGACAGCTGATGGTTAGCAACTGAAGTAAGTTATGCTCAGTTTTTTTAATTTTAATGACTACCAACATACCTGAACTTAAGTTTTTCAATTCCATTTGGTATGTGAAATGTTCTGGGAATATTTCTCGGGCCACCGAAACCTCGCGTCACGTACATCATAAATGTCAAACATGGTCAATCCAGAAAAAACGTTTTCTAAAAATGGGTTTTTTTTCCTATTTAAGTGGCGTTTGGTTGATTTATTTTCCATTGAATCAAGAAAGTCTATGATAAATAATCACATACCAGTCAGCTTTAAAAGGAATATCCAGCTATAGTCAAATGGTTGCAGTCCAAACATGACACCTGCTGTCACTGAAAAAATTCTCACCTACAGGACGGCCAAATTTCAAACCAAAAATGTTGACACACCCAGTAATATTTTTATGGGTTAGTATGCTGCCAAAATAAGTATTCCACAAGATTTATCTAAAATGTTTAAAAGGATATCCTACAGAGCAGCAAAGGCTGTGATATGGAAGAAGCAAATTTTGAATGTCAATAATTCTGGGATTCTCACCTACAGGACAGATATGATGTAACGCCACTGATAGAGGTGTTCTGATGTGTAGAGAAGCATCACATCAATCAAAATTTTTCATTTTGCTGTGAATAATAAGTTTTGTTTCTGAAAATGGCCTTGCATGAAGATACAGGACTGACACACAACAAAAGGTTTCATATGTCAAAAAGTATCAAATTGGTACATCATAATGGACAGTACATCATTATTGACCAAGAAGTAATTATTGGTCAATTATGATGTACAGATGAATTTTCATGCTTTTTGATATGAAAACATTACCAAAATAGAGAAAAGTTGTGTTAATTAAATTCCCAGACTTTTGTAGTCCTTGTCATGAGATTTCGCACATGCATTTCATTCTTATCTGACAATAACATAAGATTCTTTGATGTACATCACATTTGACACTTGTAATGTCAAATGTGATGTACAGCATAAATCTTAGATATATGACAGTAATCTCAACATTAAATTAAGAATTATCATGTATTTTGGCTAGCTTCCTTTATCAATGCAGTTTATCTCAACAATACATTGTGTTTGATTTCGTTCAGCCAAGATTAACAGGCGTACATCATAATTGACGCTTCATTTAAAATTCTTCTGATTATTTGTATTTTTCTGTTGTTATGAATGGGGATTTTAACAAATCTAATTTACCTTACTTGTTCTTTTATATATTTTATGGAATTTCAGAGACTTTAAGTTCTAGCTTGAGTCGGTTATTCATAATGAGTGTTTGGTGCATGTGTGTAGCTTCTGGCAACTTATTTTCCGGCTTCTTGGTGAAATTTCTCCTTTGTGTTATATTAGGGGGAATTAACATTTGAGCCTTGTTTGTTTTTATTGAAATGTTTATAATTGCATTTACTGGTAAAGTTTATTTATACACAATTTGACATAATTTTTGAAACTTGGTCAATTATGATGTACGTGAGACAGAATTCTCACCTACAGGACTATGTCAAATATGATGTAACGCTAAAAATATCCCTATATCTTTTACACAACAGGTTAGATGGCTTGAATTTTACCATTCTCTCATACATTCTGTGTGTTTTTACATTTTAATCCAAAAATTTACTGAGTATACCTACGTGCTTTATTTTGACAGAACATCGAAGAAGCAAAATTGACGAACATATATTTTTGTTCCGTCAATGTGTGCATTTCAAAGCAAAATGGTAATTTGTCTGCTAAAATTGTTTTAAATGATCATCCATACCTGGAACAATGATTATATGATCAATGTTTGCTATTATCAACAATAGGGATTAAATAAAGTGGAGTCAACCAAAATTTCTCACCTACGTGACGACATACACTCTCCTCAGCAAAATTCTATCTGGGGCAGTGTCAGCGTAACTTAAGGACATAAAAAGTATATTTCATAAAAATTAACACTATGGAGCACAGGCTGGATGAGGAATACATCCTAAAACATGCATTTAAAAATTTACCCTTATGTGACACTTTTGGCCTCATTTAAAATGACTTCACCCATATATAAATTCGATAATAAGAAATTTTTGAAATAACAAAATACATTTGGTGTCTACCTTTTAAAAAAGAATAGTGAGTGTGACAATGTCCAAGGGGATGCATAGCAGTATGCATTTTATATTTGTAATCCTTTTAACAGCAACAAGAAGACCAAATTGACAAGGAAAGCTACAGAGCTGGTCAGACTGGCAGCTTGACCCCTTTCACCATTGGTTTGCAATCCCAGTTCTGCATTTATGCCTCATCCTCAGCTCCAAACTAATCCTTCAGCTTTTACCCTGAGCCGTTGTCCAATATGAAGCCTTGTGGTTATCAAATAGGAATTGAAGGTTGATGAAAAATGGCGTTTAGAGCTTTAGTGGTCCTATTGTTTTTGCTGGAGGTTTCTAGACCATAAGAGGACAATAGTGCAGACTTTTGCTATCAGAGTGTTTGAAATTTTGAGTGTTGTTTTTTTTTTTTTGCAGGATGAATAGTTCTGAATGTCAATATGGCGTTTCATGTGTCCTCCTCCTGTCTCGAAGAAGAGAAGAAACCTTCAAATTACATCACCATGGCTGCCAGGTTAAAAAGGTCAATGACGTCAAATGTAAAAGTTCTAATCCTTCAGCTTTTACCCTGAGCCGTTGTCCAATATGAGTTGATGGTTGACCAAAGAGGTCAATGACGTTAAATGCAAAATTCCAATATGGCTCCCATCCAATTGTTTACAAAGGTATCCCATCAATCTCCTGTTGTTGCATTGGAATCTTGATGCTCATATAGATTACTGTTTTGTTCCTTTGATGCCTATTTCATCATAAACCCAAGTAAACAAACATCATTTGTATGAGTTATAAATTTTTATCAATATCTCTCATTCAGAATTTCAGGAAGTTACCACTCCAAAATGTTTCCTCTTCAAAAATCAATTGCAACAAGTTTTCGATAATTATTTTGTCAAGATTCTTTACGATGGCTGTGTCCAATCAGAGAGTCCAATATCATGGCCTTGCCAAATGACTTTTTGGTCTTCTGATGCTTCCCAGTGGCAGTGAACACAGTAAACAATCACCTGTGATGTGAATAATATATTAACATTCACAAAGCACCGATAATGGCAGTCTAAATATACTGCTGTAGCTTTGTTGATATTCAGTACACACCAACACACATTTTCACGATGTCACATCTTCAACACTCAAAATCATGTACCTCCCAGGCAGCGATATACTACAAGCAACAATCCTGTGATACTTCGATCTAACCATCCATAGATGGATGATTGGGTCTTAACCACCTGCATTTATGCACTTGGTAGGCTAATTAGGACAGGAGGAGGACACAGTAATGAGGCAAAGGATGATTGAAGCAGTCATCAAACATAGGCCCAGATGACCAGGCAAGAGCTGGATTCGAACCCTGGACCCATTGATAGGCAGTCTGGGTTGCTACCACTAACCATCCATAGCTCTGCTCTTCTATTCCAGGTACTTGTGAATTTCCCTCTTTCAGAGATGTGACAGTTTTGTGTTTTTGGATAGAGATAATATTTCAGTTAAATAGGTTGATGTGACATGCTTATTTTGCAACTGAAATTGCAACATTACAATGTAATTGAGAAAGATTAGAATCTCTATTGCTTGTTTCTCATTCTAGTCTTGAAATTATATAATAAACCATATCACAATTATCAGAAATTTTCCACCTTAGAGAATATCAGAAACTCAGCAAAATGAAACACTACATTAAGAATCATTTCCATCTAACAAAACTGTCTGACTAATAATATCCATAAGACGTTTCAGACGGTCTCTTTTTACGGTCTAGAAACCTCATACAATAACAATAGAACCAGTATAGCTCTGCATCCCATTTTTCATCAACCATAAATTCCCATTTGATGACCACAAGGCCTCATATTGAATGATATTGGACAAGGGCTAGAGTTATAAGCCAGGGGGGATTTGGGTAGAGCTGAGGATGCAGCATAAATGCAGAAGTGATTGCTAACAAATGGTGAAAGGGGTCAAGCGCTCAGTCTGACCTGCACTGTAGCTTTCCATATCAATTTTGTCTTCTTGCTACTGTTGAAGGGATTACATATATAACAAATACTGTTGTGCATCCTCTTGGACATTTGTCACTGTTTGTTTGGGAAAGAAATCAACTCACTGATTAAGCATGCAGAGAACTTTTTAAAGGGAGACTCCTGCTGAATTTTTTTTTTTCAAAAATTATTTATCATCTGAGTATATTATTAGAACCCTGATGAAATACGACCTAAAAATGCCAAACATCATCAAAGAGATTCTTTGCTGGCTGTTTATTTTTCATACGAATACGTAGCCAAAATACTACATTTCTTATATCCTTCATAAACATTAAGCTGTCTCCTAACTTGTCTGTGTGATACTTTTCAACATCAACCAGAAATGTTTTGCCATTACAACGAAGTACTATAATACTTAAAAGCCTGCTATCCAACCAGGAGTAATCTTTTATACCCAACCAACTATACTATAGTACTGAAGTGGTGAACATGCAAGCAGTTGCCTTGAAGTAACAGTTTGAAGCACAGTGCTGAAATCTCTCCTGAGGCTCTTTACTGACACATGATAAAACTTGAGAGACACCAATTGCTCCAACTGTCAATCTGGTCCCCTTGGATACTGGTTGCCATGGTGATAGAATATAAAGGTTTCTCTGATGCTGAGTGGGAATTCCAAAAATATCTTACTTTCCCAAATTTCACTGTTTTATGTTTCAAAGCTAAGAGACGGACAGAAATAACTTTTTAGACTGAAGCATTCACCTACACAATGGCATGGATGGAATAATCTGAGTAGTCAAAATGCCTCACAGGAGAAAACAATAAAATTAATCAAAAATGACATTTTAGAATATCGAATGACAGGACAAATCCAATCAAGAGCACCAATTGTTGTTGAAGCACTTATCTCTAAACTTCATTGAAGACAGAGTTCATTCGCATAGGCATAGATGATTTTTTAGGGCATTCTGCCCTATTGTAACTGTCCTTCTCTGGAACCATGTGGACAAATTTTGAGACAAACTACTGCACCAATTTCATTCAAACTTTGTACACGGGGTTTTATTTGCCTATGATTGTGTTGATCGACTTTACAGGAACATGCACATTGTTTAAATACCATTTTGGAGACCCAGGAAAACCATCCTACAAAAACTGGAAAGGGGGAGTCCTCAGTCCTGTGATGTCATTCAGGGGCTTTCCCACATTTGTCAAAACAACCAGAGGTCATGAAGCAATTAGGACAAAGCACTGCTGCATGCTTCATCAATGTGTTGCTATACCTTTATATGCCCTGTTACGTAGCAACATAACAGTTGAACAAGATAACCAGGACTTTAGATCAGTAGTAAGATGATGTGCAGAATGCCCTTTAAAGTGCCTTGTGCACGTTATTTTATATTTTTGGGACTATTTTTGGCAAATTATTTTGGGCAGCCCCCCTCCACAAATTTATTGACCTTCTTAGCCTGCGTTCATTTGTGAATATCTTCCACTTATGAGAAATGTAAAACCAATTTGTTGTTGGAGACACTGCGGAATAAACAAGGGACAACCATGCTGCTACCAGGTCTATTATATGACATTTTATAAACAGTTTTAAAAGCAGCCAACACTTGTGTCTTATGCCTTCAGATTCTTTTACTACCACTCTTGAGTCTTGTCATTTAATATGAAAAGGCAACTCATAAAAAGACATTTATTAACTGCTACCCAAATTTATGTGCAGTGGCAGCCATAAAAAGCTTTTATATAGGCATTAATAACAATATATATGGTCTGGGGTATCCGGAAGGGTCCATGCTGCCCCAAAGCTAATTTTTCATCAGTTGTAAATTCCCATTTGATGACCATGAGGTTTATTGCCTGCCAATGGCCTCTGTCACAGGGTATAAGCTCTGGTTTTGGCTGGAGCTCCAGATGCTGCATTTTTGCAGAGCCTTGGAAGAACAGAGGCTTTGGAAAGATGGAAAAAAGCCAGTAGAAGAAAGAATGGGTCTCCTTATGTGACCGCCTTCCTCTCATACTTTGCAGTAGATAGATATGGTAAGTGCAGCCCTCTAAGCCCTGTTATGGGAAATCACGCGTTTGATTGATGAGATGGGACAGAGAGCGGGAGTCCTCAACATATTACACAATTACCCCATGTGAGGGATCTTTTACTTGCACAGCATAGACACTGATACAAGGGGGTGGCCAAATTAACGTCCCATCTGAACAACATCCAGCTGGGATTTTGCTCATGAAGGTACACTGAAAAATGTGGGTTCCCCACCCGGGGTTTGAAACCCATGCAAGCAAAGACTTTCAGCGGAGCAGGCAGGCACCTAAGCCACTTGGTCACCCATCTGCAGTAGGCCTAATTTAACGAGACCGCTTCAAGTCCGCAAAAGGGACAGTCTCATAACACAGAGACAATTGCAAATGAATATCAGCCTGCAGAGCTCTTAGATGCTAACTTTTCTTGGTGCAGAATCAGTGAACCGATGAGAGACGTCACTCAGGGAGAAGATTTCCTTGTGATATCAAGTCAACCAAAAGAACTTCAGACAGGCAAGAGAGTCCCCAAGGGTAAAAGACCACTGGGTCGCTACTGGTTCAGATCTTTCATTTCATCCAGTTGATCTCAAAGCTCCGGGACTTGACTTGTACTTGGAAGATCTTTGGTGTTTCTTTTCAGAATTAACTCAAGAGGTTATAATGTCGTTTGTGTTTACCGAGCATTGGTCTTTCCTGTGTATTTCATTCAACAACATTAATATAATAACATGTAACAGTCAAGCCCTCCTAAATTCAAAAGAAAAAATTAAAGACAATGGCATACACCAACAAAAAAAATCCTTATGCCGTAAGTAAGTAAAATTTTATTTAAAGTTGAAGGTGTATAAACAATAACATAAGCCACCACGGCTTTTAGCCGACAATGATAAAACAATTAAATTATGAGTATGTACAGATGAAAGATGACATATCAAAGTACTTAGCAAATTTGACTTCAAACTTACAAATTATCTTGCAAACATATAATACAGGATCCACATTAACAATCCATTATGTTCAAATTCTTACGAACAAATTGCTTGAATAATTTGAAAGATTCACAAAGCATTACAAGGGATATCATTCCACACAACAACACCGTGATACGCTATTAATCTGAGTCCATATGTGATAGAATTGAACCTAGCTGATGTCTGAAACTATTGGAGAATCTAATTTGAGCAAATGTTGATAACTCATTTGATTAAAAATACATTCAAAGATCTGCAATTAAACATTTTGTATTTCAATGATGAAAGAAGTTGGTAGCAATCCTTATGCCACATAAAGAAGAAGGATACCATGCATTCAGTGTCGTAACTGGGCGGTTTCAAACAGGGACGGACTGGCGCCATTTCGGACCCCGTGGCAAAATCAGTCAATGGGCCCCTACGTCCCTGCCATCAGTAATATTTAAGAAAAAAAAAGCAATACTACAGGCCTAATTTTGGCAACTTGTTGGAATTTGGTTGGGGCCCCCACATGAAGGAGTGCTGTCCTTTATAGTTAGTGTAGAACTTTGCAAAACACAATCATGAACCTGATGACAAAATTTTTACTCTTTTCTTGAATTTTTTGTTTTTTGGCATCTTGAATGAGCGCCCCCCTCAGTGGTTGGGCCCGTGGGAGCTGCCACTTTTCCACATAGGCCAGTCCGCCCCTGGAAACTTTCAAATGGGGTGCCCCCCCGTGCCCCCCCATAGGGACGCCACTGGTTGGTCCAGAAGAATCTGAAGAAAGACTGTGTTTTCCAACGCCATAGGCATATTATAAAATTAATTTTGTCTGCTTATCACTGTCTGTCATTCAAGAGGAATTCTTATTCTTTCTGCCTTGTTCTAGCAACCAAAACTGCATTGCTTCCAAATGAATCGATCTTCCTCTTGTTTTGCCCGTCTTGTCCTTTGTTTGTAACCCTGAGATTTTGTTTGCTTGGTAAATACACTTCGCTGCAATTACCCTGCCCTATTGCGGTTGACACAAGGAATTCCGTCTTGATGACATCATATAATTGACCTGAGGTCGAGGTCACCATGACCCGATAAACTCAAAATCAACCAATCAGGACAAGGAATATTCTGAGAATTTTGAAATATCCGCAGTTTCCACAAGAAATCTGACTGGGGTGGATCAAGCGCAAAGACCATCAATAAACGATATTGTTACAAACTTCAAGAATAGACTGAATAGGAAAATTCATTTTACTGATGTCAACAGATACAAAACAAACAAAAGTTATAATACATACAAATAAAATACGTCATACAGACAAAATGTCTTTTAAAAATATGTTGCTTTTGCTCAATGTCATTATCATAATTAAATGAAATATTCCAGATTAAAATCAACAACATTGACCTAGTCAAGTCTCATTGGAAAGAATACAGCTTGTAATAATGGAATGCAGTTGGAAAGCCCCATTACCCAATTTTTTTTACAAATGCTTGTGCCTGGCCGGGTAAGATTGAAGATGAAATTCATAAGCTGTAAAAACCATAGAAAGACTGAAATCCACTTAGGGTGGTATTAGTGAAATACCCTGAAAGCTGGTGCAAAAACTCAAAGCATATCCAAAAGCCTTCGGCATTAGCAATGAAGCTGTTCAGCTGCAAGGTAGGCCCTATCTACAGATAAGTTGGAAGAGGTAATCAAGGGCATTTTTTGATAGGAACTGGCCAAATTTGGTCTATACAAGCCAGTCATTGCTAAATGAGTGTCACTGGGAGACCAATACAAGGTCCATTTTGATTCTTCATTCAGTTTTAATGAGCTCATTGTTTCTTCATAGCAGTAAAAATGCATTGGTAACAACATATTTTTTTATGATGCAAAGGTACGAGGGACAGTTGAAATAACAAAAAAATAAGTGTAATTTAAATCAATGCTTTAGAGTCGGTTTCATGAGAACCAACGATTCCTCAGACTCAGACCCCACCTCCAAACCTAACTACGATCTCGACTCTCTGACTCCACCTGAAAACCTCCCTGTCTACGACTCTGATTGATTTACAAATATATGAAAAAAAGGCTTGTTGCTATCCTAATCCACACTTGGAATGCTCACTTCTTCCGCATGCATTAATTGTAAATTTGATTTGGGAACACACCAAATTTAATGATGTCTCTCCCGTTGTTGCTCCTTTGGATTTAATTCTCTGAGACAAGTTTTTAATAAGCGACATGTTCCTCAAAATGGTAGTCATGGATGGTTTTTTAATCGGGTTGGACATTTATCTGCCCCAGTTAAGTACAAGTCACTTTCTTAAGAAAATGCAGATGTACCATTATTCATACTTCAATTGGCCCACGAAGCTATGTATACAGCAATGAACCGCCTCTTGAAAAATCAATATTGGCCAAGTCCTCAAAATGAGCTGTTCTCTTTATGAAGTGCTGTGACAACAATGAAGTCCCATAATTGGATTTTTTGCCGTGTTCCTGACTGGAATGCCACTCGCTTGACAGAAATTGTCAATAAAAAGTGAAGTGAATGTTCTTATACAAAACCTAGTAAGTCACATTTAGGGTCAAATTGAGTTATGGTCAAAATTGGACTTCTGAGACATGTTTCTATAAATTTATTAAGTTTAGATTTCCATAAAGTGGCCCGTTACTCCAGAATGACGTTGGCAAATCCAAGTAAGTCCATCTCTTACTGCAAGGACTGAACTTAATAGTCCATTTTCTCAGAAACTCTAAAATGTGACTTACTAGGTTTTCCCTTTGGACGCTATAGCATTGTATTCCAGTTTTTACAATCCATGCAGCTCTTCATGACAACTTTGCTCTTGTTATAGAAGGCTTCCAAATGTGTCAGTTATACATACAACCGGGTGTCATAGATCTTTTTCTTGATCTTCACTATCTGAAAAGATGTTTTCTTCGATACAACAACAAATAAGCTTACCAGGTCTTCTGATTTTTTGTTGTTTCCGGCCTCTCAAAGACAGGGTCTGTTTCAGAATAATTTCCAGTCATAGAATACATTACTATATAATTGTATATATATGTTCAAATGTATATATACAAGATCCCCTGCTGTAAGACCGACTTACTTGATGTGACCGCCTTCCTCCAGCACTAAAAGGTAATTTTAGTGCATTTTGCACCTCAAAAGAGACCGCACCCCCTCAAGAGACCACTTCAATGCGGTTTCATGTCCACAAAAGGGGCAGGGACCACTGTACTCTCTTTTGTGTTTCAGTGAAAAAACTAATCTGTAACTTTAAAGAAAAAAGTCTGGAAACAGAGTATAGTCGTCGAACCTGCAGTGGGGACAGTATGAACTTCTCTGTTTGTTGCAAAATCAATGGTGCAATGAAACAGGCTAGGTCACTGAGAGAGAAAATGTCCTTTTGGCATCCAGTCAACCCTAAGAAGATCAGTGAGAAGAAATGTCCTGCAGGTGCAGACAGAAGATGGCTGGGCAAGTGAGATTAGACTTCCGGGTCATGTGCTGGACCGAGCCCTTGATGTTATCTGGTTGATCCTGCGGCTTTGGGGCATGACTTGTAAAGGGTAGATCATTGATGCTCCGATCATTTTGATGTGTGGGCAGTTGTGGGCAGGGGCGTAGATCCTGGGGTGGATGCGGGGGATGCATTCTCCCCTATGATGAACCTGAGGGGGATGATCATATGATTATCCCCCCCCCATAATTAAAAGTTAACTACTTGGCTTTGACAATTATCAATTACATTCAGCTCTTTTTTTTTCATGATACCAGTGGATATTATATGGAGATACAAGCTACAGACCTGTGTTGCACGCCATGCGACTTTTGTTTGCCGAAATCATCCCCCCCACAAAAATGACAAATCTACGCCCCTGTTGTGGGGGTTAGGAGGCAATTTTTTTACATTGGAAGCAGTGGTCAATTTGATATTGGGAAACATGTGATCTCACTGGTGAAAGATGTGGCTCATTGACTTCTACCAGAGAAGTACATGCATTTAGGAGTAGTGGTATTTGTACATGCCTCCCTAACCATGACCCAAAATTAATTTGGGAGCAGTGGAAGACCCAGGGGGAGCCTAGGGGGCCTGTATCCCCCCACCCTACACACCCCAGACCACTGAGATGGAAATAACATTTTGAAGGAAATATGTAGCAATATGGGCCTGTGAATGGCGAAAAGACACCCACTTAGACCCCGGAATGCAAAACGACACGTACCTGCCCCCCCTAGACCAACCCATCTGGATCCTCCACTGCTGAGAGACGGCAAAAGCCAGGGATCAACCCCCCCCCCAGGAAATATCTGGATATATTATCCCTGACTTCTACTAATAACATAGCAAGTATAGGATATGACCTCACTAATTGTATAGGCCTATATTAGTCATCAAGTATAGCAGGGCAATTGGCAAGTATGGGATATCAGGTCACAAGGCGAATTTAGGTAATCACTAATCAATCTCCTGCTGTAATATAAGAAGCAAGGTTGTATAATTTTGCACAAGTGAAATTTCACAGGCCTTCTACACCAGAAGAGGCAAAGAAGAGTTGGTTTGCAAATGCAAATTGAGGTGGGTGAACATTCACTTGGCTTTTAATTGACAGTTTCTGTCAAGTCAATGGCATTTCAGGCAGGAACATGACCAAAAAATCCAATTATGGGACTTCATTGTTGTCACAGCACTTCATGTAGAGAACAGCTCATTTTGCAGTTGCAGGCCTTGGAAATAAAAGATCTTGACATTCTACACAGTGGTGCTCTGTACCATACAGTAAATATTGGCCATACGGTTATTGAACCAGTTTTGAAGACATGCAGTTTTAGTTCGATCTGATACAGCCTCAGCCGCATTATTTTCATTAAAAACCTGAGATTTGACAGAAAATATCCATCAAATGTTAAACAACACACCAGATCTATCTCTGTCATTTTTACTTCCGGTCTTGTGCTAGAACAACTGTCAGGCAAAAAACACATGTGACGGTAAGCAGATTTTCTGTAAAATGTAAATTGTTCAGAAGTTTTTGGACCAATGGTACATGTATATCGATGCACTGTACAGGGTGACGAAGCTAATTTTTCAAAATATGGAATATTTCAAACTTCAGTGGAAACGAAAGGTTTTGCTAATTCATAACAAATTCATATTTGCAGGCCATAGAAACAAGACAATAAAGATTATTTTTGTGAATTTTGACTTGTAATATCTCAAATCAAAAATTCAATATGGCCGTCTAAACTTGGCGCTGCTTTGAAAAAAGCGCCTTCATATTATGTGGCCATGAGCCATGAAGACAGTAAGGAGGACAACAACATCGTGGTGACAGGTATTGTTGACTAACCATTCTAATATGCCCCACTCGGAAAAGTAAGAGGAATTAAAGTCCGAGCTGGAGAAGGGCCAGAAGTTGGCCGCCCAGAAGACTCCGAAATTTCTTTAAGTGGAAATCTGAACTTTCTTTGCCATGAAGCATGGGGAACCATAATGAGTCTGCCTATAGTTGCCATTGGGGTAATTCTCATCCAGCTATGGCAAAACATAACATCACTGGCCCTAGTAGTATGCATCAGGTTCGTCCCCCTTTACTCGCATGACAAAGAAATAAAGCATCATTTTTCCATCTGAGGTCATGACTCCCGAAACCATTGCCTGAGCTGGATATTTGCCCTGAATGTCCCATCGACATCTTTTATTGATTGTATATAAAATTTGCCATTTCTTTTGTTGACAATAGAATCCACAACAAAACGTTTATAGTTTCAAAAAAAAAAGAATAATGGGCCATGCTTCCTAATGTAGTAATCCTAATGGTGTCTTTGGTGTCCTGACATATGATTTCAGGTCTAAATCATTTTGCACAGCCGCTCTGGCAGCCTTGAGGTCTACCTGAAGCTATTCAACCACCTCTCTCATGGAGGTTGCATGTACCTTGTCAGTTTTGTCGTCAGTGACTCCAGGAATGCTCCATTCCTCTCTTAATTCTCTTCACAAACTCCCAGACTTCCCTCTTATTCCTTTCCCATCATTGATTGATATTGTATTCCGGTCGTGAGGTCACTCTGACTATGTCAGGGATAGTTTTTTGGTCCATTTGGCAGGAAGCAAATCTGACCACCTCTTCCTTTTTGTCTCCTGAGCAGTCATTTTTAGTCACAGCTCATTCTAACCTTCCACAGGTATGGCTGATACCTAAATGATTATGCTGTATTGTTTTGAAAATTTTCCTGTAGATGTGAGATGGTTTTTTAGCACAAGGAAGTTCATGGAAAATCTTGGTTCCCCACCCTGTATCGGTACTACGAATTGTATCTAATCTCACAAATCTTACAGAGCCCTACTACACACTATCAATCTTAAATAATAATACTGATCTCAATTATAATTCTGCAGGTTCAAAAACAACAGAGTAATAAAATATGATATCAAATGCATTGTCAAAATCTTTTTTTTTTCCCTTTTTTTTACACAAGCATTTACCAGAGTGCAGGCAAGCTGTCTTTGCCAAAATCCCGTCATGATCTCACAACATGTTTATCCAACATCTTAATATCTTGGTGCAAAGTTTGCAAACAGCTTTTCCATCAGGGTAATGGCATGTCACTTTGCAGGAAGATCAGCCACATGATCAAAGAGATCAGACCCTTTTCTGCCAGGCCTGTAAATCTCTTTCTAGCTGTATGGGCTGTGACCCACATCTGAAAAGCATGCATGGAAACCTCTACTGTCAGATGTTCTCTGGTTTAACTAGAAACATTACAGACATAACAATCTCTTTGTTGTGAATTGATTATTATCAAATTAATATAACACATATATTGATCTTAACAAAACCACAACGCTGTCTGTATTAACAGTTATAAACAGCACCATGAAATGTACGTAGTGTTGTATCTGAAATTTGTGAGGTCTTATTGTATACTTAAATGCGATCAAAACAAATCACCAACTGAGTATCAATGAGGTCACAAGTTACTCTATGACAAATTAGTCCAGAAGCCAATTCTCAAAAGAGGCTTAGAAAAAGTTTCAGTAAACACCCCTGAGTAGATTTAGTTTGAAACTGGGTTTACTCATCAACTGTGGCGCATAACCCGGTAATGCGGCCACATGTCTGGTTACGGACAAAATTTATTGAAAATTCCAAATATTGAGTTTTGAGGGACTAATATTCACTGAATCAAACTGGAATTGGTTCAGATATGTGTAGAATAATTGGTTTCATGTTACTAAACTAAGAAATGTTACATAGTTTCTTTATTTTGTGATTTATAAGGAATCTATGGTCATTTTTCATGGAAAATTCGCTTCATTTTCAGCCAGGCCTAATTGCAAGTCTCTCCAGAACTTCAGTTCTAATGCAGATATCAACATGGTTCAAACTGCAAAAACTTGCCACAACCTAAATGTGGTTGTCTCAACTGGTTGCATGAAACGTTTGGCATCGTTTGCGAACTTTCAAAAGTTAATTGTGATTTGAATACCTATCAGATGCCATACAAATGTGTGTATGTATTTGTAACACTTGTGGACCAATCTTATATCTTACATTTTACTCATTTCGCTGACATAATACTCAAATCCATCCGTAAAACGAATAAAATTGGTATAAAAATGGCCATAAAAACATGATATATAATTAATTATCAATGTATACATGGTCTCTGTGTTCACCTGTAGTCTCTCTAAATGGGGCATTTGCATACCTAAGCAATTCATTAGTTGCAAAGAACCTGAGGATGAAATTTTCTGCAAATCTATGAATATGCGATAAATTCGAAAATAAGGGGGGTAGTGTAACTTTTATCACTTTAAAGTCTAATAGCAGAAGAAGTATCCATCACAGTGCCATGAATGTAACACCACTGGCAAGCTGAGAATAAGGGCAAGTTTTTGCAGTTTGAACCATGTTGATATCTGCATTAGAACTGAAGTTCTGGAGAGACTTGCAATTAGGCCTGGCTGAAAATGAAGCGAATTTTCCATGAAAAATGACCATAGATTCCTTATAAATCACAAAATAAAGAAACTATGTAACATTTCTTAGTTTAGTAACATGAAACCAATTATTCTACACATATCTGAACCAATTCCAGTTTAATTCAGTCAATATTAAGCCCTCAAAACTCAATATTTGGAATTTTCAATAAATTTTGTCCGTAACCGGACATATGGCCGCATTACCGGGTTATGCACCACAGTTGATGAGTAAACCCACCCTGGCCATATGCAGGCTGGGGTGCCCTAACATCATCAAGTGTCAAACTAAATCTACTCAGGGGTGTTTACTGGATGTCACATTTCTGGGTTTGGCTTCTGGACTAAATTGACATAATATTTCAATACAGTTGATAGGGCCTGTTGTGAGGTCATTGATGTCCACAAGCAGCTGAATTTAAGTACTCGTCATTTGTCGACTGTAACATTTGTAGATACTAACTATGCTCACTCTACTACACTCCTGCTCATAAATATGGAATACTTTTTTGGAAAAAAAGTGTCAAATAAAAGTAAATTTCAGAGTGTGAATGCAAGCAAGGTCCATTGTAAAGGTCAAGTCATCTTCTATAATCACTCTTTGAAAGCCTCAACTACATTTTTTGCAAGAATTATTAATTTTTGGTTTAATGCACCTCACCCTAAAAAACTCCCTGAATTTCCATATTTCGTGCTGCTGTAACTTTTCCTGGGTCTAACGCTGCAGCATGCCTTTTACACGAGAGCATGTTCTTCCCTTTAGCAGTCATTGGAAGTAGTTACCATTGAATCAGACCATCACGTGCTCCAGCAGAAGTTGCTAAAGTTATCAATTTAAATGGAGAATGTTGAAGTATTCCATATTTATGAGCAACGGTTTACTTTTCTCTTTCAGCATGTATTTCGCAGACATTTATCGAGTGTCCTTTTTTTCTTTTTTTTCTTTGTTTCCTTTTACCAAGTCTAACCAATAACTCAGATTATTGTGATTAAGTTTGCTAATGCTATTGCCATGTGTAATTGAGTGTATTGTAATGTTTTACGAGGTGGCAGACCGTTAGCGTTCTTTTTGAGAACTTAATTCTGTCACCATGATCTGTATCAATTTAACCTGCATTACATAGTATGAAGCTGTTTTGTTAACTAGGATCAAAATAAACCTTTCCTTCCTTCCTTCTTTTCATGTGTTTATGAGTATGAATTAAGACAACATATAAATACTGGCTTCTATTTAAACTATAATTTCCCAACTGTTCTTGCCAAGAGAAGTTCTTGGCATAATAAATTAATCAAAGAAGTTGAGTTATTATATTCTCAGCTCCATAACATCCAGCTGAAAATCTGAAGACACACAGCAGCTGGCATAGCCTGGTAAACTCCAAGAGCAATATTTTACACACAAATTATGCCAGTCTAAGGTAAGAGGATATCTATAAAGCTCTTACCTAAAAACCATAGAAGTCCAATAACCACTTAGGGGATAATTTTAATACCCTGAAAAGCTCCTGAAAGCCTTGAGGAAGTCCTAGCATACATTCTGGCTGGGGACAAGCTTTGCTGTAATGATATGGATAGTTGGGTATTCATGAGCCATTTTTTCTATCAGTATAACACCCAAAAGTGAGACCAGACTTACCATGATTGGCCTAGATATGGTAAGAGCAGCCCTCTAAATTCAGTTCTGGGTGCTCCAGAGGACTGATTGATGAGCTGGGAGACATGGCGCGAGTCCTCAACACAACATTTTACACATTTACCTCATGTGGGGGATCTTTAACATGCCCAGCACAGACACAGATAAGCCTACAAGATATCGCCATTTTAATGTCTCAGCTGACAGACATACAGCAGGTATTTCGCAAAGGAGGGTCTACTGAAAATATTGGTTTCCCCATCTGGGATTCAAACCCATGCAGGTAAAGACATTCAGAAGAGCAATATGGTCACACGCCGTTATTTTGTCTCAGGCTCACAGCATAATGAAGTAACAGCATAATGAGCATATTCATGTCCAGAGTTGCATGGCCAGCATGATCACACAACATGTCACAGACTTGATGTCCAAAAAATACGTTTTTTTTAAAACACCTCTGCTGTAAGTTTACAGGATGACAGCCCCCCAAATATAATTATACACAAAATGTAGTAGGGAAACTCATCTCAAGACAGTCATAACAATCACATAAACCATTCATTATAGTTTTCGCAGATTGACCTAACACCGATCGGGAACATAAATCCCCATTTAATGGCCATCAGGCTTTATAAATATCAGGCAAGGGCAGGGAGACTAAGCTGGCTCAGGGATTGGTAATGAGGCTGGGAAGATTGGGTGAGCAGTATTCCTGAAATCTCCTTTCGTGGCTAAAGAAATAATAGCATCTGCAACTGTGTGCACCTATTTGCCAAAGACACACACGGGAGACATTGGAGACATAGGAGACACATGAGACATCTAGGAGACATCTATGAGATATTTTGGAGACATCTAGGAGACACAGGAAATATAAGAGACATTGGAGACACTGGAGACATAAGAGACACAGGACACAGGAGACATAGGAGACACGGGAGACATAGAAGATGTAGGAGACACAGGAAATATAAGAGACACAAGACACTGGAGACATAAGAGACACAGGACACAGGACACAGGAGACATAGGAGACACGAGAGACATAGAAGATGTAGGAGACACAGGAAATTGACTAATGTGTCAAGATGACAACCCATAAACCTCGTAATGTAGTTTTCACAGATTGACCTAACACCAATCTGGAACATAAATTCCCATGCAATGGCCATAAAGCTTTTCATAATGATTATAGGCTGGGCCGGTAGGGAATAAGCCCTTTCTGGCATTGACTAGTGCTGGTAACAAGGCAAAAGAAAGATTGGTTGAAGATTTATCTCACCATGGCCTTGCTGTAAAAAGCTGATTTCTCCAATAGGTTTAGAAGAAGAAGAAAGAAGAAGGATACTTAAAACAAAATTGTATCTTTTCCGTCTATTTTCTTCTTCTAGGCCTGTTGTGGAAATCAAATCTACTTTCAGAAGATGCTCGAGTATTCATTGTTGTCCTGCAGGACGGCATACACAAAATCGAAAAATAAAAATGTGGGACAAATTCTGTGTAAAGATCACAGACATAACAATCTCATCATGATTACATAAGTAGCCAAATATAAATTTGACCCTCAGTTTGGAAAATAAAACGTCTTTCAATGCTTAGCAACTTTCTATTGGGCAAGGGCTCAGGAAAAGCCATAACTTAGGGTTTAGTAATGGGACTGGAAAGATTGGCTAAAGCAATTGCAGAAGATTTCAGGGACACATTTGACACAACTCATTCCAGCGGTGTCCTCTCAGAAAATCAGTGTTGGAC
The DNA here is from genome assembly GCA_026936325.1 of Platynereis dumerilii. Taxonomy (NCBI): domain Eukaryota; kingdom Metazoa; phylum Annelida; class Polychaeta; order Phyllodocida; family Nereididae; genus Platynereis; species Platynereis dumerilii. The sequence goes on along the minus strand of JAPTHN010000049.1, from coordinate 2,757,912 downwards.
AAGTTCTCAAATGAACTCTTCAATCCATCATGAAGTGCTGTGACAACAATTAAGTCCCCATAATTGGATTTTTGTGCAATGCCTGGCATTCCCTGCCTGTCTGGAATGTCAGCTGCTTGACATAAGCTGTGAAAAAATGCCATAATTTAGATTCTCTGTTGACAATTTACCCCAATTACTGTAGAAGACACACAGCAGCTGGTATAGCCTGGCAAACTCCAAGAGTAATATCTTACACATGAAATATTCCAGCCTAAGGTAAGAGGATATCTATAAAGCTCATACTTGAAAACCAAAGAAGTCCAATATCCACTTAGGGATGATGGTAATACCCTGAAAAGCCCCTGGAAGCTTTGAGGAAGTCCTACCATATTTTATACTGGGGACCAGCTTTGCTGAAATAATATGGGTAGTTGAGTATTCATGAGCCATTTTTGCTCTTAGAATAAAACCCAAAAGAGTGACAAGACCTGATATAAAGCAAGATAGATAAATAGATATGGTAAAAGCAGCCCTGTAAGCTTAGTTCTGGGCAATTACGAGGATTTATTGATGAGATGGAAGAGAGCGCGCAAGTCATCAACATTTTATGCGTTTACTCATATCAGGGGTCTTTAACTTACCCACTACCCAGCACAGACGCTGATTTGCCCACAAGATACTGCCATTTTAATGTCTCATCTGAACAACATATCGTTGATATTTGCTGATGAAGGTCTACTGGAATTTTTGGTTCCCCATTCGGGGTTCAAACCCATGCAGGCAAAGACATTCAGAAGAGCAATATAGTCACACCCCTTTTTATTTTTTGTCTCAGACTCACAGCATGATGAAGTAACAGCATATTCATGTCCAGAGTTGCATGGCCAGCATAATCAGACAACATGCCACTAAGACTTGATGTCTAATAAATACGTTTTTTTTAAACTCCTCTGCTGTAAGTTTACAGGATGACAGCACCCCAAATATAATTATACACACAATGTAGTAGGGAAACTCATCTCAAGACAGTCATAACAATCACATAAACCATTCATTATAGTTTTCGCAGATTGACCTAACACCGATCAGGAACATAAATCCCCATTTAATGGCCATCAGGCTTTATAAATATCAGGCAAGGGCGGAGGGACTAAGCTGGCTCAGGGATTGGCCAGGGTTGGTAATGAGGCTGGGAAGATTGGGTGAGCTATATTCCTGAAATCTCCTTTCATGGCTAAAGAAATAAAGCATATCGATGGTGAAAGCTCAAAACCTCTTAACTCAAATTTGAGCGAAAGTGTGTTTTACCACCAGATGGCATTTACTGTATGCCCCCTATGTGATTCTTGAAGAACACATGTCAGACATTGGTTTATGCCCTCTTGTGGATGAATGTTAAAACCTCTTAACTCATATTGGCTAAAACTTTGAAAGCTGAAACCTCTTAACTCAAAATACCTTTTCCCGGAAGTTTGCAGTAGGCGAGACAGGAGAGAAAGTAACAATATGTATAATTACAATAATTTGATACATTTAAAGGTAGGTATTATATTGAAATAGAAGGATCTCATTGGGGTGGGAAGCTGCCCATACTGGCCAAATAAAATTCAGTTTGGACTTTGAAGCTGTCCAAAATGCCCAAAAAGTGCACGATTTTTCGTACTCCCGGAGTTGTGGAGAGGAGTGGTAGCTTCTGTTCATGGGAAGGTAATGACCTTATGTGAAGGTAATGACTTATTTGAAGATTTTGCAAACAGTCATAAATGCATGAAATTTGGCACAGTTGCATGTTGACCTGTTAATATAGAGTACATCTTGATAGGGAGGCACTTCCAAATAACTCCTCACAGGAAATTACGGAAATTTTCAATCTGGCTACCAATGAGCATGTCCGTCATTGTCTCTCCTGACAGCTTCGAGGAAGTCCTAACATACATTCTGGCAGGGGACAAGCTTTGCTGAAATGATATGGGTAGTTGGGTATTCATGAGCTATTTTTTCTATCAGTATAACACCCAAAAGTGAGACCAGACATACCATGTAAAAAATTTATTTTAAATAGATATATTGGCCTAGATATATGGTAAGAGCAGCCCTCTAAATTCAGTTCTGGGCGCTCCTGAGTGTTGATTGATGAGCTAGGAGACATGGCGTGGGTCCTCAACACTACATTTTACATTTACCTGGTGTGGGGGATCTTTAACATGCCCGGCACAGACACAGATAAGCATACAAGATATCGCAATTTTAATGTCTCACCTGGGAGACATACAGCAGGTATTTTGCAAAGGAGGGTCTACTGAAAATGTTGGGTTCCCCATCTGGGATTCAAACCCATGCAGGTAAAGACATTCAGAAGAGCAATATGGTCACACGCCGTTATTTTGTCTCAGGCTCACAGCATAATGAAGTAACAGCATATTCATGTCCAGAGTTGCATGGCCAGCATAATCAGACAACATGCCACTAAGACTTGATGTCCAAAAAATACTTTTTTTTTAAACACCTCTGCTGTAAGTTTACAGGATGACAGCACCCCAAATATAATTATACACACAATGTAATAGGAAAACTCATCTCAAGACAATCATAACAATCACATAAACCATTCATTATAGTTATCACAGATTGACCTAACACCGATCGGGAACATAAATCCCCATTTAATGGCCATCAGGCTTTATAAATATCAGGCAAGGGCAGGGGGACAAACCGGGTCGCAGGGATTGGCCAGGGTTGGTAGTGAGGCTGGGAAGATTGGGTGAGCAGTATTCCTGAAATCTCCTTTCGTGGCTAAAGAAATAATAGCATCTGCAACTGTGTGCACCTATTTGCCGGAGACATAGGAGAAATAGGAGACATAGTAGATAGGAGACATAGGAGACATAGGAGATAGGAGACATGGGAGATAGGAGACATGGGAGATAGGAGACATAGGAGATGTAGGAGACATAGGAGACATGGGAGATATCAGACATAGGAGACATAGGAGATATAGGAGACAGACACATAGGAGACATAGGAGACACAGGAGATAGGAGACATAGGAGACACAGGAGACATAGGGGACACATAGGAGACATAGGAGACATGGGAGAAATGGGAGTTAGGATACATAGGAGACATAAGAGACACAGGACATAGGAGACACAGGAGACGCAGGAAACGCAGGAAATGCAGGAGATGCAGGGAATCGACTGATATAAAGATTAGTCTAACTCTTGTGTCAAGATGACAAGCCATAAATCCTACAAAGTAGTTTTCACAGATTGACCAAAAACCAATCTGGAACATAAATTCCCATGCAATGGCCATAAAGCTTTTCATAATGATTATAGGCTGGACCAGTAGGGAATAAGCCCTTTTTGGCATTGGCTAGTGCCGGTAACGAGGCTAAAGATAGATTGGTTGAGGTTTTATCTCACCGCGGCCTTGCTGTAAAAAGCTGATTACTGCAATAGGCCTGCAAGAAGAAAGAAGAAAAAAGATGGATAGATGATTGGAGCATTATACCCTGTATTTATGAACTAGGCAGGCTAATTAAGAGGCGGGAACAACACGACAATGAGGTGCAGGAAAGATTAAAAAAGAAGTGGCCTTAAATAAAATTTCATCTTTTTCTTCTATTTTGGCCTATTGTTGAGATTAAATCTACTTTCAGATGTGGTGCGAGAAATTAGTAACCATATCATGGTCTTGCAGGTACAGGCCTACTCAAAAAATTTAATAATTTATAACACAGAGTCTGTGTCTAGATGACAGACATAACAATCTAATCAACCTTATATTAATTTTGTCAAATATCAAACTAGCAACCAATCTGGATGGTCATCAACTTTCTGTACTGGATTACCCAGGAAAAGCTATAGCGTAGGGTTTGGTAATGGGAATTGCAACGATTGGCTGAAGCGTGAAGCCCCTATTGCAGAAGATTTCAGGGACACATTTGACACAACTCATTCACAATTCATTCTGGTGGTGTCTTCTTGGAAAATCAATATTGGACAAGTTCCCAAATGAACTCCTCACTCCATCATGAAGTGCTGTGACAACAATGAAGTCCCCATAATTGGATTTTTGTGCCATGCTTGGCATTGCCTGCCTGTCTGGAATGTCAGCTGGTTGACATAAGCTGTGAAAAAATTCCACAACTTAGATACTGTATTGACAATTTATCCTAGCACCAGTAAGCAAGAAGAACTCTGTTTTGCTTCCATATTTGGCTTCGTCACTCTGTTTTCAGATTTGTCATAGCATTCGGTGGCTTATTGATAAGTTCACTGGTTGAGAATTGGCCTTGAAATAAAAAGATCTGGGGCTTATACAGTGCCGCCTGTAAGTAAGTGAAACGCATGACATTGTGCCATTGCATCAATGCTAAACATCCTCAGCCAAACTGCTTGTGGAGGCATGAATTCTCATCTGATTCGGATGAAAGGGAAACAAAGTGGGTCATAAAGGCCGATGTGTGAGGCAAGTGGGATAAAAATAGCAGCCCATTTTCTTCACTGTAGTCGGAGTTAGGTATGGGTCAAAGTCTTTGATAAGTAAGTGAACCACCCTTCCCTATGTTTTAACATTGGGCCTGCGTTTCACTTACTTATCAAAGACTTTGACCCATACCTAACTCCAACTACAGCAAAGAAAATGGGCTACTATTTTTATTCCACATGCCTCAAATATCGGCATTTACGACCCAAAATGTTTTCCTCTCATCGGATGAGAATTCATCCTTCCAGAAGCATTCTGGTTAAGGATGTTTAACATTAATGCAATGGCATAATATCATGCGTTTCACTTACTTACAGGCGGCACTGTAGGTGCACATAGCTCAAACCAGATGTGGCGCACTGGACCGACTCCAGCCCTACACTCTTAACAAAAAGGTTTTATGTGGAACCTTTAAGGGTTCTATAAGCTGGTATAGATAAGGAACCCTAAAAGGTTTACTAGACAACTTTAAAAATGTTCCAAAAGCTAACAAAAATGACATTTAGATAATCAGGCTGCACTGATCTCCCACAATGGAACCCCTTTCTCTCAAGTTGGGAGAATAGGGTCCTATCATAGGACCGTCCTACCAAGTATTGAACCTTTTCAATTCAATTGCACCCTAAAAAAATTAAGAACCTTAATTCGGCTTGGGGTTCTTTACATATACCATAAAGAACCTACCTTTTGCGTTAAGATTGCATCAACTCATGTAAGAAGGATGTTTCTTGCTGTGCCCAGAGCATATTTTAACCTCATTACAGTGGTGTCAGCCTGTCCTAATGTGAATCCTTATCACCCATTCAACCACCCTTAAAAAAGATCATAACAATATATTCAAAGAATGATAGCAGAAACAGGAAACAATGTATCTTGATTATGATGTGCATTGGTCATGCTGTCAATTATGTGACTTATCTTGGGGATAAACATTATGCTATTTTAGGAGGGCAATTCTTTCTAATTTTAAAGAAAACTTAATGGGAAACAACTACACGAAATGATTCTGTCAAATCATCTGTAGTCATCTAGTTTATCACAGAAGCCGTACAAATGGGTGCCACAAGTTATTTACCTGATTGGTAGATCTAGTCCAGATTTCAAGCTGAGCTGTTTGCAAATTGCAATTGACAAACACTGAGCTACATTCACCAGCCTAACAGATCCCTAGATTTGGCCAAATCTTGGGATTGATCAGAGTCGCCTGATTGGTCAATGTTGGAATGCTGACATTAGGCCAGCTTGGTCAGTGATCTTAACACAGAAATGGCGGAGCAGGAGTCTTGTTAGGTATAATACAAACATATCAATCAAAAGCTCCAAGTTCCCTTACATATACATGTATACAATTTATATGGGCACTGTACCCAACAATCATGCAGGTTTGCACTTTACAGAATTCAATGCAATGTGTACCAGAATATTATGGACATACATTCATTATCTGGTGTTTCATGGATCATACATTGCTTAGGTCTCTCGACGTTGATGAGCCAGTCAAAATTTTAGTAGACGGGACAGAGCCACCGGCTCACCGAGCGAAGCGAGGTGTCTCGTCCCTTATGGCTATCAGGCGAGTGGAGTGCTCCAGATGGTTCAATAAAAAAAAGTGATTCAGACATCCCATAATATGATCCTGGCACTTGCTTCTCTTCACGCGTGACTACAACGTGACTACCTTCTTCTTCTTCTGTTCTGATATTCCGCCAAAAAAAAAAAATTTTCCAAAAAAAAAAATTTTCCGAAAAAAAATTTTTCCCAAAAAAAAAAATTTTCCAAAAAAAAAAAAATTTCCGAAAAAAAAAAATTCCCGAAAAAAAAAAAATTTTCCGAAAAAAAAAAAATTCCAAAAAAAAAAAAATTTTCCGAAAAAAAAAAAATTTTCCGAAAAAAAAAAAAATTTCCGAAAAAAAAATTTTCCGAAAAAAAAAAAAAAAATCTGAAAAAATAAAAATTACGGAAAAAATAAGAATGTTCCGAAAAAAATTAAAAGAGAAAAAAATATCTTTAAAAAAAAGTTCCCGAAAAAAAAATTCCAAAACAAAAAACATTTTCAAAAAATTCCCCAAAAATAAAATTAGAAAAAAAATAATGCTTGGCATATGAATATTGTCAATCGAGTATTTACAAGTCCCGTCTTCTATGCTGCGGCATTATCATATTATTGATCATAGTTAAGTCATTGGTCAGTATAAACCTTGGTCATTGCCTCAATTATTTCTGACATTTTGGGATTACTCAGAGTAAAGTTAGGGGTTGTTGTCGAGGAAAATTGAATGCATATATCTACACAAAACCGATGCTAGCCCTTACTTTTTTACATTATAAACTGGATATAAAGTAAAGGGCACAAACTTTCAGTATGCCTATGCTAAGAGTTCATAACAACAAAGAGAAATCTAATATGAAGACAGCTGCACCACCCACAGCTGCAGAGATTGGCTTATGAATATTTCAAAGCTGCGTAAGTGGCATATAATGTGGAATGTTACAGAAGGGTAATGAATAATAGTACAGAACGATTTTCAATTAAATTCTATACGATGTTAATAAATATATAATTTATAAGACCCGAACGACTATTATATTTATATTCAGGGAGGGGCACTTCGAATTTGCCTTGACATGAATTGTTTATTTCACAGAAATATGACACATAATACTGTATTTTAAGCATGTGATGTCAAAACTTATTTGTATATGAGGTTTAAGAGCAAAAAAGTATTAGAAGAAATCCAACTCTCAGAAATTATTCACTTCAAGACTGCTTGGGGAGGTTTTATCTTTTCTGAAAATATTCCATTTAAACCATTTTAATGCACCTCTTTTGCATTTAAAAAAGTGCAATAATAGAATCTCAGTGCAGTACTTACACTACATTATTTGTTGGACATGTGGAACTTTGGACACCAATAGAACAGCAGAACTGTGTGTAGCTTTAGCTTTCTGGAACACATTCTATAGAACTCATTCTAAAGCCATGGTGTCCCTAAAAAATCAATATTGGACAAGTTCTCAAATGAACTCTTCACTCCATCATGAAGTGCTGTGACAACAATGAAGCCCCCTTAATTGGATTTTTGTGCAATGCCAACATGTCTGGAATATCAAGCTGTCAATTCAACTGCCACAATTTAGATTCTGTACGACAATTTCTCCATTCACAATTTAGCAGGAAGAACTGTCTTTTGCATGCAAAGTTTGCCCAGTTCAATATATATTGTTAACGGTTTCTGTTTGGTAGATTAGTGTAAGGAATGGATATGCCTTTAAAACTGCCAGTACAACAATTTCTTCAAAAGAAAATTAGGTTAAACAATATAATCATGTACATCAAACTTTTGATATAAGATACCTATGTTCCTTACACATATAGAATGAATAGAAGGTAAACTCAATTGAAAAGAAATCATATATATAGTGTCATCCAAAAATTAAATCAACTGATATTTCAAATTTCCTTATAGTATATTCGTATTGCAAAAGCAAAAGATAGGTAGCTCTAAATCAGCTTTTGGGTGGAATCAGACAGAGTTTTCTGCAAATTGCAATTGACAGACTAAGCTCCATTCACTAGCCTAACAGATCCCTAGATTTGGCAAAATCCTGGCATTGATCAGAGCTAACTGATTGGGCAATGTTGGCAGTCTGACATGAGGCCAGCTTGGTCAGTGACCTTTTCCAACACAGAAACAGGTTGTGTGCAGACAAAACTACATAGAATTGTATGATATAAACAATGTTGTCACAACATTGTTAACATCAAGATATGACATAAGCTGTCTACAAGTGGACTGCTCTTGCATTGCCACAGATCAGAACATATGCTCTCTTGTGTTGCCACCTAGTGACTAGTGTGCTATTCCGCGAGCTCCTGCAAGCGTCCACATACTTTCAACCAGAGGAACACACACAATTTGTCTAGAAGACACCGGGGCTGTTTCTGAATGTGCTGATGGCCTTGTCAACTTCCTTAGAGAATGCGATTGCCGAGTCTGACTCTGGTATACATCGATGTTGAATAGAAATTTTGTGAATGTGCAATGAAATTGGAACTATTTCTTGGGACAGCAATGCTATAGCATAGAAAATCAACTTTTGTGCCAGGTGGCAGCAGCATGCAGTTCTCATTTTCACCAGACAGTGATATAGGCCCTAAGTGTACAAGCGCCATGGGCCAACATTGTTACAACTTTGTGAAAAAATCTTATTGTTGTGGCAACATAATTTCTACCATACTTTAATTACTACGTATTAGTACAACAGACGAGCCCTCCACCAATTAGCAACATTGTGTTTATGGTGTGTGCCCCTAGGGTGGTAAGCAAATCCATATTTTGAGTTATATGGAATAAATATTTAACATGTTGAGGATCCCCTCTTTCTCTTCCATCTAATGATTAATCAATCATTTCTTGTGAGCACCTATCGATCTGGGCTAAGAGGGCTGCACTTACCATATCCATCCATTATCTACAGACTGAAGTTATTAAAATAAATAGTCAGATACGATTCAGCAATATGAAAACATATTACAGTAAAGGAGAGTATGAGTCTCAATTAATTTATTATCTATAGGTGTTCCAGGACAGTATCATAAGCATAGGACCTTAAAACATACAATATCATTGAGCAAGTACTGCAGCCTCAAACTTCTGAAGACAAAGAGAATTCAAGATGCCTGATATGAAACCTGCCCCACAGACAGCAGCAAAGATTGGCTTATGAATATTTCAAAGCTGTGTAAGTGGTATATGACGGTATCAAATGCAAAGAAGATGAATAATTTATGAGGAAACTTTTCAAAGAAATTCTGCACCAGCAAAGTATATATGTTATACACAAAGCAGCATGCAGGTATTCACTATAATTCAGCTTTCAAGTATTTCATGCTAAACATAGAAAAGAAGGTATGGATAATAGCCTCATACAGATGTTAAATTACGAGTCCACATACTATGCAGCATTTAAGCAGGCAACTATACCCCAGGCTATTGCTCTAGAAGTGTCATATTTTTTTTATAACACTGACTGTAAATTATTCTGCTGGGAACGTCATTGGAGGTACTACAGCATTTCCAAAAATTATGATTTTTTTAAGAAAATCGATCAAAAACTTCAATTTAACATAGCTGTAGGCCTATACGTGTAACGTTCTCATCCACGAAACTTTCAGGAAAAGTTGGTCATGTATCCAATTTTATTTTCCTTCCGAAAAAATTAGTTAGAAGGCAGGTCAAAACGTTCCGAGAAAATGCCAAAAAAAAACGTTTTGCCCCGCCTGTCCGTTTTGCCCCTCGTTCCCCTACAGATCCCTATTGTGTATAGTATCCAACATCGTCAGTTGCACACAATCCATAGAACTAAGCTATAGGCCTTCACATTGTAACTAGGCCTTGGTTTCTATGGTTACACCATGAATATGGTGATTTGTGGGAGGTCAGATGGGACATGACCCCGGAGGTCAAAGGTCAGAGTTTGCTTGTCAACAGGTCATTGCTAACCAGTGTTTACTGGTGTTTACTTGTCAAGCTATGCATAGGCAGGGTTACACGGCCAACAGAAGGTTGGGGTCTAAACGTGGTTTAGTTTGCTGCTCTAGGAGGCTCAGCTTGATCGCATTGGGTAAAGCCCAAGCATTGAATTGATGGTATAATAGATAGTATGATACAGTGTAGATACATGTATTATGCCTACCATAGACAGATGGATCTAGATAGAAATCTAGAAATAAATAGATAGATATATAGATAGATATATAGCTAGACAGCCAGATAGCCAGAGATAGATAGATTGAAAGATAGATAGATAGATAGATAGATAGATAGATAGATAGATAGATAGATAGATAGATAGATAGATAGATAGATAGATAGAAATATTCAAATTTCATTTTAAAACTAGAACTGGCGCTAGGAGAGCACATAGCTTCGCTGTCCATTTAACATTGAACTTTGACTAAGTACTGGAAGATGCCGCACATAAGCTGCCGACCAGTCAATAGTTAGCTACAGGTGGAAACAACAATTTTTTTTCCTGTGCTGAACAATTATATTTTTTTCTCAGTGTCAAGTGGGAAACAAACTTTTTTTTCACCAAAAAGCCATAGCCCCCCCCATCTGCTCGGCCCCTAAAAAGTTGATTAAGACTTCAACTTATATATAAAGGCTTAAATGTTGTTGCAGCATCATTCATTGGATTATGTACAATTGCATGCTAATTTCGGCAATTCTGGTAAGATTTTCATAAAATAAACATTGAAATGTTGCTAATTTAGTGCTTTGGCACATACTACGGATGTTTAATGGCCGTTTTTGCAGAGAAAATGTAGAAATATACACCCTCTTGGCTGCTAGTGCTGCAGCAAAAAATGATAGTGCATGCTGCACTGTAGAGGCATTTTTCAGATTTCTTTAACTGTGGGCCAAAAAAGCTCCAATTGTCACCAAAATTTAATCAGGTCTTGTCCAGTACAAATGAATACATCATGCCAAAGGAAATGTAACTTCATCCAGTAGTTCTTGCAGGAGGCAACTCACATACACACTAACGCACATGCTGAAGTGCCAGGAACCACAATAGCTTCTCAGCGAAGCTAAAAAACATTAAACGGAACAATTCTACAAAATTTAACACTAAGTTATAAGAAAAAATGTTGTTCCTATGAACATTAGGCTTATCTAAATCTGGGTCACTAACATAAAGCTTTAGGAGGCTATTGGTCACTGTAGTTAGGGCACATCCAACAGCACTCTTGGGAAATCTAAGGACCAAGTGCAAGGTCCCTTTAAGATAGGACATGATTGATAGTCAATTTGGGAAATACTATGTTACTGTAGGGAATGGTGGGAGGCTATATAGTTTGATTAATTGGATCTTGTCTATCGTTAAAGTGGGTTTAGCTCACAAAGTTTCTGTCATGGGAATCAGTATGGCACGATTAAAGGCCTTGACAATCTAAACTGTCTGATGTGTAGATATTTGACCTATCTTTCTATTTAGACATAGGCCTATATATAGGCCCATGTTAAAATTTCACTTCCACAGACTTTCTGAAAATACTTAAGTGTTGTGTTTACATACTTTAAAATCCAAACCGAAATCCCTGGATTCATCATTCTAATTAGATGAACTCGAAAAGTATAACTATTCATGATTTTGGAAAGTTCAAAACATTCTAAAATATCAAATAAATAAAGGAGCTGGTTGCGGCAACCAGTGTAGTGAACACCATGTCACTTGTCAGATGTGTAAGGCAGATGGTCATTCAGTCAGCCTTTGAAGGCCAATTGGAATAATTGAGTATGTTCAAAATAAATACAAGGATACTTTAAAAGACCTCTTGCCCTTCACATGGCTTGATACTGAGTGGCCTTGACCAGTATCAAGCCATGTGAAGGGTAGGAGGTCTTTTAAAGTATTCTTGTTAGGCCAGGCAAAACCAGTGTAGATCTAGGCCTGTACAAAATTTGGAGTTGGGCAAGACTCATAGATGGCACTTCTGTCTAAATCTACTGCACTACAGTGCCACCTTGTGGAATGTGTGGCATTTGTCAGTTTGCCATGCCTGTCCTGGAGATAATTATATTGCAGCTTACATGAATGAACAACTGCCAGGGGCAGACCTAATGATGAGATGATATGTATTTCCTGTCCCTTACAGTGTAAAATTTGAATTTTGAAACAGGTTAAATGATTGAGCAAGAGGGTTGCACGAATCCTTTGAGCTGAGATAGCTTGTTGTTTTAAGTTATGACAACGGAAAGGTTATCATAACTTAAAACAACAACCTATGTTTGCTCAAACAAAATGAGGGACCATCTCACTCAATCATTTGAGCAGGCTCAAGATTTCAAATTTTACAGTTAAGGTGGGGTCTCACTTGCCACAGCACAAAATACTTTAGCAGAAGATAACCTATGGTAGATGCCAAGATCACCTCACAAAAAAATTTTTAAAACCTGGATTGTATTACAGTCAGCTAGTAATTCGATGAGGGCATTTCATTGGCTCATATAAATAACAGCTTAAAATTAACCTTCTAATTGGCTGTGAAATCACCTATGTCATGCTAACTTATTGCTATAACATCTATCTACACTCTTAACACAAACGGTTCTTGATGGTATATATAAAGAACCCACAGCTGAAAAAGGTTCTAAAATTTTTAACGGTTCAATTGAATTGAAAAGGTTCAATACTTGATGGGAAGGCCCTGTGGTAGGACCCTATGCCCTCAACTTGAGAGAAAGGGGTTCCACTGTGGGAGTTCAGTGCAGTTGGGTTATCTAAATGTTGTTTTGTTTGCTGTCGGAACCTTTTCAAAAGTTGAATAATGGATCTTTTTGACTTCCTTATCTATACCAGCTTATAGAACCCTTAAAGGTTCCATATAAAAACTTTCTGTTCAGAGTGTAGGGGAGAGCGGGGCACAGTGAGACGGCAGGTACAGTGAGACAAAGCCCGTAGCATCTACCTGGTACTGTTTACAGATCAACCCTTTTTTGTATAGTACAAAAATTAAGTAAGTGAGAGACTGTCCTATATCTTGAATGCTTACGCAGCATATCGAGAGTGGAATTTCAATATTTTTGTTTTTAGCCTGTAAAAGTAAATAATTTTGCTAAACGACTTTTTGTTATAATTCCCAAGAAAAATGGTAAAATGCAAAGCAATTGCCAGGGATTCAAACCTTGGTTGCTTGTCTTAGTTTAGTGAGATGACGAACCACAATGCAGGCATTCATTCCGCTGGATTCAAAAATTTTATAAACAGAGCTGTGTGGGGCACAGTGAGACAGTTTGAAGCAGGGCACAGCGAGACATCACACAATACACTTGAAAGTACATGAATGTAATGCATGGCCCACAATTTACTATTAAAAACAAAATACCTGCTATAAACTACTGATTCTAGTGAGTAATATCCACAGGGAAGCGTCAGAGAAGGATTTTGATTAAGATGTAACAGGTGCGGCAGGTTAAATAAGTCGTGCATGTGTCCCATGCGATGAAGTTTCAAAACATGCTCAAAAAAGGACCTAAAAAATCACCTAGCCAGCTGCTTTTATTAGAGTACAGTAGTTCCTGATGCAACAATTGATAGAACAAATCTGCAGGTCCTGGTGATTGGCGGTTATGACAGCAGATGCACTGTCTCACTGTGCCCCGCCTGCTGTCTCACTGTGCCCCGCCCACGGGGCACAGGGAGACACTTAACGAGCACGGACATAACTCAAAGTTTCCCCAAACCTGTAAAAGGTAGGAACCTGAAAATATGTGACAATATACCCAACGGCATTATCTATAATGTGGACCTGATCTCATTTAACTCATTCCTGCCAACATTTTGGAAGACTTGAAAATAAAAAAAGTGTCTCACTGTGCCCCGCTCTCCCCTATTCAGGGCTTTTACAGCCCTTTTCAACCAATAGAAGCTACTCATTTATGCAAGCATCAAACTGAAGGCAAATCAGTTCTTTTGACTTTGGATGTAAAAGTTCTCACATTAGGAACATCATCTAATCATTTCATCCGCAATAACTTAATTTTCTTTTTATTAAGCATAATTTTAAAGCAGACTTATTAGCTCAATGACGTTTAGGTTAGTACCACAGAGACAATACATGTCCATATATTAAAATAAATCCATATTCTATAGCTTCTTGAACAATAAAAATAACTCCAGTCTATGCAAACCAAGAGGACACATGGCTTCTAAAATTTTGATGAACTCCATTCATTAACCTATGCATAATAAATTAACCAAATACGCTGCAAGAGATTCCGACAATGCATTTGTTAGTCATATTGTGAAGGCACTAGAAGATGCTTTCTATAGGTATTTGTTGGAGGCAAACAATGTGAAATAATGCACAAATATTCTGTATTAAGTCTTTGTAGAAATTGTGTGAACAGCCAGAGTGTCGTCCATATTAGATTCATTTGCACTTGACACCAATTTGAAAAGTTACATAGTGTAAAAATATGTGATAGGATGTAGACATATGAATCAACAGATATGGATTGTCTCATCAGAAAAGTTTTTCTATTTCTTGTCCTGGTAAGTAAATCTTATTTCAATTAAATTAAATTTTTTTTCTTAAATGATGGCACATTTGATTCAGATGGAGGCAGAGTGGTTGCAGCACTTGCTTACATTCTCTTCTCAACTCTAAAGGCCTTTGCCTACAGCTGGCAGCAAAATTATTCAACCCCTTTGTATTTTCCCATAGAATAGTTGACAAGTCTTGCAAAAATGAGGGCAGGGACATGAGCATGTATCAAATCATGAAAAAAAGATAACATCACATATTAGGCAACTTAGTGCCAAACTTCTGTGAAGGAGACCTACACTCTAAAAAAATCCATGTTGGTTTTTTGCATTGAAATTTGGTTTTTCAAAAAACCATTTTGAATCTAAAAAACCAATTTTGTCTGAAATTTTTTAGAGTGTAGATTTGATAGGCAGTTTGCGTTTCCGATAGGGATCAAACATTTGCAAAATTATTCAACCCCCTTCCTTCCATTGGAATAGCATTGGAGCGGGGGTTGAAAACGTTTTCAAAAGTTTTGATACTTTTTGTGATTTGATACATTCTGATGTCACTACACTCATTTTTCCAAAACCTGTTTACAATTGGAGTCTATGAGAGAACATCAGAGGGGTTGAATAATTTTGCTGCCATGTGTATATATGGATTCAAAAAGGGTTGCCACTGAAGTAGGATTTCAAAATTCCATGACATTTTCGTGACTGCTCCCTCACTCAAGACTAATTTCTCCTGACCACTAAAAGAGCAGTGTTGCACAAGATGTTGTATTATGGTTCACATAACTTTTCATAAATTCATGTAGCATGACTAGCACCGTGTGGGTAATATTTCCTTAAGAACCTAATTATGAAGCCACCATACTGATGCCATATCAACATTTGAAACAAAATCTGACCACCTGCATGTTCTAGAAAATGTCACAGTCATCAGACAGACAAGATAGGCAAATGGCGTACATTTCTTCACAATTCTCATCACGCAACCTTCATAATTTTTGGCGAAATTTTTCTCACCCAAGTCAGATTTCCGTTAGTCTTTTCACTCTATTACAGATTTTCCTGACTACACTCTAAGAATAGTGTTTAGATGTAAAACACAATCCTAAACACAAAATTTGTCCCCACTTTTTTTACGCGTTAACATCTAAACATGTTTAGAATGCTCGTGTTTAGGCAATATGTGTTTGAGATGTAAACATGTTTAGCCTCTAAACGCGTTTAGATCTTCTGAAATTTAGCTCTTGAATGTGCTTAGATCTTAAACATGTTTAGAATTTAAACAGGTCATACATTTTTGCGTTTAGATTATACATTTTTTCACACTGAAATAAGTTTGAAAGTTTATTAGAATAAACATAAGGTCAACATTGGCTTACAAGCAATCACAATAATGAAACATGTATAAACTTTTGAAATAACAGTTCTTGAAAATATGACTTTTATAAATATGTTTCTTAATTTCTCTGCTGAATGATAATTGATAAATCAGCATAACATAGTGTCCATTGTCCATTCATCGATGTCAAAAGTCAAAATTAAAGGTAAATTGCAGGCATTACAACATGCCATATGTCTTTGATAAAGTCCAGTAGTTCTTTGTTAATAATTTCCGATCATCTTGTGAAGGCTTTGGTCATTCCAGTCCATAGTCACACTAAAGCATGTATTTGCTGACTCTCCAGATGTAAATCCGCAATCTCTGGTGATAAAGATGAGGGCAATTGTATCCACAAGGCATGGGGTTGTATTCATCAGTGGATCTCATGTTGAATCTTGGTCATCGTGCAACTCTGCAAATAGAACACATTTATCAGAATAGCAAAGAATTTTTTTTTTCAATAATTGTGATAATTATTCATTTATTTTAGAAGAACTAGAATCTAGTTTCTGATTTGTATGTTATTATGGAGCTTCCTTTCTAATTAGGGAAAAAACATGACTATCCCATATATATGAGCAGGGGTGACAGCCAATCCTGCCCCTCCTGTGAGGCAGTCAAGATGGCTGCTTCAGCTGATCATTAAATTTAGCCTTGATTTAGCCAGGGGTCCACAATACAATAGAGCTAACATAACTAGTGCTCAAGATGTGTTTCCTGACATCAGTATATCAGGCCACAACAACGTACACTGCATTCTGACAGTCTGCATAAGTATAAAGTTATGTGATGAACTTAGCATTGTAAACACCATGCACATTGATAAGCTAAAAGATTGTACTCTGTTTCCCCCTTCAAATAGCGTTCAACAACACATTGAAAATCCTAAAACTGTTGTGGATGTGTATGTGTATTTAAAACAAAACACTTACCAGGTAAAAAGCCAGTTATTAAGTCCTGAGAGTGTTTCCAATCCATCCCATGTAGGAGCAAGCTGCATCTCCTGAGGTCCACTTCAGTCTAATGACAGTTAATTTCAAACTTGACCTGCATCTTCTCAGAATGAGGCTCTACATATAGGTCAGGTGTTTACATCCTAAACACCAACACGTTAAACATGTTTACCCCAGAAAGCGTTTCATTTCTAAACACCAAATATGAGGTGTTTAGAAGGAGATGTGTTTAGCTCACAAAGTGTTTCATATTTCAACACAAAATGCCATGTGTTTAGAAGTATAGGTGTTTTACTCAGCAGGTGTTTTAGTTCAAGACACAAAATATTAGATGTTTAGCAAAAGACGCGTTTACAGGTGTTTAAATGTAAAACACTGTTCTTAGAGTGTAATTTCAAATTTCCATGTGTTTTCCCTGATCTTGAATTTCTTATCCCTGAACAGAGGCAACTCTGTGGAAACAAGGATGGTTAATCCGCATATTTTCTGTACCGTAGACCTTCAAGAACTAAATCCTAGCTGGACGTCATTCAGATGATTTAATATAGGCTTCTCACATATGGGTCACAACTTTTCACAAATTATTCAACCCCTCGCTCCAATGCTATTCCAATGGAAGGAAGGGGGTTGAATAATTTCGCAAATGTTTGACCCCTTTCGGAAATGAAAACTGCATATCAAATCAAGGTCTCCTTCACAGAAGTTTGGCACTATAAGTTTTCTAATATGTGATGTATATAGATCTATCTCTCTATAATCATTCTGCTATATCAAATAAGAACTTATGGCAGAACTAAATATAAATAGTTACTACATTTTCTTTATTTGTCTTTTTTTTTCAAGGCATCAGCAACGGAAGGTAAGCTTGAAATTCAATCTTATTGTCAATTTTAAAAGTTCATCATCATCAAAATTTATATCAGCATGCAAACATTGTGAAAAGTTCACTGGCATTACTCTTTTTAAGTTGAAGTGACAAATTTACTACACAATTCAATGTTTAGTAAAAGATAGAACCCGCATTGTTCCGCAGCGACATCACTGATGCTCCGAAACAGCTGACAGTAAAAACTTAAACTTCTATTACACTGACCATAATACGACCTGCTCCACCAAAATGAGTTCCAGGAAGTAGGAAATTGGTATTTCCCACAAATGAGCAAAATGTGTTAAAAGGTCACATTTTGATGTTTTTTAGCTGCTGGTGCCAGGTTTTGGCACAAGTCATTTTGTTTGAATAATCAAGACCATTTTTACCAGAAATGGATTTTAAATTATCAAAATTTGGTGTCCTTCTATATTTTCTTAGTTCTTTCATTGCATTGGCGGGAAATTCAAATGCCATTTTCTCAAAGTTAGATGTTTCGTATCATCAATGTTTGAGGTGCCATATCTTCGGATTGGATGAAGATATCAGAACATATGAACCATCATTTTAAAGCCCATTTCCAGTAGAATAAAATCATTTTCACAACTAAATAAGACAGGAGGTCGACTTTGAACTCATTTTGGTGGAGCAGGTCACAATTAGGCCTATTACTTCGTTTTTGATGAAATCTTATTTGATAGTTCCTTTCTATTTTTCATTCAGCTGCAACACTGAAAGGATGCTACCAAGAAGAATTTCCCCGCCTGTTTTCCTTTTCACCTGGATTTTATCAAACAGACAACTTGACACATGATGGGTGTGCGGCCGCCTGCGACATTCATAGCATGCCATATGCAGCTGTAACAGAAGGTAGGCCCAATATATTCTTAAATATCTGTTTAAGAGACCACTTAATGACTGCAGAAGGGGTTGTCTTTCACTGTATCCCAAGGGGCAAACGAAGTAAACCCAAAGTTGCTAATTGGTGGAGGGCTCCTCTGTTGGTCACGTAGAAATGAATGAAAGAAATTATGTTGTCACAACATGAACAAGACGTTGGGTTTTTTTACAACGTTACCACAATGTCACACGCCAAGTTCGTATCTTTGACATTGTTTCATAAAGTTGTGAAAATGTTGTCAATACGTCATATGCTAACGTCGTATCTTTGACGTTGTTTCACAAAGTTGTGATAACATTATTTCTACCATGTAATTCTACGTAATTTCCGCCAACGTGGTAACGTTGCTACAACATCGCTACAACATTACTAGAACACAGATATGCCTATTGGGACAACAGTTTAAGCTGATTAACATTCAGATCAGTTTATTCTGAAGCTTCAACACTAGGCCAAAGACAAAAATCATGAATCAATGATTTTGATTGCAGGCCGTTTCTGCTTCTGCGGCACCACCCTACCCACTAGCCCCCAAGTAACCCAATCATTCTGCAATGACTCATGCACTGGAGATACAGGTTCTTCCTGTGGAGGGAGACGGTATATTGGAGTCCTGGAGGTAACTGTAGATGTACAAGGGCTTAGAATTGTGGTGGCCAACAATGGAATTATGAGGGTAAGTTTTTTTTTTTTCAGCAACCATTGTCAGAAAAGTTTAGTTTCCACTCATAATGACTAAGCCTATTTGCAGCAAACATTGTCAGAAATGTTTAGTTTCCACTCATAATAACTAAGCCTATTATATGTGCAGCAACCATTGTCAGAAATGTTTAGTTTCCACTCAAAATGTATCTTACTTGTGCTTTATTTGTGATCTCCTTTCTGTGGATCACTGCTGAGTGCAATAACAAGTTAATAATTTACTTCATCATTCACTATTTCAAAGCAAAGCATATACACCCTAGGCCATTGCAATGTCAAGATTTCTTTGTTAAAGTGTTTCCTGGCTGGAGTCCATGATCCTTTGTTTCCATTTAGACCATTTGCAATATTAATACAAAAGCGCACCTTGTGGCTGTTTTCTTTGCAAAAGGTACAATTAGCAGTGAAATGGCAGGAAAACAAGACCGCAGCTATGCATAAAGCCATTAAAATATCTAAAGCTCTATTGCAACTTTCAGTGCATCAATGAGTTTTTAATATTTCATAAATTCATCATAAGATACACAATGAATCAAATAAATCTAAACATGTAGTGCATGGCAACAGTGCATGGAGACAATGTGATATACAGCTGACCCTCCATCACACGACTCCTTGTTAAACCCAGTAAATCCAAATTGCGTGTGTGGCTTTCATTTATATCAGCAGAAGAGGCCTAAAGTATGTTTTTTTGGTAGTCCTCATCATATTTACGTGGTGTAATGTTCATGATCCGCAACCCAAATTATGAATCCAGAATGTAGTGTGTAAAAATATCAACATCCGGGTACTTTTGTAAACAACCTCATGTTGGATTTGGAATGATGGACGATTAAACAAGCAAGCTGTCAACCAAGTTTTATTTTCATTATTTATGTGGAAATAACATCCAGTACAAGAACATTATACGTGGAATCTCAAGTTCTTTTTATGCTGTTGAAGTGTAATGTCAGAGATGACTCTATTCTCTAGCATTGCAATATATGTAAAATAACTTCAAGCTCTGATGTCATTTTAAACTGGGTCAGATTCCCCGGCTTCTAGCCAATGTGAATCTCCCAAAACTGAGCATCACAGTTTCAACTCAATGTCAGAGTGAAAATTGGGTCTGGAAAAACCCATGCAACTTCGACATCACAGACGGCCAGCCAATGGGCTGCCCACAAAATATACATAACATAATTCATGTGTCCACAAAAATTGTCAAAGCCATTTGTTTACAGCAAGGTCCACTGAAGTTTAAAGCCGTAAAGTTGCAATTAAGTTTGCAGACAGGGGTGAACCGGTAGCATTTCAGGCCCTGTGGCGCAATAAACCAATGGGCCCCTACATCCCTACCATCAGCATTATTTCATAAAAAAGAAATATATTACAGGCCTAATTTGGCCTAATTTGGCAAATTGTTAATGATTCAAAAGGTGGGGCCTCCACATAAGAGGGTCTGTCCCGATTAGTGTGGTTGCAATACAAAATCATAAACCTGTGAGTTAAAAATGTTTGGTCTTTTCTAGAATTTGTATTTTTTGACATCTTGAACGGGCCCCCCTCCGTGGGTGGGCCCGTGGCAGCTGCCACTTTGCCACATATGCCAGTCCGCCCCTGTAAATTGCAGATTAATGGAATGACTCAGTGAGTATTATAACAGTTGTCTGCTGTGAATGCTCATGAAACTGCCATTTAGTAAGATCAGACTGGTGATTGCCGATCACAGATCATTGGGATCACATCAACAGTTATGTTGTGATCATAGAATAAATTTAATGCTTCCTTCAATATATCAATGTTTAAACTGTGATGCTTAGTTTGTTTACTGTCAGCCCATTGGCTATCAAGCTGTGATGATGTGGTTGCAGGGGCTATCCATGATAAAATGCTAACTCTGACAATGTGTTGAAACTGTGACGCTCAGTTCTGGAGGATTCATTCTGGCTGGAAGCTGGGAAATCTGACCCATTTTAAAATGACATGAAAGTTTGCATATACCGCAATGCTATAGAATAGAGTCATCTCTGACATCACACCTCAACAGCATAGAAAAGAACTTGAGATTCCACAAAAATATGACGGGGACTGTAACATTCTGCTATGTGACCACAGTGAAGAGTTTCTCATGATGCAGAGACCACTCTACATCACCAGTTGTACCACATAAATTATGATAGTGATGTACTACAAGTGATGGTAGCCAAGGCGAGTATGAGGTGGGGGGGGGATTGCATCACAAACAACTCCATGACATCTAAGTGTTTCCTTTTTTTTCCTGTTGGGGCGATCCTTTTTAAAATTTCATAATGAACCTTTTGGGGTTCCTTAACTATACCAGCTTATACCCAAGGGGCACACAACGTTAACCCCGACATCGCTAATTGTTGGAGGGCTGGTCAGAGTGTGGCTTGTAATTTTTACTTGCAGACAAACCAGTTATCAAGAGTAGACTTCTCCTACTTGAAAGCTTCACCATCCGGCCCTCATCTGTCCATCAGTCATCACCAAATGGGAGAGACCTCCACAAGACGATCTAGTGCCTTTCAACAGAATTTCACCGATGTAGCCATTTTGAATTATGGGCTGCAAGAGATCACTGGACATGCTTTGAAATCAGATGGCGTTACTGTAACAGTAAGGATTCAAAATGGTTAATTTACATAGATATCATTTTTCTCTCTGCCATGCAGAACATGCAACTCTATGCAAGAATTAATCTAAATTTAATAACAATCTAATAATAGAGCCAAGGAGCTATGCTGAAGGACAGGATTGTAAAATTACCCTTGATGGAGAGCGAAATGGATGGCATGATATTCGTTGATAACAGTATCATTATGTTTGTATGAACTTCACAGGTCCTTAGCTATAACATAATAAATTTTACATAGTTTTAACTTGCTAGAATTTATAGTAATCAATCAAAAGTATGCTCAATCACTTCATTAGACCTAATCCATTTTTTTTTCTTCAAGTCAATCTTCTCCGAAAGAGTATTTGTCAATGCTGCACCTGGGGTTGCCAATCTCCTGTGTCCTCCAATAGTGGATCCAGACGAAGAATTTGTTTGTAATCTCACAATCGCAGAAGGAAACAGGATGGATGTGTCTGTTACTTACGGAGACGGCCAGACCGATGCATTCCCCATTGCTGGTATGAACTGATATTTCGTTACCTTATTATTCCTATTTACATTGCCGCCTGTAAGTGAGTGAACTGGTGATGTTTTGTTATTGGGTCAATACTAAAAATCCTCATTTATTTAAATAGACCCCGAAGTCGACTAGTCGACTAGTGAAGTCATAGTTAGTTTTCCAAACAGCAAGTTTAAAATGTTTGTCCAGTCAAGTCAGAATTGAGTCAGCTCAGAGCAATTTCTGAAGTTCTTATGCATTGTTAAAGAATATTTTAACCTAAGGGCACTATAATATTGTGTTAACTAGATGATTTTAGTTGAAGTCAAGTGAAGGAAGAGCAAAGACAATTACAAGCCATTTGTATAGCACATACCTTAAATATTGCCCCTTATTACTAAGTTGATGTTTTATTTCATCAGATAACAATTCATGTTTCCACAAGCAGTTTGGTTGGGGAATTTAGAACCCAAAGTCTGTCAGAGTTAAAACACTGACTTACTTGGCAAGAACTTCAACTGACTAGTCAACTAAGTTGTTTAAACCTGTTGGAAATTGGACAAGGCCACAGCCTTCAAAGTCATGGACTCATGGCTGTGTGACAAATTTATTTACACTCAAGAATGCTAAGTATGTCAAAATGCTTTGTTTTTCAGATGCTGTAAGTAACATGATTGGCCCTGCACTGTATCCAGCTGACAACTTAACTTCTGCAGCTTCAATGGCCGGTAACACCATTTTTCGAAGAGGAGAAGTAATGCAAAGATCTGGATTCATCAAAGGCTTTGAATACTTGGCAACAACTGCGGGTACTGTTGACATGTTTGTAAGTAAAAATGGGAGAAGGTGAAGCATAGCATCAAAGACAGCCATATCGTTCTGCCGTTTAGTGTACAGTGGTCCCTGCGTTATAAGGCCCCCCTTCTGCAGCAATGAAGTGGTCTCTCGTAGGAGTGTGGTCTCTCACCGGGGTGCAAAATGCCTTAAAATACTGATTAGCGCGGGACGTAAGCGGTCATATACTGCAAGCGATTATGGAAACAGCCTTACCAAAAAGTGAAAGCTAAATCCTAACCCAAATGGTATCTCTATGAATGTTAGAAATGATACAATGTACATGTATATTTATATATATGAATGAAAATCATATACATGGATGAGTGCAGTTTTTTGTCCACTCCACAAACTCATACAACAGTCATACTTTTTTTAAATCGACACAAATTTGAAAATATGCCACATGTTTGAAGAAGATGTACATGGTAAATTTTGTTTTTGTTCTTCGACAGGTTCTGGAGCCCTACTGTGTCACCGCTCCGACATTCTGTCATGGACGATGCATCGCAAGCACAGTAAATTGTTCAAGCATTCCGACAGTGACTTGCGCCTCCAACGAAATGTTCTGTCAATTCAAAGATCAATGTGTAGCAAGCCCAAGCACTGTTTGTACTCCGACAACACCGTCACCCCACAATCATTACGGGGTAAGGAGCAAGACTACCCTGACCCTCCAGTCACCTGGGTACAAGCAAGATCTCAGCCTCAATGTGGAAGTCTTAAGGTGTGTATGCTTATTCAAGTTATTGACTTCCTCAGACTTACCTGTACCAATTATGCATTGCCTCTATTTGTAGAAGAAAGACAAAAAATTACATGAACTGCAAAAGTTAATCCCTCCAAAAAAGAAGAGCATCTGAAAATGTTAAACCAGCAGAATATAAGAATTTGGTTACAGTAGACGAACTTCGAGTGCTTACAAGTGACTGGTTTCAGAGTATCAATGAGGTCACTAAAGCTGTTGCTTCAATCTTTACCATTGAAACTGGTGGCTCTTTCACTGACTCATAGGACTTCTAATGACATGTATAGATGCAGCAGTGACCAACATCTGGCTCAGTGATGTGTATCAGAGCAATGCTAAGTGAATGGGCAGTAGAACAGATGTCATATGAAGTGCAGTCACTGAGTCATAAATCTGACCCATTTGACAATAATCATTGCTCTCTTCATGAAAGATGTGGTGTTGACACAGTCAGTCAACATGAAAGTTTATCCATCTGAATAGCGATAGTGAGTTATAAATCATGGCAGAAGTGCGACAGAATTATATGCATGCTTGTGTCTAAGCAGGGTTTTTGTGTATATCAAATGTAGCAACCTGTTTGATGAACAATGGAGCTACACAAGAAAGCCAGGGCATCCCTCCATTGCATAGCTCGTTTACACTTGCCCTGCCAACAAGTTCAATAAAATTCTGAAGTATTCTAATCCTTCACAGCTTTTTCTGGCCTGAAATATCTATAATTTAGATAATTGTTAGTGTTTTTCCTCAAAGAAATATTTGGAACAACAAACAGACAACAATTAAACATTCAAACATAGATACAATTGCTTTGAATATCTCAAACTGTGAATTTTGTTTGTCACACAAGAGGAAGATTAATCTGTTTGTTATAACTTCGCTAAAATGAAGCACTTGTGGTCAGGATGGCCAGGAGCAGCAGACCCCAAGATCAGCTGGGGATCAGTAGCATTGACAGTGGTCAAGCTCTGTTGTATTACTCAGAGAGACAGGAGTGAGGTCACTGGTGAATGCTATGACACCAATCACACAACATGGTATGTATGGGCTATGAGTCATTCACACGTTTCTGAGGTATCAAAGTTATGGTCACTTAACATGGCAGGGATAGGGCTGTGATGTCAGTAACAGCCCAGAAGTGTATTGCATGTAAACACTCGAAGTTTGTCTACTGTAACATCATTATCGCAAAATATTGGGTTTTCAGTTTGATGCAGCAAGTAGTAATTCTAAGATGTGAATACTGCACTTAGTTCTAGTTGAGCACAACACCCCGAATTGTTTGATCATTACGATTCACAACATTTTTAAATAGCACTCCCCTTAATAAAAAAGCCAACTCCTCAATAAAGAACAAATTTTAATCAAAATTCCATCAAAATATGACTTTATCCAAAGTTTTTAAAGCAAAAAGTCTATTAATCGCCCATCTCATCATTACATCTGCCCACCGGGCACCTAATACAAACTACAAGGTACATAATTTTTAACTGAAAAAAATGTTCATTGAGTTTTCCAATTAGTCCAACTCAATTTGCAGGTATGACATTGTCGCATTTGTATCAACCGGAGGAGTGTTCGCAAAGATTGTTGGATCTACAAATACGGACGTGACCTTGGGCGGCTCTATAAGTGTTGGTCAAAGCATAGATCTGACCTCAAGTTCCCCCACTGACACCGCAGCAGTCCGACTTCTGACGGTCGATCCAGCAAGAGTCAAAATCTATCACAACTACACAACGCTCGGGCTGAAGTCGTTTGAGGTCACCATAAAAAACCCTCTGATCAACGCCAGTACAAATGTGTCAAGTTCAATTCTCGTCAAAATAACAAAAATTAACGTGACTATCATCGACCCACCTCCTCAGATCGAGAGGAACGTTAATGTCACCTTCAACCTCCTTCCACATACAGGTGAGATTAAAATTTATCATGATACATCGCCTGTAGTGTCACTACTGTGTGTACTCTCTAGGATCAGTCAAATGTAACTTATTCCAAATAAGAATCTAAAATAATAATATAAATATACAGTCATACACATACAGACTGATACGAGTGCAAATTGCAGCCCCTGTTCGATGTGAAGCTTCGAGTGCATGCTGGACATTTCTGGTAAATGCCGTATTGCATTCTGGTAAATGCCATATATTTATTTCATTACATGACCATTATGCTATCAATAAAAAAGCTCTATTCTGGAATTTTCTTCCTTAAATTGCAAAATAAAACTTTTTACGTAACACATAAAGTAATAATTTTAAGGGGATAAGTTACATGGCCTGCAAAATCTTTGTCAAGATGGCATCAAACTTCAGCCATTATTCTTTATGATTCTGAGTGTGAGCGTAGATGATGTGATATCATGACTAGTAATCTGCATTCTACAATACTTCACATCCTATCACCAGAAGTTTTAGTCATACTTTGAAACTTTTTTTTCCAAAGGTACGCCAACCAACAAGACATGGTCATTTGGCGACGGCACCGAAATCAATGTGACTGACCTGACAGTTCATCACATTTTCACTGCTAATGGAGCTTATAATGTCTGTGTCGTAGTTACTGGAGCTTTTGACCAGAAATCTAACTGCACCATAGTCCACGTTATAGAAAAAGTTACAGGTCTAATGGTCAATTCTACTACTATTGAGAAAGGTCAGCCAGCGAAGTTTGATATTCAAATCGCAAGTGGTACGAACATCACCTGCACATGGCACATTCCTGGCAAACCCCCGAAAATGACGAATTATACGTCGACCCCTCTGATTGGCCAATTTCTGACTCACACTTTCTCTAACTTCGGAACTTTCCTCGTTAACGTGACATGTTCGAATATTGCAAGTTCCGATTCCTACCAATTCAACTACACTGTACTGGACACAATACGAAGCGTCAATATCACAACAGGAAATTATGTGACACTAGGATTATTACAACAACTTGGTGTTGCCATAGAAACTGGTCAACCCGTAACTATCATGTGGAACATCAACGGAACTATTTTCAACACAACATCTCAAGGTATGTTTGAATAATATAGTATTCATTTGTGGAAGGTTTTTTGAAATAAGCAAAAAATTATTGCATTCTCTCATTTGTTTCAAGATTGAAATTTTATGAGTTCTAAAGTGACACTATGTAGGCATTTATATATTTCGACATGATACATAATACATTAAGCATATAAAGGAAACCTCATATATTATGAAAATGGCAGTGAAAGAAATATCAACAAAGAGGATGAATGCGATCAATAAATTGGTTGGTAAGTGTTCTCTTAGGCCCCCATATTTATTAGCGTGTAATTCCCAGACTCCTTGAAGCCCCATAACTCCCGGGTATGCCCCTTTAATTATAGTTTAGTTGATACTAAGAGTGATTGAGTAGCCAAACCTTTGCCACCGCGCCTTTTCTAGTTTCTAGTCCAGTTTTTCTTCATGTGTTCACCACATTTCGCAGTTTTTCTGTTTCTCTCATTTTGGCTGTCGAAACCCGCTTTAATCTGCACCCTAAACAGGGGCACCTGACGACATTGTGTTATTATAATGCCCACACAAGTGTAAGCTAATGGTTGCACATCTTTTGTGACACTTAGATTCATTTTTTTATGTAACTGGGAGAAAATATCTTCAGTTGGAACATCCTAGCTGACAGTCTGCCAGCCAGCTGGGCACCTGCTGCATAACAGATAATTGGTATAACAGATCATGGGGTGCCCCTGCCTAAATACTCAGGGCGTAAGCACTCAGCATCGCATTACTAGACAAAAAAAATAAGTCATTGCTTTTGCCAACAATAACTTCATCTCAAGCAGTTGTTCGATCGCAGCATTTTTTCAAAAACTATCGTGTGGTTGGTTAGCAATGATTATATTCAAATAATTGGTTTTTATTCATCACCAGTTGTTTCTGAATCCGAAACTACGGGTCCTCATCATTTTTGCATTGCCTGTGGTTATAAGTACACATTTATTATTTGTGTTTTTATTTTGGCAGTTAACGGAACACTATCCATTGGGACACACAACTTCAATTTCACATCACTAAGCCCTTACACAATCACAGTGACAGTGAGAAACATCACTGTAACAAAAACCATTCAAGTTCAGAGCCCTGTTGACGACCAATTTCAACTCACTTCAAATTCTCCTGTCGCTCACCCGCCAGGTAAATAGAAAATTAATCAACTGAAAAGATACAATAGTAGAAGGCCAACGAAAATTGATGGTGTGCATACGATTTCGAAAAGCTTATGCATACCTTGATGGTAGCAGTACAAAAGTTTTTAAAAAAAACTTTATTCAACAAATAAGTTTTGCTCATTGGTTCGCAAAGTTCTAATTTCACAAGAGTGAGAAAAAAGAATAAAAGATATTCATGTATGACAGGCCACAATCCTATTGTGTTGACTATTTTTGACCTGATTCCTCACCCTATAATCTTGATATCTCTAAATTTTAGGTCAGGTAAATGTCACCTTGACACGACCATCGGGCTTACAACTACCAACTGCAGCTTCAATTACTTGCCACTGGGGGAGCACGAGTTCCAATACTACAAAAGCAGTAGATGGCAGCATCATCAGCTTGGTTCAAAATTTGAGTCCAGGAAGCCATAACATAACTTGTGTGGTGTTCAATGAAGTATCACAAAAGACATTCTCAACTCAGGTAGGCTACAAGCACAGATTACTACCACTCACACAATTCGAACGAAAAACATTCACTTTTGCTTTACATTTCAAAATAAATTTTATTCACTAAACCATGCAAAACTAATCTTAACCTTACTTTGTGCGGTTGCCTTTTTACAGAAGAATGCACTCTAGACCTAAATAATGAAAAAAAGGCAAAAAAAATTGTAATAGCTAATCCTTCAAAACTGCAATTCATACAGGTAGTAATCATGGAAGTGTTGGTGATATCGGGACTGACTGTCAAACATGTCAGAGGTTCATCCGAGGTTAATGGCGAAGGAAGTAATAATGACGAGCATCCAACAAATGTGCCTGTCAGGTTCTATGTGACATTCACCACAGGCAAGTACTCAACCAACTAACCATGTAATTTAGTTATATTCTTAAATGAGGCCAGACACATTTGTTTTTAGCTTCTGGGATTGACTGCCAACAAATTATCAGCAAGCACATGGAAAAGCATTTAACTTAACCACAATATTTGATGAGATTCCAATCGATCCTAGAAAAAGTGCCTAGAGAAGAACCAAGAAGCTAAAGATCAGTTATGTCTGACTTGATAACACCGTACCTTATACAGCTTATGACTCACATTTTCCTTGATTCTTTATATCTGTTATCAAGCTCATGGTTCTTTTCAGGTACGGCCACCAGCTACAATTATACGATTACAAACACATCAGGAAATTCAGTGCGCTACACAACTTCAGCATCTCCTGTAACTCACACATTTACAAAGGTTAGTGTAATGATTGGTATGATCGCCGTTCACTATGGTCAGTGAGCAGATTTACCTGGAATGGGCAGCATTGGGCGCTATATAAAATCATACTATATGTTTATTATAATATATTTTATATAATATTATAGTGTCTTGAGCTGCCTTCATCATTGAATTTCTTTTAAACTTCAAAACGGTTGTGTGAGCAATGCCTATCAACTTCAAGCATTGGGACTTATCTGTCGAATCAACAGAAAAGGTGTTTTTGATATTTTTTGATTGCTTATTTTTGCAAAGATTTTTTTAGATTGATGATCTTCAACACTATATCACATGTATATTCACCAAACATAATAGTACTGCATGGTCACAGTATTAATTCTAATATCACTGTAATTATTTCTCAAGCATTTCCTAGTCTAAGAAAATATCTACAAATTTTGTACTTTCAATTATTATTCATTCCATTGCATTACAGAAAGACAATTACACCGTCACCATAACAGCAATAAACGACGTGAGCACAGCCGTGACAACAACAACCATAAAAGCCATAGAACTTCAAGGAATAACCGGTGTTAAAGTCACTGACAACAATGTTGTCACAAGAGCAGGCCAAACAAAAGATGTGTTTGTCACCTTCGATTCAATAGCAACAAAGTAAGATTGTAATCTAGGTGTGAAAATTTCAAAATTAGCACATACTTTTTAATTGGGCCAAATAAGGCTTGCGGTATGAGGGTGCAACAATTTGATAATATAAGAAATTTGCGCAAGGAGGATAAAAATTTGTGCAGGCAAAAATATATGACAATAGTTTATATATAATGGAAAAGCAATGGTTAGATATCTGAAATGCTATGAAATCTGGATCATGAAATAATGTTCACCCTCCAAAACAGATATTTACCCTTATAAAAAACAGAGATAAGGATAATAGATGGTAGGCCTATAGATTGATTTACAAGCAGCTGCATTTACGACTGACCAATTATTATATTGTTTTCAGAACATGCTGTAGAGTCAATTACAGTGACAACGAACCTATTCATGTTTATGGTTTTGATGTCCGATGTGCAAGTGACAACAAACCCAAATTTGGTGGAATCCTTCCCAATTCAGCTTACAAAGGACTTCTGAATATGTCTGCGACATTCAGTCGAGTCTATATGAAAGACGGAGCATATACTTTAACTGTGCATTGTTACGATTATGATGATAGAAATTCTACTGGTGTGACTGAATCAGTCACTTTTCCGATATCATCTCTTAACTGCAAGAAGCCTTTTATTGAAATCCTAAACCCTTCTTCATCCATCACTGGGGCTCAGACAATCTTATCAAACCAAGGAATTACAATCAGAGGAAAAGTCACACTGATCCTATGCCCTGATGGGGTTGATGGTATACTCAACAACAAGAAGTTATGGAAGATATTCAAGCTGTCAGAAAATGACCCCACTGAGATGGTTGAATTGCCTGAGTTAAGACAAGAGGGTTATGCTCACACTGACTACTTTTTGAAGAAGGAAACCTTAAGACCAGGTGTGTGTAATTTTTTAAATGTGTTGATAGACATTAAATCAACATTACCATAGGCCAAAATGATGAAACGTCATGACAATCATGGTGCTTCATTGCTCCGAGGCAGTGTAAAAGAATCAAATTCAGATCATATAATTATAATTTTGCACATAATCCCCACTTCAATACCTAGACAACAATTAGACAAAACAAAAACATACATTTGTTCATAGGATGATAGGAAATAATTTAAGACCGATTAGTGATGTAACTAATAAGTATGTACTTTTTTTAAATTTTACTATTTCACTCTTTTTCTTTATCTCATTCCCAGGATTATACAAAATAACATTCAGAGCAACTCTTGAAGGAAGCAAAGATTTGAATTTTTTCTTCAACGATGTTCACACATACCTAAAAGTGGACAAGTCTCCTCTGGTTGCTGGAATATTATCAGGAAGTGTGAAATCCATTGAACTTGGAATAGGACAAACCATCATGCTCGATGCTTTGAAATATACCTTCGATCCTGATGATCCCTTCAAGACTCAGGTAAAGTTAGAGAAAAAAACACTTGTAAAGTGTAATACAGGCATATGATACAAACACACTGTCACTTATTATTCAGAGACTCTAAGAAGCTGTAATCTTAAAAATATAAATTTTATTGGAGTAAATAATGGGTTTAAGAGTTTGGCGAATAAATTTGTTGCAACTGAAAGCAGACAAACTCCTTATTTGAAACACAAACATATTTCTGAAACCCTCTGAAAACACAGATATATATATCAAATTTAACATTGCAGAATCAGTCTTGCATCTGGTACTGTAAACGAATCACTGGAGACACTGCCCTAGAGGCAATATTGGAAAACAGTTTGGCCAATAACAACTTGAGGGCAACACTGCAGTCTATGGCGGGAAATTTGAGTGTCAATGATGGAAGCAGGTGCTACAACAACAAAGCTGGGCTTATTTCAACAACAGATTGCTCTATTTTGGTGCAGAAATTGCAACTGCAGTTGGGAGAGAAGTATGATTAATAATTATGTCATCAAAATAAAATGCAAAGAATGTGGTGTCTACCCTTTAGGTTGCAGTGTGTACATCTATAAATTATATGTGTTGGGCCCTTTTATGCCAGTTATTTAAATCGCAAATCTATTGGAAACAATACAATGTCCTGCTATGTACCTCAATTTGATTGGAACACTATTAAACATCTGGACATCTCTAGTTAGAAAATACACTGCATATACTGCTCTAATACTCATTTTCTTATCTTTATCTGTTCTTTGTATAATTTTTCCCAACCAGTCTTCAAAAAATGAACTGGTAAATAAAAAGTTTAAAGAAACCACAATCCTGTATTTTTAGTTATAAAAAATAAATTGTGGTGTTTTACTAAATGTTACTGAAATATTAATCTAAAATGTGTGTTTTTCAATTGAAAAGATTACTAGATACTGTTATTCATGTTTTCAGATTTCTGTTTGTTGCAAATGTGACCAAAGACACGCGGAGTGATATGGCAATGGTGATGGTTAATGCTGTCAAAAATGCAGTACCTCTTGTTACATTCAGGTTTGTTACCAGTTTAATTAAGATTTATTTAAATTGAAATATATTCGAAGAATTGTTTTCTATTATGCAAAGTTTTAACTTGCTCCAAATTTGATATAAACCTACTACATTCAGTGCTTTCAAAAGGTATAGATCTTTACTCAATATTTTAGAGAGCCAGAGAGTAAATTAATTACAAGCTTCCTGACAGAACAGTAATGTTTTTATATGTTATAAACATTTTATATTGCAGATGTCCAAATACATTCATAGCGAAACACTTTTCTGGATCCTTATTGGTAAACTCTGGCTTTGATCTAACATTGGAAGCAACATGTCATAATGGTTGCTATGAAGATGAAATCATTGTATACAAGTGGATGGTACAACAACAGAAGAATACAACAGCATGGCAAACTCTTCCCGACAGTAATGCTTATTTATCAGGTTTGTAAATCATGATTCTCCATTAATCAATTGACAGCTAAACAGTGTGTGATGACATTGTCTTGTGATTTTCATTGTATAACAGCATGTATATATATTTTTCATTATTTGGCATGTTCACGAATTTGTGGAGGTGAAAAAGCAAGCAACTGCGAATTTGCGGATGCGTAAAAACGAGCATAAGTGCTCGTGTATATGTAACAGTCGTGGATGTGATTTTTTATTCAGTTGTGGACCTGCCAATACTTCCTGGAGGTTTTACAGATTTCAGTTTTAAGGTCAAAATTAGGTTAAGGGTTAGTTTTGGCCAAGTTTAGGGTTAGTATGTTCGTAATTACACCTATACAAATCATGAATCACAATATTTGACACTTCCATGAATGCCAAATTTGTGTACATGTTCTTTTTTGCAGGTTTACAAGTTTGTCTACATGCTAAATATTGAAAAATATATACCTCATGGGATAATGACAACAGTACTAAACTTCCTACTTTTTTCACTTTCTTTGCAGGTCAAGGATCATCGAAAATTAGCCTGTCCAAAAATCTCTTCACCAACGCCTCCATAATGGCATCAGGAAAGCTGCGCATAATATTAAACATAACCTCCAAAGGCCGAACAGGAACAGTGACAAATCAGATGGATGTCAACAAACCACCAGAGGGAGGAAGTTGCCTGGTTTATCCACCAGAGGGTGTTTATATGAAACAGGATTTTGTTTTGAATTGCTCAGGATGGGCTGATCCTGAGGGACAGCAAATTGGGATGTATAAATTTTTCTGTAAGTTACATTTTACATTTATATTTTCACATTCTCCGAATGACTATTGCATTTATAATTATAATCTTGATCAATGACAACAGAATCTCTATTTTATACAATGGTTGTTTATGTGTTTTAAGAAACCATGAATCTTAAGAGTATCAAAGTAGGTCTACAAAACCCACTGAGCTTCATGTGTGGAAGGAACTTACAAAATTTTTCCAAACCAAACCTTATTTATTATTAAATAATGCAATTCAAGTATTATGAATGGAGACATTAATCAGGTATGTGTCAATAGGAATTGTTCATGGGTGAATATTAGGGTATATTTGACAAGGCTGCATATAGTGTAAATGCTGCAAGAAACTCATTCATGAATTCCATTCCCCTATCTGTACCAAATCATTTTGGTCAGCCGTTCATCAATTCTAATTTGTCTCTGACCATTGCAGTGCATGCAGTAGGAGAACAAAAGGATACATTAGTGGGACAATCTGATTCTGGTTCCTTTAAGTCAAAACTTATGGTTGGACCAGTGGAGTTGAACCATACTTTACAGGTATTCTGCCTCATAACAGACTTCTTAGGAGCTACTACAAAACACATCATTGGTAATGTGAAGGTATGTGAAATGATACTTATTTTCTGTCTCAATTGTCTAGTTAGAATAATTTGATTAACTGTATTTGCAAGTTTGCATCTTCATTCTATATGTATTGTACATGTTTGTAAATTTGGGAAATGTAGTACTGCGATATGGATTTCTTCACAGATGAGCTTCTGTCTCAGAATCTTAAGATCATCTAATTTTAAAATATTAGTGAAATGCTCTTCAGTCTTCACTGAATCTATTTCTCATTTGACAAACTTTTATTTCACATTTCTAGGTTAAACCAATGAGCTTGTCTGAGGCTGAGGCCTTTTTACTTAAAAATGCGACCCTATCTCCTGAAGGAAATGTTGAACAAGTCAATAAACAGATACAGTTAATCGCCAACACACTGAACATTGCTAGGGATGGGTCCTTAAGTGGTATGCTTTTAAAATTCTTTCTTACATATTTGCCATTGTTCAAAACATAAGTAGAACAACTGTGTCCTTTTAATATAACATTGGTCAGTTGCTGAATATTACGCAATGACTTCCAATTCACACAATATAAATAACCTTTTAGTTTCTAAGTCAATATGTTTTTCAAATATAGGCCTATTTAATAATAATAATAAGAAAAGCAATTTATGTAGCGTCCCATCCAGTAAACTGCTCAGAAGCACTTTGCAATTGATATTTTGATGATCTATAATATAGCAAGCTTAAGACACTTATATCATCTCAAATACTGTTTATCAAATATCCGCTGAAAAAATATTGAATTCACAATCATATTCCACATGTTTTATAGGTGGAAACATAACAAGACTTGCCCAATATGGAGCATCTTACCGGTCAACCACACCTCAGGTATATCACTATGATAATGTAAGCTTTTAAATACATCAGAATTTAAAGTATTCTGATTCGGAATATGGAATTTTGCCAATATGATGAAGTCTCAGTGAATTATAGTTATAATAATTACCTCTAAGCAGCTGAGCTGTATTATCCGTTGTCAAATTTTGAGAAATGTTATCACTAACAATAAATTCTTTATGTTTTCTTACATCAGTTGTACTTGTCTGTTTATCATTTCCATCTAGAACTTAACTGAAGCTGAATATGAAAAAGGAAGAAATGACAGAGCAAAGGTACCTTTAAAGTTTTCTCATAATTTTGGTATAACTTTGTGTACTCTTGTTATGCACCCAGCAAAACTGCCGAAAATGTCCTATCACAAAAACTTGCACACAAGCTCTCCCCACCGTCTACAATACATGTTATTTTAGCTTGGTGTGATGTCTGAAACTTAACTGGTCCATTATGCTACCATATTTAATATCAGGCAATTATAAATTTGGACCAATAGAAAGAGCAACCTTTCCCCCTACCTCATCTTTCATTGGTACATTTCAATCAAATCCCACAATAAGATAATAAGTGATTTGTTATTTCATTTGTAACATATTAAAGTTTCTTCTAATTTTATATCATAACTTCTATAGATACGAGCAAATCTCGTGGAGTCCCTCATACTGGTGACCCCGAATAGTGTGGAAGCAATTATGTCAGTGGCCCTAAATGCTGACGTTTTGACAGCTGCTCCAGAGGAGCTTAGCAGAACTATGCAGGTAACTGTTTACTTTTCTGTTTATTTTAACGTATAACCAAATCAGATTCAATATCCTCATGAAAGCATATGAGTGATACTGTTTGCTCAAATAGTTTCAGGAATATTTAATCAAGGAAACAATTATATCTTATCTAGAAATTGAAAATTAATAAAAAGGGACAAAACATACAATAGGCAAATAAACTTAAGCATACAATAGCTGACAGGCTCCTGCACTTCTACACATTAACTTTTGTAAATATATCAGTCATTCAAAATAGTCATTACTGATCTATCCTTATTCCAATTTCAGAGAAAAACTGCAAAATATATGAGGGATTTGTCATCAGGCCTGAAGTCCTTGGTTGAAGAGAGTGACCCAGATAATCTTGAAGACGCTATCATTCCAGTTATTCGGACAATGTCCAGCGTTGAGACGGTATTAATTATTATAACCTGTAATTAATGTTATATTGTGCTTGTTCTCAAAATGTTGGCTTCCACACTTGCCATTACAACCCATCACAATCTTGATGAAACTTTCTTTAACTAATATCAATTATGGAACCATAATACTGTCTCAAATGTTTGTCTCTTCACTTTGCACCCTCCTAAATACCTTCTTTCCAAAAAAAAATTTGGACCATCCTAAATACCTACATTCAAAACTAAATTGAATGACTATTTCAATTACTGTTTGAGAATAATGAGTTCATCACTGTTGCAAAGAATGTATTGGCCTCGCAATGACAAAAATGTGCACTAGCTATTAATTTACTTTTAATTGTGGCACACATAAATAGTAATTCTAGTACCTTAATGTGCAATTACTAATTTAATTTGAACATTTCAGGCATGTGCATTAGGAATAGATTCTCCGGTCCAGCAAGACATTGATGAAGTTGATCCAAATACAATGGAGTACGACACTGACCCTATGTCATCAGACCCAAGTAAGCGGGCATCATATTCTAAACATACTTATATGTCAGTGGAATGTGTCAACTTATATGATTCCAAATAGTCTTCCACTCCCAGTCTAATATTTATATATAGCCAGTACTGCTTGACCTTTCACAATATAGCAAATAAAGAACAACATTTTAATCCAAATATATTAGCATAGCTTAATTGGTCTGTCTCTATTTCATCTTATCACTTTCATTGAGTTATACTCTAAACTTATTGTCACGTCAAGCAGAGGACAGACGTTTGCCCAAATATCTCAGCAACAACAAGCCCCACAAGAGAAATACACATACCTATGTATAGCTTAGCGCATTTGTAATATGAATATCACATTTTCACAATGTTTTGGTGCCGTTTTTGTCCGATATTTGACAATTTATGGAAATGGCAGTCAAATTTCACAAAATGTTGACATTTGTGATGCTGCCAATCTGACACACAATGGGTGGTGACGTCACAAAAGTGCACTGCAGCGCCACCCCAGACTTAGTTCTTGTCAAGTTGGTATAAAATAGACCTCCAATCTCATTGTGGTGATTTTTATGGCCTTTGCAAGCTATGCTAAATTTCTGTCTCCTTGACGTGACATACTGTAGGAGGGATACTGCAAGATGTGATATTTCGGGAAAAAAAATCCTTTCTGTTTTGCCACAGATCACGACGACCTGGCACCTATCAATGAAAGTCTTGCTGTTGCATATCTGCAAAGAGACATAAGTACTGGGATGACAAAGGATAATGTAAGCAAATACATAACTAATTTTGTTTTTATTTTACAATAAGATAATTTTTTTCTTTCTCTTAGGAATATTTTATGATGATGATATAATGATATTTTTAAAACTTTCAGCACAGAATCTTGATGAAGATATGAAATTACATGATACCCTGGTAACAAAGAAGCCAGGTTATTTTTCTATCGCATCTATTTAGGAGCAGGTCTTTCTATGGAATCTCATCTATTTATGCCTGAAATATTTTAAATGTATACTCTTGCTTTACATTTTCAGTGCTCTTTCATCAGAAAGGCTTCGCAAGAAATTCTTCCTAATTTGGTATCAGCACTGGCAACCACCTTATCAAGAGAAGAAGAAAAAAGAGTCGTGACCCCGAACCTTGACATATTGTTGAGAAGAAAACAATCAACAAACTTTGCTGGAACACTTAAGGTTGGAAATTCTGAGACGGTTCTACCACCTGTTGACAAATTGTGGCGAAACTTCACTGTTAACCCAAACAAAGATTACCTTTCTTCTGTGAGTGTATTTGTGTATTCTTGAGTATATTACTTAATGTTATTTTAAAAATATTAGTTATTTGGACTAAAACTTCTCAGACAAATATGCTGGCTAGACCTTGAATAGCACTTTGCTGTCAGATTTATATCAACACATTGAAATGCAGTTAAGAAATATGCCTCTAAGCATATGACTATAAAGAGACCAATAGTCGGAAGAGAAGAGATCTGGACTTCATTATAACCTCTTCATATAAAATATTGTTGAAACAAGTTATAATAATATATCCTGGATAGGCAAATAATGAGTGGAACATCTACTATTGTATTCTGAACCATACTATTGATGCTATGTCTCAGTTGATTGTTCTCTGTTGATAACACCAGCTATTGGCCATGTCATCAACTCTTACGACATATTGGCCTGCATTTTTACCCAATATTCCTAATCTTAGATCAGCTACAAAACTCATTAATGATATTATAATGCTCTGATGTAACATCTGCTTTTTTTTTTAGTCTTCAGTGTCAGCTTCCAACTTCTACACATTCTCAAAGACCAGTAATCTCTCCATGCTCCGACATGACACTAAAGTATCATCTATAGAAATCATGGACGTCAACTCAAAGACCATTTTGGTAAAAAATACTTCCGTCGGAATAAAGATGAAGATACCAAACCAAAACACCATCAAGAAAGACTACATGAACTTAACAGCATATCACAAATCCTCAACTATCAGGAAGTTTGTTTATCATCAATTAATAATGAATTCTTCTCGAGGATTAATGATGGAGATTTTCCCGACTGATGGAGACTATACTAAGAAATATTTAGCTATAATTGGAAAAGGATATCTCCCTAAAAGTACAGGATACTCAGCGTCCACCTTAGCCGAGGAATATCCACCAGGGTGTAAGTACAATATATATTTGTATTTTCTTTTCTCCCTATTAGGATCCATGTGAAAACTGTAGTCTTGTATTATTATAGACCTATAGTAGTAGAAGAAAACCATCATACAATGACCTTACTCTACAAAAAAAATATTGGTGTAAAAAGTAATGACAAAATTGCATTGTTCTGTGTGTGGTTGATGTCCGCAATTTTATCAGATTTTTCTGGAAATTTTGAATAAAAGTAAAATTTGATTTTGCCATGGTTTGGGCTTTTGCAAAATAGTTTGCAAGATATTTATGAAAAATACAAATTTGCTAACAGCCAATGAAATACTTTGATAAGAATGACTAATTCAGATAGGGTCTGTGGCTCTTGGACCCATACAATCAATTAGGTATTTCCATCCTAAACAAGTAGGGGCCCATACTAACAAATTAAGTTTTTCCATCCTAACCAAGTGTTGACTCAATAAGGTTATTCACTTTACATAAACACTATCTGTACCCATCTCAAGTCTCATTTTGCATTAAATTTCAGCAAAGCGAATTGTCGCCTTTTGGGACAACACCTTCTTCGATGGTTTCAATGACTACACTTTCATTGGAATAAGAGAGATTGATCCCAACTTTGCTCAAACTTTGAAAAGCGCAAATGAAAATTCAACTGTTATCAGAACTATTACTACTGATGCAAATTTTACAAGTGATTACGAATATCGGGTATTTCCGTTGAGCTGTGTGTTCTGGGTGGAAGAGTACAAGGAGTGGTCTTCTGAAGGAATTGTGGTAACGGTTTTAATTATTATTGAAAAAAAAAGTTATTTTGTCAAAGCATTAAGTTATATTATAATTTTTGCAAAGTAGAGAAATTATATTTATCGTCAAAACACTAGATGCACTGACCAGTCAGGTAAGGTATGTTTTAGACCTACAAAAATTAAACAGAGCGATGGATCTATTGCAAAGTGTACTTCACACAAAAATGAAAAAGAAAATGAAACTAGTTGGCAGGCCAAAAAACTAATTGGCTGCTTTGTTTACTTTTATTCTCTGTCTCTCAAGTGCTTTGTGAGCCGGGTAGTAACTTTATGGTCATAGCGAAGTAAAAGAGAATTGATACAACAACGAACAACCTAAATCAAACTCTTCAACAATATTACTTAAAAATACCCACTATACATTTTTCTTCTTGATCTTGTCTTCTCCACAGATACTAAAAGACTCAACACCAGAATACTCCATGTGCCTTACAAATCATCTGACCAATTTTGCGGGAGGTTGGATTGTCAAACCAAATAAGATTGATTGGTCCTTGGTATTGGGTAAAGCAGATTTCTTGTCCAACCCAACATTGTACATCACCCAATTGGTCATCGCCTTTCTGTACATCTTAATAGCAATATGGGCAAGAAGGAAGGATGTCAAAGACAAGGAACAGGTAAGAAGAAGTCTTACAGCAGTCGACTTTAGACAAGTTTTAGAAAGATTTTGTAATTATAGAGCTGAGCTGCAAGCAATGTTTAAACATCTGCCAATTGTTGCTGTTCTGAACATTGTCAGATGAACTGGGCCTTAAATTTGTATCTACTATCTATAGACTGGGAAGAGCTATATCAGGCAGCTGAACATAGCCTTAAACACATCAGATTGCAAATTAACATTGATCTGCCATACCAATACTAATCCAGGCACTGTAGATAATAATTTGTAAGTTTGAAAACTGCTGATAGACCAAAGCCCACAAGAAATGATTAACAATGCAATTATCTTAGAAAACCTCGCAAGTACATTAATTCCAGATTAATTACACTAAAGGTTGCAGAAGTTTTGAAGTTGGGTGGCATTTTTGCATTTACTTTAACTATACTCTTTATTACAGGAGGGTGTGTGTCCTTTGCCTGACAACGACCCCAGGGATAAATACCTGTATGAAGTTATCATTGGCACAGGATTCAGAATTGGGGCTGGAACGCAGTCCAAGGTAAGTTGTAGTTGTTGAAATGGAATTTTTTTTTTCGTAGAGCTATTTAAGTCGCTCAAGTCTTCGTCCGGCACCATGCTGATACACAGACCTTGAAGTAACTAGCACAGGAGGTGCAAGCTATAGTTTTATGATGTTCCATGTTGGTCACTATGAAGTCCTAATGACCTCTTAACCCCACCCATTCTCTCTCATCTTTCCCTTCGTTCTTCTCCAGAATTTTACATAATGTACCCCTATCAAGAAAAGTATCAATTTAATTCATATCTGACAGGAGTTTTAATTTAAACTTTTACGCAAATTTAAGGAATAATTAAGTTTTACTTTTGAAGACAATATTGTACCATGTGCACTTATAACACCTTTAAATGATCCCACTCACAAATTTTCATGGTGATAACATGACTCCAAATGCAGTTTTTATGGGACTTAATCAGGAAGAAATTTGGATCAAATAGACACTTTTTAACTGGATTTTTAGGTCTTTGGAACATTTTGGAACAAAATAAAATTTAGGTTATGTTTAAGATGACATTGATTCTACATAGTATGCCAAGCGTCATCACTGCCAAATGTAGGGAAATTGGTCAAATTTGATGTTTAAGATGTCATTTTTTTTCAAATTTAAAATATAAGTTTTGATGTAACTTTTTGAAAAATAATCATATTTTATTGGGAAAAAGACAGTCATGGTTTATATTGAAAAATACACATAGTAATGGTGAAAAGTTTGATCAAAATTTATACCTGAAAAAGTTAGATCCTCTTAAGGGTAGGGGGTTTCCAGAGACCAGCAATTGGAGGGGTGCAGCTTAATGAGGGCTAGAGCGACGTACATGTTACATCAAAGAGAAGCTGCTCTCCAGGGGTCCTGGGCTAAATATGAAACCATTTTCAGCTATTAAGTCATAAAAATTAGTGGTGTCATATCTCAGTTAATGATGTTTCTTCTCCTGGGCTAGTTACTCCAAGCACAGACTGACTTATTGCAAAATTAACCAGAACAAAATAGGTTACATTTGGGCTATAGTCGTCATCCATGTCGTTGTTGAAATAACCCTTTTTTGAGTGTCAATGGGATTCAAAAGGAATCATGCCTATTATCTAATTATTGTTTTGAATGTCTATGTTTCTTTAGGCCTATTACTAGACCTATACTATAAAAGATATCAAATATCAGGCTATTTCTTAACTCGAAATAAGTTTGATAATATAATGTCTCACCATGTAACTCACACTCCACAGGTATTCCTGGTTGTCAATGGAGACCGTGAAGAAACAAGTGTGCGTATGTTGGCAGACGATAAGAGAAAATGTTTTCGAAGAGGCGGTCTGGATATGTTTCTCCTGACGACTCCTCGGTTTGTAGGATTTTTTTGGAAGAATAAACATATTAACAAAAAGGTTTACATACAACTAAATATTAAAACTTGTTAAAAGAAGAATTTGACAGCGCCTTTGACATGTCCATATTCCTCAGAGCAGAGTTATTACAAAGAGATTTTCAAAAACTATTGCATTGAGCAAATGTAACCAGAAAAGTCAACCAAGCTCGTATAGCCCATTTATCTCACAGGACCAATTACTTGTTGAAAGCT
The DNA here is from genome assembly GCA_026936325.1 of Platynereis dumerilii. NCBI lineage: Eukaryota > Metazoa > Annelida > Polychaeta > Phyllodocida > Nereididae > Platynereis > Platynereis dumerilii. The sequence goes on along the minus strand of JAPTHN010000049.1, from coordinate 2,715,272 downwards.
GTTTAGAGTCAACATTTCATGGCAGGTCATTGTGATATACCTTTATTTGAGTAACCTTCATTTCAGAAATATATACTATGCACACATTTTGCATCAGCAAAAATTATTATTTTATTTAGACCACTGGGTGATCTTCAGTTTGTCCACATCTGGCATGATGCAAGTGGAAAAGGAAGCAACCAATCTTGGTTCTTGGAGTATCTGACAGTCCGAGATGTGCAAACCGGAGAAAAATGGATTTTCCAGTGCAACCAGTGGTTGGCCCTTGAGGAATATGACGGTCTGGTAAATATCTAAGAATATCAGTTATTTACATTATATTTATTTGCATTTGCTATCATTTGGTTTTGTTTTTTGTTTTTTGGAAAGGGGGAGGGGAGGTGTCTTTTTCTTTCTATTTTTTATTGTCGGGAGGGGGGGAGCTGTGTAAAGGTCACCAACAGACTGAGCTATCACCACTATGAAACTTTATACAAACATAACTCTGCTGATCAGAGCAATTGCAATATATGGTAATTATGCAACTATTTTGGCCAAGCATAACATGTTTTCACTAGCCTATCGAATAAATTATAATGGATAACTCATCTGTTGGGGTGGGCCCTAGTTTTTAACTGAAAGGTTAAAAGACAAAATTATAAATTCTAATTTTTGGTAAAGTACAAGGGTAAAAATCGACATAATCAACATGGCGACACAGCCCTTCTTTAAGAGTGACATAGGTGACACAGGCACTCTGGAAAATCGAGAGAAACTGACAGGGTTCACTGATAAAGTGACAAACGACATTTGAAATACTATTTTATCATTTATGCTTAGATACAACCCTATCAGCATGCCTCGGCGGTCCAACGTCGGCCCAGCGTCAGTCCGATGTAAGCAGCATTGGACCAGCTTCAGGCCGACGTAGGACCGCCGAGGCATGCTGATAGGGAAAGGGAAATGAGATATTTCTTTTTCATTCTAATTTGACACCCCATCTATTTTTAGGGACATCTAAGTACACCCCTTTTTTCCTGAAATATGTAGGCCTAAGGAATTAATAAAGTAAACTTATAATATCTTAAATAGATTGAGAGGATTCTACCTGTAGCCAGTCCAGAAGAATTAGCAGAATTCAGAAACATGTTTGTGAAGACATCTGTGAGGAATATGGCGGACGGTCACTTGTGGTTGAGTGTTGTAAACCGACCATCAATAAGCAGATTCACACGACTTCAGGTAAAGTTACATTAATTTTGTTCTTGCTGACAAGGAAAGACACCTACTTTTAAAATGTCTATCCATTACCAGCACACTTTCAACTGAAATTAATCAACATTTTCTTCAGAGAGTTTCCTGCTGCCTTTGTCTGATGTATTCCATGATGCTGGCAAATGCCATGTTTTATGAAAGGGATCAAAATGCTACTTCAGTTGTGACTGTTGGACCACTGGCATTGTCTCCAGAACAGGTAAAAAAATATATTTGTGACAAGCCACGTGAAAAGGGACCTTAGGGGTGAAATTATGAAAAATGAGTTATGGGTGGTAAACAAAAGTGTAATAACTGTAGTTCATAAAAATATAAAAGTTTTTGAAATACCTAACATTTTTGGTCAGATACTAGGTATTTTAAGCAGGCGTGTCAATCTAGCAGAAATCATCCCGAGCAAGCGTTTAAGAAAGGCCGAGAGATAAATAGCCATGAAAGCCAAGTCGGGAAAGTAGGGTCAGAGGATCTCAATCAAACTTTGCATACATTCTAAATTTTTAGAAAAGTGATATTATTAATTTTTTTCCAAAAAATGTTTGTGGTTGCCACGGAAACGCGGTTGCTCCTAATGGAAAATATTTACCATTTTTAGGTCTTGATTTGGGTGATTTTTTAACTTTTTTTTTAATGTAGTCTGAAAAATTTCAGTTTACACACAATAAGTAGCATAAATATCACTTTAAATAATTTTGTTCAGTGTATTTCAACAAGGTATAACACATTGGCACCTTGAAACTAGAGCACCACGAAGTGCTTTTAAGCGACAAAAGTAACAAATTTGCATGTATCTGAAAGAGTGAAAACCTGAGAGTCAAACACCGTTTTAAGAGTACAAGAGAGCAACTCTTTATGTTATGTTAATATCTTTGGTAACTGTTTATATTTATTATTATAATATAAACTTCCATTTTATTTCACACCAATGTTACATTATTTAGAAACAAGAAAGAATTGGTGGACTGCCAAGTAGAGGTCGCATACTACAGTCGTTATTAAATCAAAATACAGTTTGCCTCATTTAGCACGACTTCAGAAACTAGCTATAGGGACTATTCAGAATTACGGGATACAATGCGGTATCAGTTTTTCCAAATATCTAATTTGTATGTATAAAAGGGTGCAGTGTATGAAATTTGAACAGAAGAAAAATATCATAAAACATTGCGCATGCATGCCAACTTCATCACTGCCTTTTTTTTTTCACGAAAGTCCACAGCACACTGTCCTTGCATGTCCTTGCTGCATGTATGTATTACAGTATGTGTATTGTTTTGAATGTCTTGAATTGGCATTGTTAGAACTGAAGGGGTGATACTGAAGATCCAGATGAAATCTAAAGCGGAGGTATCAATTTCTACGACAACTTCCGACAAAATTCCCAGCTTCTCAGGCCCATGCAGTTGTATGGTCTGAACGGTCCCTAATCTGGCAGTGGCAAATAAATAAATCAGTAAAGTGTATGTGTGTGTGTTTTATTTCTGCAATCCATGCTTTATTCTTTGTGCACAATGAAAATTGTTCAACAGCAACTTCAATCATTAAACATTTTCTAAAACAGTCCCTAAACAAAGCAAAGATTTGATAAAAACCTGGGGTCCACATAATACGAATTCATTTGGGGCATTCAGGGTGGCCACCGGATTTTGTCATTATGTCATTTTGCCTGTAATACTTCAGAAAATTACATTTTGCATACAGTTTATGTTGTTCCAATTTTTTTTTTGTTAATATTTAGAATTTTTTTGAGGAGTAAGGAGTCACCTGATTAATTTTCAACTCCCTCTCTGACTCCGAATCCACCTGAAAGTCAAATTTCCCCGACTTTATCCAAAAATCCTGACTCCACGACTTACTCCACGACTCCATCTCCCGACTCCAAAGCCCTTGCTGCCACAGATAAGCCTTAAATATTTAAGTCATTGTTATGATACATTGTCCTTGCAGATTATTATGTTGTTAAAGATTGTTGTATTTCATACACAAGTGCCACTTTGCTTCCACAAACAAACATAATGTTGAACAAGGAATTTGAAGTTGCATTCATGCGTGTATTTTTACTATTGATCTAGCTATCCCTTGCAGCTATCTATCACTTTCTCTCCCTTCCTTCCTTGCTTGCTTCCTTCTTAATTCAAGATTTTCCAGTGCACCCAAAAATTTCAGGGGAACATTTAGGCCAATTTCAGACACATTTGAGAATTTAAGTTGCATACAGTTATGTGTCCCGTGAACTGCACAGCAACAGCATGCATAAAAGTGTGGCAAAACCATTCTTACTCATATGTTACACGCTGACACCGTCTATGTATTTTCAATAATCGCTACGTTCTATCAGCTTTTGGAATATTGCGTTGACACTGCTGCAATTATTATGTCTCTGAAATATCCATGAACGAAAGTTTCTCCAATTCAAATACAAATGGCTCCTCCTCTTAGAGCGCACTGAAAGCCTCATATAAAGTCTCAACAAAAACAAAAACCAAATGGGAGATATTTTAACATACATTAATATATTTGCTACTAAATCAACCAATTATTTGCACTGCAAATCATTTTGGTAATCCACAAATTGATTCAGACAACCTGCTTATCGATATAAACAAACAAAAGTTATTATAAATACATAGGCAGCTTGGCCTTTGGTATTATGCAACATATCCAATATAATGTGCATTTCATTTCATAATCCTTTATTGCATAAAATAGCTATATATGGCTAAAGATAGGCCCACAATAGGCCTTTCTAGGACCTAGGTCTAATATTAGTTGTCCACTCTCACCTTAATATAAGAAGTTATCACTTATCATAGGTAGTTTCAGGCTTTTAAAAACTTCTGTGGCCGTTTATTATTAATTTACTGGAGGTTATATTGGGCCAAAGTTCAAGTTAAAATTTAGTGTTTCACTTATTTTCTTCTTCTAAACTTCTTTTTTTTGCTGAAAGTTTAAATTGCTTTGCTGATTTTTGGCACTGGTCGATCTGTGATTATAGGTGGAGCCACTTGTGGTGCAAACAGCACTATAACTGACTCCCGCATGAGAGTTATTTAAACTGGGTTATAGTTTATTTATCAATAGGTATGAAGTCTAAATATGAATGATGATATAGTTTACACTATAGTAGTGATAACTAGCACAACAAAAAGCATATATTTATAATCTCAAGTTAGTACAAGTCATCTAAAGTGTGGCTAGAACAGAACCACAATCTTTGATTTGGACCAGGCATAAAGCCTCTATGAAGCCTAATTCCTCATCGCAACAACATATTGCGATCCCAGGAATGTCCCGTAGTATAGTTTCTTTCTTAGTCTTTGGGACTTCTAGATTTAACATTTTGTCTATTGTATGGGCACAGTGCACTGTATTGTAAATGCAAGTATTGCATGTTACGCAAGTTCTGAAATTATTTGACTGCTCTGGTCGTGACGTCAACTTTCCCGGGCACTTGCTGACATATGACGTCACCACCCGTAAGGTCCCTTTTCACGTGGCGCGCCACATTTAGAAAATGGCTTTTAGAGCACATCAAGGGTTTACCTGCATCATCATAAGTATATTTGTTTACTACAAAATCATTAGGTTTATATACCACAGATAGATGGATAGATAGATATATAATCTTTAATATCCGAAAAAAGAAATTTGCATCCCTGATGATTTGCCTCCCCCTTATCTATCTTTCATATCCTCGTCTTTTTGAGAACTTTTGACCGATTTCTTCACAAGAAAAACGTAACAATCACATGTAGTAGAGGAACCAGCGCCAATATTTAATGCTTGGTTCCAACCGAGAGGTAAACAGACAATCTACCAACTAACGGAAAGAGAAAAATTACCAAAGTTTGCTGACACCAGTCAATAGAAAATATTTTACAGACATTTGAGACATGCCATAGAAGTGCTATACAGTTTTAAGCTGACAATTAGCATACCAATGATGAAATCTATACCAAAATGTGATTTCTGCGTCGTATTTTCAGATATCAGTTGGAGTTATATCGAACCTCATAGTTTTCCCAGTAAACTTCCTCATCATCTACCTATTCCGGAAATCAAAGAAAAGGGTGACAAAAAACCGGATTCAAGTTGCCCTTGAAGAGGCTCAAGAAAGACATGAATCCGATGCTAAGGAAGAATATGACAGGGAGGAAAGTGTGGTACAATCTGACGAGAGAAATCTTACTCGATACGGAGAGTTTGATACAGATCAACTAGAGAAGAATCATAGAAAGATGAGTAGGGAGTGGGGTGAACATGTAAGTATGGAATTTGGATATTTCTATAATTATAGATTTCCTTGATAATATTGCTTTCCTTAAATTTAGTTGTGTGATGTAATTTCTTGAAACTCTTAAGTACATTTTTGGAAAATTGTGAGACTTTTTATTTGGAAGACAACTTTCAGAAGTGCCCATTCACAATAAAGTCCATTGTTTATACTTAAAGAAGTAAGAAGTTCAAGAATGTCATATATATGCAATGTCAGACTCAAACACACTAAGTTTCTCGGTTGAATATAACAATCAGGCAAATGAGACCATAGAAAGACTACAAGCCCTGAATATCTCTCACATCAATAGAAACTCTGACCCTTTTTCCATGACAATATTTTACTCTGACATTGCAGGATTACACAGCTACAGAAAACGACGCAGATAGCTTCCAATCATCAACTGATCTGTCAACTTCACCATTAGAAACCGAAAACCAAAGCGATCCCGAAAACCAAAGCGATCCCGACACCGATAAATCAACCAAACCGTTCGGCTTGCCCTGGTGGTGCAGAATTGTTGCTTGGCTACTACTTTGGCTCACAGTCGGAGTATGTGTGGCCTTTGTGACTTTTTACGGAATAACGTTTCAAGAGGTCAAATGTAAGAAGTGGATTACTTCTTTGTTGGTATCGCTCATTGCGTCCGTGTTATTCACCCAACCAATTAAGGTACGAGCAACAATTAAATAACCATATAGAAGAAAGAATGCATGTTATTGGCTTTTTTTTCTAATGATTATAAAAGGCTGATCATATGATACATCAGGAGGTGGGTGAGGAGTGGGAGATGAAAGTTATTTCAACACAGGACACTAAGACGAACAATTTATATCTTATTTTAAAACTAGCAGTAGTCCTACCTTATGTTAGGAATGCAAAGGAAATATTTATCAGCTCTTCTGGTGTCACAGACAGGTCCACTGTAGAAACTATCGCCACTTCATCCTTTAAAGAGATGGCGCAATGGATTTTTGTTATCCCTGATTCCAGAACAGCAGAATCATAATGCAAGCAGTGATCGTTACGGAGAAATAGCTGGAATTTTATTCCTTAAATGGATTTGACAAGTGGAACCTGTGGAATATTGCTATTTCAAGGTAGCTGAATAGCAGTACAGAAGGAAAATATCTCATATCCCAAATTCACCAGAGGGAGTAGTGGGCTTCTATCAGTATTCCTTACAATAAACAGCTTTCCCTGCCGATTATTGACTGCGTCATGTAGGCAGTACACACTGCATATGAAGCGTTGAGCTCATCTTAATATTTGGTTAAAGCAACAATAGACCAGCAACAATTTTTTTCATTTGAGCAAGTCAGCAAAATGCAGGATATTTGATCAATCCAAAGTGATTTTAGTCGCTAAATCAAGGTCTCCTCTTCATAATCATGTCATGAGTCTCTAAATCAGTTGCATCCAGAAAATTCACTGGAGTGAGAATTTGAGGCACAAATAAGTCAAAAGCGCGTAAGTAGGGTGGGGCGGGAACACGAAGGTTATTAATTTTTATACCACATGAAAAGGTGTAAAATCTGGATCATGAAATTTGTACAAACCCACAAAAAGTTTTGTGGTATGCCTAAGATGACCACAGAAGGGTTGGGACTAATTTATTATGTCATTACCAAATATCATTCTCCTTTATTTTTGTACATCATTCTCCTTCTCTTTTCAGATCATTCTTCTGGCATTCTTCTTCTCCTTGGTGTGCAAGAAGAAGACAAAATTGGAAGACGATGAACTGACCTTGGGAGAAGAACAGATGGTTCTGGAGGATGACCAAGAATGGTTGCATGTTCCAAAAGGTAAAATTTCATTTCAATAACTACAAGTAACGGTCACAGAGTCTTTTAGGCGAGACAAAACTGACATTTAGCTCTTCCGAATCCACTGACCTAAGGAATCTGCAGACAGAAAAAAAAGAAGCTGACAGACAATTTTTATCAAATCAATTGAAATAATAAAACATTGATATTACTGCATTTTCTCTTCATCCTAGTAATTTACCTTTGAAAAAGAGCTTCAAGAAAGATGTATTATGTCTGGCTATGTACCAGGAGCATGCATGCAACTGTGGTGTAACCTCACAAAAAATGATTTCACAGACACATCACAATGAAGTAACTTAGTAAGGTTACACCCTTTATTGAAATTTCCTATTACATTGTCCATGATAAGATCCCTTCTTAAAACTTAATAAGGCCCTTATGACACCACCTTCAAAAATTTTATGTGTATTAGACCACTTAACGACCAAATTTCTAATAAAAACTTTCTTATCCAGGCATGCAAACAGCAAGAGCGGACCGCCCTAAACCGAGACCAATTGACCCAGCAATTCTAATCAAGGCACGAGAGAAAAGACTCAAGGAAGTGAAGATGATGGACGTCATCAAAGAAATCACTTTCTATTTCATCTTTCTGTGGGTGCTGATGGTTGTTGGATACTCACTAAGAGATTCAAATGCTTTCTTAGTCAAAGAACATCTGTCGAAACTTTTCATAACAGCATCATCCAAAGGAAGAATGGACCTGGAGGAAGTGAGTTGAAATCTGTTTATAATGACATTGATGCCAAAATATGATATTTTAGAAGATACTTGAAAGAAGTTTTTTTAAAACCTGTCTTGATTCCTCTAGTTTGAGCTAAATTTTTAAGGAAACACCATGCTGGTGTATTGGACAAATTCATTATTTATTTGTCAAAATTGGTTAATTGAGTGCTTCATTGAAAATGAACTTTCTTCAAATTCAAAATCGCAAGAAAAAAACTTTTGCCCGGGTGGTATACAAATATATATTAAAATTATCAAAGTGCAAGATTTCTGTTAGTTGGTGGAACATGTCCTTTAAATTTGATTCGTACAGAGAATAACAAATTAAAATTTACACTCAGGAAACTGGCCCCAACAAACTTGTAAAACACCATTGCGCTTGACTTAATCTTTGAGTCTTACACCAAATTCAGGCAACCAACCGAAGGAGTGGAAAGACGCACATTGTATTTTTATTTAAAATAAGATTTATACTTTAAAATTCAGGTAACAAACACAGCATCTGCCTGGGAATGGATGAGAACGACTCTTGTTCCCGGCATAAGAGCAAATCGATGGTACAATAATCGACTACCTTTTGGCCAACGAGGTTTTGTTGCGGACAGGGTCTCAAGAATTATGGGATACGCGACCATCCGGCAACTGCGGTCTAAGAAAGATAGTGAGCATTTTGAATATCAATTCTATATTTTCAGAAATCACTTCAAATCAGGTTTCCTAAATTGCACGATGAAAGCAAGATTAGGCCTATAATTTAAATGTTCAATATATTGACTGAGTGAAAATTTGTAAAACCAGCCATATTTTATAACATCTGCTTGAATCATGCACATTAAAAAAACACATGATGAACAGATATAATAAATTACTTGATCTTTCAGATGCGTGCGCCCGACACCCTTTCATAAAAAACACAGTGAAATCTTGCAAAAAGGGGTACGTATTGCACAACCAGGAGGAAAGTAACTTTGATGAGGAATGGAGGGTACCTCCGTCGAACGCCACAACTTTCAAGGAGAAAAACTGCAAACGAAACATGCACCCGTGAGTCACTTGTTAAAAAATGTGTTACTCTATTTCTTTTTATCTTGGTCAAAGGCTAAAAGCTAAACAGAGATGTTGGACCGTAGAAACATCAGAAATTCAACTTAGCACAAAAAGATCTATTTCTTTTCATGCTGACTGCATCAAGAAGAAAATCTTTATCAAACTCAGGCCACACATAATTAATTTTAAACTTTTCAGACCAAACGTCTCAACAAATTTTCTGCCTACTCAAAAAAATAGACATAAAAAAAATAAAGATTTCTCCTCGAGGCTATTTTCTTGGATCACTCGGTAGGACAAACAAAATAATGTAATAATATCCATTTTTCATAACGCCAAGTAAATGCAAAATTTAAAAAAACCTGTGGGTAAGCTAAATATTTTTCTATAGCCAGAAAATCTGTTGAGTCGGTCGATCCAAGAAGCTAAAACTTTAATATATATGTATTGCCTTACAGTACTAAAAAAACAATATAGACTCAAATTCTGATGTGATTTCAGGTATTGCTACAGGACATGGAAAGAACTAGATGGCTACCCATACTTTGGAAAACACACTGTCTACAGTGGAGGGGGCTACGTCATTCCTTTACGTGGCAGGGTTTCTAAGATGGTGAAGGAACTTGAAGATCTGGAGAAACTATCATGGCTAGATGGAAACACCAAAGCTGTATTTGTTGAATTCACTGTTTACAATGCTTTTGTCAATATGTTTGCTATAGTTACGATACTCATGGAGGTGCTGCCCACAGGGAGTTATGATATTAGCAGCAGAATCGAGCCGGTTAATTTGTTGGAGCATTTCACGTCAGCCATGTTGTTTCAGATAATCTGTGACTTCATTTTCTTAGCATTCATAGTTTCATTCATTGTCAAGCAAATAAGACTGTTGAAGAAAGAAGGGAAAGATTACTTCAAGGAGATCTGGAATTGGTTAGAGTTAGCCGTGATAATATTGTCGATTATAGGGGTCTTCATTTTTATCTATCGGTTGGTATCTGCTCAGAAATTGGTTAAGAGGTTCGCGAAATCGCATGGAAATGCTTACATGAAGTTCCAATATGTCGGATCCTGGAACGAACTTCTCATCTACGTATTTGGAGGGTTAAGCTTCTTGGCAACGTTGAAATTCTTACGGCTCTTGAGGTTTAACAGAAGAATGTCTCTCTTAGGGGAAACTCTACGAGGTAGCGGCGATCACTTGATGCCGTTTTTCTTCATGTTTTTCATCATGTTCATGTCATTTGCATTAGCTTTTCATTTGCTTCTCGGCCACAACATCAGGGAATACTCTGACATAATCATCAGCTCGGAATCGCTGATGAGTTTGATGTTAGGTGCGTTCGAATTTGACCAAATTAAGGCGACAAGCCCAGTCCTTGGCCCTACGATGTTCTTCATCTTTGTATGCGTCATCAGCTTCATTGTCTTGAACATGCTGATCTCTATCGTTACTGATAGTTTCGAAGCAGCTCAGACAGAAATGTTCCAAAAAGAAAATGATTACGAGATCGTTGATTACATCGTTCAAAAACTTCTAACCATGGTCGGTTACAAGTACACGCAAAATCCTCAAGAGGGTGATAATCCACCTGGTGAAAATACTGAGAATGATGTTGAAAACATAGAAATCAGAAAGACAGACCCTGAACGCAATGATTACTACAGGATTGAAGAATTCTTACAAAAGGTCTCATACCTATATTTCGATAGACATGCAAAGACTATGAAGCAGTTCAATAGTGAACGACAGGAAATGTTCGCGAAAAAGGAACAAATTAGATATTGATGACAAACAAAACATAATGAATACCAGACATGTATTTAGGCCTAATAATTCCGAAATGGAAAACAGTTAACATTCTGAATAAAAAAAATTTACCAGACACTAATAAACAGGAAATCTAAAAATATTCCATTTTAGAAGATTTTGAAATCTCTCTAATAGTGAGAGCAACCATGCCTGAGGTAGAGTCACTAGTTACAGTTAATGAACCAGCTCTCATTCATGAAAATTGATGAAAATGTTACAGAAAAAATGTCTTTGGTTATCTTGGAAACCATTTCATCGCAGTACCTCCCGTGTTGAGGTTGTTCGACATTTTTTAGCTGAAAAAAATCATTATTACATACCTTTATCCATATTGTCTGGTAAGGATGTAGCTTTTATATTTCTGTAAATAGAAGAAACTTCTTTCGGCAGCACATTATCCAAAATCAGCAAAGCAAAGCGATAGCTTTCCTGTACTTTTAAAAGTGTGAGCTTGTTTAAATCACATCTCAATGAATAAGTCGTATCACACCAAATTTCCCAATGAAGGAAAGGACCAGATGATATAATATTATGATATCTTGGGCCATGCCTTTTTCATTTCGAAAAAGTTTTATCCAGCTGAACCTCGCAAAATGTGTTTCCAAATTTAGCTAGATATGGAAAAACGAATAATTTTGGAATTTCTGGGGTCACCTCCTGCTGAAATATTACGTAAATTTTTCTAAACTTTTGCAAACCCATAGCCCCAGTCTCTTCCTCCTAGGAGTCATCTGATTAAAAAAAATAAAAATTGACAGAGATTCCCAAAATTTTCTGGTACACATCATTTTTGGTATAAATGTATAGATTTGCATCGGTCCATATGGAAATTTTTTCAATGGCTCTCTTGAAACAATTCTGCTTTCATTATCTGGATAGAAATGTTTGAGATACATCAATCAAGAATTAACTCTAAAGTAATATTTTAAATGGATGTCTGGATTTTGGACAATTGTGAATTTTGTGCACTTGCAAAATAACATATATTTTTGTTCATGAGTCACAACACACACATCATTTGGGTTTTATATGCTTCCTGGGATGTGGTAATTGTGCTGAAGCTCAATGATTTAAATTTAGGCCGTAAAACTTCATTTCAACTCAACCACAGCCAGTTCAGACAGAAATTTCACAATTGAGGAATGTACTATGTTTTGGTCACAATATTCAATATAAATAAATGTGTTAGCATCAACAATGTGTACTGTGTTTTTCTTCAAAATTGGATGAGAATTGAGAAAGTGGAGAGAAGTTAAGAGAATTGGTAAATTAGATTTTTTTTTCACTTCAAATCAAACCAGGAGTAACAAGTACATGTGCATTGTGCATTAAATATATGGAATGGTGTGTATAAAACTGACTGAGGGTAAAAAGTATCTTAGAACAGGACATTGAAAAAATATTGAGTAATGAGTATCCTTTTTCCACATTTGTCTAAGGGTTCCATATTAAATATTTGTGAGAGAAAAAATTGTCTCCTTTTTTTTTTGTATAGGGATATTTAGGAGGAGGGTTTTGAGCCATGCCCCCTCAGGCCCAAAATTAACATGGGGAAGATAGGAGAAGCCCCAAAAGACTGTGTATTCGCTCAACGTTATGGCCCCCCCCCTCAGGTCTTCTTTATATGCCCTGCCCGGCCTGCCCTCTGCCTCACCCCCCTCCCAAGTACCACCCAGTAGGCCCGAAATAAAATGGACGAAGAATGCTAAAGTCAATAATTCGACCTCATGTGAAACTCAAAATGATACTTTAACCACTCACCTGTTGTCACTCAGTTTTGAGCTGCCATAACATGAAAAAGTCTTCTGGAGATGGTTGTTGGACCTGCATGATCGGTGGACCACCAATAACTTCTCACTCAGCACTGTTCAAAATCTTTCATTGATAAAACTTAGTACACTGAAAAAATCCTACTTCACATCATGCATAGTGCAGCACTCCCCAGTCACAAAAAAAACAAATGAGTATTGTGCAAAACTCTTTCATTCCACACAAAAAAAAACCAATATGCATTGTGCAACACTCCACCATTGCAAAAGCAGACTAAAATACATTGTGCAAAACTGCGGTTGCAAAAACAGAAAATATGTATTGTGCAACACTCCACCATTGCAAAAGCAGACTAAAATACATTGTGCAAAACTGCGGTTGCAAAAACAGACAAACATTCGATTATGCATTGTGCAACAGTCCTCCATTGTGAAAAAGACTAATATGCATTGTGCAACAATCCGCCATTGCCAGAAGAAGACAAACATGCATTGTGCAACACTGTGCCCTTGCAAAAAAAAGACAAATAAGCATTTTGCAACATTCCACCATCACGGAAAAAAAGACTAACATGCATTGTGAAAAACTGCTGTTGGGCAATTCCGTAAAGTCATCAACCAATCAGTCAAAATTTAAAAATTGACATAGGTATGTACTTTTGGTGTCATAATGTGCCAAAATGAGTATATTTTCAGGCACAGAAAAAATCATTTGATTATCTCGTTTGGTTATTGAGATATTTTGATTTAAGTAATGCTATGTTTGGTGACTGCAATTATTACATTTTTTAGCACTCCCAATAGAAGATGTCCCTGCCAGTAGAGAAATATGTTAGTTGATTTCATTTTGCTGTCAGTTACTGCCTATGGGAGTACACTTTCATTTTGCATTAAAAATTATTGCATTGATCCTTGTGAATTCGGTCAGGCAATGACATTTCACCTGACAAGATTCTTAGTGTACGTCCGACACCAAAATTACTAAATAATTTTCCTGCTCACAGGTTAGTGATGTCAACTTTGTGAAACATCTAATACAAAGCACAATTATGTCCATAAATAGCATGATGGCTACTTTAATAATTTAAACCTAATGCAATTGCCAGGGAGAGCAGATAAAGCGTGTACGTCCGACACCGAAATGGCAATGTACGTCCGACACCATGTTATAAAAATGCATCAGGAACAAAGGAAATGATACAAACGTTGGTAGACAGGCTTGGCCTCATCGAAACAACTTATGCCAGTCGGTTTGGGTGAACCTGAAAGAAGTATATGCCACAAAGCAGGAAATAGATGGTATCCTTGAAGTTTGGTGGTATTTCACTCCATTTTTGGCCATAAAATTATTTGAAAAGTAGTTTATAGCATGTGTAATTGGCATGAAATTGTGTCACAACCTAAGACATGCATTGTACTCAGAGATATGAAAGATAAAGTGATATCTAACAGTTTTAACTCCGTATTTTAAGCTGTGATATTACCGAAAAGCATACACAGAAGTTATCCAAAAATTACAGATTATCTAAATCTATGTACATATTTGTGCCATATACCTCCACAATTTTATTGTTCAAGCATTCTCACAACATGTATTAAAGAAATATGTGCAATTCCATTGAAAATTGTAGGTATAACTAGTGATATCCTTAATATTTCTGTGCTAAAATCACTGTAAATTTAAGGGTAAAAAAGGTGAAAATAACTTGAACGTTTCAGCCACCACATTTGGCACAAATATACAATGCTGAAGCTATTTCATGGTTCCTGGTTATTGCAAGAGAATGTTACATTGTATGAAAGATGAAAAAAGTGGACCAATCTTGCCCTGGAGGCATCATTTACACTACCAATTCACATGCGTACGTCCGACACCGAAAACGTGTACGTCCGACACCGAATACAAATGGCTAAAGCTTCCTGAAAAATTACAATATGGCTAGGGAAATTAACCTGGCTGATGCCTGAAATAGTTTTCTTGACAATAAAGGTCAATTGAGTTTTTTTTCTCCACATGAATCACAGAGTTTTGAGAGACAAGTCATTAAGTCAGAAAAGTGTCATTTCTCTGAATACGTCCGACACCACGACATTTTGCCTTATACCTCAGCTCCAATCGCACTTTGAGCTTTGGTTGATGGCTCATTTGAAAGCCCTACCACAGGGCCTCATGCCTGCTTAACACTGAAATAGCTTAAGTTTATTGGTAGGGCTACACAAGCTGTTAAAGTGTCTGATCTGTACGTCCGACTTTACGGAATTGCCCTGTTGCAAAAACAGACAAAAATGCATTGTGCAACATTAAGGTTGCAAAAAAGACAAATATTCAATTATGCATTGTGCAACAGTCCACTATTGAAAAAAAGACTAACATGCATTGTGCAACATTCCGCCATCCAGAGTCCGCGAAAAGTGCCGGTTTGCGGTCAAAACCTGCAAAATTGGCGTTTGTCCGGTAAAATGAAAGTGGTTACCTGCCCAAATGTCCGACAGGTATTCTAAAGAGTCTATGTGATGACCAAGCAGTCAGTGCAGCCAGTACAGGCCGTTGGAGACTCAAGGGCAATTAACAAACATCAATGATACAAGTGGACTCAGAGGTGTCAAATGGATTGCAATTTAACACATAGATCTGGTGTCAATACTAAGCTTATTGCAATTAGCAATGTTCATCTATTTAATTGCTGGTATGATTCCATTGAACTCAATAGTTCAATAGTTTCTACAAAGGATTTGAAGGTTGCAATAGTTAGCCATGTTAGCAGAGGTCCTGGTGGGATTTCTGTCATGCCAGTGAATTTGTCAATGATCCAAATTCTGTTATTGTGTAGTTTACATGTTTTACATTTTAAAATATCTCATTCTGAATTGTCAAACAACACCTGCTAGAAACAAGTGAGAGTCTGCTAAAAAAATACATTTGTCACAAGATGCAGTGGCTGTGCTTCAGTTGGTTTAAACATATTTATTTTATTTATCACTTTACCAATGAGCCAAAGGCTCAATTACAGGCTCAGTGCTTCAGTTGCATATCAAATTAATGAGTTGAAAAGTTCATTTGTGTGTTTGTGAAACATTGATGTTCCTTATCAGTTTTAAAGCTATTGAACAGCAATGTATTCTTGTTTTTACATCATTACACAAATTATACGTATTTATCACAAATTGTGTGTGAATATATAAAATTACACCGCAAATACAGAGGAATGGTTTGGAGTCACTTCTGAAGTTCATATTTTTGACATGTTTAAAGGCTACATTAAATCCAGAGAACTGCTAAAAATATTGAAATTGAAATTTCGGGCTGATAGGATTTCATTCGGGCAGGTAAAATTCAGAATCCACCTGCCCGAATGTCCTGTGTATCAAAAGCACTTTTCGTGGACTCTGCCGCCATCACAGAAAGATGGACAAACATGCATTGTGCAACACTGTGCCCTTGCAAAAGCAGACTTAAATGCATTGTGCAACACTCTGCCATTGCAAAAAAAAGACAAATATGCATTGTGCAACACTCCACCATTGCAAAAGCAGACTATATAATAAAGTGCAACTCTGCGATTAGAAAAAAAGACAAATATTAGATGATGCATTGTGCCACATTCCGCCATCACAGAAAGATGGACAAACATGCATTGTGCAACACTGTGCCCTTGCAAAAGCAGACTTAAATGCATTGTGCAACACTTCACCATTGCAAAAAAGAAAAAGACAAATATGCATTGCACAATGCTCCAACATTGCGGAAAAACAGACAAATATGTTTTTAAACATTCCGCCATTGCAAAAAAAGTCAAATATGCATTGTGCAACATTCCGCCATCACGGAAAAAAAGACAAATATGGATTAACATAACAAAACAACAAAATGTGTATTGTGAAAAACTCTGCCATTCCACACAAAAGAAAAACCAAAATATATGCATTGTGCAGCGATCCACCATTGCAAACATAAGACAAATGTGCATTGTGCAAAGTTCCGCCATCAAGGAAAAACAGACAAATATGCATTGTGCAGCACTCCGCCATTACAAAAGCAGACCAAAATGCATTGTGCAACACTTTGTCAATGCAAAAAAAGACTAAAACGTATTGTGCAACACTTCGCCATTGCCAGAAGAAGAAAATTTGCATTGTGCAACACTCCAACATTGCAAAAAAAGACATATGCATTGTGTGCAACCCCCCACCATTGTCAAAAAGAAGACAAAACATGCATTGTGCAATAGTCCCCCATTAAAAAAAAAGACAAATATATATGCAATGTGCAGCTTTCCACCATCGTGGGAAAAAGAAAGAAAATATGCATCGTGCAACTAATTTGGTACAACACCCAGTAATAAAAAAAATTGCTAAATATCACACTCCGTCATCATAAAGAAAAGTCACAACATCCTTCTGATTACTTAGAACAAAGTTATTCATGAGAAACAAACATCAAAGCAGCTCTATAGTTTTAATTACATAATTTATGTCTTTTTAATTTCCAATATAAAAGAGGGGGAATGATTGAAAGACTGATTCAAACCAGCACTTAACAATAAAATGCTTAATGCCTTATTACTAGGCGTACCTGTGATGCCAATGTCAAATGTGTTTCTGTTCAAATATAATTTTCTTCCCTGTCATCTTTCCGCCTGACGAGCCAGTATGTTTTCATCAGACCTTTACCCTAAAAATGAAAGTTATAGAAAAAGTGAGATGAGCACATAACTCGTCATATTGATAAGCAATCTGAAGAATTAGACAGCAGAGGCAGACATTTTGCACAATTGAAAACTCATTTATTACCTTTAGCGGTTTATACTTTCCTTTATAATATCCGTATTACTCATATAAAAAACCAGGCCATTTTACCCCTACTACTGACGCTCCAGACGTCCATAGACTAAGTAATTCTGCTTCTATAGACGTCTGGGAGCAATTGCTCCTCCAGGTCTACTGACAGTCTGGAGTAGTACATTTTACACCAGTTGCTGACACTCCAGATACCAGCACTTAAACAAATTGTGCTCATTATGGACGTCTGGAAGCATAACATTTGATCAGTTTACAGACAGTCTGGAGTAGTACATTTTACGCCAGTTACTGACATTTCTGACACCAGCACTTCATCAAATTGTGCTTATTATGGACATCAGGAAGCATGCTATTTTCTGGATTTACAGACAGTCTGGAGTAGTACATTTTACACCAGTTACTGACATTTCAGACACCAGTACTTCATCAAATTGTCCTTATTATGGACGTCTGGAAGTATGCTATTATCCGAATTTACAGATAGTCTGCAATTGTACATTTTACAGCAGTTACTGACATTTCAGACACCAGCACTTCATCAAATTGTGCTTTTTATGGAAGTCTAGAAGCATAACATTTTATTAGCTTACAGACAGTGATCTTGACCAAATGCAAAGTGCTTTGGTGATATGTTTAAGAAAAAAATACCATTAATCCCAGATTTGTATACATATATATATTGATGCCTTCACCACGAGGCCTCAACAGTTATTCTTTTTTGTAAAAGGATTCTACCATTACTTTCCTTGGCTGTACTGACACTATAATCAAAAGAAAATGGAGACAACAAAGTTGGTAAAAGCGAAATAGTTTATTATTTATGACAACAAATATCAAAATAGTGTAACTTGTCAATTGCATGTTTCAACTCAGTTTTTTACTTTAAATATATATCACAAAAATATCTTGATGATAAAATTAAAGATATGTGCACTGATAGTGCACTGATAGTCCAGAATATGTTAAAGATTAGTATTCGAGGGCAACACTGTACCAGTTACATTACTGTGTTAAATTGTTAATGTGTGGATTATTGGAAATCTGGATCCTGCAGTGTGGAGATAGCAAATTAGTACTGAAAACGCCCGCTGAAAGAAAAAAGAAAACAATATTGAAAATAACACAAAAGTATCTGACTGGTGCATTACAACATATATCAGATATTTTCCTCAAATTTGTCTATTAAATAGACATATAGATAGATAGATAAATAGATAGATGGTTGATAGATAGATAGATAGATAGATAGATAGATAGATAGATAGATAGATAGATAGATAGATAGATAGATAGATGGATAGATGGATAGATAGATATATAGATCGATAGAAAGAAAGACAGAAAAGAAGATAGATAGATAGATTGATAGATAAAATTTCAGATTTATATAAGTTTATTGAAAGATAGGTTTATTGAAAGATAGGTTGATTGAAATGTAGGTGTTTGAAATATTGATTGACAGACAGACAGACAGATAGATAAATAGGTAGAAAGCTAGATAGGATGCCAGATAGGATGCCAGATAGATAGATAGATAGATAGATAGATAGATAGATAGATAGATAGATCGATAGATAGATAGATAGATAGATAGATAGATTTCATTGATATAAAAATAGGTAGATAGATAGATTAGTAGATATATAAAATTCATAGGCCAGACATGTTGATTTTTTATGCCATATTATTGAAATAAGTCATTAAAAGGTTTCTAGTCCCAAAAATATCTTTAAAAGTTATTTTCAGTTCTAGTAGGAATAATAGGCTCATTTGTCAAAATGGATATTGTTTAAATCAAAGGAAACTGGGTTATAGATAAAAGATAACACATCAATGATTAGATTAGAGTTTGGGGTGCAGGAGATAATTGTAATGCATCACCTGTGATTACATAACAACACATGCACTCTTATCACACAGATAATACTGGTTTTCAATATCACAAGTTCAAAGATTCTTTTGATTACTGCCATGTGTAGACATTTATATAACATATAAAAGAAAACTTATTGACAATAATCATTACCTAGCTATTGATACAACAATTTATCCAATTATTATGTTTACAACCAAATATACAACTTTGTATTTTCAATTTGTATTTATCCCACTGGTTTCCTCTCCATCCTTTCCCATATTCTTGCATGCAGCACCACCTATTATATCTAAAGAGTGTCTCTCAATACTACTATTGTCTGTTGGCATCAACTTATCATACCCAACCTCATACTCCACCATAATTCAATGTCATAAAATTGATGGCCTACTTACTTGTGATAGTCCATTGGCCCGGATTACCAGAAACCTTAAACAGAAAACAAAAAATGAATAAAAATTAAGCTTGTTTTCATAAATATTATATATAAAAAGATTATAATATTATTTAATATCATTATGGTTTTCAACACATAATGGTGCAATATATATATATAAAAATCTATGAATGTGTAACTATAAGAGAAAGACAAAAAGTTTTTTTTTTCTTTTCATCATGTTATGTCTATGGGCCTAACTGATAAAAAACATATTTCAGTCAAACATTGATATAGCTGGCAATCCAATATTGCAATAATATAAGAAACAAATGAAGAGCTGGGTTAGGTTTGAAAATCACATGATGAATATACCTACCTTACTAATAATGCTGTTTAGAGATGTCCTCTCTTCTCTGCTGCTCAGATGATAGTGGTGCCCCTATCATCTGCCAACCAAATGACCTGCCCCCCCCCCTCTAGTGGAGGGTCAATGTGCCCTGATTGGTCTTTGAAATTGGGAGGGAGTGGAAAACACCCCTGTGTATGAATCTGGTACTATGACAGACCAACTAACCACCTGGTGGATAATTTTCTAGCTGCTGATTGGTTAATAGATGGGAAGCCAGAAGACCTGCTCAGGGTTTGAAGAAACACTTCATTTCATTTGGAAACTCAGAAGTGTCCATATCTAAGGTAAGCTATTAACATGTAGTATATTTTCCAGGTTACAAAAAATTGTTTTTAAAAGTACTGTGGATAAAGGCATATAAAGCATAATATATCACAAAAGAAACTTTAACTTACAACTATAAATTAGCATCCTACTTGTTAAGCACATGAATTACTTCTTCAACATGAATTAAATAGTCAGTAATCTTTTAGCAACACTTATTAATTATTGTACAAAACACTGTTTAACTGGATTTTCACAACATGTACAACTTTTTAAATTTTTTTTTAGTTAAGCCAGAGCCTTGTGTTTCAAATACTAAAATACATTCCACTTAGAACAGGAAATTAATTTAACTTCGCATTTTATTGAAAGAATATACATTAGAATTTAGTATCCTCAACAAGGTATAAAAGCAAGTGAAACACCATGCTAGGTATCTGATAAATAAGTTTAATTTAAAGCTATTAGATCAAGCAAGTCCATGTAAATGTGAAATTGCTTTTGCTTCATAAAATTTATTGCAAATGAGACTCATAATGAGGGTGTGATTGATATTTAAATTTTAAATGATTATGCTTTGAATCAGATGAAGAGATATCTTAAACATAGGGGTTGATAAAGGATGATGAGTTAACATCTGTTGTTATGTAATTGTTACCCCTATATCCCCCAGCTTATCAGTTAACCAAGAGCTCTTCAGATACATTGTAATAGGACCACTTTGATTATTATTTCATCAAACCTAAAAACTCTGTGTATTCTTTATCCAATTACAAATTGAAGTTTTGATTCATTAATATGTTAAGTTACACTGACATGACACAATAATATGATGTGAAAGATATAAATATTTTACTTATCATGCACCTTGCTGCATCTAGGTCTATCTATCTATCTATCTATCTATCTATCTATCTATCTATCTATCTATCTATCTATCTATCTATCTATCTATCTATCTATATATCTATGATTTTTGAATAAACTTATCCTGCAATATCTATCTATTTATCTGTCTATTTTTTTATATTTATGTATGTATGTATATCTATCTATCAGATATTCTATCTATCTATCTATCTATCTATCTATCTATCTATCTATCTATCTATCTATCTATCTATCTATCTACCTATCTGTCTACCTATCTGTCTACCTATCTGTCTACCTATTTGTCTACCTATCTGTCTACCTATTTCTCTAATCATGCTAATGATCATAATCAGGTTTTTGATCTAATTTTTGTGTGTCTCTTTCAGGTGGATGCTATTGATCAACAAAAAAAGAACATTTTGTGATGACCCAGAAGCGCCTCTGTACAGCCAGAAGAAAACCAACAAAATGAAGCATTACCAAATATTAATTTAATTAAATTTATATAATTGTCTTCTTATCTAAAACCTTCAGCATCCTATCATCCCTGGGCCTGCCATATTCCTAATAATATTGAATCTATTATTAACTCAATCATAAATGACTGGATATGTACCAAACTGTTATATCTTTTTTTGTGACAAGTGGCAAATACAATACTGATGTTAAAATGTACTCAAATTGAATAAATTATTTATGATGTGAGCCTTGTGAGACATTTGAATAAATCATTGTCTATGTCCTTTGATTGTACAAGTTTGAATTGGGCATTAAAATTTTTTTTCAAAGATATTTATCATTATTGTTAGTTGTGAGAATGAGCCATCGGCAGTATAGTCTGTAATTTTAATGAAATAAGTTGTCTTAAGTTGTAGCCATTGTGGTCCAGCCAGAGGTTTGTCGGTATCGCTGATGTTTTTGTTGTTTGGAGATGTCTGTATAGAAACTCCTCCACTGTAAATTTTGAATTTTGAGTTAGCTTAATTGATTGAGTGAGATGGTTGCACAATTCCTTTGAGCCAAGATAGCTTGTTGTTTGCAAGTTAATAATTATAACAACATAAAGATTATCATAACTCAAAACAGCAAGCTATCATGGCTCAAACAAATGGTGCAACCATCTCACTCAATCATTTCAGCTAACTCAAAATTTCAAATTTTACAGTGTTTCTTAGTACTTATAGCCAATGTGGTCTAGACAATGGTTAGTCTGGCTGGCTTAAATTGTGGTTGTTTAGAGACATCTGTAGACACTCCTGTTTGAATAGTGCTTCCAGCCAAAAAGCGCTTTGTCTGGATGGTTTGAATTTTGGTTTTTTGGAGACGTCTGCAAAGGTCAATTCCAGCAACCATGCAGACAGTCTGGAGAGTAAACAATTTGAACTGCTCCAGACGTCTGCATCTAGCAGTTTTGTTTAAACACTGGACGTCTGTTAGCAGCCATTTAGCTTTGAATACTGAAAATATCAGTGTCAGTAGATTAGCCAATAGCATGGAACAAAGACGTCTGTAAGTGCCACATTTGTTGCATAACTAGACGTCTGTTAGCAGTAATTTAGATCTGACTACTGAAAATATCAGTGTCAGTAGATGCATGAAAAATATGTGAACTAGACCGTCAGTAGGCAACCAGTTGATGGTCCTGCCAGACGTCTAGAGAAACAGTATAGTTAAATGCCACTGACGCTATGGACGTCTGTAAGAGACCTCTTTTCCCATGGTTTTTTAGCTCGTATTACTAGCTCATACTGTATGTAGGTTTGTGTATTGCAACCCTTAACGATATGTTTTTGACACTCATGCCGGATTTATTGAGGAAATAAAAGAGGGAGTTCACAAGGTGTTACCCATTTATCCAATGTGAGGGACCTTTTACTTGCCCTGGAAATGCAAGAATCATGCTCACCTTGACGTCTATGATCCCCCTTTTTTCACATTCAAAACCTCCATGTTTCTCCAAATAACTTTGTGTTGTTTCTGACATCTAGAAATACAGAATTTAACGCTTAAAACATTTTGTTTATCAAAGCAATCACTTCATTCGATATTAGGCAAAAATTAAAATGATATTTGCTTTTCGCAATATGATCACACTGAGCAGGATTGAAGTCTAGACAAGTTGACATCAAGACTTAACACAGTTTTTAAAATGTTTTTTTAATTTTAAAGTTTCAGCCCTGAGTTGCACAAAAACATTTTCAATTAACTCCAGTGTGATTTTTTTCTATGAATCCGTATCTATCCGTTATACCTGTATTCTCATTGGTTCAGAAGTAGATTCCATACGGCTGGCAGTGTTCACAGTGTCTCCATACAAATGGTACCTAAAAGAAGTAAATTAACACATCAATGATTCAGCAAAATAAAGAAATTAAGAATTTATATGTATCATCACTAAAATAATCAGAAATCATTACCGTGGCATTTTAACTCCGACAAAACCAGCAGCAACTGGGCCAGTGTGCAAACCTGAAATTTGCAAAAATTCTCATGATTTTATTGAGGTTCTGTGAGTGTACAGAACTATAGGGAAAAAGTTTATTTCTGCACGGCGACGTCAGCGAGAAGAAAAAAGGAGAGTTCCACAATGACGGCCTATAGCCGAGGGTTAAAAAGGAGAGGATGACGGTGACAAGACACATGCATTGCAGGGATAATGACTGCTATAACAACTCATGTGAATTGAACACTATCTCACCTATTCTGATGGACAATGCACTGTGTTCCTTGTGTTTAAATTCAGCAGATTCGTGCATGATGTCCAGTGCTAAATCAGCCATGATAATAGCGTGGTCTGTGCCATTTTTATTTGGTAAGCCAGAAACCAACATATAGGCATCTCCAATTGTCTCAACCTGAAAAAAGTGAAGAAGGAATAGGACGATATACTGTTTTTTAAAATTGGAAAAAGATTTAGGTCTTTAACACTAATTCCAAAGTAAAAATTGCAAAGATCTTTTGGTCTTTAACAATAATTCCAAATCAAATATGCTGGGACAAAAGTAATCTACTGCAGGTGGATGGATTAGGGCTTTACAATCTTTATTCAAACACTATTGTTAGCTAATTAGTTCATGAGGAGGACATAACAATAAGAAATAGGATGATCGTAACTGCTCTCCAACAAAGTTCCAGATGATCCAGCCAGAGGGTAATTTGAACATTTTTTGACCATCATTGACACAAGTATGGAGAACGTAGTACTTCACTAACTAAAGACTCCTTAGTAAGTTACTATGTAAGGAGCAGTGTCTGACCAAGCTTGAATCATATGTGAAGGATTTGTAGAATTTCACAAAAAATGAGGACGAAAAGAAATTTCAAAATGTCAGGTCATTGAAAACTAGACTCACCTTATAGCAGTCGTAACAATCGACTATGTTGTCAAACTTTGTGTAAACCGCGTCCAAGAAGTCAATCACTTCTATTGGCGTCATGATGGCTGCTAAACTGGTGTAACCTGAAAATACAAAATCTAAGAACTAAGTTATCTTTATCTGCTCTTTTAAGACTGACCTGCATGAAGTATGCTGAACATTTCATGAAAAAATAGATAGTTCAAACTTCATAAAGAAAATTTCATGAATACAGAAAATTTCATGACAATTACAGAAAATTTCATGACAATTAGGCCTACACCGAAAATTTCATGAAGAATACAAGATATATATTTCTTGAATAGCGGCCGACCATTTCTTGAATACAGACAATTTCATGACGATTGAAGAACATTTTACAAAGACTACACATTTTATAAAGAACTTCTTGTTAACAGTTTAATAGTAAGAAATATAGCATAATCAACCCACCTACAATATCGCTGAAGTAGATGGTGACTTGCTCATACCACTGACGCTCCACCTCTTTGTTGTGTACTAATTTATCCGCTACATCAATCGGAAATATCCTTCGTAACAATTTCTCATGTTCCCGCAACAATTGCTCGTATTTTTCTAGCACGCAGTCCATTGTTTCTTTCTTTGAGGGGTTTGCTGACTGAAATAAATGTAAAAATAATAATTAGAGCCAACAAGCAATGAGGCGAAACATTCTTCCAAACCTCAGCATTAACCTTACATAGTTTTAATTTTAATATCATTTTGTTTGACCAAAATGGCGACTTAAATTCCTTTTACGAGTTTCTTTGCATTTGGTGAATTGCATCGTCGATGCAGCACTGGAGAACCTCACACCATACCAAATGACGCAAATAGCTATTAGGCCTGTAGTAGTTTGTTAC
Organism: Platynereis dumerilii; assembly: GCA_026936325.1. Taxonomy (NCBI): domain Eukaryota; kingdom Metazoa; phylum Annelida; class Polychaeta; order Phyllodocida; family Nereididae; genus Platynereis; species Platynereis dumerilii. Next base: position 2,689,717 of record JAPTHN010000049.1, on the reverse strand, counting down.
ACCAGTCGTTTAAATTCATACCTTGACCATTTTGCGAATTCTCTCTGCTGTTGGTCGAACTTGAGGGGCTAATGATAAGGAAGCCTGGAGAACATCTCTGAAACAAAGAAACGAAAAATTTAACAAGATATGTTCAAGTTACCTAGCGCACTGGCCCAAAAAAGAGTTGATGATAAAACCAAATTGGGCTGCAAAGTTTATCCTTTTAAAATGATTCAAATACATATTATACAAATGAGATTTTGAAACAGGAACTTCTATGGCACTTACCTTAAACTATCTGGAATATCACAATTTACTTCGGCTGAGAAAAAGGTCCTGCTGATATCCACCATTTGTTGGTAGAGCTTGCGTGAGTGTGCAACTTCCAACAAATTTCTGGAAATGGAATAACAAAGACTTCATATTTCTACTTCTAAAGAGAAACAACTCCAATACAAAACAAATCTGAATACGTTAAGCATGGATCCCACTCACTAAATTTCCATTGAGACTTAGAAATTTCCTGGTAATGGCATGCTCGAATTCCTTATTTTTTCCAGCCTTATTTGAAATTTTCCATTAATCAGATTTGAACCAAATTTAGACATTCTATTTTAAATTTATAATGTCATTTCTGACACTTACTCCCTAGCGAATATCTCGTAGATGACAATTCCCAGAGAATAGCAGTCGGACTGAATGGTCGGCTGGCTTTTCGTGTCTTTCACTGTTTCAGGGTGGATTCTGCTATGTGTTGGGAAACCAAGGCTTCTGAAAATAATTACCATCACACAAATTGTAACACAACACATAAAATCTGTTCACTCAAGACAATAACGTAAAGCTTAAACAATAATATATTTTGACAATATTATAATTTATGACGTTATACGTAATAAATGTGGAAGATCGAAGGAATACATTACAAGTCAAACGACAAACCGATCATTTACCACTCATGAAAACAGTGGTAGTTCGCGTCAACACCAGATGAAATCCATTTCATTCATGCCATGTCTACTCTCAATAGGATAAATATGACAAGAATGATCAGATAAAATCAGAAAAAATGTAAGAACAATCAATTCACCTGCAGACGACATTGTAGTCCCAGTCTCCCACTTTGCAGGCCCATCTTTTTGTTATAGCACAGTGCTTGGAGGTTAACGTCCCATGAATAAGCGCCTTCTTGTGTAAATATGCAATACCTATCCAAAAATACAACACAATGTGAGAATAAGGCCAGATATAATTGATATTTAGTTTTAGGATCTTCTCTTGGCACTTTTTCTGTTTAGTTGGTAAAAAGCTGCAATCTAAATTTTTTGTCATGTCAATCAATTAAACAAAATTTTGTGCTTTTTTCACCAGCAAAATCTGTTGGGTTGGTCAAACTGGGAAGCTAACAAGAATCCAAGGATTCAAAACCGGCCTAATGCAATTGCATTAAAGGTAGCATTTCTCCTAACCAGATAGCAATTGATGTCAAGAGAATGCAAGAAAGATTTGATTGGTAGACATTACAGTGACCTGAATAGTTCCTTTTCTGGGACATTTGCAAAATACCTTTGCAAAGTTTTCAATGAGCAATGTGAATTCGAAAGATTAGAAAATGGTAGAAGAAGCATACTTGACAAGGTGTTGCAACGGCAAAATTTGTCAGCTACGGTCCATATGGGATCAAAATTTCGTGCAGAACAGACCTAACAAACAACTGTTGCAATATGAAAATGCAGGAAAAGTCTCAATGCAAATGTCTCCTATATCCAGTCTTGATAAAATCGATTTTTTTGATCTACCAAGAGGCATCTGATCCACCTGGATTCCATGTAGGCCTACACCATTGTCATTTATTTGGAAAATTGAGGAAATTTGTGTGTGCATTTGTAAAAATGAGTGACAATTAATTGCTTTGTATGTGACACTAGTTTTATCGCTTTAATTTTGGGTTTTTACACCAGTTACCGTCAGAGTGAGTGATTTTGTGTTTTACACCCACATCAGCACCAGCGTGAGCTATTTAGAGGCTACCTTTAGACGTTAACTTCACTATATTCTGTAGGCCTATTTGTCATTGATCAATAACCAGACATGTCAGAGGAAATTAATCATGTTAATTCACAAAAGTGCAAGAAGCTTAATTACTCTTTTAGAAAAGGTTATTATGTGGATACTTTCTCTGAATTTGCATTAAAACAAGATTAACATGTGAATTGTGAATTTGTGATTCACTTAATTGAAAGAGTGAATAAATCAAAATCAAAATGTCACAAGAGCAATCACACAAGGCTAGATTGTTGTCTGACTAATTTTTTTTTTTTATGAATCTCCTTTGCCAAATTAAAGGACGAGGTTCTGGAGGCTCCAAAAACTGACCAGTTGCCAATTATTGAGGTATTCCATATATAAGGAAATAGGGGCAATAGCCTAAATTCTTAAAGCTTGAGAGACCTTATTGGTTTCCTCGAAATGGTCTTAGCCAATTGGAAGAGGGTAACAAATTGCAGAATTCTTCCATTGCTATACTTCAACTTTGATAATTTAGGGGTCATAAAAGTTATCTTATTTCTGACCAATCATGTTGAAAAATGACCTGTCAATCAAAGTTACAAGATAAAATCCATAATAATTCCATATTTTCCTGAACTTCTAAGAAATATGAACTTTTAAAAACCAGAAGTAGCACTAATTGTGCAAAATTATACAATAAAACGAAATATATGGTAATTGTATAAATAGATGGAATATATCTCATTGTATTTCATTGTTTGTGAAGAGGAATGGGAGATGTTGACTGTTTGGAGGTTGGACATAGAATGACCATGGTTTCCACCCATCCTGCTTTTATAATAGGTCTCCATGCTTTAAGGCATATTGTTCAGCTTCATGGTCCACATTCAATTACAAGTAATGAAGGATGACACTTTGAAGTAATTGTCATCAAGACAACTGAACCAAACTCTGACATCAGCAAGTGGCCATTGGCCCAAGTTGCATTGACTCACTTGGCTATGATTTTTATTGCCTAATGAGGATCAGGCAATCTCAGCTCAGCCAAGAACTGAGTCAACTTACAGAAGCATAGGTCTAGGCTCAGCTCAGTGCTGCACATATTTAACACTAGGAGGCTGCATGTAGCATCAAATTTTTGTGGTGCCATCTGTTGGTGGTGCATGTAGGCTACAATGTAAACATTGTAACACTGAAGAAAAAAACATTGGCATGCTCCATGCAAAAAAATCTGCAACTAACAAAATAACAACATTTGCAGATGTAATTTTTATGCCAGAACTATCCTTGAGTCAGGTATAAACGCTAATATGAAAAATTTACACAGTTCTTTCACAAATTACCAAGTTTCAGGCAAAATACCAATCTCATTATGAGCAGACGATTCATTTTCACTCCCCTTTTCACTCTCCCCTCTCACCTCCAGACCCCCTCTAAAAACGGCCAGGGCCGGTTAAAAATCAGTTATGTCTGGCAATGGAATGCCTAGTGGCAGGCATAAGCTATCCTATTTTTGGCATTGGCACCCGGGGGGCAGAAGTAATGATGAAATGGGCAATTAATAGATTTTTTCATTAAAATATTTTGATGGAATTTTGATTGAAATTGATTCTTCATGGAGGGGTTGGGCTTTTAGGGATGTTCTTTGAACGCTAAAAGTACGGTAATACTGTAACCGGATGTTCGTAATATGCATTCATTGTAATTTTGAAGCGAACAGCAACTTACCAGTGGCTATATCGACAGCAACAGGAAACTTCAGATCATCGGGGATACCCTCGTTGTATATGATTTCATCAAGGTTGCCTCTATCACTGGATTCACTTATGAAAAACACATCAGAGCCTATCTGGAAAATTAATTGGTTTATTATCCGCAGCTGACCTTAAAAAATGTTTCTCAAAAGAGGAGATCGAATATCAGATAAGAGCGGGTAGAGCATCAGTCGTATGTAAATGCCAAAGCATGAAGACGGGACAGCCTGAACGCAAAAATAAATTTTGAAGACTCTAAATTGTAATTATCTAATTATTTCTCAAAATTAAATTTTGTATTCAGCTTTGTTCAATCAAAAGTTTGGAGAAAAAATTGAGACAAAAAAAATAAGGTGGAAAGGTAGGCCTAATATTTTAAAACATTTTTTTTTTGGGGGGTTTTTTTTTTCAAACATTTTCGGTAACTTTTTTTTTGAAAATGTTTTTTTTTTTTGGAAAATTGTTTTTCTCGAACAGTTTTGGTAGTCACGCGTAATGAGAAAAAAGTGCCAGGATCATATTATGAGATGTCTGATTCACTTTTTGTAATTGAACCATCTGGTTTACTCCTCGCATGTTTGCCATAAGGGATGAGACAACTTGCACAATTTTTGCATATATGACATTTGGCCACACTGTTGGCAACACATGCACCAAGCCCAACACAAAAATTCAAAGGAAACTTCTTTCAGTTGTTTACTGATTGTCACATACCTGAGCCAAGCCGTAAAAGCGCGTCAGGTTCTCATGGGCAATGGCATTTTTCGTCATGTACAAACACCGGACAACTCCTTTCCTTGATAAATGAGACGACATGGAATGGGCATCCCCCAAACTACGAGCTACGACCCATGATTCGTCTATTCTGCCCCACAATGTCTCCTTCCGAGTTTGCTGAAATTAGCGAAAACAAAATGTTACTGAAAAAAGAACAGTATACCCCCCCCCCAACATTTTACAAAAATTTCAAAATAAGATAGGAATATCCAATGGTAGAATATAGCAAAGGGGTTTTGCGCCTATTTAATTGATCTGATTGATCTGGCAATATTACTCAGTATAATAAGAACTTACTAGACTGTATGGTCAGATGAATAGGGGCAAAAACCCCCGAGAAATATAGCAGGAACTGGCAAAATGGCTGAATACCTTCCATCAAAAGCCAAAATCTTCATATCGGGGTAAAAGTTTATCTAAATGTGATTACTTTTTATCAAACTTTGACCCTATAGATCTCTGTAGATTTCTTTCAAGCCTATCATAGAAACGACTAGGTCATTTGAACATGGCGCAGCGCTTTGCCCGAACCTCGTTTGCCATGCCCTTTTTGGATGAAAAAAAGTTTTTTTTTGATAACTTGTACCAGAAAATAAAATTCAAAGAAGGCATACCGTTGTGGCTTGAAAGTCATGCGTGGATAGGCCTACCCTTGATTTCGGTGGAAGATCATCTTAAAAGATGGAAAGCAAAACAAGATTATTTTGTGGTAGAATAAAACATAGATCATAGCATACTCAATGTTCAACTGTCTTGATTTTCTGGAGGAAAACCATGATATCGATGGATATACTATTATCAGGCCAAAAACACTCAATTTTCTAAATATTAAATACATTTTTTTCTATATATTAAATACTTTTTTCTGTATTTACATGAATTTTAGCGATGGGGCAACATGCAGTGTGAAGGTACTGTGCACAATGTGTAGCAACAATTTAACTACATAGCACCTGTGCAAGTACATTTTACAAGATAGGTGTTACGTAAATGTGTATCAAATCCTATACCTTTGATACCACTGCATGTAGCAATAACCATGGCGACTACTTACAAAGATCTTCGATGTCATGAAAGTCAATTTTCCACGAAGAATCCTGGAGTATCTGTCGTGTTCTGTAGTGACGATATCCAAGATACGATAAACTCATTAATAAGCTCACTACAATGGATGCCACGATGATGGGAATAGCCATACGCCAAAATCTCGGCTCTCTCTCTTCGTCTTTCTGGGCGAGGGCAAGGGCATCAACACTTCTTCCGTCGCAAGTCATCGTTCTGAGTTTATTCAAGATTCTTTTGACGAGGACATCACTTAAAGGGACCATTTTCCTCTCGACGCAGACTATTTTAGCTTCTTTACTGGTCAAGAACCACTCAATGTAACGGTAAAGTTCAATAGCTTTGGCACAATCTTTCATTGTCGCCATTCTTATGACGAGATAGGTGAACCCTGCAATCGGATAAGCGCCAGCAAATTCAGAATCGATGATAGAGCCAGTCAGGCGGTCGTTCAAACTGTCTGCGTTGTTCATGGCCTGTTCAATTGTCTCATGCGAGGCATCAAGGAAATGTCCTGAAAATTTCAAGAAAGACTCACATTACTTGTCTCCAGGGGAGTTATTTTCAAAATGAAGCGGTAGCAATTTTTTCACAGTAAGTTCCGGCAGCTTGGATTTTTTACCACCAGTGGCCAGTGCCATATTAACTGACAATAACTAAATGATAGTCGGGGAAAGACGAGTGATTACAATCATTCAATGTCTCGATGGGGACATCAATGATATCACTGCAATTCCTTTCCTATATTTTACATTGAAATAAGTGGTAATTAATCAAAGCTGTCGTCAATAATCTTGACCTCATTTCTATTTTAGCAAGAAATTTTAGGACTCTATAAAAAATTTAATATAAAGTTTTACCAAACTTATTTTGTATCCTGGCAGTGGGTATGCCATTCCTCTTTGCATCAGAAACAGACAAATAGGCCACCGTGTAGTTGAATGACAGTATGAGCCCGACAATTCCTAAAGTTGTCCTGCCGAACATTTTAACAACGTTCTTGTCAAATGCATCCGGTGTGCTGAAGACGCCGTAAGTTTGGCTGAATTCTTCGCTGAATGCTGCAAGAGCCGAAGTAAAGAGGAAAGTGGTTCCGCTGTAATCATGTCTGGCAAGAGGAATGATGGATTCCTTCGGCAGCTTGATTTCTGTAAAAAAGCAAGAAATCATTGGTCAGAACAGTGGGGTCAAAAATTTTCTCTATATGAAATATGAGCTCACCGAATTGCTCTAATCACACTAGTTTTACTGGGACTGAAACAGAGTCCGCGAAAAGTGCCGGTTTGCCGGTCAAAACCGGCAAAAATAGCATGTGTCCGGCAAAAATAAAGTGGTTACCTGCCCAAATGGCCGATGGCTTTGTTGGGAGACTGAATGAGCAGTGGTGTGTTCATGCAGCAATCAATGCAATTACTACAGGCCTTTGAAATCTCAGGTGCAATTGACGAATATCAATGACACAAATTCATGTCAGAAGTGTCAATTGGATTGCAATCAATACCACAATGGTCAATACCCCCACCTTATTGCAATTTGCAACAATGAGCAATAGGCCAATAGCCATCTTCAGCTCAGTAAGTTTTTATCTGCACAGATTAATTTGATGTTGCAATGATCCAGCTGGCCATTATATCAAGCAGATTATATGCATGTGTAGTCCACCATAAATACAGTCTGGATCAATTTTAATGATGAACCTAAATGTCATTATTTACCTAACCTGGTCAATGCTAGGATTTTGAAATCTTATAATTCCAGACTTAATTTCCCCCGGCAATGAGTTTACTAGCAGGCTCTATTAACATGGGAGCAGAAATATAGATAGTACATGATGTCTCAATTCAATTGCTATCATTAGCGACACTGCACTGACTCTACACTCTACACTGGGGTATTTCTGAAGCAGACGGCACACTGTAACTCAATTTCAGTTGAGCTTTAATTTCGGGCAGACAAAATCTTATTCGGGCAGGTAAAATTCAGGTTCTACCTGCCCGAATGTCCTGTACACCAAAAGCACTTTCGCGGACTCTGGACTGAAAGGTTACTAATCCTGTAATCCTTACTGGAAAACAGCGCTTAGAAACAGGGCCATTGTGCAGACATTAACTTCATGAACGCAACATATACCAGTTGGCCTGACAAAAGGTCATTGGCAATTTTCGTGCTGACAATAACAATCATTTTTGCAAATTAAGGGCACACGCTGTTTGGAGAATTTGTAGAAAATGGAATTTCTGATTTTAACGATTGCAATTTTTATAGAGTGTGCTATTAATTTAATACTCGGAACAAAAACGTGACTTAGAATAAAAGGAACACTGGAACCGGTTGTATATCACAGGGAGGTTTCTTGTTAAAGTGCTGTATGTCAAAGGGAGTTTACATACCAGGGTTTTGCTGTTGGAGGTTTGCATCATCCCAAAACTTGATAGATCCGTTGTAGATGCCGACAATATTGTCTCTGGTTAGATTGAGAGAAGAAATCCCAGGAAGGTTGAAGCCAATCACCACCCCTCTGAAGAAAATCGAGAAAAACTAACTTATCATAATAGCTGGCATGATATTCGATCTGACTTGTCCTTAATCTGAGTCTCTGAGACTCTAAAAGTAGAAATTCTAAGAAGAAAAAGTACTTCTTTTATTTTCAAGAAATTAGCCACCACATGACATTTGTTTAGAAATGGTAATTGTTAGAATATATATGAATGTTCAAAACATGTTGACAGTTGACCTATTCAGTATTGCATCTCGAACTTATCCAATGCCAAAAAAAAGAAATTGCTAAAACATTTTATAGTATTTTTTCTTGCCAAACTATTGACAGTATAGACCCATAATTTTGCGATTGTGCTCTCAAAACACATATTTTCACCCGAAAGAATAATTTCAAGAAAATTATTAAGGCAGTGTTCCAGCTAGGCCATTTGAACATAGCACAGCACGCCCGGGCACAATGCCTGACCCTCAGCCGCCATGCCCGTTTTCAGGTGTTCAAAGAAGAAAAATGCATGCCCGAATCAAATATAAGCTCACACATAGTGACAATTTTAAAAAATCTGACTATTTGGAGAATCGTCATGAAATGATCCTCAATTCCTCACCCAGCCATAGTAGGAAATAACTGCAGATCTGGATGGTCCGCATATTCTTCATCCGACAGATCTGTGTCTGTTCCAGCAAAGTCCTGGTTGTACCCTGGATCCAGCATTCGCTTGAGGCCCTCCGAACTGCCCACCCCAGAAAAACTCAACTCCACGTTCGCATGTTTCTAAAGGAAAGTGTTTAAAAACAGAATATAGCAAAATATGTGCAAATTCATACCAAACAATTATTTTCAAGACTAATTGGAGAAATTTCTAATTTATCATTTAATAGGAAGTTTTACAATAAATGCAGAAATTAAAATACTATAATTCTCACAAAATTACAATTACTATTTACTACATACTTCCAGAAATTTCTGAGATGATCAAACAAATAATTTATGTGGGATCACTGCAGAAACTTCCAAGATTATCACTCACATTCCTGATATACAAATGTAATCGAAACATTATTGAAATTAACTAAGAATTTTTTCTTTTACTAACTAAAATTGCTACGGAACATATACACATTCAATGTGTCAGTTCATATTGTATGTTGAAGTGCATTTGTATTTTGTTTTAGTAATTTTTAGAACCAATAAGTATAACTATCACAATTTTCTCCCTTATTTCCGCAGTTACAATAATGATCAACATGTTTGGTTTAAAATTTTAAAAACGACTGTACAATTGAACTTCTTTTCAAAGTGGTAAGTGAAGGATAGAAACTCCGCTAAAGGAAAATACACAATTTATGAAAATATTGGAAAAAAAACCTGTACTTTACCAGCCTACTGAGACGGTAGACGCTCTGCCAATCTTGGTAGATGAGGTTAGGGAAAGATGCCCCAGCACCAGACAAATTTACTGATAAATAGCCATCCACTAGCTTCACTTCCTTGATAACTGCCCAAAGAGTCCAATAGAAGCACATGTCCTGAAAAAATTAAAATTCACCATTTTTAGTATTTTACCCTTCTTGGAGCCCACTGGCACTGGATTTTATTAGGCCTACTGGATGGTGAACTACCCCTGGGACCTTTATTTTTGTAGGTGTAGCCGTAGGCCTACGGAGCCTCGGAGGGCGAAATAATGATCATAATTTTACACCACAACCGTGTCTAGTGTTGGGACGATACTATTACTATCGCGATACTTAATCGCCAATGCAGTCACAATACAACTATTGTGAGGAAAAATTAGGCATGATATATCACGATACACTATTGCCAAAGGGAGCAAGTATCACGATTATCGCGATAGTAATCGTCTGCTTAAAAGCATAGTTCCGCTAATTTCTGATGTGCGCTTTAATGCGCATCACACCTCTATCTTGTGAGAAACCAAAGAAAATCGCAGCTTTTTTTCAGTTTTTTGCTTTAGTTTTGTGAAATTGAGAATATTTTTTTGCCTAACTTTGCCTAACACTAACTTCATACAGCAATGATGTTGAATTGACACCATTATAAATGATGTTTTTCAAGCTTTTTCTGGTAATTTACCTATCGCAATAGTATTGTATCGTGCACCTCAATAGTTGGCAATATATTGAATCGTTTCCTCACTTGATAGTATGTATCGTTCAGGTATTGTATCGCTAACTAAGTATCGTTTAAACTATTGTATCGCAAAATCCTCACGATACCCAACATTAACCGTGTCAAATGAAATAATTTGAAAACCACTGATTTTCAAAATTTATTTGATCATCTGTGCAAATTTTTAGCCTCCTTACCAAATTGGCCATTAATTATAATGGCATTATTGGGCCTTTCCTCACAGTTTTTGGGGATGGCACCCCCCCCCAACCCCCCTGTCCGATATGTGCAGCCAAGTTCATTGTTGACACACAGCACATTTTTAAAGCAGTAAACTTCAAGTTCAATTCTTCATTGTCACATTGAGCCTGTGGAATCATTGACATTGTCATTGTCAATGTCCCGGGTTAATCACTCAATGTCGTTGACCATCATCATCATGGCAAACATGTGGCTGTTGTTTTGAAAGAAATAACCACGTGCCACTCATTGCATACGATTTACCAAACAATTAAAACTTGCCAGAATCATTATCAATATTTAGCCCTCTTCTTAGACTCCTCCTGTCCAGTGTTTCGTCATTTTTACAGCCCAGGGTATCCAGCATTGTCCAGTCTGCCTGTCAGCAAGCAGAAAGACAACATTCCACAGAGCTACAAAATGTGACGTCATCGTCAAATAATCAGCAGGTGGCAGGCTGGTCACTTTGTGTTTGGGGCAAAGAACACTAGGGGGCCAGGTAATTGCCACTGAAGTGTGGTTCAATGGTGCCTTCTTCCTCATCCTCAAATTTGCACCTCATGGGAGACCATTAAATTTTAATATCCAGGGGGGGTGCTTGGAGTTGTTTTTTTTAAATAAATAATTTCTAGCTCAGGTTTGGTGAAATAAATAAATTCTTTCTGAGCAATCTTGAAATAAATAATTGCTGGTGGGGGTAGGCCTGTTTTTTAACAAGGTGTTCCTTGATCTGAGAATGAATATTCGGGGACTTCGCACGCTTGAAATAAATAATTACTACTGCCATCACCGACCGTAAAATAAACCGCCAAGGAAAGTCCAAGCCCTTCACTGGTTATTAAATGCCCTCAAAAGTAGAATACCCAGTTTTGCCCATTCTCTTTTTATTAACAGCGTCAATATTGACCTAAGTCAGTATTGTTGAGCAAATTTATAAACTCTTTTGAGTCTTGTAATAAATTTTTCTTTAGTATCTCTTCTCCTTACAATGGTGTTTTTTTGTTGGGTTTTTTAAATTTAATTTGTCTCATTAATTGTGCAAGAACTTTTCTGATCGAAGAAGAGAGCATTTGGTCAGAATGTGGGCTTGTGAATATATACATGTTACATGTATGCTTCTCAAGACCAGTAAAATAATTCTCCATTTAAGTTTTGGCCTGTGTATCATGCATTTATCCTATCTTGCCATACTTGCCAAACCAGATTTCTATTTCATTGCAAACCAAGTTATGTAGTTCAGACATATATAGCAAGATTCCAAATGTGTATGTAAATTAATAATTCATAATTAAAATGTTGGTGATTAACAACAAGTTTCAAAGTTTGCTGGCTTTCTGTTATAATTTTCTTTTTGGTATTTCTTTTGTTTTAATAATTCTGTCTTGTCTGTTGGACAACTTTTTTTCCGCTGTGAAATTTTTCACCACCACAAAGTGTCGAAGCGGCATACACATGTGTAAATGTGCAAATCGGAATGGTATATCGAGCCATAAATTGTTTGATATACATAATACTTGCTTAAGCCGAGCTTTGTAAAACAATTTTACATGTCTCTTCAAAGAGAAAGCGTTTATCGCAATAAAATAAATATCGCTTTGTATGTAACCGCTGTCATGTCTCATTTAACAGCTACAAACATTTAACATTGTTTTCTGAAGAAATTCTCTTTATACACATATTCCCCTTGTAATTGTGCCATCCTATGTTTTACATGTTGTTAAACAACTGACATATGAATTATTCATATCAAATATCAATACAAGGAATTTGAGACATTAGAGGTGGCAGTAAAAAAAGTTCACAAGTAAATTAATATTAGCTCATCAAGGAGTGTTACACTGGAGAAGCCTAATGAAACTGCGTAGAAAGGGTTTGTGCATGTTGGTACCTTACTGACATCCCTGGCACTTCAGGCTCCAGTAGCTGGTATCAGGTTAGGTTCCAGGTCTGGCTGTATACTACCTGGACCTATGTTGGAAGGCAGCTGGGTGGCTGAGTGCTTTAAAAGGTGGCCGTCAACTCCACTGAAGGTCTTTGCCTGCATGGGTTCGAACCCGGGCAGGAACCCAAAATTGTCTGAGGGCCACCATGAGCAAAAATTCCTGCTGGATGTTGTTCGGATGAGACGTTAAATTGGTGGCCCCTGGCATCAGTGTCTGTGCTGGGCAAATAAAAGATCCCTCACATGGGGTAAATGTGTGGCATGTTGAGGACTCTTGCTCTCTTTCTCCCATCTCATTACAGCCTTTCACTTTGATAAAGAAAAAATGAGGACCATGCAGTTCACTCTGAAAAATGCACTTCATGACTCATTATAGCTGATGAAGTGTCATCTTCTCTACATTCAACATGGAAACATAGTGGCAATTTGATTAGTCATGATCAAGAGAAGGCCATTTGACTTGTCATAACTGATTTTGGATTGAAAATCAGATGCATAATCCTTTTGTTTGGCTGTCACCAACAAGAGGGATAAGTCTCCTTACAGCGAAACACTTTGATATAGAATTAAAGTGGACTGTGGCACTGTGATTGAAGGAGACAGCCAAACGAAAGGATTATGCATCTGATTTTCACTCTGTAATTTGTTATGAGAAGTCAAATGGCTTACTCTTGATCATGACTAATCAAACAGCCTCTATGTTTCCCATGTTGAAAGTAGAGAAGATGACACTTCATCGGCTATCATGAGTCACGAAGTGCCATTTTCACAGTGCCACAGTCCACTTTAATTCTATATCAAAGTGTTTCGCTGTAAATCAAATTAACATTGAAAGTATTGGGTATGATCATGACAAATCATCAGTATGATGACACACAAAGTGCCATTTTCACAGTGCAACAGTACATTTGTTTTTTGGTGTTAAAGTGAATGCTGTAATCACCTGGTGAGCACCCACAACTGGGCTCAGAAGGCTGCACCATATCAATCAATCAATATCAATCCTTTACCTTGTGATGTGTCCTCCTGTTCTAATCAGCACATTGAGTTCATAAATATAGGACGTAAAGTCCTACTAAATTGTCTTCTAGTGTAATCGCTGGGTCCCAGGTTCGATTCCAGCTCTTGCCAGACCACCTGGACCTATGTTGGAGGGCAGTTTCACTCAACCTTTGCCCTATTGATGTGTCCTCCTGTCTGCCCTTATATATAAGCCAATTTAGTGCAGAAATACTGGATATGAATCTCCAATCATCCATCCATGCATCTTAAAATCTCTGGGTCCCCAGTCTGGTTCTAGCTGGATTCAGTGGTGGATCCAGACAGGGTAGTCTATAGGAGAGGCCTGTGCGTCATTTCGGCATTAGCAGACTTGCACAGACGGGGTTTCGGCAATCGCAGGCCGTGTTGCTCCATATTTTATTCAAAACTGTATTTCCAAAGGAGGGGGGGGGACGCCCTAGCCCCCCTGGAACCGCCACAGGGATCATATGCATGGACCTATATAATTATATGGAGGGCAGCCCTGGGCAGTTTCGTTCAATCATCATTCGCATCATTTCTGTGTGGAATGTTTCTACCAGATTTCATAATTACAGAATGCAAAGCCCCAATTATCCATCCATCCTACAATGAACACAATTTTAACTGTTTCATTTTAAATCAAATGTTGGAAAAATCTGGAAAAAATGGTAGAAAGAAGTTTTAACACGGTAAGACAACTCATGTGAGGGATTCTTACTTGCCCAGCATGCATAGACACTGTTGCAAGGCTGTCTTTGTTCGGGACTGACAAGTGGTAGCAGAATGCTAATAGTCCCTGAAAAATCGAATTGGGTCAACATTAATTTGATCTGTTTTGGACAGATCACAAGATCAGGTCACACAACAGCTGTCCATATTACTACGCCAAACTTCTTTCACAAAGCATATTTGCTGGCCAAGATCCAGTGCTCTGCTTTGAATGAAAATGTATGGAAATTGGAACAAAAGAAAGTTCTGAAACTTTAGTATAATCTTTTGCCTGCAAAAGGGATGATTTTACTCATCAGAAGTTTGATGGTATTCAATCTACTTATGCCATTTATGCATGTTAAATTGTGGTCAGAAAAGTGTAAAAGAATGCTCTCTCACTCATTCACGTGTCCATACAAAGCCAATGTTTTTGCTTCGAGAAATCAAAAATACTCATTTGTATTTAGTCTGCTCCTTTATGGAGATTTATTAATTAGGACAACAATATAATTTACAATTTGATAAAAGCTGTGTGACACTGAAAAAAATGTCTTGCCTATGCCACAAGTGGCACCCTCTATACTGGCATTGTTTGTGGGCTACCATGTATACATCCGCCATGATGAAAAATAGTTCCAACCAGTGTGCGAAATAGTGGACCTCCGATGGTCCAGACTACCTGAAAAAAGCTTCGGACTAGTGATATTTGCCTGATAAATAGATAATCAACATGTTCATTTGTGTGCCGTCCAAGTTCGGACTAGGGCCTTCTGAAAGCCATTTCTCACACTGGTTCCAACTTAATTTTGGTATTTACAAGCTGTCTGCTTAAAATTGAAGCCAACCTAAGTCAGATTAGGCACTTACAGAGTTTTCGGAAATAAACTAGACCATCAGTAAATGATGGAACTGTCCTGGTTTCTTCCAGACAATGTCCCTGTTTCTTCCAGACAATGAAATTCTTGTAGACAACTTGCAAGGGATGACATTCAGTGACATGCGAGTTACTAACATGAGTGAAAAACATAGCGCCAAAGAGGTCTTGCATGTACAAATATCAAAACTCAATCTCACCCAATCGTAATATCAATATTGCTTTGTAAAAACTGCAAAAACTCATCCAACAAAGCAAAAAAAAACATATAAATAAAAAATCCACAATAGAAAAACTCAAAAGAAAAAAGAAAAAAAAGAAAAACAGAGATTATGTAATAAAAAGTACAGGTAAAAACCCCACCCTAGTGATTTAGTGTCTATTAAAATCACCCTGGAGTAGAGAGAGATGTCAGGACAAGTTGCCCCTCAGTCTCTTTGACACACCCAGATCAATAGCTGAGCCACCAGGTTATATCCTCTGGCAATTCATTGATGGGCTCTTGGCATTCTATCTTTCTATCTTCATAGAATAAATATATTTTGTATAAAGTTGTATCTTTGTTCATTTTCAGTTGTGCTTTGGTCTGTTCTGGTGCTACTGGCTTTATACAGGGCAGGTGTAATGATGAGCCAATAGACTCCATTGATGGGCTCTTGGCATTCTATCTTTCTCTCTTGGTAGTGGCATAAAGATGGATGGTCCAGGATGGATGATTGGGGCCTTACGTCATATAGATATTTATACACTCGGTAGGCTATCTGGGACAAGAGGAGGACACGGTAATGAGCCAAAGAATAATTGAAACAGCAGCCCAACATACAGTGTTGGCCCAGGTGACCCGGCAAGAGCTGGATTCGAACCCTAGAACTAGGGATTAATTATGAGCTCTTGGCATTTAAGTTGGGTAGGTGCTTAATACATTTTGTATTTTCAGATTTATTGTTCTCTGGCAAAGTGTGCTTATATAGCCTAGCCAGAGCCCAGGGGCAGATGTAATTATGAAATGATACATGACTTTTGAGAAGGGAAGGGAAGGATCGATCAGCAACTGTTCTGCCAATCAGTGGGTGCCAGGTTCGAATCCAGCTCTAGCCGAGGACTCGCATTGGCCTATGTTGGACAGCAGATTAAATCATCCTTCGCCTCACTCCTGTGTCCTCCTCCTGTTATATTCAGTCTACCAAGAAGTGCATTAACACACGATTGGATTGACTCCGCGCTGATATAGGCGTAATAACCATGTAAATATATTTAAAATTGTATCTGGTAGGGTTGGATGCATTTATCAAGTAACTTTTAATCTTGATTGCTGATTTATAATGCCACTAATAAACTTTTAAAAACACATTTATTGCAGTCTTACAACATTCTTGGAAAGTGATTTTCAGAAATTCTTCACACAAATCACACTTTCTCTCGAAATTCTCTTCACATCAGATAAACATGGATGAAAAAAATCATAGATGAAAATAGATTAGCAGAAGATATAGGCCACACACGGGGAGTGGGACAAGGAGATAATCCGCTGAAACCCCAGGCCAGGGGGATAATCCACTTGGGATGGGCAAGGCTGGGATTTCGAGGGGAGGGTCAAAGACATGTCACAGGGATTGCTTATTATTGCCTGACTGCCATCACTGGATTGAGTATCTTCCTATTTTCCTTCCTTATTAAATAACATTGGGCCTGTGTTTCACTTACTTATCAAAGACTTTGACCCATACCTAACTCCAACTACAGCAAATAAAATTGGCTGCCATTGTTTTTCCACATGCTTTCACATATTGGCCTTTATGACCCAATAATTGCTTCCACGAGCAGTTGAGTTTTACTGAGGATGTTTAGCATTGATGCAATGGCTCAATTTCATGCGTTTCACTTACTTATAGGCGGCACTGTAGTGTAGCTAGCTATGGCTATCTGTATGTGTGTATGTATGTATGTATGTATGTATGTATTTATGTAGGTATGTATGTATGTATGTATGTATGTATGTATGTATGTATGTATGTATGAATGTATGTATGTATGTATGTATGTATGTATGTATGTATCTATCTATCTATCTACAGCCTACTAGGGCACACTATTAATATACATTTTGAAGTAAACTATTTCCTACTTATCACTGATCATCAGTGATCAATGATTCATGAAATATCAATAAAACAATCTTCAAAATTTGACAGTGTGACAAACCACCACACACTTATAAACGGTGTGATAAACACTATAGGCTTGCAAGTTCAATTTGGAACGTACAGCAGCTCCGCACTGAATATGCATATGAAGAGAAGGCCACCAGCCAATCATACAGCACCATTGTGTGACGTCATATGAGCACGTGGGCCCAACCCCTCGGATTAAAACGTGTAGAGATCCCCAGGGGAGCCTTATGTCAACAACAGGACCCGACTGACAACTATGCTACTGAATTTATCATTTAACAGGTGAGTCAATTCACTGTGTGTGTGGAATAATATAAGTTGAAAATAATTATCTATTTATGTGGGCATTGGTTAAAATGTTGTTTTTATTGGTGTATATTTAGGCTCATAAGGTAAGCCTATCCCACATGTTTAAATACAGTGCATAGGCCTACATGTATGAACTCTGGTCCTATCTAAGTAGTATGCCTACATCCATTTTTGGTGCAATATTAATATTCATTCAATCAGAGCTGACTATGTAACATTTGCATAGTCAATAGGCCTATCTGGGCAAACAAAAGGAAAAAGCAAAGTGTCACTGGTGTCCCACCAATGACATGATGACAAGTATAGACTATGCACTCTTGCCCATACAAATTTATGGAATTCTTCTTTGGAGAAAAATTGGCAAATAAAAGTTATTTTTTTGATTCTGAATGCTAGCAAGGTGCAGTGTAGTTCCTTATCACTCTTTGAAAGCCTCTGCATTTTTGCAAGAATTAAAATTTTTGTTGGATGTACCCCACCTTCAATTCATAAGCCCCTGACTTCCCATATTTCACCCTGCTGTTGCTGTACCTGAGGCATATTCCTCAGTGCCCTGAGGTCAACATTGTAACATGAGTCTTTAAAGGTGTTTTAATGATGCCCTTTACAGTCTGTCACTTTTATAGAAAAAAAATGGGGACAAGTTCACTGTGAAAAATGCACTCTGTGATTCATGATAGCTGATGAAGTGTCATCTTCTCTACTTCAACATAATAGAGGCTGTTTGATAAGTCATGATCAATAGAAGGCCATTTGACTTGTCATAACTGATTTCAGAGTGAAAATCAGATGCATAATCCTTTCATTTGGCTGTCACCAACAAGCGGGATAAGTCTCCTTAAGTCAAATTAACATTGAAAGTATTGGGTATGATCATGACAAATCATCAGCATGATGACACACGAAGTGCCATTTTCACAGTGCATCAATCCATTCTTTTTTTATATCAAAGTGACAGACTGTAAGACTTATAGTGGCATTTTCTTCCTGTGGCAGTCTTTGGAAGTTTGTAGGATTGAGTTGGATAAACATGCTCTTAGCAGAAGTTGCCCAAGTTACCAATTTCAATGGAAATTGCTGTATTTACATATAATCAAGTGTGCACAAAGAAAGGTGTAAAATGATAATAATAAGTTTTTTCCAGTGATTGAAATGGAATATTTTAATTGTTAGGGGAGCTCTTGGCTTGCGAGGGAGCAGTGCACCATTCTAAATTTTTAAAAGGGAACAAATTCCTGCCACCAGAAAAAATTTTTGGCTGATAGACTTAGTACCTGGAGGACTGAAAAAGTGAACATGATAACTGCAATATCACCACTGATCATTGGGGAGCTAAAGCAGGGAAGAGATCCTCCAGTTTTATTCAAAGGAGCTCGGCTCCCCCCCCCCATATTCATCACTGACTTCTCAGGGGTAGCCTAGGGCCACACATAATTAATTTTTAACTTGGTTTGTGCATTCAGAAAAAAAAGAGCACCTTTAATACCTACATTTTTTTATTAAATTGAAATAATAAAAATTGTGAAAACAGCTTTTTTGTTTCGTCCTACTGACTGACGGTCACTGACCCGAGAAAAAGTGCTTCGAGAAGATCTAAGAAGCAAAAGATCAATTGTATCTGGCCCAATTATCAAAGATATTGCACTTATCACACTTGAGATATATAGATATAGATATATATATATAAACAATTTTTTACTCAATAACCGCGCTGATCGAATTTGAAACTAAATTCCAGATGGGACAAGCATGATATAGAAGGTATCCTGCATCACTTTCGTTTTCCCCTCCTTTTTTTTCTCCCTTTTTTCTCAGTCTTTTATTTTAGCCCCTTGAGTGGGGCCTGGGAAGGAGTGGTGTGTATACATTGGGCCCTAGTCAAGTGGGGAGGGGTAGGGTATACAGACAAAAACAGTATATAACAGTACAATGAGATGCAATGTTACCAATGTAGCCTGTACATTTACTTGTGTTTTTGTATGGGGAAAGTGGCATTAGGGTGCAGCTCCTCCCGGTCACCTAGACCTAATCCGACCTGTGTTGGACAGCAGTTTCAATCAATGGCATTTATATATTGTGGTGTCCTCCTCCTGTTTTAACCATCACACCAAAGTGCATAAACACAGGACGTAAAGCTCCAATCATCCGTCTATCCATAATATAATGTTCAATTCTAGCTGGGGGGGGGATGGTTGGTCTTGTGGTAGCGTGCTGGGCTGCCAATCGCTGGGTCCAGGGTTCGAATCTAGCTCTTGCCGGTCACCTGGGCGTATGTTGGATGGCTGTTTCAATCACCTTTGCCTCATTGCCGTGTCCTCCTCCTGTCCTAATTAGCCTATCAAGACTTCAAGTGCATAAATACAGGATCTGAAGCCCCAATCATCCATCCATCCATCATCAATTCTAGCTAATGGTTGCTCAGGTATGTTGGACAAGAAACCCTAAAATTGTGTTAAATTGGTGTAAAATGATCTAACATTGTTTAGGGGGCAGTAGGGGTAAAAAAGCTAATTTCTTTCAAAAATGGAGGTATAAATGTCAATTCAACCCACAAGTGACAGATATGATATCCATCCTTTGATCTGTAGGGTGGCATATTACGTAACCTAAACCATTACTTAATTACTATGTGAATCACCTATTAAAGTGTTCTGGATTTATCCCAGGGGCTAACATTTAGCTATTGTGAAACAAAATGTCAACTTGCAACTGATATCCTGTTTGACACTTTTTATTTATTTTACTTTTTATATAAATTGTGCTCATATTATTTGTATCATTTAAAGTCCTGGATGTTTAGGGTGAAGCAAACACAAATTCATTTTATTTTTTATATTTAATATAATTTGTCACACAAGTGTCAAAAATCACAATGGCATTTGTCACATATTTATGAACATATATAGGCTTAAATTTATCAGAGAAAGAAATAAACACAACACAACGTGAATGGAGGAAAAAGAAAAAAATGCAATGTGTACACAAAACCCATCTTTTATTCCCAGTGTGTTTATTTTCACGTCTCAAATACTGTTTATTTGTTATTAAATCAAAAGCAAAATGACACAAAATAATAATTCTTGAAAGGAATTAATTTTATCTTAAAAGGTAACCCTGGATGACATATGACACCTTCTTTATATTAATTCATTTTTTCTTTTCTTGCTTTTTTAAAGTAATTTTCTTATTAAAGCTTTTTTTTCATCTTGGTTTTAACACTCTTAGAAAAACTGAAAATTTCCTAGCAGCTTTAATCTTGAACAACACATAAGTTCCTTTTTTACCAATTTCATAACTTCTAATAACTTTGGAAAGATGTAAATGAAATAAAGAATCAGGTTTCAATTAATTAGTGTGTCGTAAAGTAAATTAAATATATGTATCATACGAAGAAAAAATCAAAGGATATAAAAAACTTAATTAAAGATACCTCAGTTATTTTTTAAGACAACGAAAAATTGTTGTTTCAGGATTAGTTAATTTAGTTTTGAAAAAAAAAAAGGCAATAAACACCAGGGAACATCATGATTGCACGGGAATGACATAACCTTTGGGAATGTAAAGATCGGGAGGGAATGCAATCGTCATCATGACAGAATGTGATCCAGTGTAAAATATTCAACAAAAAAAAAATTTTCTTTTGTAAGGTATGCACTCTGCAGTGCCAGTAATGCTCTTCATAATAGGATTAGAAGACAAGCAGGTAACTGTCAATGATGTCACAAAGCAGGGGCACCCCATGTCTGCTATACCAAATATCTGTTATGAAGCAGTGCCTGGCTGGCTGCAGACTGTCAGCTAGGATGTTCACAAAGTTGTCAGCTGGGAGTCAATTATTGGCGTTCAACCAATGAAATTTGCAGTCAGGTAATGAGAAAGCAGTTGAGGTGGCTCTCCGGGAAAAAAATTCTTATCAGCTGGCTGGGAGGTTCTGAATGATGCTTGGGCTGGCTGGCAATCCAGCTGGCAGCATAATAGATATTTTCTCCCAGTTGCCTATCAGATTAATCTAAGTGTCACAAAAGATGTGCAACCAAGACCTTACACTGATATGGGCATTATATTTTAAAACACGCTGTCCTGAGGTGCCCCTGACAAAGCCAGTGGATAATACTCAGATACATGGACTTGCAATGCCGACTAATTCATCCATTTACCACTCGGGGTGCTTGCGTAGTTTGGTGAACTATGCACTCTTATAGTAAGAAGTGTTGCCTTCCAACTTTTTTCAGGGAACATAAAAAGTCCCTCCCCCTCCCAGTCTACCAACCAAGTCACTTAGGTTTTACTTGGCTGATTACAAATGTGAAAGAAATACACTATTTCATAGTTGAGTGATCATTACATAAAACTCAACAAGCCCTTCCCAAGATCTAATATAATGTAGGTTTTTTCTTATCACTTTTTTTTTTTCAAAGTTTTTTTTTAGTTTTTGTACATTTCAATTAAGTTTTTGTATAATATTTATCACATTAATTTTACCTTAATTCAAATAGTTTCTTCTTTTTTTTTTCACATTTATTTCCATTTGCTATTTTGGCTTTTTCAGAAGTATCTTTTGTAAAACAAGGGAGGGGCAATGATAAATAAACAAACATGTAATGTATCCTGCCATACATTACATTACATGATACCAGTCTGAATTAGTACATTTTCAGGATATGGGAATTTCAATGACCTTAATATAATTTAGAAAAGAGTCTGGTTAATCTGGAATATTATTAACAAATTCAGATATCTGACAAAACCCAAATAAATACCATACCAGTAATGACCAGTATTGCAGTTAATGACCAGTAATGCCACAATATGTCATTGTCCAATCAAATTTGGTATTGTAGTGTCATTTAATGCCCAATAGGTTATTGTCCAATGCAATTTAATAACTAAATATTGACCAGTAATGCCACAATATGCTATTGTCCAATCCAATTTTGTATAGTAATGACCTTAAATGCCCAATAGATTATTGTCTAATGTGATTAAATAACTACGTAATGACCAGTAATGCCACAATATGTAATTGTCCAATCCAAGTTTAGTAAAGCCCTTAAATGCCCAATAGATTATTGTCCAATGCAATTAAATAACTATATAATGACCAGTAATGCCACAATATGTTATTGTCCAATCAAATTTTGTATAGAAAGCCTTTAATGCCCAATAGGTTATTTTCCAATCAAATTAGATAACTATGATACATTGATACATGTATTACCATTAATGCCTTTTAATGCCAAGTATGTTATTGTCCAATGGATTTATAAATTTGTCAGAGATTTGTGATCTCACAGGGTATTTTTAGTTATCATTGGATTTTCTTCATTTATTATTTTGCCATCCTCACTATTCCCCAGTCAAGGAGTTAGTCATAAAGTCAGACTAAATAAGCAAATGTGAAAAAGGTCTAGCTGTGATAATTGTGAAAACAATTGCTTATGACTAATTTCGCAAATTATCTGGGTGGGTTCGGCTTCCATGACACTCCTGAAAAAAAGAAAAGAAGACTAAAAAAAAGATTCTACTCTATCTTTTCCAAACAGCCTTTTTTTTTATTTCAGCATTTTTTTTTCCATTCTTCTTTTTTTTTGACAACTTAATTGCTATGTTCAATAAATAATAGCCCCTCCCTGAATAAGAGTATGCGCATACTCTTCCATACACATTTTGTTAATTAGGTTGATTATAAACAATAGACATGTATATAGTGGCTTTACATCCTGTATTTCCATATTGATTAGGCTTGATACACTCAGGTAAAGTAACTTGATTCTCAGAGTGGCTTGATAGGACAGGCAGGGACCACAGTAACGAGGTGTGGTGCACTCTTGGCACCGGATGAAACGTCAGTCTAACATGGGTAACCTGGACAGGCTGGAGCAGGAATCTGGCTTGGGTCTCAGCGATTAGCAGCCCAGCATCCACCGAGCTAGGCCGCAAGCCCCAACTTTTGGTCGATGCTTCATGTCCTTAACAAAAACTGTTCGCAGAGAGTTAAGATATAGATGCAACCTCCAAAATGTATGATTTTAAAAATTCTGTCATAAATACAAAAAAACGTATAATCAAGAGTATAGGTCTATTTTTATAACTGATTTGAAAAGAAAGGTATGTGGGGGTATACATGGATAAAATTAGACAAAAATGACAAAGGTGGCAAGGTCTCTCTTGTCCACTGACAACGAATATAGGAAAAGAATAGGGGTATAATAAATATATTATCATAAAATATATACCTGTGGCAAGAGGAACCCCCCCCCCCACCCCACGTACCCCACAAAAGGGGTAAATCATAAATGTCACATAAATGACTCAATACCCCCAGGGGCCCTGCAGCCATGGTTCCATTGGACTGCTAGTCAGGAATGTGAATGCCGATCCTGGGGACACTGAACATTAGGTCACCATGGATCGCTAAATGAATCAGGTCTACCTCCAGTATTTCTTGAATAAATACAGTGGTCCCGCATTATAAGAATCTTGTTGTAAGACCGACTTGGGGGGAGGGTTGGTCTAGTGGTAGCGTGCTGGACTGCCAATCGCTGGGTCCAGGGTTCGAATCAAGCTCTTGCTGGGTCACCTGGGCCTATGTTGGACGGCTGTTTCAATCATCCTTCACCTCATTGCCGTGTCCTCCTCATGTCCTAATTAGCCTACCAAGTGCATAAATACAGGATGTAAAGCCGCATTCATCCATTTGTAAGACCGACTTGCCTTGAGTGATTGGCACTGACTGACTACCTGACCAATTTTTGACAGATATTTCATCCTGTGCCAAGAGTGCTCTTAAGCCCCATTCACACAGACAAGACTTTGGCAAGATTATATTGGCAAGAGCTAACTATCAGAAATTCACTCCCAGAGTAACACAAATGCTCCCAGATCATTGCCGCACTCTTGGAAAACTATGGAAAATTTTGAACGGTTTGAAATTTTCTGAGAGTATGGAATTGGTCTGGGAGTGAAATATTTGCTCTGGGAGCATCAACTTTTGCTCTGGGAGTGTCAACTTTCACTCTGGGAGCAAAAATTTCACTCTGGGAGTAAGAAGCCATACTCTGGGAGTGAATTTGTGATTTCTGAATTTTACTCTTGTCAAGTACTCTTGGGTTACTCTTGGCTGTGTGAATGGGGCTTAAGCCTTGTTACCATGGTCCATGTATGTCCTTTTAAGCATTAGAGCCCAGTCAGCTGATAAATCAAGGACGTAAAGCCCTATCACTCACTTCTTATATAGGGGTTGCTTGTCACAGGTCGCAGGTGCCGGTTGGGATGGATGGATGGATGATTGGGGCTTTACTTCCTGTATTTATGCACTTATTAGGCTAATTAGGACAGGAGGAGGACACGGCAATGAGGCGCAGGATGATTGAAACAGCCGTCCAACTCATAGAAATACATAGAACGGACGTGAGGCTGTATGAAGCCACCTCAAGATGAGTTCACCAAATCTGCCATATTGGAACCCCCCTGAGCCATGACGTCACAATGGACTAATTATGATGTGACGTCATGCCATTGTTATAAATGACATCACTGTTATTGGTGACGTCACGGTACCATTGTGTCAGAATACAGGGCAGTTCCAAGATGGTGGATTTGGTTGCTTCATCTGCCAGAGCCTCATGTCCGTTCTATGTATTTCTATGGTCCAACTAAAGTCTGGGAGACAGGTGCCAGCTAGCCTTGTTGTAGCGTGCTGGGCTGCCAATTGTTGGGTCCAGGGTTCGAATCTAGGTCTTGCCGGGTTACCTAGGCCTATGTTGGACGGCAGTTCCAATCATGCATCCTTCACCCAATTGCTATCTTCACCTCCTGTCCTAATTAGCCTAAAGTGTATAAACACAGGACCTAAAGCCCCATTGTATTTATAGTTTATTTACAGTATATTTACAGTTTATTACATAATATTTACTTATCTACAATATTAGTACTGCATTTCTGGATGGCTGCATGACTGCCCCCACCCACATACAGTATGTAAGAAGGGACAAAAACAGTGTATGACCAGGGTAGAGATTTTGGCCCAGTGCCACAGCTCTCAGGGGGTGAATAGGTCCGGGGGTGGGGAGGGAGGGGCCAGTATATTTTACAAGCCTGTTGCCAACCCACCAGCTACCTGTCTAGTGGGGAAAACCTCAGTTGAAGGCTTTTAGTTGACAATATCAGTTGAGTAGGACAACAGTGATCTTTTGCCTACTATCAGCTGTACAATGGATTACAATTAACTCAAATTAACATGAATTTGGAGCTGTTTAATTATTGGATTTATAAAAGAAACAGCTGAATGGTTATTTTAATGATCAATTGTGAACTGGATTACCAAGGCATTCAACAGGGGTATTCATTGCTGAAGACTTGAATGTATCAAAGAATTCCAAACGTGACTAGGATACATTAGTGACTATCTAAAAGAGGTAAATATTGATATTTAATATCATAATTTGTGGAAAAGTCAATCAACCACTAGATCTGTCTCAATGAAATATCTCTAAATGTATTACATGATATCTATCTATCTATCTATCTATCTATCTATCTATCTATCTATCTATCTATCTATCTATCTATCTATCTATCTTTCTATCTATCTATCTATCTATCTATCCATCTATCCATCTATCTTTCTTCCTATAATTCTACCCACATATCTATATATCCTACCTATATATATTTCACTTATGTCTTGCTTTGTCACCCTATTTATCTATTATCTACCATACTTTGTAATGGATATATATACAGCTTTTTGCTGGACTATGATCCCAATACATGTACTTTACAACCTACTGACATTAATGTAATTATCATTTACATTGATGAATCTATAGAATGATTGTGCAACCCATTGAAAAAAGTGGACCAGATGATGCATCATGCATGGGTTTTTCATGAAAAAAAAAAATTACTGTGCGCATGACTCGAAAAAATGTTTTGTTTCGGAAAATGTAAATACGTAAAAAAAAATGTTGTTGCTTCGAAAGAAAAAAAGGAAGTTTGTCCGGGGGGGGGGGGGGTATGAAGCATAGCCCCTATATACCCCCCTCCCAATCAAAGTATCAGCTGATCAGCTAATAAATTAATATAATATAATCTACCATTTCCCTTTGTCCAACTCCCCTTGCATATTTCCTTTCCTTTTTTTTCCAACTTTTATTCCCCCACCACCTTTAGTTCATTGTTCACCCTCAAAATTGAACACACCCAAGCCTATCATTTGCCCTACACCCCAACCCCCCCCCCATGAACCATCTTTGCATAACCCTCTTTAAACAAGTTTAGAAATACTCTACCCCTCCCTCTTAAAATGCTTGAAACTCACTCTACCCTGGGTGGGGCTACTGATTATTTCAGGTAAATAGAGATAGGAGAAGGGTGTTGTTAAGTGAAACTCACAAAAAGTTACAATTTCGAGATGTTCTTTGATTTTTATTTTTTTTTGGTAAAGAGGGTAGGTTGGACTTCTTCAGTAGGTATACATGCATGTACATCTGCATTCTGTAAGAATTCTAACTAATATGTAAATGGCACAGCCATGAAATTCGCACAGCTCTTAAAAAAAAATTTAGGACTTATATGGTTTTAACATAACTTTCATTAAATTAATTTCATATTCAATGTATGAAATGCAGTTATGTTACTGTTTCAAAGAAATTGAAAGACGGATATATAGAAAAATAGAGAGAAATTTAGACTAGAAACTGTTAGAAAGATAAAATAGATCAAAACTAGAATATAGATAGATAGATAGATAGATAGATAGATAGATAGATAGATAGATAGGATAGCAAATAAATAGGATAGCAAATAAATAGAATTGATAGATAATCAGCTAAATAGTAAAAAGGCAGACAACACTGAAAGCTGCCAAATTTAAGTCTATGCTAGATTGTTGATATTACATAATAGTGATAACAAAAACAATAACATGATCTGCATGTATATTAATTGCTCACTGTTACATAACCATCAGTTGACAAAGATTATGTAACCTTAATTTTGTTATGTTTTCTTGTTGTCTATTTTGAAATGAAATGAATCACATGTTAATAATTTGATTTAGCTTGTCAAGGCTTATAATAAACTATTCCATAAAAATTATGGATACAGGGAATATCACTAGAGAAAATTGCATCTTTAAGACACTTCCGAACATCAATATGTCATGTTTTTTTAAATTCGAAATTAAATCATTGATAAGAAGCTGGTCCCACTTGACCTAATTTCCAGCTGTCGACCATTGATGTTGAGACCATCACTGCACAGATTTTTGAAACCTTTCTTGTGCTAAGTTTCGCTTCGCGAAACGGCCTTCAGCCGTTTCGCTACGCGAATATTAATTAACCTAAAATTTTCACTTTCAATTGGTTATTTATCTATTTGTCGATCTATCGATCTATATCTATCTGTCTATCTATCTATCTACATATCTGTCTATCTATCTATCTATCTATCTATCTATCTATCTATCTATCTATCTGTCTATCTATCTATCTATCTATCTGTCTGTCTATTCGGTTGGCCCTTTAGAACTCTCCTGCGAATGATCTTGTTTTAGTCAAAATAGGCCTACATTTGTATTTATTTTACCTATAACACATCTGGGTGGAGGTCTGCTTAGTGTTAGCGTGCAGGGCTGCCAATCGCTGGGTCCATGGTTCGAATCCAGCTCTTGCTGGGTCACCATGGTCTATGTTGGACGGCTGTTTCAATCACCCTTCGCCTCATTGTGGTTTCCTCCAGGACTCCTCCTCCTGTCCTAATTAGCGTAGTAAGTGCATAAATACAGGACGTAAAGCCCCAATCATCCATCCATCTGTCTAATATACTGTCATGCTATAATCTAACTGGGGAAGTCTTGCTGAATAATAAATGCATTATAAAATCCCCACCCCCACGGACAGTTGGGAAATTCCAATGTGTACTCATGGGGGCAAAAAAATCCCCACCTCCCCCTGCCCCTGCCCCGAAGAGAATTAATTTCAGAATATCCGGAAATCCCCCACAGCATTCCCCCTGGGGTAAGGGCAACTCCAAAGCTTGAAATCCCCAGGTAATCCCAGGGAAATACCCCACCATTCACCCCATTCTATGGGGTAGGGCCGAAGGGGCAGGGGATGCAAATGACTAGTGCCTACAGATATCTGCTGTGCCAAACTAAAATGTCTAAATTGTCTATTCTTGTTGAAATCAATGTATCTGCTATTCTATCAATTTAGAGCTCTGATGTCTATCCTATAATTTTTGATAATCCAATGGCCTGGGCCGGGGGGGGAGGAGAGTTGGTCTAGTGGTAGCATGCTGGGCTGCCAATTGCTGGGTACAGGGTTCGAATCCAGCTCTTGCCGGGTCACCCAGCTGGGCCTATGTTGGACGGCTGTTTCAATCATCCTTCGCCTCATTGCCGTGTCCTCCCCCTGTCCTAATTAGCCTATATAGTGCATAAATACAGGATGTAAAGCCCCAATCATCCATCCAGGTAATCCATGTTAGACAGATGTTTCATCCTGTGCCCAAAGTGCACATCACCTCATTAACGTGGTCCCTGCCTGTCCTGTTTAGCCGCATAAATAACTCATTTGGTTATACTCTGGGCTTCCAAACAAACGATTCAAGTCGAAGCTACCTAGGGTCCCGCGTTTGATTTTAGCTTTTGCTGATTCACCTGAAGCAATCATTGACGGCATAACTTTTCAGTCATCCTTCATCTTATTGCTGTGTTCTTGTTCTTTCCTAATTAGCCTGTCACAAAGCACAAATGTAAAACCCAAATCACCCCTATCAATACCTAGAACTGTGTTGTGAATTTCAGATGTGGGATGGATGGATGATTGTGGCTTTACATCCTGTATTTATGCACTGGGTAGGCTAATTAGGACAGGAGAAGGATATAGCACTAAGGCAAAGGATATAATTTAAGCTGCTGTCCAACAGCCAGCGCTGGTTCGAAAGCCTAGTGTGCTGCCAACTGAGATACCCCCCCCCCCCCACCTGAACATGATGTGGGACATATATATATAGATAGTCCATTTTCGATATCAGATTCTGTTGATCACACCATAGAGAATAACATTATATAAAATCATGGTTAGCCATATATATCAAGACTCAATAATAAAAGATAACGATATTTTTCATAAATTACAGTGAAAGTCTTTTTATTAATTAGTAATATGATATGCAATAAAGTATTGTGTAGCTTTTATGCAGATATTGAAAATATCAAATCCAAGACTGAAAACAAATTTTAACGTTGGATTAATGAAATTTTGATTAACAAAAAGAAAGTTTAAAAGATGTTTTAGTTCGAAGTAACATTATACCATGCTCAGCATAAATTTCTTCTCTAAAAAATAATAATAATATTCCTGAATTCTTTAAATATCTTTGAGGAAATTTCATTTGATTTGGACATTTCTTTCACATGAAGAAAGACTAAGTTTTCAGATTAAACATAAAGTTCAAAATTCTGTATTTTCAGCAAATATCGACAAAACAGTAAAATTGAAAGTTTGGAATATAACTTTTAAAATTTTAATTTTTGGATGACAAACAGACTTGAGTATTATTTTGAAGATCAAACATCTGAAAAGATCTATATATTTCAAAACCAGATTTGCATTTCTCGTGTTAAAAATAGAATTTATAAATATTGCATAATAATTATTATTAGGCTATAGATTTAAACCTTTTTACCCCTCTGGCTATGTAATAGCCTACGGGGTACTGCAGTCCTCCACATGACGGGTAGCTGGGGATTTCGTCAATCATAACTCACTTTGTGTTGCTCATATTTCATTCAAACTTTGCCTGTTATCTTTCAAACTTTTCTTCTACTGCTCAGTATAAAATGCAGCCCAAGTTGTTTAACAAAAAAATTATAGCCCTGGCCTGGACAACCAAAGTTAGGCAAATTTCAAATCTAGCTGCACAGAGTGCACATTGCCTCGCAAATTTGGTCCATGCCTGTCCTATTATGTTTTGTCAGTGCAAAAATACAGCACGTAAAGCCTTATCTTCAAAAATTATGAGATTGTTTGAAAAGAGCAAAAAGATGAGATCAGTTATCACAGTTTAGAGGGAGATATATGACTAGTAGAGTTTCGGCAATTCATTAAAATTTTCTGCGAGTATTGATTATGGTGGGAGGGTATACTGGGTGGGTATAATAGGACTTACATATTGTAATTTAGCGCTGCTAGGCTGAACAGGATAGGCATGGACCACGGTAATGAGGTGGGGTAACTCTTGGCACAGGATGAACCATCTATCATCCATCTAACATGGGTGGCCCGGACCGAGAATAGAACCCGGCTCCCAGAGGTCTACAGCCTGGTGTCCTAGCATTATTCCAAGACAATTTGAGAAAGGCCTATACTCAGTTGCTGTCAATGCTTCTTTGCTGTGCCAAAGGAAAGCTGCAGTTTGAAAACGAAAGAAAAACTCCGATATAACGAGTACACACTAATTCTTTTGTTAAAAGTCTATTGTACAAAGCAGGCAGCACCAAAACATTCAAACGGCACTGAAACGTTTTTTAATTTCTGAGGATAAATTCTCAAATATATTTAATTTTATTCCAGAAACAAGAAATAGAGTGCTATGGTGATCATGACATCCAGCCAGCCAACCACCCTGTCAGAACTGCAGCTATACAAAGTGCTACAGAGGGCTAACCTGCTGCAGTACTATGACATATTCATACAACAAGGTAAGAATTACTTTTAATGTAATGTATATGTATTCCCTTTTCAAGGGTCTACCATGCGAGTACGTCAGACACGGTGGCATTTTGCCTTGAAGTGTCTGATCTGTAAATCAGACATAGGGAATTGCCCACTTCAGGGCCTCTTGCAGACTTTGCAACAAAATCAAACGTCCCCACTAAACAAGCGGCTTAACTATGCTTTTGACTTGTTGCAAAAATGCATGGGAACAAAGCTCAGCTCAGTGGTATGTCAATAAAAATATCTATCTATAGTGACTTTATTAGTGAGCTGGACTGCTCATGTTTGAGACTGGGTTTGGTTTCAGGTCCAGGCAACCTTGACATCAAGTCTCAATACGTAATCATCCTTCACCCAATTGCTGTCCTTATTAGCATGCACCAATGTGACTTAATAGGACAGGCAGGGACCACTGTAATGAGTTGAGGTCCACTCTTGTAAGAAGGATGTTATACAATGTCATTACATCCTGTGCCAAGAGTGGACCTCACCTCATTACAGTGGTCCCTGCCTGTCCTGTTAAGTCATATTGGTGCAGGCTAATGAGGACAGGATAGGACACAGCAATTAGGTGAAGGATGATTGAAACTTCTGTCCATCAGATGATCACCTGAAGCAACAAGAGCTGGTATCCAATATGAGAGGGGGGAGGGTTGGTCTAGTGATAGCGCGCTGGACTGCCAATCACTGGGTCCAGGGTTCGAATCCAGCTCTTGCCGGGTCACCTGGGCCTATGTTGAATGGCTGTCTCAATCATCCTTTGCCTCATTGCTGTGTCCTCGTCCTGTCCTAATTAGCCTACCAAGTGCATAAATACAGGACGTAAAGCCCCAAACATCCATCCATCCATCTATATCAAACATGAGACCCGATGATTGGAATCCCGGAGGCCGCTGCGCTACTACAAACTAAGCTGTCCCCTTCCCCATGCAGTCAAAACAGAAAGATAGCAGGTAGATAGGGCACATACTGCAGCATTGCATGTGTACAGTCAACATCATCCCTTAATGCCCTTGGATTAGGTAGCAAGCCGCACCCCAAATACGTTAGAGTCGAGTAGGCCATCGAACAATTAGCGATAAGCCCCACCCAACACAGACAATATACGAGTTGCAACACTGCTTATATCTTCTGTCTCTAATGTTTTTTTCACCATTTTTTTCGTTCTCCTAGGCTGCAGCAAAACATCTTGGTATTGTCAATAGAGAATGATGAAAAGCTTACTAGTTTTTCAGTCTATGAAAAGAGAATCCTTCTACATTTTTCTTTCTCTAGATTCAAACTTTTTCACACTTATTCTTCTTTACATGTATGAAGCCCCCCTGCACCACCTTTGTACACTGGCTACATTCCAGCTAGCTGCTGCAAGCACAAGTGGTTTTTTGGTTCATTTAGGTGGTTTTTTGCCTGTCCCTGCAGCCTGCAGGTAGTTTAAGTTTTTTTGCACATGTTTTTTATTACCCCTGTCTCTCTGTGAAGCTGTTGCTGCTTTTGCAGTGTGTTGCTGCTGTGCTGCCAGTGGCGTATTTAGGGGGGGGGGCATTGGGCCATGCCCCCCCCAGCCAAAAATTAACATGGAAGAGATAGGAAAAGCCGCCGAGCGCCGTATTAACCCCCATATATAGCCCCCCCCCCCCCTCAGGCCATTTCTAGATACGCCCCTGTGTGCTGCAGACCTGTTCAAGCCTGTGCATGCAGGTTGTTGGAGAAAAAAAACCCTCCACCTCACGGTTTAACTTTTTTCCCCCTCACTTTTTACCCCTCAGCCTTTTGAGGATTGGTAAGGATGAAAAAAGGTTAAAAGCAAATTCATGGCAGTTTTTCATCCAGGTTTAGAGAAAAGGAGGGGGCACAGAATGACAGATCTTTTTCAGTAACTCTTTTTTCACCTATACTCTTTTTCCACCCAGGCTTTCTCTCATAAAACATTGCCACAGTTTTTCCCTGATTTTTTACATACACCAACCAATCAGAAGTCTGAAACCTGTTTCTACAGAAAATACACTCAAAGTGAGCAGCAAAAACTACAGGCAAAAAAGATAGAGAAAAAGACTCAGCTAAGAGCATACTGCAACTTGTTGGATTGACTTCACTTTTGCTTGCAGCTTCATGCAGTTGACTGGAGCTTTTTATTTTCTGTAAAAAGACTAAAATAAATTGCGGGTCATAATGTATGCTCTATACATCATCAAGGTACCTTTCAAAAGTGAAATGTCCCTTTTGTTGAATACAGTGGTCCCTGCATTACATTTGTATAAGACCGCCGGTCACCGTCCCTTCAGTGGTCAGGGGTTAGCTAACTTAGTTCAGTGGTAATACGCTGGGCAGCTAATCGCTGGGTCTCGGGTTAGAATCCAGTTATTGCCGGGTCATCTAGGCCTAGTGTTGGACAGCAGTTTCAATCATCCTTTGTCGCATTGCTGTGTCCTTCTCCTGTCCTACTTCTAAAGAGAGTAGGAGCAAGGTCTAGCATTAAGCAAGTAGGTCTTTTAACAGGAGTCTTATAATGCAAAGGTAAAGGAAAAGGTAGACGTTATTTAACATGCGGAACCAGACTAAGTCAGAGACTTATTTACAGCTGGGCCCACGGCACCTCCAATTAATGTCTGATGCGAACGACAATGCCGTGGAATGACATGATGGCCAGCCTGGGGATTGAACCCGGGTGCCTCGCTTGTGAGGCAAGTGCTCTACTAACTGAGCTAACTGGGCTGACTAGAATCCAGCTATTCCCGGTCATCTGAGCCTTGTGTTGGACAGCAGTTTCAATCATCCTTTGTCACATTTATGTGTCCCCTCCAGAGACTATCTACTGTATAATTATGATCAACCCCAGTTGTCGATTTCCACTCTGGCAGAGTACCTGGACTTACGTTGGACAGCATTTTCAATCTCTTTTACCTCATTGTTGAGTCCTCCTTCTGTCCTAATTGGCCAACCAAGTCCATAAATACGGGATGGAGAGCCCAAATCATCCTTCAATCCATCCTTCACTGGCCAAGTGCATAAATACAGGAAGTAAAGCCCCAATCATCCATCCATCAATGCTGCTGCTAACTTCTGGCATTCGGGTGCGATTCTGTCACCACAGTGATAGATAGATAGATAGATAGATAGATAGAAATGGTAATTTCAGCCTCTAAGTCTAAGCCCAGTTCTGGGTGTTTGTGAGGGTTGATTGATGAGATGGGACAGAGAGATAGCATGCGTCCTCGACATGTTACACATCTACCCTATGTGAGGGATCTTTTACTTGCCCAGGACAGACACTGATACACGCTGCCAATTAAACGTCTCATCTGAATGACATCCAGCTGGGATTTTGCTCATGAAGGTCCACTGAAAATTTCAGGTTTCTGCCCGGGGTTTGAACCCATGCAGGTTAAGACCTCAGTGGAGCAGCAGAGTACCCTTTAAACCACTTTGCCACCCAGCTGCCCTGTTGCGATGATCTCTGTATGACCTGATTAGGCAAATCAGTGCAAAAATATCAAACGTAAAACCCAATCACCAACCTTCCCAATCTTTGTTGGTGTTTCTGTGTTACTAATAGGCTATTATTTAAGTCATGCAAGATGCTTAATTCATGAAGATGGATGGATGCTTTGGGCTTTATGTCCTGTATTTATGCAATTGACAGGCTGATTAGGACAGTAGGGGGACACTTCATTGAGACGAAGGATCTGAAACTGCCATCCAACATTGGCCCAGGTGACACTTCAAGAACTGGATTTGAACTCTGGACCCTCCGACTGGCAGCCTCAATTCATGAAGACCTATCGTTTTTAATTTTCACCTGATTTTTCTAAAATGAGTCATAAGTGAGAAAAAAAATTAATCATTATTATGATGTTAACTCTCAAAGACAAGACAATGTTGTTAGCATTAATAATTAATCTACAGCAAATACAGCTCTTAACTTATTATTTTTAAGGGTTACCTCAAAACGATAACTTCTGAAACTTCTTGAATGAGAAAAAGCCCTGGAATAAAAAGGCCTTTTCTCTGAGATTTATTTTACAAAGGAGAGCTATCGAAAAATATTTATGTAAACTGGGAATGCAATATCAAGACGCTTCTGTGCCCCACAACACCTTTGTCGGCTTTGTGCATATAAAATGATGTGGTAAATAAGTTTAGAGTATTCTTTATACTGTGCAACAAAGACCTACAGCAATTACCTGTGAAAGTGGATCTTGAAAGGTGCAGTTATGACTGGGTGGCAGTTATGACTGGGTGGCTGAGTGCTTAAGGTGCCTGTCTGCTCCACTGAAGGTCTTTGCCTGCATGGGTTCGCACCCTAGGTGGGAATTGAATTGAATATTAATTTATTTGTCATTGGCCACATATACAAACACAACAAGCAGGTGAATTTAACATTGAATTTTAACATATACATTTAACATCGAATTTTAACATTTAGATATCCTATGATGTGCCAATGAGCAGGAGATCCCTAGAGCTAAAAGCTGTGAGGGGGACCACCCTCATGGATAAAGAATGATGATAAATGGAGATGATGAAAATGTTCAGCACTGAGGCATGATATGAAACAATAAAAACCGGTAATTGACAGTCTGTTACACTACGGATATACAGAAAATAGAAACACTTATCATAATTATGCATATGTAGGTATAATACCAAGAAAGACAAAGGGAACTTTAATTACTATTCGACAGACACTTGTGATCACAGTGCAGGTGTAGTCTAGTGGACACATTCTCTGTGCTGATTGCAGTGCATTTGACTTCACAACAGGCTACAAATCACTTTTTTCCTCCCCGTGGGGAGGACTGGGGGACAAGTAGCCTGCAGTGAATTGCAAGTTGGTCCACTAGAAGCAGCTGCATAGCGATAGTTAAGTTGTAAGACTTGGCATTTTTCCTCCAGAGCAGCTTGCTGCTATGGAGGATTGTACAGCTACGCTACCAGTTCTGTCAGCCTTCATTTCCTGTGTTCGTTAAACATGATATATAGTGATTTACTCAAAACAACTCTATTTTCTCATCCACCTCTGCACACACGGCATCCTAAAGGGCCAGACTGATGTGGCAGATAGATTATGGCTAGATCTGTCTGTAGCAACCGTAGATAGATGCATACAGTGCCGAGAATAGGCAGAAATCACTAAATCTGATGCATTTGACTGCTATCTGGCCCACCTGTCTGTAGCTTAGGGGGGACCAGTCCATTGATGCATTGAGTCAGGGCCTACATAAGCTCTTGATAGAGTAGCTGGTTGCCATTGGATTGAAGCGAATTGATTGGTTGATGTCGTCTGGCTGGTTCCCGCCGTCTTTGCTGCTGTGAACAAGCAGTGTTTGGGCTTCCCGCTAGGGGGACACTCTCCGTAGCCATTTAACGTGCAAAATGCGTACCAGCGCTAGTGCATTTGTATGCTGTGTTAGGATGGTGTTTGTGTGTAACCAAATTAGTGTTGTAGTGATCGACAAAAATATCGCCGATGATAATCGCCACTGTCAACATCGATTTTATATTTTAAAGCTCTTGAAGAGATCTATTTAACACAGCAAGAATTATATCTGTGTGACTTGTGTTATAGTGCAATAATTGTCAAGATTGAGGTTATTTCTCAGTAGAAAAATAATCGATTTAGGATCGATTATCGAATCAGAAGGGTCAATGATCGATGTTGAAAATCTGACCGATTCCCATCACTAAACCAAATACAGTTAATGAATTATGATTATATCATTATTGTCATAAATGTAGCTTTATTGAGATCGGTAGAAACTGGGGGGTCGGCCCGGGTTGCCTCGGAGGGTCGGGGGGTCGTCTCGGGGGTCACCTCGGGGGGTCGCCTCGGGGGGGGGGGGCTGCCTCGAGGGGTCGCCTTGGGGGTTGCCTCGGGGGGTCGCCTGGGGGGTATTACTCTACATAACTCAGTATTAACACGACTTGTCAAGCCCTACAAACTTTCATCTCTCCCAATTCAACATAAGTATCAATCAAAACACTTTTGTGCCGAGAATAGTCAGAGAAATCGGGCATTTTCAATGCATTTTGACATCCCCACTTAGCCATGTTGAACAAAAACAATCAAAATTTCACTGGCCCTAACAATCTGCATTTCAGCCAAACAACACCATTACAAACCCCAAATATCCTCTGAATCTTTGCTTTTCATCTTTATTTTATAAAATATAATCCAACATTGCTTGATAAAGACATTAAAAAGCCACACTGTGGCAGAATTCATGACAACTTCCAGCAGTGCAGGCTGCCATGCCATCTTGTCCTTCTTGCTCAGTTCACCTCTTCCTGTCTCTATTGGCCAATCAGAGCACTCTATTGGGGAGTCCCATTATGTCATATCACAATGCTACAATGTGATTGGTTGGATCCTGCTGGTGTGCTAAATATAGCTACCATGTGCTTGGCACCCTGGATTAGCATGGGCAACCTTCTGCATGCAGGTGTGCAGTGTTGTGTTGTATTCACTATTGTGAGATAAATTATCTCACAATATTCTGGCCATAAGGTCCAATTCACCTTATGTCTCCCCATAGACCATGGAATATATCTGTGAAGCTTAATTTATGTAAGTACAGCCAGTGAGGTGGTCACTTCATTGCTCAGTTTTGTGACTTCTGACAGCTGACCTGACTTTTGACAGCTGACAAACTCAGCTGACTGGTCTTGGTTTTATGTTTGCCTTTGAGTCAATCATTAGACTAGCACAGGGGGGATAATTAGACTGGCAGGTTTCAGTGCAAATGATTCATCATCATCATCATCATATTTATATTTGTGTTAAATTTTTCGCCCCCCCCTGCAGGCTACGGCCCTGAAATCCTTACAATGCTTCTCACCACAAATGCTTCATATTTATATTTATACAATTATGCACACTGCACAGTTCTATATCATACAGAAAAACCACAAGGAATACACGAATGAGAGAATATTGGTTGAGCCCAAGAAATACATGATTTGCTGCCATTGGCTGACCCTGGCGTTTTCAGGTATAATGCCTTCCAGGTTGTACTCAGCAACTGCAATTGTCTTCTAGCAGGAGCATGTAGCCAATGCAGTTGCTTTTTGTCTTGCCCTACGCTATCTTGCTCTTTTAACCTCTCTATGACACATATTCATTCGGGGATGTCCTGCATCATGTCCAGGATCTTTCCGTTGCCCTAACACAACATTGGACTAGGGGGGCCGGGGCCAACCCAACTATCCAGCTCTGGAGGTGCACATTCCATGTGCTTTTCTAGTTGAGCATGAATAACAGTTGGGATTATTACAAACTATATTGTACTGGGCCAGAAGATATTTTTTTACATTTCTAGAAAATGCTTGTAAGCTCCTATCATACATCTTAAGAGAGTTAGGCAATAAGTTCCAAGTTTGGCCAGTTTTTTGTAGGAGACATTGCTTGCCAATAGTGGATTTGGTGAGGGGGAAGTAGATGTCATAGTTTTGTCTAGTAGTCATGTTTTGGAGATGATCATATTGTCTGAACTGCAGTGTGTGATATAGGGGTAGCATATTCTTTTTAAAGCGGTAGTAAATTTTGCAGCAGTTCAGCAGGTATAGGTCATCTACTTTTAATTGTCTGTACATAAGAAAAAGAGGGTCAGTGTGAGCATTGTAAGAGGACTTGGAGAGACATCTCATGGCTTTTTTTTTGCAACAAAAGAATTCTTTTCTTCTGGCCAGGCTGAGCATCGCCCCAAATAGATATGCCATATGAAATATGAGAGGCCATAAGGGAATTGTAGATCTGCAGGAGAATATATTCCGGCAACTGATGTTTCAGGCGATGGAGTACACCAAGACATTTAGCAATCTTCCTGTGAATGAAATCTATGTGGACTTTCCAGTTCAGATTTTCCTGAATAAATAAGCCTAGGAATTTAATAGAGTCAACTTTGTCTATAACACAGCCATCTATGGTAATACAAATGTTTACGGGATTCCTTTTACGGTGAAAGAGAATGCATTTGGTCTTCGAGGCATTCAATGACAATTTGTTGCATATTAACCACTGACTGATACTTTCTAGCTCTAGATTTACATGAAGTTCTAGTTCAGCAAGATCTTTGTTTGAATAAAGGACGTTTGTATCATCAGCAAATAAAACAGGGCTGCCCTTCTGAAGAACATTTTTAATGTCATTAATATAGACAAGGAATAATAGGGGCCCCAGAATGGATCCCTGTGGAACTCCGCAAGAAATTGAGGAACCCCAAAATTGTCAGTGGACCATCAATGTCCTTCATGAGCAAAATCCCAGCTGGATGTCATTTGGATGAGACATTAAATTGGCGGCCCCTTTTATCAATGTCTGTGCTGGGCAAGTCAAAGATCCCTCGCATGGGGTAAATGTGTAACATGTTGAGGGCTGCACTTACCATAGATCTATCTATCTATCTATCTATCTATCTATCTATCTCTGATGGTTTGGTGGGTGATGCATGGCAGTGAGGCAAGGCGCACTCGTGGCACATAGATAGATAGATATGGTAAGTGCAGCCCTCTGAGCCCAGTTCTGGGCGCTCACAAAGGTTGATTGATGAGATGGGAAAGCGGGAGTCCTCAACATGTTACACATTTACCCCATGTGAGGGATTTTTTACTTGCCCAGCACAGACATCGATACAAGGGGCCGCCAATTTAACGTCTCATCTGAATGACATCCAGCTGGGATTTTGCTCGTGAAGGTCCACTGAAAATTTTTGGTTCCCCACCTGGGCTTCGAACACAATGTCATGCAGGCAAGGACCTGCAGCGGAGCAGGCGGTACCTTTTAACCACTCTGCCACCCAGCTGCCTGGCATCCGTCTAACAGTGGTTGTCAATAGCGGTAATGGAACTGACTCTGA
This sequence comes from Platynereis dumerilii, assembly GCA_026936325.1. Classification (NCBI taxonomy): domain Eukaryota; kingdom Metazoa; phylum Annelida; class Polychaeta; order Phyllodocida; family Nereididae; genus Platynereis; species Platynereis dumerilii. Next base: position 2,649,656 of record JAPTHN010000049.1, on the reverse strand, counting down.
TTGTTAGCAGCCAAGCGCCTTACTACTGAGTTAGTCATATCACTGACTGAGGATACTAACTAGTAACCAACTACTTAAAAGAAGCTTGACAATGATCTCTCACAAATGAAGAATTAATACATCAGGTCACAATTACTCACAAACTTTTAATTTGAAGTCTTTAACCTAACATGGGACTCATAACGTAATGAATCCTAATTTTCTAAAACGATTGCATGCATATTTCCTCACTTTGAATGCAGTTACAACAAAGATATTTGAAACACTAGCTCTGCAAGTTAGGAGAAGCTAACATTTGTCGCAATGTCAAAAAGTTGACGATAAAAAATCCCGCAGAATTGGCTTGGGAAAGATGAATTACTTCCAGAGAAAAACCGAAGAGCATGGTATTTGGAAAGTTAATATTGAAAATTTAACAGAAAGTTGTCCACTTTATACTTTCCAGAATGATTTTTAATATGAACATTTTCAAAAACCAACCGAAAGTTAATAGCTTACGAGATCGGCTAAGGTTACATATATTTCCCGGAGCATTATTATTAGCAAAACACAACTTTAAACAACTCAAATCTTCATTATTACCTTTCTTTCTTTTCCGCATAAACAACAGGAATTACTAGATATTATCACCATTCAAAATGATTACGTCTTATTTTTGAAAATAATCCGCACGGCATGTAAATTTGATTTTAGTATAACAGCTTTTCTATAGAAGTATTTCGTATCATTCAGACCTGGGCCTAGTTCAGTGGTAGCCTCCATGGCTGCTCTCCAGGTCTGGGGTTCGAACCTCAGTCCGGGTTACCCAATACCCATGTTAGAGATATGTTTCATCCTGTGCCAAGAGTGCTCCTCATATCACCTCATCACTGTGGTCCCTGCCTGTCCTGCTAAGTTTGCCTAGTCAGTGCATGAATAAAGGACATAAAGCCATATTACCCTTTCATCCAATTCTGAAGTATCAATCCAGAACCTTCTCTATTAAAATATATTCTTTTCATTCAAAAACCATGATTGGTATTTGGGCTTTTGCTCCATATATATCATTCCAATTAGGGTTTGTGGAAACACCTTAAAGCTGTATTGTCAAGACTGCTGTAAGTTTTGGGAAAACTGAACTTAGCAAAAAACTAATCGGTATTTCAAAAATATCAATTTTGCCCATATTTATTTTCAAGAGAGCATGTACACATTTTTATTCCATAAAGGTCCCGGATTTGATTCCTAGACAGAGAACCAACTTCTTAATAATTCTGGGGGGGAGGATTAATTCAGCGGAAACATGCTTGGCTGACAATCGCTGGGTCCAGGGTTTGAATCCAGCTTTCGCCAGTTCCCGTGGGCAAATGTTGGACAGCAGTTTCAATTATCCTTCACCTCATTGCCATGTCCTCCTCTTGTGCTTCTTGTGCTACCAAGTTCATAAATACGGGACGTAAGGCCCAATCAGCTATCCATCCAACTAAATTAATTCTCCAAATCTAAAATATGTGACAAATTTAGACATTATACACATAATTTCAGGCGGTGACGACGTTCAACAACTGTGCGAAGCGGGAGAGGAAGAATTTCTGGAAATAATGGCGCTGGTGGGAATGGCGTCGAAGCCACTGCACGTGAGACGCTTGCAAAAATCCCTACACGACTGGATGAAAACACCTTGTAAGCCGCTCTCTTTTTTGTAATCGCAACATATTATAATCAAATTGAATCGAGAAGATTAGTGTGACATTTGCAGCTTTTTAGAGTTGAACGTGACACCAACTCTAACCGGAGACAAAAAAGATTTCAAATTATAAAGTTACGTTCATGTTCGGAATGAAATGTTACGCCGAAATGATTGGATCTACTTTTTGGTGTGTAACTAAACTTACAAAGTGAAGATTTCACGAATAAAATTGATCGACGTTATATACATACGAATTGTGTCAATAGTATCTGATACACTCTCTACTAAGTTTTAACAGTATTATAACACTGTCCCCGTAAAGGTCCGCTATCAAACCAGACGAGCTAAAGGGCCGGCCCCCAAGCCAAGTGCTTAGGGGCAACCTATCATACCTAACCCACTATACTATAGAATTTGTACTTTTCGTCTTTCTCTACAACTTTCGTAAATAAATAATTTTGACGGTTTGTAAAATGCTCTTCAGACAAACAATCACCTTCCGCGGTATCCTATTGCCCTTGCATGCTTGATACTATAATTAATATGGGATAACAGGGGTAAGTTGATCCATGGTGTAATTTGATACCATGGTTCAGCTCTGAAGACCACAAAATTTGTTTCATTGTGAATTGAAACATGTCTCAGAGACCATTCAGAGCAACCACAATATCTTAATTCAATATAATCAACAAAAAATAAATGTTAAATACTCCCCCAAGATGTGTTGCTACAAAGCAAGGGAGGATAAAAAAATTCACCATGGGGAGAAGGTGAAGAGGAGGGTAATTCGGGCTTGACGACTAATGAAAATGCTATAAAAATACTGACTCTTCTTTTCCTTTACATTATCATGGGGGGTCCCCTACTACAAATAATACAAAGAATACTGTTGCTTGTGAGTCGAAGACTTTTTTTAACAAAAATGCTCAAAACAGCCTAAAGCTGTAGTCCTGCCCTATCATGTTTTTTATTCATTTTCTTTGTTGAAACTGTGTCTAATTTTTAAAATTATTCTTTCACAGCATTGTTCCAACAACCCATGAGCTACCTTGACTCCACGAGCAGTTCATCCGCGGGAGGATTGCTATCTGGTACGTCTTCGATGAATCCGGGTCAGTACATGTACCCTTCCCATCATTCCCCTGTGATCACGTGGGACGCTTCACCGATTGCGGCTGCAGTTCCTTCCACTTCTCCCCAGAGGGCAGCAATGTCACCGAGGCAAGAGCCCCCTACTGGAGATTCCGCTAACGACTTAAATCCATCAGATACACCCTCCCCAACCCCAGTGAGCGCACAAATGGACCTCAAAAGAAGCCCGAGTCCTGCGTCGAGCGTCGGAACAGAACGCACAAGTTACTCCCCAGGTGTCCCTGCGGTGTTATCAGAATCGCAAATCAGCGCCATCGCCGATTGCGCCAAGCAGCTGTCCGAATCCTTGCCCGAATTCCAACCTAAGCCAATGAACGTCAAGAAACAAATCGGAAAAGAAATTGAGGTAGGCCTACTAATTTTTCTTGATTACTATATCATTTTACTAACAATGTTAATATCAATAACACCCAAGCATGAAGACAACGTAGCCCAGCTGATAAATTGTAATGCAAATTTTCTGATAATAGGCCGTGATAGTGGAACTCTCCTTTTTCCAGCTCTCCTGTGTTGATGAGCAGAATAAAACTATTTCCGGGAACAAGCTGCCATTTTGTACCATTGCTGAGTCAGTGGAGCTGGCATTCCAGGCCCCAGGGCACTTTTAATCCATTGAAAACATTACGGATTTGCATTGCCGAGTCTTAAATTGAATGTTTAGCATGGATTGCCACCATATTCAAGTACTGTCAGGCTGATTAGACTTTGTTACGGACCTTAGAAACCCCGGCTCCATTGTAAATTCCCAGGCTGATGTTTCCGGAAATAGTTTTATTCTGCTCGTCAACACAGGAGAGCTAGAAAAAGGAGAGTTCCACTAACGCCCGCTATAGACTTCAAAACTTAGGCTAAAAACCCACATATAGGGGGAGCCACATGCACAATTGAGATTTGCTGGAGCCAAAGAGGATGTAAGCCTACAAACTGCTTTTAGAATTCATGACAATTTTATCTACCATAATTTACAAATGAAAATTCTGATTAATAAATTTATGTGAAGATACATGTAAGCAAATTTGATGCAGGAGTCTCCCAGTCTGCAATAGTAGTATTCATTTCAAAATAAAAAAAATCATGTTACATTTTGAAGTCGTGACCAAATGAATATAAAAAGAACTCTTTTTATTATTCTCTCTCATAAATTGATTTATAAGAAAACTGAATAATTTTCATTGAAAGATAAAATGCATGCGGATATCAAATTTCAAGAAATTTTTTTACCCCTTAATCAAAATATAGTTTTATCATATTTCAGGTTTTGCTTCATGTAGCTCTCATGTTTGTGACATTAAGGTTTTGTTCATAACAATTTAATTTATTTCCATGCAACACAAAACATAACAATCTGACATGATGTTAATACAAAACAAGAATAATGAAAACTGGGAAACCATTATATTTACGTTTATTTAATAATTGCAAAAAGGCTTTTGCCACAATGCAAAACAATTAGGAGAAATGCTTTTGGAGTAAAATGATTTTATAAAATCCCTTTGTATCATTCAACGGGCGTTATTCTTTAAGCTCAGGCACAAAACCTCATAATAAAACACATAAAGATTTGAATAATTATTTACATTTAAGAACATAGCATATTGCATTACTTCATTTTATATCATAAAGAATTTCATAAATTAAATCAGGATCCATTTAAAATCCATTGAAATTTTGCCACCTAAAAAGTAGATAAATCATAATGGAACATACATTTCTGTTAACTGAGAAGCTCTCTATTGAAATTTGAAAATGTTAAAATAACCAAGCAAACAAAGAACGAAATAATCGAGAGATATATAGTTCCGACTGCAGATTTAATGTTCTGAGGAAGTCATGTTCCATAAGGTTGAACCAGAGAAAAATATGCAGTTTTTTTATTTTTAGCAGCTGGGTGGCAGAGTGGTTAAGGTTCCAACCTGCTCCGCAGAAGGTCTTAACCTGCATGGATTAAAACCACAAAATTTTGAGTGGAACTTCCAGAGCAAAATCCCAGCTGAATGTCATTCGGATGAGACATTAAATTGGTCGCCCCTTGTTTCAGAGTCCTTGCTGGACAAGTAAAAGATCCCTCACATGGGGTAAATGTGTAACATGTTGAGGACTCCTGCTCTCTCTCCCATCTCATCAATCAACCCTCAAAAGTGCCCAGAATGAGCTTAGAGGGCTGCACTTACCATATCTAGTCTATATATAGGCCTAAGGTTGGAACAGAAATGCAAGCTTGTTTTATCACAGTCATTAATAGCTGCTGGACATCAAAATAAGTATTTCAGGCTATGTTTGCAAAGAATTTGTCATGCACGTAAGAAATAGGTGTTCAAGGTTAAAGCAGATAGGCCTAATAATACCAAAATAGGCCTAATTTTCACAAAAAAGTCCAAAACAAATTATCCTGACTCAGCCAATACCAAAACCAAGTTTTGAAACCATAGCTTCAAACAGTACGATTCCAGACTTACAAAATCCCTCACCGAACAACACAATGCAGATGACAGCAAACTGTCTCGATCTCACACAGAACGATGAAACTGGACAAAAGACATAACACCTCACAAATTTAAACAACATTTCCATTCTTACTTTTCAGGATTTAATGAACATGCCAATGGATGAAACAGGAAGACTGGAACTGATGAGAAAATACGGAGCAATTTATGGAAGATTCGACTCCAAGCGCAAACTGGAGAAGCCAATGTCACTACATGAGGTAACAGCATTCTATATAAATCTAAAATAGCCCTGTGACACTAGATGTGTTCCTCCTCAAATGATGCTTAATAGACATAATTTATTCAATAACTTTTTCTAAACAAGATTGGAAATATAACCTGTTTGCCAGATTCATAAAAAGAGAACATGTGACATAATGTCCAAACATATAACCAGATATTTACAGAACTTATGACTGAATGTCCAAACTTGAAACTTGATATTTAAAGAACCGACAACAGATTGTCCAAACTTGTAACCAGATATTTACAGAACCTATGACAGAATTTCCAGAGTTGTAACCAGATATTGACAGAACCTGGGACAGAATGTCCAAACTTGAGACCTAATAATTACAGAACATGTGACAGATTGTCCAAACTTGTGATGAGATATTTACAGAATTTATGACAAAATGTCAAAACTTGTAACCAGATATTTTACATCACAGAACCTGTGAAAGAATGTCCAAACTTAATGCAATCAGTGACAACTTGTTACAGGAAATTTATAGAATTGGTGACAAAATATCCAAAATTGTAACCAGATATTGACAGAACATGTGACAGAATATCCAAACTTGTAACTAGATATTTACAGAACCTTCGACAGAATATCCAAGGTTGCAGCCGAATATTTAAATAGAATGTGTGAATGCACGTCCAAATTTGAAAACATATTCACATAGAATGTGTGACTGAATTTCTAAACTTGTAACCATGACATGAACGGAATCTTTGAACACAGAACATAGAACAGAACATCCAAACTTGTGATGAGATATTTACAGAATCTGTTAAAGAATTCCAAATTTGTAACCAGATATTTACAGAACCTATGAAAGAATGTCTAAACTTGTTACCAGATATTTACAGAATGTCCAAACTTACACAACCTATAACAAAACATCCAAACTTGGGGAAGGATATTTTCAGAACCTATGAGAGAATTCCAAACTTGTTACCAGATATTTACAGAGACTGTGGCAGAATGATGAAGCTTGTAACAAGATATTTACATAAACTGACAGAATGTCCAAACTTGTAATCGGAATATTTATGTACAGAACCTGCGACAGAATATCCGAATTTTTAACCAGATATTTACAGAACCCGTGACTGAATGTTCAAACTTGTTACCAGATATTTACGGAGCCAATAAAAAAATTCCAAACTTGTAGCCAGATATCTACAAAATCTATGACAGAATATCTGAATTTCACCTTATAAAAAAAGACCTTATCACATTTGTTGAGAATGGCCCTGCCTTAGACCAATCAGATGCAAGTTAGTTGGTGAGTATGGTAATTAGAAATCAGAAGAGGCTGGTCTTTGAGAGTCTGTGACTGCCCAATTGTCTCCTCTAAGCAAATAGGTTCTTTTGTTCAGAGATAACTCCTCCCGTGGGAATGTCTCAAAAGTGACTGATTACTGGCCATCCAATCAAAATGTTTTGATTTCAAATTTTCCCATGGATTATGAAAATATGTTATTCTTTACAGTCTGGCCTGAGTCTATTTCCCTGAGTGCTGAATTTGCAACCAAAAAAAAATAGAACATGTGACAGAATGTCTAAACTCACAGAAGTTGAGAAAGAATTCCAAACTTGTCACCAGATATTTATAGAATCGGCGACAGAATGTCAAACTTGCAACCAGACATTTGTAAACAGAACATGTGTCAGAATTTCCAAACTTGTGAACAGATATTTACAGAATCTATTACGGAATGTCAAAACTTAATTGTAACCCAATATTTACAGAACATGTAACAGAATATCAAAACTTGTTACCAGACATTTACAGAAAATGTGACAGAATTTCTTATCTTCCAACCATATATTTACAGAATCTTTGACAGAATGTCCATACTTGTAACCTGATATTTACAGAACCTGTGCCAATGTGTAACCTGATTTTTAAGGAACCTATGATAGATAGATAGATAGATATGGTAAGTGCAGCCCTCTAAGCCCAGTTCTGGGCGCTCACGAGGGTTGATTGATGAGATGGAAGAGAGAGCAGGAGTCCTCAACATGTTACACATTTACCCCATGTGAGGGATCTTTTACCTGCCCAGCATAGACACTGATACAAGGGGCCGCCAATTTAACGTCTCATCCGAACGACATCCAGCTGGGATTTTGCTCATGAAGGTGCACTGAAAATTTTGAGTTCCCCACCCGGGTTTCGAACCCATGCAGGCAAAGACCTTCAGTGGAGCAGGCGGGAACCTTAACCACTTGGCCACCCAGCTGCATGAAAGACTGTCCAAATTTTCAACCAGGCATTTACAAAACCTGCTACAAAATGTCCACACTTCAGTGCAGAATGTTACAATTAAATTGGCAAAATGTGACCAAATTCTTCTTGCAATCATTATTTTCATTCATTGATATCTTTTTTTCAGGTGTCAGTGAACGAAGCGTCTGCTCATCTTTGCTTTTACATTCCCGCTCTGTTGACACGCAGAGAAGATCTCTTTCCGTTGGCAAGACAGGTCGTCAGAGAAAGTGGCTATCAATACGCTAAGGGTCACTCAAGGTGAGGGAAAACAATTTTTAAAGCGTCGCTCTGAACAGTGAAACTTGAATTGGTGGCCCCTTGTATCAGCGTCTATGCTGCAGGGGAGATCGAGACAATTTGAAATTTGGCACCAAATTGAACAAGCAAAAAAAGCAGTTTTGGCAGAGCTATGAAGTAGAGATTAACTTCAGTCTTCAGATATGTACGGAATGTAAGGTCTTTGCAAGGTTCTTGTTTCCCCATGTACCAGGTACACAAATATTAAAACATTAAGACAATGAGCACACTCATAAACCAAGAATTGTTTTCAGAGCGCATGGAGCTGCCACCCCCACGAAGCGTCCAAAACTGGAGCCAAAAGCAGAAACATACATTCCATCTCAAGACATTCCGGATAGAAGCAGTGCGACTATCGTCATGTCAAAGTCACAAAGAGAGGTAAAAATATTTGGATTCTTTCTGGCTTAATATTAGTGTGAAGGTGTGGTAATAGGGCTTTACGTCCTGCATTTGCATTGAATGGACTGTCAAACAAGACCACAGTAATGGGAGTGGGAATTCACTCTTGTTCTCCAGGAAGAACCACTCTTCTATTAAAAAGTAAAATAGGCTGCCCGTGTCATGAGACAACTTTTTGGAATTTAATAAATACATACTGTGAGCAAGACACTATGAACGAAAACCAATCATTTTCATTTAGAACCACTCCAAAGAGAAGTAATCGGAATTATATTCCAGTCTGATTGTTTTCGAAGCGGATCATGCTAAATATTTTTATGAAATTTTGTCATGTAAATGAATACATTTTCCCAATTTGATCTTAACTGAGATGATAATCACATGCAAATTGATCATTTGCATTTTCATATTTATCCAAACCAATATGTGAACCTTAAAAAGAAATTTGACAATTTGATCAGTAGACATTCACATACAATCATTTAGGGAATGCATTTTCCAAGACTGAAAAAATATGGGTCTCTACTTTCCGCAAAACACCACCCAGAGAAGTGCGAAACATCAAACTAGGCCTGAAATAAATACCAAACTCAATTGTAGCCAACATGTCTCCTGAATTTGATGATATTCACATGCAGTCAGTGAAAACCGCAGTTTAATACATTGTTCAAAGCATATCACAAAGAACTTTGCTTGTGGCACATCACTGGGACCAATTTTAATATCATTGGAAATAAAAATTCTGTAGAAATACCATGGTATGACAAAATAAACTTCAAATCAGAACTTTTTCTTCTTTTTTTAAGGCAAGAATCGAAGAAATCTCAGAAGAACTGAACGAGTTAGCGGCCCGTCTGAACTCCATAAAAGAAGAAGTACCAACGGCAAGAGAAGCCGCCGATTATAGTGCTCTCGCAAACCTACAGAGGGAGCTAGAATCCCTCATGTCTCGCCAGGTGGTGCTAGTGATAGAACAGAACGAATTACGAAAAAAAGGCAAAAGAGGTCGCCCACGGAAACAGCCCTTGGTTATCACTCCTGGACCAGACGATCAAGGTATATATTAAAATCATAGGGCTATTAGATTCAATTAATTAGAACCAATACACAAGCTGGAATAATTCAATTTAAATAATATATTACAATAATTATTCTGAAGAGCAACATCTTTTCTATGCCTAGGCCAGACATAATTAATTTTTAGCCTCTTGGAACGACCGACCCGAAATATTTTCCAAAGGAAAAAAAATGGCCAAAATTTCATTCATATCATAAAATATTGAGATTTCAGTTGTTTTGTCCAACCTAACGACCTTAGAAAAACTGTTTGCCTCGAGAAGATCCAAGAAGCTAAAACATCAATTATGTCTGGCCTTACTCCTAAGTTTCTTAATTAGCTTGCAATAAAAAATACAGAAATAGACATACTCAAAAACCAAAGATAAGAAAAAAATTTTGCATAATTAGTAGGCCTATATAGCCATTTTTGTAACCGTTGTAACGCAATCTAGAAGTTCCTAATTCTTAATTCATTAACATTTCGTTTCAGAATCAAGCAAACACGGCAGTGACTCATCATCGCACCAGAGTGAGGTTGACCTTGACCTTTCTGGGGTCAAGTCCCTTTTCTCTCCTATCCAACCCCAAGGTCAAAGCCAAGGTCAGAGTTCAACGGAAATGAAGGAGATCATGTTCGATGAAGGATTACGCATCGCTAAACAATTTGGTCTTCAAGATTTCGCCGAGGAACTGATCGGTTTAAAGACTGAGGTAGAGAGTGGCCACGAAGAAGGAGGTCAGGTGACAGAGGTCACGGAAGGTCAAAAGGTCAATGACCTCAGAGTTAATCAGGTCAATGACCTAAATTTAACAGAACGACCCGAGGAGCCACATTTCCCGGCGATGAAGTTTGAGAACTTACAAAACAATACTGTCTTAACCACAGAACCTCAAAATTTATCAAATCTATCCCCTCAGGGTCGGCAAATGGGTCAATTAAATGACAATCCAGAAAACCACTCCCTCGATTTACGAATAATTAACGAACCCACACAAGACAGTTACTATGGCAACGGCCATGCTGACCTCAATACTTACAATCCACAGATATCCACCCATAACTAACAAATGTTAAAAAAACTATTGTCAAAAAAATGTTTAATTCCTTTTTTCTTGTGATATGTACAATGTGAAAAGTACAATGTTGTTGATGTATATTTTTGTGCAATAATAAATTATTTAAAAAATAATGTCTTTAAATCTTTTTTACACAATTAATAAACAACATTGACCAAAAATGCACAACAAGCCATTATAAACAAGAGAAAAATAATATTCTGATCATCAGACTTAGTCTAAATTGTCGGAGGGAAATTCACAAAAATAATTGGTGGTTATAGGCCTACGGAATACCACAATATTTTGATTATATATTTAAAAGGTAACTGATGAAGCATAGAAATCATTAATAGTTTTAAAATGCGTGACAAAAGATTTTCTAAATTTGACAAAATTGTTTTAAACTTTGTTAAAGAATGAAACATTGAAGAGAAAAAATTTGACAAAATTGTTTGAAACTTTAGACTTAATTAAAGAATAAAGAATGAAACATTAAAGAGAAAAATTTTACATACATGTAAAGTTCATCATATAAAACAAAATGTCATAGGAACTAACATTGAACTTATATAACTAACATTTACACACTTCAGCAAGACAATTGAACAATAACTATTCGCATTACCATGTAAATCATAGCCAGTAAGTAAAGCAATGGCGTGGTGGGTACATTGTAATTTCACGTGAATGAATGCAAGTGCTGCCCTCTTGTGGGAATCAATATGCAGGAATCAAACAGTATTACCCATGAAATAAATGTAGTTAAGACTACAATTTATAAATGCAAAATATAATGTGTACATACAAATATGAGATCAGGAATGTCAGAGCTGGGTTGATAATTTTTTTTTTGAAAACATGTACTAATTGTACAGAATATGTTTCAAAATATTTCACTTGATCTACAAGATCATTGACCATTGAACTGATCAATTAATTTACACATTTCCAAAACACACAGATTAAAATCTCGAATTAGTGATTGAAATTTCTATTGGAATGCGCAAAAACAATAATATTATTTTACCATCTACATGAGCTGTATCAGCCTGTATGCCTATAAAATGCTAAATCAGGTGGGTTTCAATATTTGCACAGATAGCCAGTGGGTCAACATGGCATGTTATTTACAATGTGGATGAACTGGATTCTGTTTAATATACAATAAATTGGACAAATTGTCAATGAACAACCATTATAAACATCAAGATAGTATAAAAAATAATCTTAAGGCCACACCAAATAAATTTTAAGGATGATGGATTTCCGTCACTAAAAATAGCAATATCAAATTTTGCTTGTTTCAGTTTAACCGCGCATAAAAATCTGTAATCCATAAATTAATTTGGTGCGGCCTGATTTTCTTTAAATTTACACTCCCTGCAATTGATAAAATCTAAATATCAACCGTAAGGGGAGTAATAATTACAAGCAGACTAGCGACCTTTTCTGTTGTTATTCTTCCGACACTCTTCCTCCTTCTGTTTTCTCCACTCACAAACATCGACAAAATCACACCGATGACATTTCCAAGCATCTTCGATATCTACCCCAATAGCTCTTCTTGTCCCCTGCCAATAATCTACGAAGGTTTCAAACTTCTCCTTCAACCAAACGTCATCATACGGGACTGATTCTATTCCGATGGTGGTCCCCTTTTCTTGGTAGCAGTACTCGACCAACAACTGACTGATTTTGGGAAAGCTTTTGACTCGGTCGAAGGTAAAGTCTAGCAACTCTCCGAGCGTTTGGACTGAGAGGCTTGCTTTCTTTACTTCCTGAGCGACTCCCTTTCCTAATTCTGCATTCATATCTACTCCGAGATGTTCGATAAGCAGATCTTTGTTTGTAACGCCGAGGATAATATCATCGAATAGTTTCTTGTAGATCATAACTTGTATGGCATGAGTTTTCTTCTGAGCTTTGGAGGGAAAACTGTTCGTCTGACGAGTTTTAAACTCCAAAATGTCGAAATTGAACGTTTCTGGATCTCCGCGAATTTCGTCAATCATACCCATCATAAAGACTCCTTTCCCAAAAGGAGCACCAAATATGGGAATCTCCCGACACACTTGTATTCCTGCCAATAAATTGGTCACAGCGCCGAGAAGATTCAAAACTTTAATGGCCAGGATGTCTTCATCTGAGGTGACTTCGATCTTGATTATATCATGGACTTCCAGTTCTACAATGAAATAAAATTAATGAATTTAGGAGTCAATACGTTTTATTAGGGCAAGAGAAAGGAATTAAATTTACCAATACTTCACATAAAAATATGCAAAAGGAGAATTACGGGCAATTTCAAAGCCTTTTGTGACCAATTAAAATTCACAGAATGGGCTGAAATTATTTATGCATTATATAGTAATTATTTTAGGTGTTCAGAATTTAAATTTAAAGTGACAATAACAAAGACGAAACTTAATCAGACGAAAAGAAAACAAAAGGTACATCATCAAATTTTAAACACATTGTTTTGCTGGTCTGAGAGGTGTCCACTAACCCAGTGTACCACGTATTAATGATTGGGGATTCCAAGAAATCTACTATCTGCAGGAAACATTTGTATCATAAAATAGCAGAATAGTGGATGGATGGAAGTACTCCGGAGTACTACGCTAAATGATTACAGATTATTGGATAATAAGTTAATAACACCAGAAGAACATTAATTTTTACCTCTTGCGAGATGCAGGTTGGATCCTGTAGTCATAACAGGTTTTTCTACAATTTCCATCTCCACGGGTGGGACAAAATTATACTCCATTTGTTGTTCACACCAACTCTGCGAAGAAAGATCGCTAACCCACAGATAACCGCGTCTAAATCTTGTGAGAGGGGGTAAACTGGTGTCATGCCGTCTATGGTAAGGTTTTTGCTTCTTGTTTGGTGAGTTCTTATTTGCACCCAATTCATTTTTGCGCTTTGAAGGAGTGGTTTCTGAAAAAATGAAAAATTAATCATATTAATTTTTATTATGATGATTGCGAAACCATTGGCAAATCACAGAAAAGGTCAAAATCTTCCATAATTACCAAAAAAACTTCATGTCGCGGACAAGAAGCGTGTCTAAAATTTCAAATATCGCAGCCAAAAAGATGCTTAAACTTCATTTCGCAGGAAAAAAAGTGCAAAAATGCACAAAATATCTTGAAAACTCAAAAAATTTTTAAAATATACTTAGGAATTTATAATAATTTTAAATATTTTTTTCCAAAAAGGTATGAATTTATAGGAGGTGAAAAAAATGAATATAGGTGGGCACCCTGTGTTTCATAAATTGTTGAATTGTTGTGAAACACCTATGGTATTGCATTGATTGGCACCATATTCATGTCACTGATCAAAAACAACAAAGAATCAGCCACTTGTAAGCTCTGTTCACAGCTCTCTGAGCCACTGTCCATTACAACTTAACATTCCCAATAAGTCTGGACACCATTATTAACAACCTTGCATATCTTCAACAACCCTGAGTAATTCTGTCTCGTCCAAATCGTCCCATTCCACATCTTGATTTTCACTCTCTTCACATTTTCCCTCCATTTTGGCTGTCATTATGCAATTCAAGGAATCCCCGCTGGAGGCGCTGAACAAAAAAATATGACGTCATTCACTACGTCGCCATCTTTTGGCCGTCGGTGGAAAAGTGAAATCAGGCGGAACAAATTTTGTTTAAAATATGGCAATTTTACCATTTAATTGTCAATTTGGTGGTATTAGATGAGATATTTACAACCATTGATCTTGGTGTGACGAAATGGCGTCTGTATAGGGGCCGCCTTTCTGGATTATGGTCTGAAAAGGTAAATTTTCAGCTGCTTAATTATCGCCCAATCCTTATGTTTTGAAATGAAGATGCTGAGCTGTCAAATTTTAATTATGCATAAAAATAGCATCTAACGTGGTTAATTTCGCTCCATATTGTGTCTGTGTGATCCTGGTATTGTCCTACACGTGTTTAAAGTGATAATTTCACTGATGTTGTTGTTGTTGTTGTCTAGATGACCCTGTTGCGTGGTCTGAATGGACTCTCTGGAAATGTGGAATGTTCGCTCATGAAATATTATGTTAAGTGTCACACAAGAATAATGTTCACAATGATAATTAAAAACATCCGGTTCATGGCTTATATTTTAAAATTATCAGCGTCCAAGGCGCTGATAAATTTGGACAAGAGTCTGTAAATTTCAGCTCTTGTTTTTTGGTCTTTGTTAAGAGGCATTATGAAGTTTTTTATGCCTGTTTCACTGATGCCATGGTAATTTTGGCAATGCACTGCCCTGTCAAAATTGTGGGGGTGTGGCATAATATTCCTGTCATAATAATAACAAAGATTAAGGGAATTTAACTGTATACTGTCTTTAAAATGATATGTTAAATACTTATTGTTAATTTGCTATTCACAGGTTGATGTAGTCTTGTCAGAAATTTCATTTTGTTTGTTCTTTGACAGCTGTCAAGTGTCTGGAAGCCACATTCAATATTTGATACCAATTGTTGATTGGTGATGTTGTTTTGACAGGCGTTTATTGACCATCAGTATGTCTATGTAACAGGTGTAATTAATATCACACAATGTTACAAGGTTACCCCAGGGGACTGCTGAAGTCCACAAAATTAATACATTTGACATGTAATTCTTAAATTATAGAATGTTAACATTTTCACTTAAAATGTATGATGTTTGTAGACAAACAATTCAGGTGGCCTCATAATGTTTATATGCTGGAATATTTCAGTGCCATATTCAATATGTAGTAATCTTATAAATAATGTTATTGGCAATCATAAATTTATGCTGTCACCAATATTAATAAATTAATCCAAGGGACAGAGTTCCAAATCGAATTGTTTAATAAATTAATAATCACTGAGTTATGCTGCGTGTTATTGGTAACTTGTTTGTTTCAATGTAACACTTAAAATAAAATAAGGTCCAGCTGTAATATCTGGCAGTTATGTTGGTATTGTTACCTTGTGTGAATTTGAAATGTAACAGATCCCAATATGATCATGATGATGTAAACTAGATGTTATGACAGAGAATCCCCCCCCCCTCTTATGTTGTTTCCAGAATGTCAACATTGTGATTTTATATATTTTAGCTACTATAATTGTGGCTTGATACACATCCTGGGCATTCATAAATATGCTTGAGTTGATTATTCAGTAACAGTTGAATTCAGTCATCAGAATTCAGAATAATTGGAAATATTTCTTACCGTAATCATGCTCATTTCTACTTTAACAGGTTGCGATGCACAGTAATTGGGAACAATGTTGAATTTATTCCGGTCATCTCCAGCGCGTGGGGGCCAGCCCCCTCCTCCTGCGAGTAAAGAGGAAATCATGCGAGCCCTGGAGCAGTTTGGACATACAGGCAACAGATCTCGGCCTCACAGTAATGTTGGTAAGCGTCTAGATTTTCAAAATATTGTATTTCCACAACAAATATATTGAAAGGATTGTCTGATGAATGTTTTCAATATTTTAATTGAAAAACAGAATTGTCCTGCTAAAATATGCAAAATATTGAAGCTGAGAAATAATGTACAATTGTACATATAGAATTAGAAAATAAAATTAATCAAATCAGCTGTAATCTACATGATCTATCCAGTATCATGCGGCTACCAATAATGGATTTGTTATTAATTGACATTTTTGATATGGCCATAATTGGATTCTAGAAAAAAAAAGATTAGAATGTTAAATATAGTATGATATTCATATTAAATGTCCAATTAAAAGCCCTAAATTGTGAATTTATGATGTATATTCTTTGACCTTAATTCTACTTACTCAGAAATAAAAATAATTAACACCAAAGTATAAAATAAAAAGTGCTTATTTCATCGGATACTTGACCATGTTGACTGTCCTGTGCACTGCAAAACTCTTTAGTGACAATTTTATTTTGCCTATGTTCACTATGAAGTCAGCCTTCAATACAATTGATAATAATTCATGCTTGAATAACCACACCTGCCCTCATTCTTGATAGGTAGGTCAATGCCCCCATTGATTAACTAACAATGAACATACTTGCATTCTCTTAGGTGTCATTACCACTCACTGGGCAAGTGGACCAATTGCAATTAAGAAAGTATTTTAGTATTTTGTAAACTGTACCCCTGCCTGGAATAATGCAATTGAGTTTTGTTTCGCTTTCATACAATAAGTCAGATGCTTCTTGCTGTCCAATTCTTTGGAAATTTGATGCATTTTATCATTTTGAAGCATTTATTTAGAATTTTAGATTCAGCCATCTGCATGTACTAAGTATTGTTTAGGAGAACATAGAAATGAGACATTTACAAATTTTGAGCTCATATGACTGCCAGGAAGCGAGGCAAGAAGTTCTTGAAACTGTCTTAAGATACTTCTTGGACAACTTTTATTAGTACATGTACTGGCTTTCTTGAAAGGGGATGTATGACTTATCTTAGCTGCCTGGAATCACACAGTTAAAATTCAGTTGAAAACTAAACCTTTTCATTCGAATTTGACTGACTGCAAATATGAAAAGTAAGTTATTCACACCCTGTATCTGGACTTGTTTAGAAAGTCTTGGTGAGATATGAACAAATAACATGCTAGATTCATTACCGACATCGGGTGATTACCTGCTAAAAGTCATTAATATGATTACTTTTGGAAAGTAATTGATGATGATTGCTATTACTTTTAATCATAAACTAACATGATTACTTGTGATTACTAATCATTTGTGATCGATTACTGTGATTACTGATTTCTAGTCGTAATTGCCCATGTCTGGATTATTATAAGAATTCAACAATTATTTTTCTCTTTGCAGGAAGCAGAAGGAGTTCGGCGAGCAGCCAGGGAAGCCAAGGGCGAGTGGAGGATATCATGAAGGTGTCGATCAGTTCCAGTATATCTCAGAGTTATGGTCAGATGTTCGACAGTGACCTGGAGGACTTCGATAGCACCAGCGTCTCTCATTCTTACAGGTGAGAAAAGATCAATGCTTTGTATATTTGGGAGGTTTTGTGTTCGTCATTCACTGGTTCACTGCGGTAAAAGTATTTTAAACTGTTTTCTGAGTTTATAATGTAGTAGGAAGGGGCACGGACTGGTGTCTTTTCCCTATCCGGTGCTGATTGGCCTCTTCACTTTGTAAATAATGAAAGTAAAACCCCAATCATCCATCCTATAGTATGACTCCTATTCTTTGCATATCCAGTTGCCCACAAAGTAGTCTATATTGATTTCCAACTTTGCACATGGGAATTCTAATGCTTTTCTGTATTGTGCCTCAATAAAAGTTGCTGAGTTCGTATTGAAACTTTTGGTGATTTTGTGTTGGTCACAACTGAAATATTTTAAAACTTAATGTTGATTTTGTTTCTTCCAGTGGGGAATGGGAGCGGCTGTTCTGCAGAGACGATTACTTGAATAAGTTGCGGAGATATGCAGTGAAAGGGATGCTGAGGAGTACTCGCTTTAGGAGTGTCGCTTGGAAGGTAAGGCCACACATAATTGATCTTTAGCTTCTTGGATCTTCTCAGGGCACTTTTTCTAGGGTCGGTCGGGAGGACAGAAAAAAAATTTTATAATGTCCAAAAAAAAAATTTGTTTTTCCATCGGTAGGAAATATATTGTGTCGGCGGGTCTGTGAAGCTAAGAATCAATCATGTGTGCCTAAATGTCCTCCATAAAGAAGTAAAATAAATATGAATAATCAATTTAATCTAAATATTATTTTTGAAAATTATTGCATTCCTAGATCACAAAATGTGATTCTATTGACTTCAAGTTCAGCAAAAAAAGAGCATGACTGTCTGCTTTGAACATTGATAGCAAATTTTAGAGAACTGAAAATTTTTTAACAAATTACTTATTAGTTGCTGGATACCTTGATCTACAATTTAATTCTATAATTGTCAAGCATGAAATGTCTGTGAAGGGTGTCCCTTTCGCTTATAATTAACTTTATAATTTTGTGATATATTGTAATGTTGGCAAGTAAATCTGAATTGGAGTCTCCATCAAGACATAGATCTAATATTTAGTTAATTAAGGGGCATAATATCATAAATTCGATTGCAGTTATACCTTGGAGTGTTGCCTGAGAATCGCATGTTGTGGTTGGAGGAAACAAGAAGATGGAGAAAGAGATACGAAGATCTGAAGACACACCTGATTATCAACCCCCGGAAAAATATAGACAAGGCTGACTTGTCAATTAACAACCCCCTCTCCCAGGAGACTGAGGTGAGATTTTGATCGATCAATGTTTAATTTACGTTAGAAGTAAGTTGTAATTATCATCTCTGTTACCTGGTGGGGGTTAGCTCAGCAGTGATAGCATGCTGGGCTGCCAACATGCCAAGTAGGCCTACTGGGTGTTGCCTCTAAATAGCCCACACCGGTGCTGATGGGGCGTAAAACACAAACTCACTCACTCACTCCCCTACTGGGTCCCAGGTTCGAATCATGCTCTTGCTGGGTCACCTGGATCTATGTTGGACAGTAGTTTCAATCATCCTTGGCCTCACTGCTGTGTCCTCCTGTCTTTTTTTGCCTACCAAGTGTATAAATAAGGTCCGTAAATCCCCAGTCATCCAACCATCTCTGTTACTCAGTGCTTGGGGTAGATGAGTGGGATCAGCTGAAGTTCTAGTGCTCTTTTTTATCATGGGATTTGCCAGTGGGAAGCATTTTAGATTTTACAATAAAATTTAACTGAAACATAAAAACTCAATTTGAGGAATTTGTAAATGATGGAAAATTGTTAAAATTGTTTTACAGAGTCCCTGGAACCAGTTCTTTCTGGACAATGAACTGCGACTTACAATCAAGCAAGATGTGATTAGAACGTAAGTTACTGAATTTATTTTGCCTTACTCATTCCATAAATTGTACTAAATGTGCACATTTCACAGGGCTGTGTATTGTTAGTGAAGTTCAAGTCAATATATTATCTGAATACAGTAACAATATTCAACATATAATACCGATATATGAATCATTGCTACTAGAATGAAATAAAAATCTCGGACAGGTTTTTTGAAACCTCTTGTAACCTAATCTTTCGAAATCTCATATCGATACACAGCCCTAACATTTCAAAATGTTAAGCTTAATTGCTATTAATCAAAAGAGTAACTTTGTAACATTTATTCCTATTTCAATTATCATGCTCCATGGATTTGTAATTACCCTGGTAACTAAAACAGGTATCCAAAGATAGAATTTTTCCACACCGACCTAATTAGGGTTATGATGGTAGACGCACTGTTTATTTACGCCAAAGTTAACCCTGACGTTGCCTACAGACAGGTGCTTAGAATTCTGGTTGCTATAGCAATGGTGGTTGCTATGGCAACTGTGGTTTCCTTGGCAACCATTTTGTTTTGTAGTTTAGATCCATGTCGATTGCATTATAATCACCGTTGGCTGCAATTACTTAAGTTGTGTAAAAAATTTATAAATTTTGGTTAAGAATTTTCTAAATCCTCACAAAATTTGAAATTTTGTAAAATTTGTTTTGGAACTATATGATCAATTTTGCAAGAAGTTCAATTTGGTTTCTTCTATATTACTTTAGGATTTTTATCATTTAGAAATGAAATCTTTGTGTAGAATCGCAAATCTGAGCGCACCAAGTAATTGTGGCCAAACTTTCGCTTTAATCACCATCTTCAAATTTCATCTATGTCTAGATTTTAAGATTTTGAATGCTTCTAGATGTTTATAGATCCAACTATTGCTTTTAACTGTTGGGACAAATTTGATAGAGGAAAAATGAAGCTTGTAGAATAGGCTACACACCTGTAGAAATTACTAACACCCACAAACACACATGTAATGAGCCTCAGTTTGATTTCAAATATGTAATAAAAAATGTATCAAACTGAGGCACATATATATCGAATGGAGTTGTGCTATTTCTTTTGAAACTGCTTTGTATGTACTGGCACTAATTATGTGATGGTAAAAATGCAAAAAGCTGATTTATTGTGATTACTGTTTATGAAATTATGATGCTACATATTACTAAATTTATAACATTAAACAGATTTTCCTTATAAAAAAAGGGGTGAGCCCTGGGAATTTTGGCTTCCAAGGTGACTGGGGCTCTTGATCCCATAGCTACTCTGGTTTCATAAATTGCAGAAATAGCACTTGATCAATGATATTGTATTCGCCCTTGGTATTAAATGTAGCTTGTTATCAGCCTCGGATAATTCACTGGTGTGTAGTACTGCTCTTTGCATTTTTACCATCCATGACATTACTAATCAACACTGTCAAATGTCTTGTTTGAGTCCACAATAAAAAAATCATCAATATATTTTAACATCATTACTTGCGCCTCTTTCATACCCTGACAAAATCACTGTGCACACGCCTTTCATTCATTCATATATACAAGTGTTCCAGCTAGGCAATTTGAGCTTGGTGCTGCCCCATACCTGACCCTCGTCGACTATCTGCCATGCCCTTTTTGGATGAAAAAAAAAAAATTTTAACCAAAAATATATATATATATTTCTTTTTTTTTTGCAAAAAAAAAACTTGAAAAGTGCCCTTGTTTCTAGAAAATTGTATGCCCGAATCAAATCCTAGCTGGAACACTGAATACTAATACAGATACCACATCCATCCATGAAAAAAATCCTTCATTTACATCCACACACCTATAGATAGTCACCTTACTTTTCATTTGATTTTGTTGATTATTTTCTTGATTATTTTCACTTGCACAATTCGTTTTCAGCTTCCCGGAAATCCAATTCTTCCAATTGAAGGAATGGAGGAATATTCTGTTATGTGTGCTCTTCTGTTATTCCAAACAAATATCTAAGTTTGGATATAAGCAGGTTTGTTCGGTTTTCCTTCAGTTTGGTTTCATGACTGTCGACTGCGGGCCTGCTGATCAAGAAAAGAATGATACTGGTGCTGCCCCTTGAAGCCCAGTGGCGTCCCATCCATCCCTATGGGGGGGGGGGGGGACACGGGGCACTTGCCCCGCGTATTTGACCTGTGCCCCCCCCGGTGCCCCCCCCAGAGAATCGCGTGCCCCTCAGGTGCTCCCCTCCGCTCGAGACCCCCCAGTTACGCCACTGTTGAAGCCTCAGTGAAAAACTATACCTACCTAGGAGTGTTCTCACAGATTTACTCTGATCGCTTTAGAAACATGGGTGACATTAATTTGTTTTTGGACATTACCATGTGTCCCCTGGTCCCCGGAATCAGAACAGGGGAGCGCTCCACCGGCAGGAAGCAGTTTGTCACTTGGTGCAATATGCTTGACCCTGGCCCTCTCCAACTTTGAGAAAATAGCTGGAAAAAGAATTTGCAAAACCACAAGTTGTCCAGTTTCGAGCATGTTCAGAAACAAACACCTGAAGCACAAGTAAAACATACTACCTTACAGAAGTGTCCTCCTGCTCTAATTAACCTACCAAGTGCATAAATACAGTACGTAATGCCCCTTTCATCCATCCAACCTATGGGACACTTGCTGTCTCTGTCAGTACTTTGAGGAATGAGAATGCCAGTGGACAGTAGTAGTATTGTTCTTTTCATAATCAGTGGGTCTGTTCTCTTGACTGTCATTTTTGCCTCAATTTGCATGGAAATTTGAGGATTTATTTCTTAGAGGTCGTTTTGGACAATACATGTTTACTGTTGTACGTGAAATTGTTAGTTTGTGCAATTGTGAAAATATTAAGTGCAGTGAAGTGTTCGTTTGCATGCTATGAAGTCTTGTGTGTTTTACAAGGAAAAATTGTAGTTTGTATGCTTATGATAATGTATATTTCATAGATCTATATATTTAATACTAAATTTTTCATAATGATATTGCTGACTTCTTGTAAAGTACATGTAATTCAAAGTTTTGAAGCTAGTGTGACATTGTAAGTTCATGCCTTATAAGGGACCAGATATTATAAAGTTGACAGCACTTCGTCCTAAGTGCAGCAAAAGTTTTTAACCAGAAGACAGTACAGATCTATACATGTAGTGTAGTATAGTATAATACTTTCGCCACTGGAGAATATTTCCAGGACCTGATTTTGGAAAATTTTTGCACAATGAAATGCAAACCTCTTAAAATTTAGAGTCTGATATTAGTCAGTATAAAGGCCTTGTATTCATTCCCCTATGGCTATGATCAGTAAACAATTACACTAAATATGCAGGCCTACAATTAATAAATTAGTTAACAGATTTAATTTGATATTTCTCTTTCAGGGTATGCATGAGCTCCTAGCTCCCTTGATATTTGTCCTTCACTGTGATCACCAGGCCTTCCAGCACGCTTGCGAACTAGAATCTGTACAGTAAGTGGAGTTAACTTTATTTCTTACTCTTGACTAGATTCTCATAATTGCTGTGTCCTCCTTTCCTAATTAGCCTAGCAAGTGCATAAATACAGGACGTAAAGCCCTAATCATCCATCCATCCATCTCTTGATGAGATTATGCTATCAAAGGGTATAATGGTTGTGGAGTCTGCCAGCTTGTTGAGACTCCTTAGGACCCTGGTTAGAATCGTGTCCTGTCACTCAACATTGTTGCTGCTGAGCTATGGAGCTGGCAGAACCATAGAAAAGGGAGTTAGCTAAATTGTTAGCTCTTTGAGCTTACACTCGAATCCAGCCCTGACCGGGTTATCTGGACCTGTGTTGGACAGCAGTTGCAATCATCCATTACCTCATTGCTGTGTCCTCCTGTCCTAATTCAATTAGCCTAGCGAGTGTATAACTACAGGACGTAAAACCCTAATCATCCATCCATTTACCTGTGCTAGATTTATTGTCCTAGAGAGTACATCAAGAAATTGCTTATCGTATTGCTTGTAGTATCAATTATTTGATTTGCTTGTAGTATCAATTATTTGATTTTAGTGGCTAATTAAGATCGGTTGATGTTGTAATATAAATGGGGTATAATGTAAGTGTATTTTGATTGTTGTACATTGTAATGTAATTATTATAAGATTGCGAAATATAACACTAAGGCTGTTTTCAGGCTCTCATTAATGGACTATGATGAAAGGTACTGGGTCTAAAATTTGGTTTTAAGAAATTATTTTTAAGGTGTTTTCAGTGTCATTGTCCGTCTTCGAATGTTGCCATGTTGAATATTCAGATTGGAAATGACATTGAAACATGTAGAAATTGAGGTGCAGTGGGAGCCATCTTAACTTGTCAGGGTGTCTGCCAATCCTGGAAAAGCCTGGAAAAGCCTGGAATTTGGTTTCTCAATTTCCAGGCCTTGGAAAGCCTGGAAAAATCAGCATTTTGAAAAAAAGGCCTGGAAAAGCCTGGAATTTAGTTTGTATGGAAATAAAAATGGTCCACTGCTAAATTTTTGGCAATTTTTAGCAATGATAGGACCAAAGGACGAATGTCGCGTTCAGAAAAAATGTGTGTTAGTGTATTGTGTCGTTAATTGGTCAGTTTATAAACAAATTGGCCTGGAATTTTGGAAAACTTGGCCTGGAAAAGCCTGGAAAAAGCCTGGAATTTGGTTTCAAAAAAGCTGCAGACACCCTGCTTGTGCAAAATACCGACCCTAGAAAAAGTTCCTTGAGAAGATCCGAGAAGCAAAAGTTAAATTATATCCGTCCTTACTTGGAAAGAATTATTTTATCGAAGTGTTTCTTGTTATTTGGATCAACTGCAAATTCAGAGGGTTGTCTTGTTCAGTACATGTATAACTACAAATACAGGACATCAAACCCTGTCACCCTCCCTTGCTTTGAAGTCCAGACAAAAAAAATTCGTTTTTATAATAAAAACATTCAGATAATTTGCGTCAGTTAAGATGGCTCTTCCCTGACGAATTTCATTTTCATGGTATTTCGGATTAAGGTCTGTGATTTTGTAAATGATATCCTGTGTGACTATTTGTATGACTATTTCTTGGTAGTGGAATGGTTTCATTTAAGGTTAAAGTATTTGTGAAGACTGTACTTTATTTTTAAGTTTCACTTTGTAAGTCTACGGATATGAACTCCCAGAGATTAATCCTGACTCTTGGGGTGAGGATTCTATAAACAGCAACAGAAAAGTAGTCTATCCTTCTTAAAATTATCTTGGACTATTAGGGTACTAATCTGGGACCTCTGTTAGTCTGCGAATGTATTATATGTAGATCTCAGAGCACTGCCATCATCTCTTTGTGTATTCACGGTGTTCTACTGAGGCACCGTTTCCTAGCTAAATGAATGTTCATATACTCGCCAAAGTCTGGCAAAGGTAAAAGATATAATTGTTTCTGAATCTTGTAAAGCTAAAATCTTGAATAAGTTAATTTGTTTTCGTAAATAGAGTGTAAATTTTTGTTCGAAATAAGTCATGATATTAAAATTTTAATTGTACAATATCTCGATTAATTATTTCATGCATTATTGTAAAACTATTGTAAAACTAAGTTGTTCTCATAAAAATCTTGACTCCTTCACCAATTTAAGGTCAACAGGTCAACAGTGTAACTTGTTTGATGTTCTTATTACGGTACTATTAACAGCAATTTCTTCCTAACTTCACTTGTTTCATTATAGTAAAAATTCATATTATACGCAGATCTGTACAAAGCTATTGTGTTGGTGACATTTGTAGTGATAATGTGGGATGGCGTACAAATGTCAAGTAGTACATTGTTAATTGTGAATGTCATAAGTTACTTGTTTGAAGGTCATGTTATGAACAGTTATGTACAATTGTACATGTAGTACATGGATGTTAATTCAAGGAATAAAATATAATCAAAGATATGCATGAGCATATGGGACTTTAAAATTAGTCAAATATTTGCAAGATAATGTGTTCTTAAGTAACTAATGCAGGTTTCGCAATGTCTGTTTGTTTAGGAAAGGCGAAGTTCTTTCGTAAGATATTTACAATTAAGTCAAGCTTTGAACTAATTTATGCCTATATTTTGCCCACAAATTAAGCTTCATTAACAAGCATGCATTAGGTTGACCCTCAATAGTGCAATATTTGCTCTGTGAGGGCTGCACTTCTACATACATGTATTGGAAAGGATACACTGCATGTGTTAATTAATAATCATGCTAAATATGGCTATCTTAGGGCCTAGTTCAAAAATAATGAAGCCAAAGTGTGACATGACCATCAAAATTTTAAAATGTTTATATGTATCAAATGACCACATTATATTGTGACAAACATATCTAAGTTCTAGAAACTGTATTTACCATTTAGCTGCGGTTTGTGGAAATAACTGATAAAAGCGGAATATTACCGAATTTTATTATTTTTATTTCTACGGAAGTAAAAGAAAAGTAGACTAAATGGTAACTTATCTTCAAATTAAATATAATTTTTTCTGTTGGATGACAAAACTCATGTACTCTTAAGTCTCCACGGCGCTTTTCATCCAAATTCGCCAAACATTTTATGAAGAAAACATTATCTTACGAATTTTGTTGAAATATTTTAAAAAAAACGTTCATATTTTCTCCTCAGATGTACAAATTTTCCTCTAAAATAATTTCACCTGTCCTTTGTTATGCGTCTGTATGTGGGCTTCGAAATTGGTACCAAATAAGTTCCACCAAAGTGAATACCAACAGAGCAAATGATGATAGAAGTGCGTTTTTTAGCCTATTTTTCCAGATAAAAAGCCAATTTTGGGTAATGCTGTGACACAAAAGTCAAAAAAGTGTTCTGGTTTTGATTAAATTGATTTTATATGCATTATCAATAATAACTGGATGCAGCGTAAGAGTAATTACAAAATTAAATTTGTGTTAGTTATTGCCTTTTTCAACAAATTGGCCCCTAATTTTGAGGAAAGTTTTACAATGAGCAAAATTTTGATGAAGAACATTGAAACATACTCCAACTACTGAAATGTTGTGTTGATTATCACTACAAGTAATACTAGAATGATTGCGTTACTCCTTGCAAGAAAACCAAGAAAATATGACCAATATTTTCCATAGCGTTACGCTTGCGACAAAGCCCCTTTTGTATTTTACCACCAGAAACCAGCTGCAGACCTGGATTACTTGATCGTTTCTCAAAACTACACAGATTTTGCAAAATTACAAGCCAAACCAGATTTAAAACGGAGCTTTTATTGCTCTGTGGCACTACAAAGTATTCTGGGCGTTACGCTTGCGACAGATTCACCTACCCTGCTATTCATTGGAATTTTTTAGGGAACTAAATTTTCCACAACCATAAGAAGCTCCAAAACTGATAAGCAGATATAAGACTAGGTCTCATGGGTCAAAAGATTCAACTGACACATGTCAAAGGGACACTAGAGCATACCAGATCAGTGAGCGTCAAATTTGACTAAATTTTTGGAAATCAACCTTTGAATCCAAATAGCTCAATAACGGCAACACAGGCAAATATAAATACTTGATTTGATGGATTTATGAAGCCTGATGATATAGAGAGTCCAAAATGTGTTGAGAAATAGCCTTAGAATACGTCCAAATTTGTAAAACTGAAGAATTCAAGTGGTCAAAAATGTTATGTCACGTTTTATTTGTGAAAAAATGCTATTTTTTCAATGTAATTCAACTCTATCTCAATAACTATGAGACAGAATGTCATGAAATTTTCAGGAAAGTTGCACAAGAATGTAATTAAAGCAATGGTGTATCATGAAGTTGTCACATACAGCCATTCTCATATTTTGAGACCCCTACAGAAAATATGCTGCCAGGCTTCATTATTTTTGAACTAGGCCTTAGTAGATTAATGCTTTGAAATGAATTCATTTGATTACTGAACTTTAGGTCACATGGTTACTCATTAATTGGTTTTCACAATTCAAAAATTGTTACACACTTTTAAAATTACCTTCCTCTCACTTATTCTAGGGAGAATACCCAATTCTTAAATAATATTCTAATTAATGATTTCACTGTCAGAGATGCTTCTCACACATCCCTGGATATCAAATAACTCATAAACTTTGCAAGATTTTGTCCAATTTGTGTGCCTGTGGCATTTCTAGCGACCCTTGTGCAGTCTGACACTTTTAGAAAAAAAAGTCAAAATTGTGAAAAAAGCGTCCCAAGTCATTATCTCAGTAATGAATAGTTGTTTTTTTCATGATTTTTTGCATGAAGCCTCTGAAGATGATGAACTTTCGAAAAAAACTAAAGAAACTGGCACTGAAGATGCGAGCAATACCTGGACATCATCAAAATGTACAAGCGTCGGCAGATATCTTCAGTGAAATTTTCAAATGACTCTCCGCAATCCCAGTTTGTTTTTGGTTTAAAATCACTAAAAGTTGACCGATTTTCAAAATTTAAAGTTCTCAGAGTATGTAAACAAAATTGAGAGTTGATGTTAACTGTCAGTTTGGATCTCACGATGGTTATAAGGCCGCCGTGCACTTCGTAAATCCGATGAAGTTTCACAAAAGAAAATTTCTTTAAGGTTTACATGTATAAACCCCTAATAAACATCATAAAATATAAGGATCTGCACAGAAGGTGGCATCATACTGAATATTTATCCAAATTATCCAATGAACAAGTGATTTTAGACTGGTTTATCATGATTTGATCATTGGCATTCTACACCACATAAAATTTAGTATTAACAGTTTAACTTCAGGCTTATATTAATGTTCAAATTTGAATTAACTCATTTCAAATGTCAAAATTGTCTAAAATATACAATCCACTGATATATAAAGAGGCTGTAAAAGATAGATTTTGATCTTTTTAAATATTTTCCGTATGTGGTTGTTCTTTTGCTTGATTTTTTACAAAATGTGAAGAAAATCCCACTTAAAGTTATGTGAATATCCTTATTTTGCACTATAAATAGGGTGAGGCTATATCACAATCATAATATTTGATAAATCCACTGGTTTAGGGAATTTGAAGTGAGTAAAAATGGTAAACAACCAGAAAACAGCATGTCGCTCAGCTTCGGATGTGCTATTTTTCAACATAAAAAGATTCGCAGTGGCCTTATCCCTGGCTCAATTTTTATGAATGATGACTTAAATTAAAGCCAACTGAATAATCTATCAATTGCAATGGGTTTTCATTGCGTATAAAAACCTTACCCTGGTTTAAATTGACTTTAAAATGTTATTTCCATATTTTAAATAAGAAGCAGCATTGATACCAACTTGAACAATTCATATACTCTAACTTTAAGTACCATACTCCATGACTGAAAAGAAAAAATAAAATATTTTAAATGTTTTTTAGCCTAAAAACACGGGAAAAAATTTGTAGTTGAGTTGGGACACTTTTGCTGAGATTTTGACAGATTTTTGGAGGCTGCAACAGTGGCGGTACCTGGAGGAGACTATTCTCCCTATAACTTATTCTCTGGGAACGATGAATTTTTTATATTGTTTTAACAAGATTTTGATAGTTATATTAACTACCATGTCACCAGACTGTACCAGGTTACAAACGATTACATACGGACAGTGGAGCCCCCTATAATGTTTATCGTCAATTATCAAGCACTAAAACCTATTAATTTGTCCACTGTGTCTGAGTAGGGACTGATTTTGAAAGTTTTTGATTCAGTTCTCTCGAAGTTTTTTTTTTGTAATTTATGAATTTCACAAGTACTGGTGGCTCCCCTGTACTTGAATTTCCGTGGTTTCGGTTCATAAGGTGACAAAATACTAACACCAGAAATTCAAGGACTAACCAATATTTTAACCTATCGCTTTTAGGCCAAGAATAATAACATTTCTCACAAAATTATGGTAATTTTGGTGCAGGTATCCTTTTTGATAAAATCAAATTTTCACAAGTTTGTATTTTATATACATTTAACCCTTTTCTTGGTTATGGTATACTCACATACCTAATGGTTGAGACTCCAATGGAGTTAACTTTTAATGTTTTCCGTAATATGTCTAGATTTCATGTATTTACCTAATATAAAGGAGATATAGTTGAAATCAAGCCAAAATTTTCGTGCAAGGTCTCATCAGCTCAATATTGTCTTTGTCAGAAAGAAATTCTGGCATTCAGCTAACTCCCCTGAAGGTAAATTTATCAAATCTGTGAATATGAAGACTTGAGAATTTTCACCCAAGATAATTTAATTAATCAGTTGCCTTCAAACCTTCTAAAATTTCTATCCTTTTTCAGAACTGTTGATTGTAATTTGTATCAAGTATAATACTGTTATGTTGGCCCATTCCTAGGTGATTTCTGCAACTTAATTGATGGATTATTTTTGTCTTTCAGGGAAGTCACGAGAGAAATACTAGACCCTAAATATGTGGAACACGATGCCTAGTAAGTTTTTCATTTAACTGTACTATTAATTTTTTCATAGCAATTTGAGAGTAAAGCCCCAATCATCCTTCCATCCATAGCAATGATTAGCAATTTTACCCTCGTTTTCAAGATCTATTAATATTTCTAATAGTGAGATCAGTCATTAAATTGGATTTTAAATGGTCTCATTGTTGTTATAGTAATAGATTCTTTTTAGGTGCTATAAATTTTTTTTAATGTGTCAGACGGCCATTGAAAATGTGTCAACCGGCCGTTTGTTTTACATGTACACATATTTTGGTAGAGACATGACTTTGAATGTCTTGTGTATTTCAGCGCCATGTTCTGCCAAATTATGGAGACTGTGGAACCGTGGTACGTCTCGAAAGAGCTGTCCCCCACGGTGAAGGTAGGTGTGAGTATATTTGCAAATACTAAGTAGAATTAGCCGCTAGATAGGTAGGTAGTGTTAACTAGTGTTACATCGCAAATGCCCGCATCTGTAATTATAATAGTCTGGCTGTGCATTGATTTGATTAAACCTGATCTGCTGACAAAGGGGAGATCGAGTTAGCTAAGTTGGTAGCGCACTTGACTATCAATCGCTAGGTCTCAGGTTCCATTCCCGCTGTAATATTGGGCTGCAGTATCAGTCATCCTTTGCCTCATTGCCGCGTTTTTTCCTGTCTTAATTAAACTATCAAGTGCATAAATGCAGGATGAAGTTGGTTGATTGGAATGTGTTAGATATCCTGACATGAATCAATAAACAGATTTTTAAATTTTGGTAAAATCAGCGTTGCAATAGGCCTTTCCTCAACACAAATCCTTCCTACCAGTCTAATAGAGTCCCGAAGGCAAGAGACAGTCCAACTGCAGTGTGTGTGCCTTGGGTCTTGAGGGTACCCAGGGTGTTCTATTTATAGCACATGCTGCTGCTGTGCTGAGGGCCTCTGGTGGTCACCAGAGGTACCAAATGGGGTGTCACAATCGAAGTGAGATTTTGAGGTTGAATTTAAAAACCAATAATGATTGTTAGTAACCATATATTTCTTGATACAATGTATGAAATGAAGGTTTAAAAATTTGAAACTCGTGTTTCTGTTGATCTTGTAAAAATTATAAATTAGGCTTTATCTGTTGCCATAGCAACCACTATTTTACATTCTATTGTGCCTCATTTTCGTGCGATTTAATATATTTTCAGAATAACAACATTCTGCGCTCCCAGCCGTTTGCCAAGCTCCAAGATCTGAACCCCTCAAATGTGATCATAACAAAGCTGACGAGAATACAGGACTACTTGCTGAAGAGGTTCGACCCCGACCTGCATTTGTTTCTGGAGAAAATGGACATTCCGCCCCAGATATATGGCATGTGAGTAGAATTTGATAAAGTTTCAAAATCAGGCCAGACATGATTGATCTTTAGCTTCTCAGATCGTCTCAAAGGCACTTTTTCTACGTTTTTAAAGTCAGTAAGATCCCAATTATATTTTTTTCGTAAGCAGAAAATCTATAGGGTCAGTTGATCTGAGAAGCTAAATGTTAATTTTGTCTGGCCTTAGATAGGGATCAATAACAATAGGATAGTGTTCAGCTCAGTTGGTAGCTCTCTGACCTCTGAGCTTCTAATTACTAGGTCAGGGGTTTGAGTCCAGCTCTGGTCAGGTCATTTATGTTGGACAGCAATTTCAATCTTCCTTTACCAAACGGTTAATTGACTTAATTAAGTTGACCTCATTAATTTAATTGGAAGGTGTTCTGATGTTAATAGTCGCACCAGTGAGCCTTTTATCTTTTTCTAATGTTAGACAAATTTTGTTAGTCAAAAGGGGGCCACCTCATTATCTTGCATTGTCTGATACACATACTCTTTATGTTGGTTATTTTGCCTTTTCAATGCAATAATAATGGACATAAAGCCCTATCAGGCACCATCTCTTCTGCCTCTCTCAGAATAGAGACTAATAGCTCGATTTTTCAATGCAATACATTGTGTGTTCTCAAATTATCACTGATTAAATCTTCATGTATAGCACTGGCCCCATTGATCCTGAATAGAAAGATACAACTACTGCCATCTAGTGGAAGTATTTAGAAACACAATGGAAGATAGGTAGTTTGTTATTGTGCTACTAGAGGGCATGAGAGTATCTTTCTGGTCCTGATCAATAGGCCTGTGATCTGGAAATAGTAAAATGACTGTTTGATAACTTATATGAAATGAAGAAATTAATTATTTATAAACAAGTTACAAAGTTTTAATTTTCTTACCATCAAATATCAGTGTCATTGAAGTCTATGCTATAACTATTTGCCTTGGATCTCTTGCTCAAGTGCCCTGGATGTGCTATTTTTAGAACTTGATCACTTGACACTTGTCCATCAGGTTCCACTTCCAGAATGTCATGGTCTGACGACCTCAGATGCTATAGACCTTAAACATGTTAAGAAAGTGACTTGTAGCCTTCAGGTGGCTCGTTGGTCTAGGGGTATGATTCTCGCTTAGGGTGCGAGAGGTCCCGGGTTCAAATCCCGGACGAGCCCGGAACAATTTTGAACAACGTTGAAAATATGTCAAAAGACGCAATTGAAGTTTATTTTGCTTGTTTATGAAGTGCTGATGTTAATTTTGGTAATTTATCAGCAATAATTTGTTAAAAATCACTAATTAGTTAATGAGTATGGTTAATTGATATTTTGACCCCTTGTTAATGTGATTAACTTCTTACTTGACATAGATATTTTAATGCAGCGTGGTATGAATGAATAGCAATCTTTATTACATCAGTACAGTGTCCTAAGTTTTCTATGCCTTGTCATGTATCCAACTCTCTCTACCCTTTCTTGGCAGGTTGCCAGTGCTGCACTAAACAAGAACTCAGTTTTGTCCGGATGCATGTATCATTGGTATCATGGATGCTATTGGTTCACTGCTAAGCATCCTCAACCATACAGCTTGTTGAAGCATGTATTTTAATACGATGAGATGAATAAATATTGGGTCATGAAGGCTGATATTTGAGGCATGTGGGATAACAATGGCTGGCACTTTTCTTTGCTGTAGTCATAGTTAGGTGTGGGTCAAAGTCTTTAATCACACGTTTCATTACATGTACTAAATTGTACTTACAGATGGCACTGTACATACACTACACTGTATAAAAAAATATGACTGTTAGTTTATGAATATTATAATAGTACTTTTTCTCTGTTTTTCTTCCAGTCGGTGGGTGCGCCTGCTCTTTGGCCGTGAGTTTCCTATGCAAGATCTGCTCGTCCTGTGGGATGCAATATTTGCCGACAGCATCAGCTTTGATCTGGTCGATTACGTCTTCCTTGCCATGTTGCTATACATTAGAGATCACAGTGAGTGTTACAGCAATTAATAATTTTTTTAAATTGTAATAGGGCTCTATATCGGGTTTACATTTACTGAGTGCACCCATGCTTTACTTCTGCTAGTTCAGCCAGTGCTAAAATGTCGCAGAAATTTGATACTACAGTCATCTTTTTGTTCAATAAAGTATAGCATCTTATGAGAGTTTTACTGTAATTAGACAAGTTGCAGCAAGAAACAAAATGCTTCTGAAACTGAGGCGAAGAGTAACAATCTCACTCTGATACTGCAACTGTGCCTTGTGCTGTATGGGATATCTCTAGTGGCTTGGTAAAGTCTAATATTATTGATAATATGAATGAAATATGTTCCAACTAAAATCTGTGTCTATATTCTGTGTCTGTGTTCTTGCCAAATCGGTAAATAATAGACTTTTTGTTTAGAATACTACACTTATTAAATGTATACATTGTGTTTGTTTTCTTAACTTCTCAGTGCTGACGAGTGATTATGCGACATGCCTGACCACCCTGATGAAGTTCCCTCCCGTTGGAGACATCAACTATTTGATACAGAAGGCATTTTGGCTCCGAGAACCAAACGTATGTATTGTGTGCCATTAGATAATTGGAATTGTAGAACAATGTAGATTTGTAGTTTGATTTTAGTAGATATTATTTTTTTCATTGGAAGATGATGTAGAATTAATAGATGAGATGAATATTTTTATTAGAATTTTGAAAGTTCTTCAGTCCTTGCATACATTTTGTCTGTTATATTTTACACGGTTTACACCTAAAGTCTGCTTGAGCTTTGTCTTAGACAAATTGCCAGGGTGTGCATACTTACATCGGAAATGAGCATAAAGCTGTGGCTTTTGCTACCTTTCCCATGTTAATTTTGGTCCCACCCCCTCATGTAAATATGTATCATTGCCCAGGAGGGCTGAGAAAAATCAATGTTTCTACATGCGATGCTCCAAGATTATGATTAGAAATGTTTTGTGAATTCCTGAGCTACTGGATGATAGTATGCTGGCCGACAGTTTCAATCATCCTTCACCTCATTGCCATGTCCCCCTCCTATAATTGACCTACCAAGTGCTTGAATACAGGACATAAAACCCCAATTATCCATCCTTCTTTCCTACCTGTTATCGTCATTCTCTGATGTATGTTCCTTCTTTAAGACTAGAATAGAGTACCCACCTCTGCCAGCAATAGGCCTATGATACAACAATATACAATATAAAGTAGACTAGGTCAATTTGTCTTAAAACTAATGATGATTAAATGACGCAATTGATTACAGACCTCCTGATTTCTTTCAGCAGTTGCCAAAACCTCCTGACTACTTTTACCAAAAACCACCAGAGGGCAGCAGCTACCGGGGACGTCCTGGCACAAGAGGTAAACGTTCTATTTGCGTTCTTAACTTCTTGGTACTGGCCACCTAGTGGGTTATCTATGTACAAAAACCGTTTGGCGAAATGCTTTATACGTTTGCGGTTCAGTGATTTTTCTGTGGTTGTTAAGACAAGTTAAGTTCCAGCTTGTTTAGCTATCTGTTGTCCTGATTTCTTTATGTTTTGGTCCTAGTCCTGTATGGGCATGTCTATCTGCAAGAATCAGGAAAGCACAAAAGTTGTCTGAATTAAAAATAGGCTAAATAATTTCCCATTTGATACTTTGATGATCACTTTGTAAAGAAATTTTAATATTTTTTACCAATTAGAATTTTGCCAAGCTTCTAGAGTATTACGGACCGTCAGTCCGAGAATTTTGAGCAAAGAATTTTGAAAAACTTTTACTATAAATTCTAACAGCTTTTATTCTTATTTCTAGTCTTTTCAAAGTGATGAATCAGAACATTTATTGATAAAAATGGACATATTATGTATTAGTTTAATTTTAAAATACATGTGGAAATAAAATTGTTTGAGGACACCAATCACACCACACTTATTGAAACATGATATGCAAAGAAAATCTATATTACATAAAATATACATTAATAGGAAATATATAACATATCATTTTACAGAGGAAGACAATATTTCTACTATTGACGAAGGTATATCTTGTTACCTACTAGCAATACCTGTATATAACCATTAACGAGCAAGTTGTATATATATATTCTGGGAATCTGTATATATACTAACTGCTTGCACCTTACTAATCAAATATTATATTTGACTTGGTGAAGATGTACTTTGGCATATTTTGGTGGTGCTCATTTAATATACCTACTAATAAAACATGACCATGTTGGCGTCTCATGTACTACACTGTGACTGTATGGGAAGAAATAAGTATTTTACTGTCTGTCACATTTTCAACTTTTGTTGAACACTCGCCCACGCTCCCAAATTCTGATTAGTCTGATTCCTAGCTGCATGGTTGGGGGGGGAGGGTTAGCACATTGATAGCGTGCGCGCTTGCCAATCGCTCGGTCCTGGGTTCGAATCCAACTCTTGCAACGTAACATTGGGCTGACGTTGGATGGCAGTTTCAATCGTCCTTCGTCTCATTGCCGTGTCCTCCTCCTGTCCTAATTAGCCAACCAAGTGCATAAATACAGGACGTAAAGACGCAATCATCCGTCCATCCATTATGGTAGGGAAGGGGGAGGTTAGCTAAGTGAGTAATAGAATGTTGGATTGCCAAATCCTACGGTCCAGGGTTCGAATCCAGCTCTTGCAGAGTCACTTGGGACTATGTTGGACGGCAGTTTCAATCATCCTTCGCCTCATTGCCATGTCCTCCTCCTGTCCTAGTTAGCCTATGAAATTCATAAAAGTTCACAGGTAGTCAAGTGGTAGATCTTTGCTACCCAGTATGTCCGGCATTGTACAAAGCTTAACTGAATCAAATTCTGATTTCTCAAATAGTGTGACCTGTATCTTGGTTATAACTTTTTTTGGCAGGATTGAATGTTGACATATGTTTAATGTTTCTGGGGAACTAATACTTAATTTGTGGTTTACTTAGGCCACACATAATTGATCTTTAGCTTCTCGGATGCTCTCAAGGCACTTTTTCTAGGGTTGGTCTGTAGGACCAACAAAAAAAATTTATAATGTCAAAAAAAAAATTTTTTTTTCGTCGACAGGAAATCTATTGTGTTGGCGGGTCCGCGAAGCTAAGAATCAATTATGTGTGGCCTTAGAGTGTTTGTCTCAAATGTGAACTAATATCTGTTGGAAGTTGTGATAACTGATTTTAATATAATGTCTGTTCCTGTTCAAAAATACCAAATGGAGTCGGAAAAAGAAGCTCTATGAAGTAAACAGGGAGGGCTGTTAATCAGGCTCAGTTGGTAATGCTCTGACTTGCTGTCCCTGGATCCTGGGTTTAATTCCGGCTCTGGCTGCGCAACCTGGATTTTGGACAGCAGTGTTAATTGTTCTTTGCCCCATTGCTATGTCCTTCTGTACAAATTAGCTTACCAAAAAGTATAAATGTGGGACATAAAGCCCCAATCATCCATTCATCCATCTAGCAGCTGTTTTTGCAATGAAGAGGGGTTAGCTGGGTGTGTAGCACCATGGGCCACTAATCACTGGTCCTGAGTTGGATTCCAATTCTGTCTTGGTCACCTTGACCTATTTTGGACAGTATTTTCTATCATCCTTCACCTCATTGCTTGGTTCTCCTTCTGTCCTAATTGGGCTACCTGAAGTGCACAAATACAGGATGCAAAACCCCAATCATCCATCCATCCATCTACGATTAAAAAAAATTCTCATGATCGGAGCAACAAAGCAATTTAATAAACATTTCTATTTTTGCTATAAGGTAAGGCCATAAACCTCTTCATTAGAGTAAGATAAATGTAGACCTTGGCCAGTGTGGGAGTCACAAACATTTTGGAGTTTCTCCTATATTTTTTTTTACTTTTACAAAGACTAAATCAGAACTGCGCCTTAACAGAAGTTTAAAGTCCGCAACATGACTGTAATTTCTCGTGTGAAAAAGTAGGAACTCCTTCCTCAACATGCAAAATTCAAATGGTTAAAAAAAATTGTTGCTAATTTACAATCCATAAGTTGACAGCTCATGAGGATGCAGTCAGGCAGAAAAATTATGACTTATGAAGCACAGATTGAATATTGTCGTCTGCATGACAGATACTGGTTGAATGACCTTGGCTACTTTACGGGGCTCCCAGTGGTCGTATGTTTCCTATAAATTCCTATATTTCTGTATAGATATTTTTGCTCCCTGTACTTCCCAATATTATCAAGCTTTTTTTCCATTATTAATCCATCCATTTTTGTGGCATTGAATAGCAGTTTGATTTTTTCAATGTGAAGTAAAAATGAGTGTTTCTGTCAAGCATTTTGTCAAGAAGAATACCAAAATTCATGTTCATTCCTTGGTCAACAAGTCAACCTACATGTGTTTGGCAGCCACCCTGCTCAAGTCAGATCAGCACATTTTCTGGATATGCTTACTCACCCATCGAGGGGGAGGGTTGGCCTTGTGGTAGCTTGCTAGGCTGCCAATCGCTGGGTCTAAGGTTCGAATCCAGCTATTGCCGGGTCACCTGGGCCAATGTTGCACAGGTTTCAATTATCCTTCATCTCATAGCCATGTCCCCCTCCTGTCCTAATTCGTCTACCAAGTGCATAAATACAGGACGTAAAGCCCCACTCATCCTACCTTTAAGCTTAAGAGTGCTTCTTTTCCCTATATTTTGGTTCCAGAAGCCATATAATGCCCTGTAGATTTCATTTAAAAACTTCCTTAGAATTCTTATATTTTTTGTCGTCACTGCTGGGAGGCCTGTGCTTAGTTCAGAAAGGTTGCTAGACATGGCCGCATTGGCTTTAGTGCCCGGATCACCTGAGAAGCTGTCAGGCAGAAAATATTTTATATTCATAAGGTTGAAAGAATGAGAGAAGCTATCATGCAGAAAATATTAAATCAAATGTTTTGGAACACTGCAAGCCCTCAACATTATGGCTGTAAGCTTTTGACAACAGCTGATTTCTGAAGAAAAAAAAATTACATATTGTGCAGTGATTTCAGGTAGCAGTCCTGAAAAAAGGTGTGACTGTGAAACTTACGGGGTCATGGAACATTGTTGGTGGCGTAGCATAAATCAAATAATCCAATTTTTGCTCAGCAGCAAATTGCGTATTAGTTTGATTTGTCTGCTCAGTGTCTCAGAGAAGTTCATGTGAATGTTCGAAATTAGTTCCTTGATCTCAGAAATATTGTGCTAAACTCTTTGGATCCATGACCTTACTGCCAACTATCAGTCACCTATTGAAACAGGGTTGGCAGATGTAAATCAATGTGACTTAGATCAAGATTTCATCCTTCGCCTCATTGCCGTGTCTTCCTCCTGTCCGGGGGGAGGGTTGGTCTAGTGGTAGCGTGCTGGACTGCCAATCGCTGGGTCCAGGGTTCGAATCCAGCTCTTGCTGGGTCACCTGGGTCTATGTTGGACGGCTGTTTCAATCATCCTTCGCCTCATTGCTGTATTCTCATCCCGTCCTAATTAGCCTACCAAGTGCATAAATACAGGACGTATAGCCCCAATCATTCATCCATCCATGTGTGACAACCTCTCAAAATTACCAATTCGTGGTGATTTACATAGCACCCAAAAGAATAACTTTTTGACGCGTTTTAAAATGCCAGCACCTTACGTGTGGTGACCGTTCCTTTCTGATGCCTTGAATATTATTTTATTAGTTAAAGGTGGTTAAAGTGTCTTTTAAATTGAATTTTGATTGTGTTGTGTGCAAAAAAGGTTCACAAGGTTCAAGTGTGTATTTTGTATCATGCAAAAAAAAGATTGTGTTGCCAAAAACGTGAACCTTAGTTGAGAAAGTTCTGGATAGTAGACCTACATTCAGGTAAAAAAAAATTGCCAATGCAAAAAATGAACTTCTGGTGTCAATCTGTACATATAGTATCACGCAGATAAATGTATGGTTTCTAAATTCTAAAGAACGTCTCTATAACATGCAATAGTGTGTGACAAATTTTGAAACGTATAATGCCCTTTCACAAACGTGGTATAAAAAAAGATTTTTTTTGTTAAGCCGTCTTTTAACGAGTTCATGACTTTTGGCAACCAGTTGATGTCAAATATGTGTAAAGATGATGTACTACACAAATAATTTACATAACTTATTAATTTTTTTTTGTTGCATGCATTTGACAAATTATAGGTGTAATATGTATGTGTACATATTAATATCTCTTAATATACATTTGTGTAAATAGATTTTTTTTAATTGACTAGATTGCCAAAATCAAACACACCTAGACTTACGCACGCCATGAAGTCTGACATTTTTGAAACGAAGAAAATATGAATTTTAGAGCTTGGTTTCCTACCGGTTTCATTCCTGTCTTTCTGAATATGGGGGAGGGGGGAGGGTTGCTCTATTGGTCTAGTTGTAGCATGCTAGACTGCCAATGGCTTGTTCCAGGGTTCGAATCCAGCTCTTTCCGGATCGCTTGGACCTATGTTGGACAGCAGTTTCAATCATTCTATGCTTCATTCTTGTGTCCTCCTCCTGTCTTAATTCATGTTAATTACCTAACAAGTACATAAATACATGATGTAAAGCCCCAATCATCCATCCATCTTTATTGATTTCATTCTAAGTCCACTGTCCTTCTTTATGTAAATGGGCAAAAACAGAAGAGTGATTTTTTAAATTAGGATTTGAGCCTGTTGCAGCAAGGCCCTACTAACAATCACTAAATCAAAAAAATAATTAATTGATAAAGAAACATTTTAAAATCATTAATTATTAATTTAATGAAATTGGTCAGCTGAGGATAGGAAAAGGACAGTTTCCGTAGAATAACCCAGACACAGATTTTAAAGTGTTTGTAATTTTGTATATTATCTGTATACTGTACAGCATGTACTAACATTGAGGTTATCCTTGTCAAATCCTTATGTTAAAGTCTTAAAAGAAGCTAATTTTTTTACGCAAATACAATGTAAATAAATTTCCACAGATACTCGGGCATTTTGGCCATTTGTGAATGATTCTGGAAGACAGTTTAGAACTTCAGATATTTTAAATAATCTGTGGCCGATGTTATACGAATACTCATTGATCAGTGAATATTTTACCGTTTATTCAGTATAACTATTGATAGCTTATGATTAATGTTTTTCTCAACAGGTAACGCCATGGTCGAAAGAGCCACAGCGATGATGTCAGGTCTGTCATCTTTGACGCGGAAGTTTAGTACGGGATCTGGCCACCGGGGGACAGCACGACCTAAAAGTTTAAGCGTCAATTCTTCTGGCGGACTTTCCAAATCTACCAGTGAGCCTATGAATCTCCTGACTGATCAGTCGCCTGGTAAGTTAGGCTTTTGCTGTTATTTTAAGATATTTTGTGTATTTTCTTTTTGGCATGAGTTTCCATGTAATTTTCCACCAGGTGGCTACTGGTGGGGCGAAGCCCAAGGACTTTTTCGGAAAGGTTACACGAGTAACTCAAGTGACACGAGTCATGAGGGTTTGTTTCCGAACACGCAAAACTCGACCCTCGTGTTTCCGGAAGGTGCCAACGTCAATCCTCGATAGTAGTGTTTCCGGCTACTCCCCGATATTGGAGAGTACTGGGGTCAGGAGAGTTTGTACCACGTGACAAACTGGTTCCTGCTTGAGTGAAGCTCTCCTCTTCTGGTTCCGGGCTACCCTTGTGTATGTTTTGAAACAAATACGAATCACTCTAGAGTCACCCGTGTCACCCGTGTTACTAGTGCGAGGCTTTCTAAAAATGCCCCAAGAGTAGAAGTTTTCTCTTTTGGGAGTCTCCTAGGCCTATCATTGTGTTTTCATTGCATCACTTTTATGTCTCACATTTGTTTCATCGAATTATGTACAGGTCACTGGTGATATCTGATATGAAGATATTTTAATCTAATTAATCTGTCCGTCTGTCCATAGAACATGGGGAGGGGGTTGGCAGAGTTGCTAGCATTCTGGTCTTCTCATCGCTGGGTCTCTGGGTTTGATTCCAGCTCTGGCTGGGTGACCCGGATCTAGTTTGGAGGCAGTTTCAACCATCCTCATTGCTGTGCCCTCATTCTGCAATGTCATATCCTTAATGGCCTTCTTTAGTTCACAAATACAGGACATATAGCCCCCAATTCCCATCCATCTCCAATGGGGGGAGGGTTGGTCTAGTGGTAGCGTGCTGGACTGCCAATCGTTGGGTCCAGGGTTCGAATCCAGCTCTTGCCGGGTCACCTGGGTCCTTGTTGGACGGCTGTTTCAATCATCCTTCGCCTCATTGCCGTGTCCTCCTCCTGTCCTAATTAGCCTACCAAGTGCATAAATACAGGACGTAAAGCCCCAATCATCCATCCATCATCCAATCCATCTCCGAAGAACTTCTACAGAATTTCAGTTATCATCGCTGAGCTCAAACTTTGCTTGGCAGGTGAATGACTCGGTGAGATCTCTTGCAGAAGGTGAAGTTTTTTAGAGAAATATGAAAGCTCCAGTTTATGGACAATAAGTAGACCAGTATTTAGAGTTGTTGAGAAAAACTAAATTTGTGACGTCATTCTGGTTGGATGTGGGTAAACAGAATGTGATTGAAGTTACATGGGTGTGACGTTACTCCATCAGTATAATAAATGGAATTTATCTTTTTTGGATTACTTTCTTGCCCTGGTACTGTAGTCTTGCACTTTCCCGAAGTACTAAGGCCAGATGTAGTTAATTTTTCGCCATCTTAGATCCACCGACCCAACAGATTTTCTGCCTGCGTTAAAAAAAATTGGGGTTATCCACAATTTTTTTATAAAATTGACATTAAAAAAAAGTGATTTTGCTTCTTTTTTCTGTCCTACTGAGTGGCTCGAGAAGATCCGAGAAGCTAACGATCAATTATGTCTGGCCTCATATAAACTTTCATGACATATTTACACTTGTTGGCTGTTATTCTGCATATCATTATGTCCTGTTGTCGAAAAAACTTCAAAAAAGAGTCTGAGAAACCTCCTAAGTGATTGATGATCACAACCATGCAAAAACATAAGCTAATGTACGACCAGTTTGATTTTATCAGTCATGAAATAAATGCTCTCAAGCAAATCTGGCCACTGTTGGTTTTATATGATTGAATTATGTAATTTATGTATTAAAGAAAACAGTCAATGGCCCGACTTTTTTTATAATAGATGTAGCACATTGCAATTGAAATTTTGTCTTTTTTCGTAATTTCGATAGAAAAGCAAAGAAATAGCCAATCAAGAGATAACATGGTTTGCATGATAAATCAGATTTTAACATACAAAATGAAGTACAGACACCACTTGGGAAAGATAGAAGTCAGCTAAGTACTAGGTACCACTTGCCAGGGTCATCAATATGATAGGTGTACAACATCAAGTTTGCGCTGTTTTCTGTGATTTTGGCGATAATTCAGGAATTGTCGACCATACTTGTAGTTCATTTTGAAATCGATCTTCCTTTCTTGATCTTAATAATCTGCTTCCAATTTTACCCTCTTTCTGCACAGTCATTTGTAACCCTGAAGGCACTGGAGATCTTTTACCCTGATATGCATCTGTCATCATATTGTCATTCAGAAGGTTCGGATGTGTACATCAATCTCCAAAAAGGATGGTTCAATCTTAATCAAAGAAACAATGTCCATGCCATAAGTCTGCAATCACTAACCCAAAGGTTCATATTTTCCCTCAATTCAGGAAAGGAATTTAAGGCTTTTGATGTCGGACCTTTTATGGTTGTTTTAATATTTCTTGCACTAACTTACTGTATGTGTTTTAAAAAGTTCATTGGATCCTTTGATTTAAATGTATATAATTTTCATTGTAAGTAGATCCAAGGTAAATATATGGATCTACTTAAAATGAAAATTATATATATTTACTGTATGTGTTTTTCTCATCAGTACGCAAGTGATCATCAAACAGTGTCAAAGCAATCACGTCAGGAACATAAAAACAGAGACGATGTTTCAGTACTTTCTGCTCAGCTTCCCAAATTGTGGAGTGAGTTGTTAATAACTTGATGAATGATGATATTATTGCATAGTACAAGGTCATTGCTTGGGTTGTAGTTGAATTCAACCAAGGTGCATACACAAATACCTCACATTTGACGAATCATTTAATTTTTTGAATGCCGCGAGCACAGGCAAAAGCCTGGAGTCTTGTCTTAATTGTCACTATTTATTTATAATTGTCGAATAAAGACAAGACTCTATTCAAGCAACAGCTAACTAGAGTGCATAAGAAGCTTTGCCATCCAAGTTGCACCCTCCTTTTCAAGTCATTGCTAGTTGCAATTGAAGAGCAGAAATACAGCAAGACAAGATCAAGTATCAATACATCATCAGAATTAGGGTACCTTCTGAAGTTTTACAAAAGGTCTGCCACAATCTCTCCCAGCTCACTGAGGACAGGCTGCAAACCACTATCCGCCATTGGCAATGAATTTAAATCACTGAATGATATTTTTTGGGGTAAATTTTCTCATAATTTAGACATATATGATGAACATATTCATGGTCCTGTACCCAGCCAACATGGCAGGAGTCTTTCCTCTCTTGATGTTTTATTTCAGTAACACTTGAAATTCCTCATAGTATTAAATATAAATTTAGTCCAAAGTCCTCTTATTTGGGGCTGACAGGAAATGTGCTCTCTCACGGAAAGGTAAAACAAGTTCAGAGTATTTGTTTCCAAATATCTTCTCAATGAGCAAGACCTGCTTCCTTTGAGAAAAATTGTAGACACAGTTTCTTGTAAAACAAATACCTTGATCCTAGTGTCCTGACATGATTAAGAATGCTGCCCAAAAGGACTATCCCAAGGATCTGCTGAATTTGATGATTGACATCTTTGCAGGCCTTTAAAACTTCAGAAATGTCCTTCACACTTTTACCATGTGAGGTACTGTGCAGCTGGTCA
This sequence comes from Platynereis dumerilii, assembly GCA_026936325.1. NCBI lineage: Eukaryota > Metazoa > Annelida > Polychaeta > Phyllodocida > Nereididae > Platynereis > Platynereis dumerilii. The sequence continues at coordinate 2,605,498 of JAPTHN010000049.1, read as the reverse complement.
CATTACAAAACTTTAATTAAGTCACTACTAGTGTCACAAGTAAATGATTTAATGTGTAAATAAACACTGCATCTTGAAATTCTTGGCAACTTCTTATTTTTCAACTCATTTTTGATCGAAATTCTAGTTTCCATCAAGATATAGCCTTATTTTGATAAAAGCATTCAAAGAAGTGAAAAAGTTTGATTTCTAACAAAGGTTACCATGTAATCAGGGGAAAAATTATTTTATTTGTTGTATAATATGCTATATATACTAAAACAGCCTTTTTATCAACAATTTTAAGGAAATTTGACAAATTTCAATCCAAATGTGCTACACCTAGGCATCAATAAAATTTCTTGAAATTTGGCATGATTACTTCTATTGACTAACCTCACCCACAAAAAAAAGTATACCGTAGAACGGGGTGACTTTGAACAGCCGGGGTGACTTTGAACACTTTTCTGAAAAAGATTGATCCTCTCTGAATGCAAAGCTAAATGAGTTACTGGAAGTATTTCACTTCTGATTATATTCTTCTAAAGCCTAGTTTCTTTCTACATTAAGTCATTGTGACTGGAATTTTTTTTCATGATTTTGATGAATAAACTTAGCATACTTCTTTTTGCAAGATACCATAGCCTGTGAACTTCTGTGCCCACAACTGCACTGAATGACTCTGGCCTTATAAATACTTGCCTTACTACAATGTCACTCGAATACTTCAAAAATCCCATGTATATATTTTTCATTATTTGGCATGTTCACGAATTCGTGGAGGTGTAAAAACGAGCATGTACGAATTCGTGGACATGAAAAAACGAGCATAGGTGCTCGTCTACATGTAAAAACTAACACTCGTGAATGTGCTTTATTATTCATTCGTGTATCTGCCAGTACTAACATTCGTGGAAGTGCTATATAGTTAGGGTTTAGTGTTAAAATTAGGTTTAGAGTTAGTTTTAGCCAAGTTTAAGGTTGCAATGTTCGAAATGACATATACACAAATTCGTGAATAGCAATATTTCACACTTACACGAATGCTAAATTCGTGTATATGTTCGTTTTTGCAGGTTTACACAATTTGTGTACATGCCAAATAGGGAAAAATATATACCTCTAAATCCACCAGAAACTTGTTGGAGGCTATTCAGAAAGACCAACAACAAATAATATAAGTGGATGATGTTGAATTGGAACAAACTTCGGGGTGACTTTGAACATCACATTGTGATGGTGAGCGCGGAGACCATCACATTTTCCTGTAAGCTATATTCACAGATATATCATATTTGGTTTAAACATAACAAAAATTTCAATGTCTGAACGCTTATTTCACTATATAGGCAATCATTTTGCTCCAAAGGCCGAAAGTAGATCAAGAATAAAATAGTCACAAAACATAAAAAAACCAATGACAAAATTTCAGGGAAAGGCAATCAAGCCCTGCAAAATTCATAAATACCGATAAACATTTGTTTTCTGAGAATTGATGGTTTTCTTTCATTGAAACTCACTCTGTTCAAAGTCACCCTGGATCTCGGGGTGAGTTTGAACACCCATTTATCCACTGACACAGGCATATACATGATGTCTATCTCAAAATGCCGATGCACAGGTTAACTACATGCCAGTGGCCAACATTTCATCCCATGAAATACCACATAGATCTTATATATTTTTAAAGATAAGGGAATTGAGGTGAAAACTGTTCAAAGTCACCCCGTTCTACGGTACGGGGTTCTGAGCCAGTTGGGACAAAAGAAGCACCCTAATAGATAGATAGATAGATAGATAGATAGATAGATAGATAGATAGATAGATAGATAAAATGACAGATAAATTGACAGATAGATAGACATATTTTTAACGAGAAATAATGGAACGCTAGGTACTTATTTGTCAAATGAAGACATACAATTTTTAGTCGGCCTGAAGTTAATAACATGCATTTAGTATAACATGATACAAAGTTTTCATGCTCAGTGAGGCATTGACATCCGATAGATATTATCTACATAGTTACAGACTAACACAAGAATATTAAAAGGAATCTAAGTCAAAGTCATGGACATTTCCTATTTGGTTTTTTAACGGTTTTGTTATTGTGACCTGTAGGCAACAACATGTGCATTTTTTTTTTTAAATAATCAACTTTTTATAATTTTTCTTCCTCACGCGAAGAATTAAGATATAATTTCCCAACACACAATCTCTAGTCCATTTGCAAATGGCTGTTAACATGGTAGCTTAAGTTTCCAAGATTTCTTTTAGATTTCTTCTCAATTTCTTTTAGTTAAGGAAGTTTATCCCATTGAAAAGTATTGCGTTACCTTCAAATGTCTAACGTGATTTTGTGCTAAGTTCTCCATTATACTTTTCAATTGTTTGGCTTAAATACCTTTTTTCCTTTTAAATCATGTATGTGTGTGGTATATTGTAATTTTCATGCCTGAAATGTGCATTAATTTTTTAAGAAGAAAGAATTTGTATGTTGTTCATGTTACAGTTGAACGCTATCCCAATTTTGTCCCCAAAATATTTGTTCAAGTAAAGTAACGCAGGCTAAGCTGAGACCCTAACCAGGGGACACCTGTACTAATTAGCCCGCTCAGTTCTGACTTGCAAGATACCCAACTCTTAAGAGCCATGCAAAAGATCCCGCACATTGTATACTGTGTACGAGATGCCGTGGTCTAAGAGATGCCGTGGTCTAGTGGTTAAGGTGCTTGCCTGGTAACTGAGACGTTGCAGGTTCGAGTCCCGGCCATGGCATGGAGGAACTGAGCAGATCCTCCATAACTCTTTGCTTCACTCCACCCAGATGTAAATGGGTACAGGCAGTGATGGCGATTGTAGAGTGACTTAGCATTGTGGCGCCTTATACGGCTGCCTGGCTGCATACTCCCCGGGGAGATGAGAAAGGCTCATGCTTGAACAGGCCTGCCAAGGGTGTAATTGTACAGTCTGTTGAGATGGACTCTGTCTATGTAATGGACGTTAAAAAAATAAACATTTACATTTACATTTACTGCCCTCATCAACTCAATGTGTAAGTTCCATGGCCAGCAAGAGGTAGAGGTTCAATTTTCTTGTAGCAAACCCCTTTTACAATTGTCTTTAAAGATCTTCTCTTGTCTAAGAATAGCAAACCATTCATGTTTTCATATATTTCATAACTAATTAGAATATTATTACTTTTGACCATGAAGCTCAGTTTGTAGCACTCTGGGCTTCCCCTCGCTGGGTCTTGGGTTCGATCCCAGCTCTGGCCAGGTCACTGTGACGTTTGTTGGACAGCAGTGCCTGTCTCCATGCTGTGTCCTCCTCCAGTCATAATTAGCTTACCAAGACTAGTGCCTAATAGGGGATGTAACGCCCCATTCATTTTCCATCCCCATGTTTTTACTGTCATGATTTATATATTAATTTGCACTTTTCGATGTTATTTATCGTCAGCAGCAAACACATTATTTAAAACAAAATCAATTCAATATTTAATTTTCTTTCTCTCTATTTCAGACCAGCAGTTCATTCCGCCAATAGTGACTAAGAAGCGAGGGTCAACCGCCAGCCTGTCTCAGATAGAGGATGACCGAGGGTTTTACCCTGACCTGCGACCAACCAACTCTTCCACCAATCTCCACAGGTTGGAGACGAGCAGTGTGCGATCTGCTGGTGAGTTGGAAGAGATTTTTATAGACTTTTACATAATTTGTGCATAATATATTGTGTAATACATAGGGAAAGACCAGGGCTTAGAAATCACAGTCCAAAGTGATTGAGTCGTGGGGTCAGGAAGTTTTGGGAGGAGAAGTAGGTACAAAATTAGCTTGTGATAAACCAACAATATGATTGAGATAAGCCAGAAATATGATTGTGATAAACCAAAAACTTAAAATTTAAATGACTTACAGATATTTTCTTTTGCAAATTAACATATTCTTCTGACCTTGCAGCTTGTGCTACAGCTGTGTGTTATGATTTTTGCTCTGGACAGTGCTAGTCAAGTCAAGTCAACTTTATTGAATCCTAAAGAAGGATAATTGAATTAAGTCAAATAATTCACAAGAAAAATAAGATTTTAAACAGAGCTGAAGTGAGATGCGTCAGAGAGAACAGCTATAAGAGCTGCATGATAATGGATATTTAGTAAATCTTCAGAGTTATCCTAAAGCATCAAAACAATTCAATATGTGTGAATTAATTTCTTGACTTGTTTGATTTTGCAGGATCAGTGGGCCTCCATTCCCCCTCGGACGACAATATGTCTCCTCCTCACTACCCCCAGAGCAGTATCTCCCAAAGGGTTGCAACCCGGAAGAAGAACCGAGCTAACTCCATGAGGAAGGTCAGCACTGGTAGCGGCAAGCAGGTAAGACCTTGATTTATCTAATTACAGTTACGCGTATTTTCTGTATTAAAAGCATACCCCTTAATAAAAGCCTACCCCCCTTCACGAAGAACCAATTTTTATCAAAATTCCATCAAGATATGACTTTCTCCAAAGTTTTTAATGCAGAAAACTATTAATCGCCCATCTCATCATTACATCTGCCCACCTGGCGCCTAATGCAAACAATAGGGTTCTCTTGAAAGTGAGTGCTCCCCTTACTTCAGAGATGACCTATTTAGGGGGAAAAACATTATTTTGCCAATTGGGCCTGGTTTTAGGTCCAACTTTTTGTCGGCCTATATGTAATATAGGCACCGACTCTGTAATCAGGCTGTCACATTGTAGAAAGGATTTTTGTGACAGCATTTCTGTCAAAATCGCATTCGTTACACCCTATAATGTCATTCCACTTTCTTTAATGTACTATAACTAAGGTCCCGGTGGCCAAATTTGCGCTATAGATGGGTAAATAGATAGATAGATAGACAAATTGGTTAAATGTGCATGCTTCGTCAATGCACATTCATACATTTAACATGTTTAAATAGGATTATAGTGGCATTATATGTGCAATAGGAATTCTGTGCGAGTCAGCAGCCCCGTTTGTCACCAAATATGCTGCCAGATTTTAGAGAGGGACGGCTGCCTCTTCCCGTCCCCAGGTTTCTGTACCTATACCCCGAAATGACCTGTCATTGGTTTCCATGTCACATATCTGACCAGGATAATTGAGCAAAGGTCCACGACACATGCTATACCTATAATATTGGATGGCAATTTCAATTATCCTCTGCCACTATATTGGCGGCGGTTTCGATCAACCTTCACCTCCTTGCTTTGTCCTCGTAGTGTCCTAATTCGCCTACTACAGTGCAAGTCATTGAAATGTACAGAACTTACAGCTCAAATAATCCATTCATCCATGATTTCATTGCGACGAAGACTGTCATAAAGACTATTTAAACAAATGTGAATGTGACAATTTAATTTATCAACTGTGTGTAAATTAATTTTATTATTTATTACTAATGTCTTTTTCATGTAAAACTTGCTATTTCAATTCTGTCTAAACCATTGTAAATGCATATGAATAAATGTAATATATATTAAATTTTAGCCAGGATCAATTTGACTTACGATTCTTTCATTTTCACAGGAAAAGGATGTCCACCATCAGCTTGAGGTGTCCTTCCTTCTGGGGAAATTGAGCGAAATGGAATCAATGTGCAAGAAGTGTGCGGACAAAATGGACATCCATATTGGTGAGTTCAAGGATTTGTTTAATTTTGTTGGGTTGGACGGCTGTTTCAATCATCCTTCACCTCTATTCTAGGGATGTACCGATCCAGCACTAAAAAGGTATCGGCAACAAAATACTAGCATCGGTATCGGATCGGAAGTGACAAAGAAGTGTTGATGCATGCCTACAGTAATTGTCACGTCCTCCTGTCCTAATAATTATAGCCTACCTATTGCATAAATGAATGACGTAAAGCCCCATCATCCATCCATCAAGGATTTTTTTACTGGACAACTTTTCGTGGGACGAAGAATTTTAAGTGCTTTTACATAGTTGTTTTGACGGGGGGTGGAGTCAGAACTATTTCAGATTCAATTAAATCAATTGAAATGTTGCCATAAAATTTTTGTCCTCTATACATATTTGCATATGATTTCAATACGTTTCTCAAAAAATAAATAAATAAATAAATCTCTCTTGTGCGTAAATACATATTTCGCAATGCGTTCTTGTCTACAGAACTCTTTTAAATGTAACTCACAACAAATTCCTTTGACAGAATAAAAATTCACAAACTAAACTTTAGGAAAAAAAGTCTCTTTAGTTTAATTATTTCTTTTTTAGCTTTTTTTTTAAATATAGTGACAAGTCACATAATGGACTGTCCTGCATTTTTTTGGCAGCATTTCGGTTCCTTGTTGTGAGATAGAATGTTTCGCATAATAAGATATTTTATGTCTTAGACCTGTTTGTTCAGCTATTGAAGGATTCAGTTATACAAAACAAATTGTTTAAAAAAAGCAAAAACAGTAGGCAGCTAAAGAATTATAATCATGTTGGGACATATCAATCCAATACTATACAGTGCCGCCTGTAAATAAGTGAAAAGCGTGATATTGTCCCATTGCAATGCTAAACATCCTCAGCAAAACTGCTTGTTGAAGCATGAATTCTCCTCTGATGAGAGGAAAACATGAGGCTTCTGAGATAACAATGGCTGCCAATTTTCTTTGCTGTAGTTGGAGTTAGGTATGGGTCAAAGTCTTTGATAAGTAAGTGAAATGCAGAGCCAATACTAAATCATAGGGAATGGTGGTTTTTACAGGCGGCACTGTAACTACAACACAAGAATCCAAAATGTTAATGTTGTTCTGGAAATGTTGGCCGTGATCTAAAAGTTAAATTTTTTTTTCTCAAATAATTTGTGTGAAACTTTAATAAGAATATGAAAATTCAATGCAAGTGATCTAGGCCTCGTTCCAATTTTTAGTTAATTTCTTTTATCAATATTTGTGCCTGAGGGTGTAAGAATATAATTTCTAAAAATCTAAAGAAAAGTGTTATTAAAAAGAAAAAATTCCAAGAAAATTTTTTAAAATCACTAAATATTGTGGGCTATTGACCTTTCACATTTTTCATGATACTTGGAAAAATTGGCCGTCTTGGCGTCAATATCCCTAAATTACTCAAATAGACTACAGTTACATGCAGCCAAAGAAAGGTTTGGTTGCCAAAAAAAATAAATTACATTCTTCCCAAAAATATAGGCCTATGTCAAGAATGGTTATGTAGGCCTTATTTGATACTTTATGCAACAGGAAAGCTTTCAGTCAATGTAAATGTTAATAATGTTGTAAGAATAAAATGGAGTTTGTTGAATTTAGATGATGAGATTTGTAATGTAGTGTGGGAGCCTGTAAAAAACAATTTTTGAAGTATTTTTTCAAGTATGGTAACCAGAATAAGTAAGTTAAAGCAAATTTGGGTTTTAGGTTTTAGAGCATGGACACCACAGCATTTCCTGTTTCCAAAATCCAGGCTTATGTGGTCTCTGGCTTATTCACCCAAAATTCACCCAGAGAATCTACCCTAGACGATTCCCTCAGAGAGTCTGAATTATCATAGATTTACGTCACGAGCGTCATAGCCAATCAGCGTGCAGCATTTCTCTCCACTTCAAAACTTTACCGGCGATTTACGAGGCAACTATTCATTTCTCAGAGACGTATGACCTATCATATTAAAGGTCTCAGAGAGATCTATCTATCCATATGAACATCACACTTGTAACTGTTACTGAAATGTGCAGAATAGCCAAATCAGCCTCATTTGCATAACATGCTTGAAGGCCTGTTCATTGGTCAGTTTTGTGGGCGTGTCTGACTTATTCACTGAAGGCTTTGCTGAAGTGCCAAAATTAATCTGTTAGTCCATTTTATACTTTCAGATAAACTGCAGAGTGAAATGCTGAGACAGGACCTGGAGAATGAAGATGAATTGCTTCTGTCTTTAGCTGGACTAAAACAGGTTTGTAAAAAAGTCTTGAATTTCTGAATATAGCTATACTTACAGCCTTTCAGCTCTGTAGTAGTTTTAATTTAGTTATGTTAATTTTTAGACATCTTCTTTTCGAAAGATTTAAAATTTCTTTGATGTTCTTAGAAATCTGTTCATCTCCAAAGAAAGCGTGGCTGGTCTGCCATTCAAAGGCAAAGTGAATTATTGATATTTTCGTGTTTCGCCTTTTTATCTTGTATCAGTCTCTATGCTGGGCAAGTAAAAGATCCCTCATGTGGGGTAAATGAGTAACATGTTGAGACTCCCGCTCTCTCTCCCATCTCATCAATCAACCCTCGTGAGCGGGCTGCACTTACCATATCTATCTATCTATCTATCTTATCTGCTTTCGGCACGTAAGAACCAATAAGCGGAAAAATTTTAATAATCAAATTCTTTTGTGTGTAACTCTCATAATTTCAAATCCCATGTTATCAATCTCTCTAAGTTCTCTGCTTTGTTTAACAATAATCTTTGACCCTGATTGATGTCCAGCTTGAGCGTTTAAGTATCTAAAATTATCTATGATATGTATTTTTGATTGGCTTGTGTGTTACCCTTCAGGTGCGTGACGTTTTGAAAGGAATCCTGAAACCTGCGAACATCTTCCAGAACGATGAAATCCAGATTAGAGACAATCACTACAGGGACGAACCCTCGCTGTCCGACCTGACCCCCGGGTCGCAGCATTCTAAAGGATCGCCCCCTCAGTTACCCGACAGACAAAACCCTTACCAGTGCAGTAGCCAGGAGATGTCTAGCAGTCCCGATAGCTCTAGTCCAGAGTATCAAGATGGACGCCAAAAGGGCGGGCCCAATCAAGAGGAAGATCAACCAAAACAAGGCGATTTCTCGGCTAAATTAGCGGCGTTAAAGAACAAAACCGAAATAGAACTCAAAGAGGTCAAAATGAACAAGTACGCTAATCATGTGACCCCAGTAACCAACCGTTACCATGGTTACGGCCTCACCAGGGAGGAGGTCGACAACGGTTACTATGGAAACAACAGCCATCGCCGTAGCAACAGTGCCGGTAACCATGGGATGTTTGCCTCGAAACCCAATTATCATCCAAAAGTTGTTAGCGATGATCAAGATCCCAGAAGCCAAACTAATCGTTACGAGAATATGACGCGGTCAGCCGAAGCGTACCCTTATGAAAACTCGTATTAAGAAAAAGTGTAAATCAATTGGCAAAAAGTGATAGTTGAGTTAATTAAAAATTACTAGAGATTCAACAAAAATGTTATCAATATAAATATGTGGAAGCAAAGTGATCAAATGAATCTGTAACCACAAAAAATCAACTAATTAAAATATTGATGGTGATGTTACAAAATTTGAGTGAGTTAATAATTGTAACTTAACCAATCACAATGTTATTGTATATTTGCTGGTGCCCAAATGATCTTGTAGTATTTCTATAGAATTTCTTTATTCCATTAAGTCCCGTTAGGTAGAGAGTATAGAGATAATCCTGACTAATTATATTTCTGATAGTTTATCTATCTATAATAAGTTGAAAAGCTGGTTTTTCTCAGATTGGCCGCTATTGACAGTCCCGTAATATATATATATATGTCTTTGTATTCGATTTGAAAAGACTTGAATACTAGTCATAGTGTAGACCTATTACGGTAAGTGGACTATTTTAATATTTTAATGTAACTGATCATTCCTGATTTTAAATGGTGCAACATATTTTAATGATTGATATAATAAGGCTTCGTGATTGTAGAATGAATTTTAAGTGTTTTAGAAATTTTACCTTTTGTGTCAAGCACTGTAGAAAGTGTTAAAAAATTAGATAAGATAGAGGATAACTGAAATAAATCAGAAATACAGACAAAATATATAATATATAAAATAATATATGAAAGGGAATATTACCAAATTATTGGTAAACCAAGTAAAAATGAGGTGTGCATATAAACTTTTCAAGCCAGTAATTAATATTTTACTTGCAGGGTTTTTATTGTGAGAGTTCATTCCAAAAATTATTGTTAAAAAATCAGCCGAAAATAGTTCAAATATAATCAAATACAATTTCCAGTATGTTTGTCATGCATTTATTCTAGCTCACCTGATTATTTGTTTTTGAATTATATTTTCATGTAATTATGTAAATTAATTGAGTTACCATAAGACTATTAAATATCAGGACCGGTAAAATGTTAGAACAATCACCATGATATGCATTTACTGCATTTTGTACTTAATAATGATGTTACCTGCTTAATCTAATAACAATACACAATTTTAAAACAATTACGAACCATAATTATGAAATGCTACAATTTTCCATTAAATCATTTTGGATATTTACTTAATAAATAGATTAATTAATTTTAGCTGTATGCATTCCTGATTAAAAATATGAAAATTCCCAGAATTTAGTTGCAGCTCATAATTGTGATTAATTAAACCACATGGTATTTTGTATATAGAGAAAAATGTAAATTCAATTAATAATCATTTCCAGTGTGATATTTCAATTGAAGTGCAATATATTGTTGATTTGTTAATATATGAATTGAATTACAGTTGTAGATAGTATGGATTTGAATTTATTCCATTGAATTTAATTGTATTTTCAAGAATTTGAATGTAAATTTAATGTAACTATGTTACTTCGTAGAATTCTGTATCGTAAATCATTTGTGATAAATATGTGATGTCATAACTTTGCAATATATGTATCTGAACAAAACCAGTTAAAAAACCATTTTAAAAGTTATTTCAGAAATGTTACTATCGTTTTTAGCAAAACATCAAGACAAGATCTTGCCCTGTTTTCGGGACTTTTTATTGCATTAAGTATCAAAACTTACAAGTTATATTTTGTTTAAGGCAAAGCATTTATTTGTAGATACCATCTTTTTTTGTTGTTATATGTTAGAATCTGCACTACCAAAGTATTTGTAAATATTTTGTTGATTGTTATATAAGTTGTTTATGTACATTTTGTTGATATTTAGTTGGAATAATTGTTTTAATATGTTGCTGTGGTTGTTGTTGGTATACATTGCCATGGTAACTGTGGTTTAGTCCAAATTATGGTTCAAGTGGTGCCATAGCTTAACTGTGAGGAGAGATTGGTTGAATGGATGAAAAACTGGGAGACAAAAAAAACTGGAGACAAACAAACTGGGAGACAAACAAACTAAGAGAAAAACAAGCTGAGACACAAACAAACTGGGAGACAAACAAGCTGAGAGACAAACAAACTGAGAGACAAACAAACTGAGAGACAAACAAACTGGGAGACAAACAAACTGGGAGACAAACAAACTGAGAGACAAACTAACTGAGAGACAAACAAACTGAGAGACAAACAAACTGGGAGACAAACAAACTGAGAGACAAACAAACTGAGAGACAAACAAACTGAGAGACAAACAAACTGAGAGACAAACTAACTGAGAGACAAACTGACTAGGAGAAACAAAGAGGGAGACAGTCAACAGAGGAAACTGAGTAACAAGAAACCTGAAAAATCAAAGATTTGGCAGTATGTCACCTGGTGTGTTTTCACCCAGAATATTAATTATTCTCCAATATTGTCTTGCCCAGTTGTTTGACATCCTGTAAGTGATTAGGTTGTTACATCAACAGAACAAAAGAGACAACCAATCAGCAGACTGCGTAATAATCTGTTCAATAAACAGTCGCTTTAGGACTATTTTCTGGACTATAATTTGGACTTGAGCCATTTTTGTTATGATCTGGAAATGGAATGTAGTTTCAAATCTTGTGTATATTTAGTTTTGCATTTAAAATGCAACTCCCTATCATTAATAGAACATGGTCAAAACTTCTGAGTCAAATGAACAAAACCAGCATTGAGCAAAAATTAGTATAATATAACGCAAAACTTAATGGTCAGTTAATGTAGGTATTTTACTTATAAAAATGCCAAACTACTTTTATTACATGTAAGTAGTTTGACGTGATACTGTGTCTTTAGAATCTTAGCAAAGTAGTGTGTAGATAAGTGTGAAATTGCATCAAGTAGGAATTTAGAATTAGTCGTAGAATTAAAATAAATTTTATGCACTGTTGTATGTAAGCATGCAAGAAATCTCAAATTTGATAAAGCTGTTTTACTTTTGTTAAGCAATACACATGTATGTTGTTTTTGTGCAGAACATCTGATTTTACAATTGTTTTTAATGTTGAAAGTAATTGAATTTTACCCCTGTTGTGATCTTGCGTTTCTGAGAATTTGATATAATTGTTTCTTTCACATCCAGTTGTTAGTTCAATAAAAGCTATGGTATCATCCAATGCACAAGCTAATAATATATACACTCTGAATTCCTTCAAAAAGTTTCAGTGAAGCTAATGTATTTTACTATTTTTCGGGATTTCCTAGACGCATTTTACACATTCAAAAAGTTAATATATTTATTCCTTGCTCATTTCTGACTGTCCCAGTCTATTTTTTCTGCCAGTAAATTGAAATAGTGTAGTCTTTAAAAGCATTTTGTAGTATCTTAAAATCTACTGATTTATTTCTATGATACATTTTTCAAGTACGATAAAAGAGCATAAGCAAAAAATATTACGTGAGTGCAATTAATAGTAGGGTTATTATAATGTAGCTAGTTGTACATACATACTGATAATATACTAATGCCAAGCCTTAAATATTTATTCAACATAAGCATGATAGCTCATGATACATCAATGTCTGTACAGTATATCTTGAATGATATGGTCAATTGGTCAAATAGTCAAATATATATTTCACAATGTCTGTAGACCTAAATCCAACATTTTCTGTCAACTCATGCTTTTAAATTGTCCAACACATTGTAATTGTAATAGTTAGCATACATGTGATAGGTCTGTAGGGGAGACTGGGGTAATTTGATCTTGCAGGTCCCCGGGCAACAAATGGTTTATATAAACAGAACATCGTGAAATTACAATTTGGATGGTTGGTATGGCAACAGTTAACATGAAAAGACCAAAGTCACACGGATAGACATAATTTTGTACCCTATACACCTGGTTAAAATATTAAGCTAGACTTCACACCTCTGGCTTTGATAGTTATATAAAAAGTATATCCTTGAGGCATGTTTACTTACTTTTGTTGTTTTTGGAACTGTGGTAGGGGGAAGGGTTCCAGTTCTGGCCATTTCACATCGAACAACATTGGACAGCAGTTTCAATAATCATCCCCTTAGCTTACCAATTTCATAAATACAGGATATTAAGCCCACTCATCCACCCCCCATCTTTGGGACTTTTCCCCTGGATCAAATTACCCCGATGATCATCTTACCCCAGTCTCCCTAGGTCTGTGATATTGTAGCACACATATAAATATTATATATTATACTCTTATGTCAAATCTTGCTGAACTCAAACATTCTCATGACCTGTTACGAATCCCTGATTATGGTGCTGGCCACTCTAGTTAGCACTCCCTAAATCTGTTAGTGAATCATTAAACGTACAATTTTCTGTACTATTACCAGTGCATGTTAGAGTATTACGGTTTTTGTGACTTTTGGGGAGCAGGCTACAACATTTCACCACAGGTGTTCTAAACTGTTCTATTTGAGCACCGACCTCACTGCGACATGCCCGTGTGATCATGAGCAGGAAAATACTAATGGAAGTCACAATTAACAATTCAAATTTGGCATAAATATGTATACATATTTGTAGAATTAGAGCTATGAATTGTTCTCTGACCGGCGACTGCCCTATAATATGTTTATGTAATTCTTAACGGGTAGATCTGCTGTGCATATAATTTGGTTCTTCTCAGTATTAAATGAAGTTGAAGCAAAGTTGAAAGCTCCTTTATTTTGAACCGTTTATCATTGTCCATTGTCTGAATAAATGCCTTATGATTTTCTTAGTATCCTTCTGACAGTATTATTTATTTATACAATGGTAAATGATCAATATGAATGTTTTAGTCCTAGTGACTTTGAAAATAAATACTATATTTTTCAGTTTTTTTGACAAGAAGAATATCAGATAATGGTACAAAATAAATACTATATTTTTCAGTTTTTTTGACAAGAAGAATATCAGATGATGATACACTTGTCAGAAAATTCTAAAACGTGGTACTCCTACATGCACTGGTTTAACATATACCCCCATAGATTAGCATGAATCGTCTCATTCAATGCATGATATGCGACATGATATGACATCATGTCATATCACAAAGTTTATGAGTTGTGTCATAAATGATATGATATGATATAAAGACACTATTACATACTATTATATTTCTTTAAACTGAATGTATATAGAAACTATAATATATTCTTCGATGTGCAATGGTATTATACATAATGAACTATATATAAATATGATATGATATTGAAGTATGATGATATGATGTTGGTTATTATGTTATGATGATATGATAATGAAACATGATATGATATAATATTGATAATTAATATATGATGATATAATTATGATATTATAACGATATACAATCAGTGTTATATGTGTTACTGTGCGTGTGCTAGTAAATTTCAAGTAAATTTAATTATCGCTACATAAATTTAAAGCTTAATTCGCAATTTTTTTAGTGGGAGTGACGTTAGTAATGTAGAAGTATGTGATGTCAACTAGGATTTTTCTAGAATTTTAAGTGACTAAAATAATCTAGATGTTCCTTTGTCTCTTGATTAGTTCAATTGTCTCATATACATTAATTTAAGTGTCGAAATAAGTTACATTAGTACAAGCCAGGCAAAATTTAATACCAACTGTCAAATTCAGTTGGGTCTTGAATTCAGAAACCTCCAAGTAAAGTATGTTAATAAATATGTTTGAGCCGAAGCTCTATGAAAAATTTGTATAAATAATATTACATGTATCTACACATACTATATGTTACTGACATTAATTTTTAAATTGAAAAACCTCACCTGTGGCATGTTTATTGCCATTCAAACCAGTAGATTTCATTATTACTATCACCAACGCCAGTAATTCGTGATCATCGTGTTTTACACCAATGTGGAAAAACATGAGTAGAAAAACATTGTCAGAAATCACCAAATAAACAATATTATGATAACGACACCTTCATCTCATACTAAATTACATTCACTTATCATGATATTTTTCCACAAATTACAAATTTTGGTAAATTCAGTTTTCTCCGACAGTTTAGACATATATTAAACAAAAATCTTCCTGTATATATACAAAATCAATTCAATTGAATTTGTTCTGTCAGTGACAATGTTATGTACTAATTGTTTTGGATAAATAGTCATTTTGTTGTGTATCAACATTTTGTTCTTCTGCAGCTCAGCCAGACATTACCATGTAATGTCCTTAAACCATTCATTAACAGTGTTATGTCCCTATATACTTCGGAATATGTTATTCTGTCCATCAGTCTTAGACGTTAAATTTTATAAAATTTGTCCTTAAACCATTTGTGATGTTATGTTTCTGAAAGATTTGTCCTTTAACCCTTCATTTACAATGTTGTGTCTTTAAACATTTCATTCACTGTAATATTCTTGAATTTTTGTCCTTAAACCTTCCATTTATTTTATATCTGAAAGATTTGTCTTTAATAAAACCTTTACAATATTGTGTTTCTGAAAGATTTGTCCTTAAGCCTTTCATTTATTGTGGTATGTCTGAAAGGTTTGTCCTTAAACCTTCCATATACAATGTTATGTTTCTGAAAGTTTTGTCCTTAAACATTTCATTTACAATGTTATGTTTCTGAATTTGTCCTTGAACCTCTAATTTACTATGTTTTGTCTCCAGAAACATTGTTATGTATCCATACTGTTCGTCCTGGTACCATTCATTAATAGTGCTATGTCTGTACAAATATTTTGCCATGCAACAATGATTTGTTGTTCAGCCACACATAACAATGTCAATTATGCTTTCTTTAAAATTATGATTGCAGATATTTTTAATTGTCAAAAGTGCACAATTTGCAGGAGAATCACGTTTAAATAAATATTATACAGCTGATTGTAAAAGTATACTATAAGAGCATGATATGTCTCCACAAAACCTTTCAAGCCATACATTATACATTATATACATAGCGTTATCGTTTTAATAGTTCATAACTATTGCTTATTGCTTGTGCATCACAATGATCAACAAAGATCTGCTTCATTTGTCAATGTTAAAAGACAGCTTCAAATGTGAAGATTGAATATATAATGTTGATTTTTTTTGGTCAAAAGTCAAGATTGTGTTGAAACTTGACTTTCATGCTTGAACGTACAATGTGTGAAATAAAAGAAACAAACTGTTGAGTTATAAAACTAATTTATTGTGTTTGTCGTCAATTTATTTCAGTTAGTTTCTAACAAGTGAGATACTTGGTGAAGCATGCATATATTATGTAGGTTGTGGCTGAATGTTAAAACATTGGTCTTCTTTGAGGCTTTCACGTTCTGGAGCACATAAATTGTTGTTCAATTTCATATGTTATTCGTTGACAATCCAGCTGGATGGGATCCGCCCAGCTGGTAGGGTTGTTCAAGAGGCCTGTTCAGCTGGTGGGACTGTTCATGAGGCCTGTTCAGCTGGTAGCATTGTTCTTGGGTCTATAAGCTGAAAAAAAAAAATCAAATTTTAGAGGACAATCAGCTTAGAAAATCTATAAATAATTTCCCACTGAGTAAACTCAAAACCCCTCCCCCCCTCTGAATGGTCACCCCCTGAGCTAGCACAAATATACACACAAAGTTCTTTCGGTCTTTGACTGCTAATTTTATCATGTCGAGTTCTCTCACCAGGGGCTTGGTGAGCAAGTCTGTTATGCTGTGTCTATAAATAGCACTACCTCACACCCCAGCTCAGATCCTGCCTGTGTGAAGCTAACCCAACACCTTAGCCACTGGTTGCAATCTTTGGCTGAACCCTCTTAGTTGCTGGTGCTAAGCTAAACACATGATAATCTGATGAAATTTCATAGGCCAAGCTGGGCAAGACAGTTGCCAGTTGGGTAGAACTGCTGGCTGGCAATGAGGCAAGTGGCTGTCATTTGAGTAATTGGCTATCTGCCTTAGAAAACAAGAAAAGCTGCATATGTGAACAGACATCCAGGAAGAAAAAACAACCAAAACAAATATTTTATAGCCCCAAATAAATCAGACACAGCCAAAAGTAAAGCTATGCCAAGAAATTTGTCTTAATGCATGTAAGTTCTCATGAAAATGTAATGTTTTACAAAGTCTAGGTTTTCAGTCTGGCTAAAACCCATCTTTCCCACACTGTTTAAACCAACAGACATGATATGAGGCCTGCCCAAGGACATAAGTCAAAATTTGACATTTTCACATAAATGCTAAATTGTGTGGATAGGCCTAAGTATAGAATAAGCACTGCAGCGATGGAAGTGGGGGGGGGAGCTCAGGGGAGCTCAGGGGAGCCGAGCTCCCTTGATAAAAAAACAGTGGGAGCTATGACCTGCTATATACACTAGCAATTGCGCAGCGTACGAATTACGTACGTAAATTCTACGTACGAAACTCACAAAAAAGAGCCGATCCGTAGAACATAAGTACGTTTTCGTACGAATTTCATACAAATTCATAAAAATCTTACACAGGCGCTTTTCAGTTACTTTGGCCATTTTATTGCAATATGGTTATCATAAACAGTTTAAGATTAGACCTTGCATTGGCATATGTGAAAAAAAATCAGCAAAAAAATCAAGTTAATGCCCCAAAAACCAACTTTATACGTATGAAATCCACACGAAAATTTACGTATGTTTTACGTACGTAAATTTTCGTACGTAATTCATACATGAAAACAACTGATTTACGTACGAAATACGCAAGAAAGAGCAACGTACGTTTTACGTACGCTGCACAATTGGCCATGTAGCTCCTCCAATCATCAGTGGTAAATATATAATTATCATGGTCACTTTTCATTCCTTCAGGTATTATTAGCCAAAATATTATAATAGTCTGGTTTCTGAATTTTTTTCTCCTTTTGAAAATTGGGAATGGCACGCCGCTGCCGCACCAACCAAGAGCTCCCTCGACTACTGACTGAATAAGTCCATACGAGTTCCAGTTGAGACCAGGCCATGCTGGTCAGCTTTTTTTTATTTTTTGGCTCCTAATCAATAACTTTTTTCAATATCTGTAAAATCTATTACAGACTGACAGCTTAACATTTACCTTATAAATGAAGTGTATCTACATTGCACAATTTAGGAGAAAAATAAGACTAAAAATGTTTTTTAATGATCCAACCTGATCCAGCTCAGACAGCTGAAGAAGCCCATGGGAGATGGGTGAAAGCTCCTGGTGAATCGAAAGTTAGACCTGTGTGCCATGACTTCAAACCCAAAATGAACTTCCAAAGGTGAGAATTAAGATTACCTAGTTGGAGTTGGTAACTTGTTTTCATAGCATTGAAAGTAGAGGAAAGGACCTCACAAATTGCTTGTGAGTAATTGACAATATCATGGCATGGGTAGGGATATGACCTCACAGGAACATTTCAGTCAAATTCTGTAAGCGCTTGACATTCGTCGATTGTAATAATATCACCTTGGGTGTAGAGTACATTTCGACATGAAAAATCCAAGATGGCATCCAAGATGGCCACCAAAAACAATACTAACCAGTATCTCGACTGGAGGTTAACGATCGATCTATCCAGTAGTAGCAACAGAATGCCACACAATTGTAATTTATGCTAATGACTCTAATTACTGTCATTATGAATTTGAATGATTGGCTTTTTTTTACAAATTGCAAAATGCAGCAGGTTCATTAATTAAAAATATAGATTTTTTTACAGTAATAATCTGCAGTTTTACTGCATTTCAGCCATTTTGGGGAATTTCCATGGACATGATAAAGCATTACAATACTCATGTAACAATAGCCATACTTCAGAGGCACAATGCTAATTTGAATAGCCATCATGGACTAAATTCAACTAAAATGCATAATTTATGAGCAATAAATATATAATGAACAATTTATCAACTGGCACATGCATAACTGAAGACATAATGATCGAAGATGTCACCCATGTGTGACTCTGTGCATTGAACCATACATTATTCAACACACGCACAATTCCATGTTCGCCTAAAAACTTCAATATCTATTCAAATACTATGGCGAGCAAGAAAGAACTTGTTACATTCAGTTTGAAACGTTGGAACATGTTCTGAAATCGGTCAGGTAAGTTACGACACTTCACAAAATAAAAATTATATACCAGAAAATATTGCGCTTTTTTACCACCAATGATTTTTCAAGTTATTATGTTGTAAATGGGGGTCATTATGTCATGATATTCAGTTTTTTGTCAGTCAACACAGATACTTGTTTTGACATGCAACACAGTATTAAACTGTATCATGCAAATGCAATATTGATTTTTCTTTTGCGCCTGAGCAAATATATGTAGTTTTTAACAGGGGCAAAAATTCAGTTCAAATGGAAGTGTCTCAAGGTTATCCCAGCACAAAATTTTAATACTCTTTTTGTATCTATATATCCTGGTCACAAAGCACACCAGAACTATATATCCTTCAGAAATATAAAAAGGTATTGATGGATGGATGATTGGGGTTTTATGTCCTTTATTTATGCACTTGGTAGGCCGATTTATTAGGACATGAGGAGGACACAGCAATGAGGCGATGGATAATTGAAACTGCCGTCCAACATAGGCCCAGGGACTCTGTCTGAGCAGAAGTTAGAACTTGGAGAGTATGATGAGGAGCTTTGAACATGTAGTCTCAGTAGCCTTAAAATGTGAACATCAGAGAGAGTATGACAAGGAACTTTGAACATGTAGTCTCAGCAGCCTTAAAATGTGAACATAAGAGAGAGTATGACAAGGAGCTTTGAACATGTAGTCTCAGCAGCCTTAAAATGTGCACATCAGAGAGAGTATGACAAGGAACTTTGAACATGTAGTCTCAGCAGCCTTAAAATGTGAACATCAGAGAGAGTATGATGGGGAGCTTTAAACATTTAGTCTCAGTAGCTTTTTTAAAAAATGTGAACATCAGACAGAGTATGACAAGGCGCTTTGAACATGTAGTCTCAGCAGCCTTAAAATGTGAAAATCAGAGAGAGCATGATCAGGAGCTTTTAAAATGTAGTCTCAGCAGTTTTAAAATGTGTCCATCAGAGAGAGCATGATGAGGAGCTTTGAAAATGTAGTCTCAGCAGCCTTAAAATGTGTCTATCAGAGAGAGTATGATGAGGAGCTTTGAACATGTAGTCTCAGCAGCCTTAAAATGTGTACATCAGAGAGAGTATGATGAGGAGCTTTGAACATGTAGTCTCAGCAGCCTTAAAATGTGTACATCAGAGAGAGTATGATGAGGAGCTTTGAGAATGTAGTCTCAGCAGCTTTAAAATGTGCACATCAGAGAGAGCATGATGAGGAGCTTTGAGAATGTAGTCTCAGTAGCTTTAAAATGTGCACATCAGAGAGAGCATGATGAGGAGCTTTGAGAATGTAGTCTCAGCAGCTTTAAAAGGTACACATCAGAGAGTGCATGATGAGTAGCTTTGAACATGTAGTCTCAGTAGTCTTAAAATGTAAACATCAGAGAGAGTATGATGAGGAGCTTTGAACATGCAGTCTCAGCAGTCTTAAAATGTAAACATCAGAGAGAGTATGATGAGGAGCTTTGAGAATGTAGTCTCAGCAGCCTTAAAATGTGCACATCAGAGAGAGCATGATGAGGAGCTTTGAGAATGTAGTCTCAGTAGCTTTAAAATTTGCACATCAGAGAGAGCATGATGAGGAGCTTTGAGAATGTAGTCTCAGCAGCTTTAAAATGTGCACATCAGAGAGCGCATGATGAGGAGCTTTGAACATGTAGTCTCAGCAGTCTTAAAATGTAAACATCAGAGAGAGTATGACAAGGAACTTTGAACATGTAGTCTCAGCAGCCTTAAAATGTGAACATCAGAGAGAGTATGATGGGGAGCTTTAAACATTTAGTCTCAGTAGCTTTTTTAAAAAATGTGAACATCAGACAGAGTATGACAAGGCGCTTTGAACATGTAGTCTCAGCAGCCTTAAAATGTGAAAATCAGAGAGAGCATGATCAGGAGCTTTTAAAATGTAGTCTCAGCAGTTTTAAAATGTGTCCATCAGAGAGAGCATGATGAGGAGCTTTGAAAATGTAGTCTCAGCAGCCTTAAAATGTGTCTATCAGAGAGAGTATGATGAGGAGCTTTGAACATGTAGTCTCAGCAGCCTTAAAATGTGTACATCAGAGAGAGTATGATGAGGAGCTTTGAACGTGTAGTCTCAGCAGCCTTAAAATGTAAACATCAGAGAGAGTATGATGAGGAGCTTTGAGAATGTAGTCTCAGCAGCTTTAAAATGTGCACATCAGAGAGAGCATGATGAGGAGCTTTGAGAATGTAGTCTCAGTAGCTTTAAAATGTGCACATCAGAGAGAGCATGATGAGGAGCTTTGAGAATGTAGTCTCAGCAGCTTTAAAATTTGCACATCAGAGAGTGCATGATGAGTAGCTTTGAACATGTAGTCTCAGTAGTCTTAAAATGTAAACATCAGAGAGAGTATGATGAGGAGCTTTGAACATGTAGTCTCAGTAGTCTTAAAATGTAAACATCAGAGAGAGTATGATGAGGAGCTTTGAACATGTAGTCTCAGTAGTCTTAAAATGTGAACATCAGAGAGAGCATGATGGAACTTTGAAAATGTAGTCTCAACAGCCTTAAAATGTGTCCATCAGAGAGAGCATGATGAGGAGCTTTGAACATGTAGTCTCAGCAGCTTTAAAATGTGCACATCAGAGAGAGCATGATGAGGAGCTTTGAACATGTAGTCTCAGCAGCTTTAAAATTTGAACATCAGAGAGAGCATGATGAGGAGCTTTGAGAATGTAGTCTCAGCAGCTTTAAAATTTGAACATCAGAGAGAGCATGATCAGGAGCTTTGAGAATGTAGTCTCAGCAGTCTTAAAATTTGAACATCAGAGAGAGCATGATGAGGAGCTTTGAGAATGTAGTCTCAGCAGCTTTAAAATTTACACATCAGAGAGAGCATGATGAGGAGCTTTGAGAATGTAGTCTCAGCAGCTTTAAAATGTACACATCAGAGAGAGCATGATGAGGAGCTTTGAACATTTCGTCTCAGTAGTCTTAAAATGTAAACATCAGAGAGAGTATGATGAGGAGCTTTGAGAATGTAGTCTCAGCAGCTTTAAAATGTGCACATCAGAGAGAGCATGATGAGGAGCTTTGAGAATGTAGTCTCAGCAGCTTTAAAATGTGCACATCAGAGAGAGCATGATGAGGAGCTTTGAGAATGTAGTCTCAGCAGCTTTAAAATTTGAACATCAGAGAGAGCGTGATGAGGAGCTTTGAGAATGTAGTCTCAGCAGCTTTAAAATTTGCACATCAGAGAGAGCATGATGAGGAGCTTTGAGAATGTAGTCTCAGCAGCTTTAAAATGTGCACATCAGAGAGAGTATGACAAGGAACTTTGAACATGTAGTCTCAGTAGTCTTAAAATGTACACATCAGAGAGAGCATGATGAGGAGCTTTGAACATGTAGTCTCAGTAGTCTTAAAATGTACACATCAGAGAGAGCATGATGAGGAGCTTTGAACATGTAGTCTCAGTAGTCTTAAAATGTACACATCAGAGAGAGCATGATGAGGAGCTTTGAGAATGTAGTCTCAGTAGTCTTAAAATGTGCACATCAGAGAGAGCATGATGAGGAGCTTTGAGAATGTAGTCTCAGCAGCTTTAAAATTTGCACATCAGAGAGAGCATGATGAGGAGCTTTGAGAATGTAGTCTCAGCAGCTTTAAAATTTGCACATCAGAGAGTGCATGATGAGGAGCTTTGAGAATGTAGTCTCAGCAGCTTTAAAATTTGCACATCAGAGAGTGCATGATGAGGAGCTTTGAGAATGTAGTCTCAGCAGCTTTAAAATGTGCACATCAGAGAGAGCATGATGAGGAGCTTTGAACATTTCGTCTCAGTAGTCTTAAAATGTAAATATCAGAGAGAGTATGATGAGGAGCTTTGAACATGTAGTCTCAGCAGCCTTAAAATGTACACATCAGAGAGAGTATGATGAGGAGCTTTGAACATGTAGTCTCAGCAGCCTTAAAATGTGTACATCAGAGAGAGCATGATGAGGAGCTTTGAACATGTAGTCTCAGTAGTCTTAAAATGTAAACATCAGAGAGAGTATGATGAGGAGCTTTGAGAATGTAGTCTCAGCAGCTTTAAAATGTGCACATCAGAGAGAGCATGATGAGGAGCTTTGAGAATGTAGTCTCAGCAGTCTTAAAATGTGCACATCAGAGAGAGCATGATGAGGAGCTTTGAGAATGTAGTCTCAGCAGCTTTAAAATGTGAACATCAGAGAGAGCATGATGAGGAGCTTTGAGAATGTAGTCTCAGCAGCTTTAAAATGTGAACATCAGAGAGAGTATGATGAGGAGCTTTGAACATGTAGTCTCAGCAGCCTTAAAATGTGAACATCAGAGAGAGCATGATGAGGAGCTTTGAACATTTAGTCTCAGTAGCCTTAAAATGTGCACATCAGA
The DNA here is from genome assembly GCA_026936325.1 of Platynereis dumerilii. NCBI lineage: Eukaryota > Metazoa > Annelida > Polychaeta > Phyllodocida > Nereididae > Platynereis > Platynereis dumerilii. The sequence continues at coordinate 2,581,973 of JAPTHN010000049.1, read as the reverse complement.
GAGAGCATGATGAGTAGCTTTGAACATGTAGTCTCAGTAGTCTTAAAATGTACACATCAGAGAGTGCATGATGAGTAGCTTTGAACATGTAGTCTCAGTAGCCTTAAAATGTACACATCAGAGAGTGCATGATGAGGAGCTTTGAACATGTAGTCTCAGCAGCCTTAAAATGTACACATCAGAGAGAGCATGATGAGTAGCTTTGAACATGTAGTCTCAGTAGTCTTAAAATGTACACATCAGAGAGTGCATGATGAGTAGCTTTGAACATGTAGTCTCAGTAGCCTTAAAATGTACACATCAGAGAGTGCATGATGAGGAGCTTTGAACATGTAGTCTCAGTAGCCTTAAAATGTACACATCAGAGAGAGCATGATGAGGAGCTTTGAGAATGTAGTCTCAGTAGCCTTAAAATGTACACATCAGAGAGTGCATGATGAGTAGCTTTGAACATGTAGTCTCAGTAGCCTTAAAATGTACACATCAGAGAGTGCATGATGAGTAGCTTTGAACATGTAGTCTCAGTAGCCTTAAAATTTGCACATCAGAGAGAGCATGATGAGGAGCTTTGAGAATGTAGTCTCAGCAGCTCTAAAATTTGCACATCAGAGAGAGCATGATGAGGAGCTTTGGACATGTAGTCTCAGTAGTCTTAAAATGTACACATCAGAGAGTGCATGATGAGTAGCTTTGAACATGTAGTCTCAGTAGCCTTAAAATGTACACATCAGAGAGTGCATGATGAGTAGCTTTGAACATGTAGTCTCAGTAGCCTTAAAATGTACACATCAGAGAGAGCATGATGAGTAGCTTTGAACATGTAGTCTCAGTAGCCTTAAAATTTGCACATCAGAGAGAGCATGATGAGGAGCTTTGGACATGTAGTCTCAGTAGTCTTAAAATGTACACATCAGAGAGTGCATGATGAGTAGCTTTGAACATGTAGTCTCAGTAGCCTTAAAATGTGCACATCAGAGAGAGCATGATGAGGAGCTTTGAGAATGTAGTCTCAGCAGCTCTAAAATGTGCACATCAGAGAGAGCATGATGAGGAGCTTTGAGAATGTAGTCTCAGTAGTCTTAAAATGTACACATCAGAGAGTGCATGATGAGTAGCTTTGAACATGTAGTCTCAGTAGCCTTAAAATGTACACATCAGAGAGTGCATGATGAGGAGCTTTGAACATGTAGTCTCAGTAGCCTTAAAATGTACACATCAGAGAGAGCATGATGAGGAGCTTTGAACATGTAGTCTCAGTAGCCTTAAAATGTACACATCAGAGAGTGCATGATGAGTAGCTTTGAACATGTAGTCTCAGTAGCCTTAAAATGTACACATCAGAGAGTGCATGATGAGTAGCTTTGAACATGTAGTCTCAGTAGCCTTAAAATGTACACATCAGAGAGAGCATGATGAGGAGCTTTGAGAATGTAGTCTCAGCAGCCTTAAAATGTACACATCAGAGAGAGCATGATGAGGAGCTTTGAGAATGTAGTCTCAGCAGCCTTGAAAAGTGAACATCTGCGAATGTTGCATGTGCACGTAAAGATTGAAAACGTAGTCTAATGTCATTAGACACCCTTGCTAGCCCGGTAAGTCTGTTCTCTGTATAATAGTGGTGAGGGAAGCCTCAGAAGCTGCCCTTGCTGAATTTAATGATGGGCCACTGAGCAACCTACATCGTAACTACACCCCAACCCAATAAAATAAACAATGGAATCTGTTACCTGTGGTGCATGCATGTTGCCAATGACTGCAGCAACTTGACAGAAAAATTTTTGAGGACCACGTATTCTCTGATTGTGTAAATAAACTAAAATAAAAATTGATGAAGATTTTCATCTAAAATTACCCAAGAAAAATCATCACCATTCAGGCAAAATTATCTTTAAAAATCTATGTTACTGTCAAAAGATGACTTCCACCAAAAATACAAACATTTTCCAAGAATCATCAAGTGAATTGGCAGTTATTAATTTTTTTTTTTTGTGTAATTCAAGACGCGCAATTTTATGAGATTTCAATGTGGTGGTTATACAACATTTGAAAAAGCATGTTGTGCTAAAAATCATTTATATGCTCAAGTCAGGCATGAACATAACCATACCATCAAAAAAATGAATAGGAAATTTTTCAAAAAACCGCCTTCATTTGAAATTTAAAAGAAATAGATTACACAAAAAAAAAAAAAAAATTTTTTAAATTGTAGACAAATAATGAATATTTATAATGAAACCTTCAAAAATGACTCAGAAATTAAATTACAAAAAAAAAGACTTTTGACCGGTCAATAAAGAAATAGATTGCACAAATAAAAAGATTTTAAAAATTGCAGACAAATCTGAACATAACCAAACCGTCAAAAATGAATAATACATTTTTCAGAAAGTTTGAAACTGACTTTTGACAGGTCAATAAAGAAATAGATTACACAACAAAAAAAAGATTTTAAAAATTGCAGTAAAACAGAATGTAACTTTTAAACAATCTGACTTTCTGTGTATCACCACCGTATTGCTAGTTTTTAAAATAACAATGATCTGTGGCATTTGGTTGATTTTATACAATATATCAGAAAAAATCCAAACAAAAACTCTCACATACGTGGTCGAACAGGTCTCACTCAGGCCACCCCTCCCAAAATTTACCGACCACCCGCCTAACTACTCCCAACCCCACCCCACCACTCCCAACCCCACTCCCAACCACTCCCAACCCCACCCCACCACTCCCCACCACTCCCCACCACTCCCCACCACTCCCCACCACTCCCCACCACTCTCCCAATGTTACAAGAACACATTCAAAAACATGATATATTAACCATTTTCAAAATTTTAATTCAGTTAAAGAACGTAACAAAAAAAATTCCATCAGAGGAACAATCCTCCTGCCAGACAAGCTACGAAACTTTGTAAGTCAGAATATTACTACAATTATCAGGACTGGATTGGGCATCCTGGACATAGGCCTACTAAAAACCAGAACCGCAAGTGGTTTAAACGCTCATCTGTTAATTGTGAAATCTATCAATGTGTGCCAGATTATCACCCACAGGCCAATACCTGAAGCTAATTTTATAACCCTAAGCGATATATTAAGGCTACAAAGGGCAGTTCAAGAATGAAGAAATATGGCTGCCAAAACACTGTGTACCGTTTGCTATATGCGAAGCGACCTAGTTAATCATAAAATCTTAAATTTTAGACCAGAAACCAATATAATAACAATATAACATAGCCAGTATGCCGTATTTATGTATCAGAAATCTTGAAGTGAAATTAAAAGCTTTAAATATTTAGCAATCAAAAGATTTTGTGATTCTAGTAAAAAATACACTAAAATTTACTAAAACTGCCTAATCTCCCAGAAAACTTAACTGATTGATTCCAAAGTTTGTATGAGTATTTTGTATTCTACTAGAAAATGCCCATTAGTGGAAAAAGTTTGACAATGCATTATTGTGAAGTGACGCTGCATGGCTATGTGGTCATGTTAAAATAAGGGAATATTTTAGGAAGACATGGTGTTTAGAGTGAAGTGCAGGCATTTAGAAAGTGGCTAATTGTTGACATGTTTGTGTAGATGTGAAGCAGATATTAGCTGGAGGCCTGCCTGTTGCGTAAGGTTCGGGCTGGCTCCAGGCAAAAACAGATGAACATAAGTGCTGCCATCTGTGGGAAAATGGTTATGAGAAGTGGCTCCCTCTGGGGAGGAGTAAAATATGAGAATATGCTGTTTCATGCACTCCTGGTGGAAGATTGGTGGCGGAGTTGGCAAAGGGAAATAAGAGAGGAGTTAGATAGTTGTGGGCTGCCATCTGAAATCTGAGTGCCAAAAAGTAGGATAGGTGGATAGCATGGGTGAGTGACATGCGTGTGGCAGGCGTTTATGGCTGGCAAATGGGGTGGTCATGTGACCTGAGTTTTAACTCAAATGTTAGTGGGGATAAGACAGCATACTGGCTATATGGCAACGTTTGTCGCTTGCTCTATATATGAAAACAAGCAAAATGTAAACAAAGAAAATCTTAATTGGGTCACTTGGTTGGTACACAGTGAAAATTACCACAATGAAGGATTTATCAACATTTTCCTAATCCATGCCCACAGGCCAATAACTGTACCTAATTTCATAACTAAATAGCAAGCTCACAATGGGCAGTTAAAGGATGTCAGCAATTTTGAAGTGGCCATTTTGGTGGCCATCTTGGATTACTCAACATGTTCCCGATTCATACCCACAGGCAAATACCTGTACCAAATTTCATAACTCTAAGCGAAATATTGAGATTACAATGAGCAGTTCAAGAAATGAAGAAAGATGGCTGCCAAAATGGCCGCCATCTTGGATTTCTCAACTTGTTCCCGATCCATACCCATAGCCCCATACCTGTACCAAATTTCATAACTGTAAGTGAAATATTAAGGTCACAATGGGCAGTTCAAGAATGAAGAAAGATGGCTGCCAAAAAGGCCACCATAAAATGCTGCCGTCTTGGATTTCGTGACATGTTCCTGATCCATACCCACAGGCCCATACCTGTACCAAATTTCTTAATTGTAAGTGAAATATTAAGGTCACAATAGGCAGTTCAAGAATGAAGAAAGATGGCTGCCAAAATGGCCACCATAAAATAGCAGCCATCTTGGATTTCTCGACTTGTTCCCGATCCACACCCATAGCCCAATAGCCTACCTGTACCAAATTTCATAACTCTTAAGTGGAAAACTAAGGTCACAAATGGACACTTACACAAACCTTAACCGGGACAATGCCGACGCCGATGATCAAGTGACGACAATAGCTCTTCGTTTTCAAAGAAAACAGACAAGCTAAAAAGGTTACTTGATCAAAATTACACTCCGCCCTAGGAAGATTAGCAATACTGATGATTTTGAGGTCTGCCGAAAGGCAATCGCATGTTAAACTTCAACAGCTTTGTGGCACCTATAAATATTAATCGATTTTGTTGAATTTTTTTACACAATACCTTCTATCCACATAAGATCAGAATGCAAGACGCAAATCAGAGATATTCTGAAGGAAGTGTTTTTGGACCACCCTAAAGAGCCCTCAACATTTTTTTTTTAATTCTGAATCACCTGGAGTAGAGACACATTTATGAAATACAGATCTTCAATTTCTCATCTATGCACACACTGTATAGAACACATGCATATGAGTATTGGCTGACCAGTCATGTGGACTTTATTACTATTTACCAGACAAACATAAGATGTGTTTTGTGGCCAGCACATGTCTCATTTTCACTATAATGGTGTATATTTTGGACACTGTTTGATAGCAAATAAATTTGCAGATGGCCTACTGAAAGGATAGAAGAATACCTGAATGACAAAGAAGTTTGACCCACGATCATGTCCAATTTAGGTCCCTGAAAAAATTCAATTTAGAACCCTTAGAAGGTTTAATTCAGAAGCCTCAGAAGGTTCAATTCAAAACCTTTAGATGGCTTTTTATTGTCTGTGAAGACCTAGTGGGTATCTGTCTCTGTTCGGGACTGACAAGTGGCAGCAGAATGCTGACAGTCCCTGGAAAATCAAATTGGGTCAACAATAATTTGATCGTTTTGGACAGATCACAAGATCAGGTCGCACAACAGCTGTCCATATTACTACGCCAAACTACTTTCACAAAGCACGGTTGCTGGCAAAGATCCAGTCCACTGCTTTGAATGAAAATGTTTGGAAATCATGAGACAAAAAGAAAGTTTTGAAACTTTAGCATAAACTTTGCCTGTGAAAGGGATGATTTTACTCATCAGAAGTTTGGTGGTATTCAATCTACTTATGCCATTTAGTGCATGTTAAATTGTGGTCAGAAAAGTGTCCAAAAAGAATGCTCTCTCACTTATTCACGTGTCCATACAAAGCCAATGTTCTTGCTTTGTTATATCAAAAATGCTCATTTGTATTTATTTTTTTGTATTTATTTTTTTGTACTTTCTGGAGATTTATTAACTAGGACAACAATATAATTTACAATTTCATAAAGCCATGTAACACTCAACAAAATGTCTTGTCCATGCCACAAGTGGCCCCCTCTATACTGGCATTATATGTGAGCTACAGGGTGAGGAAGCAAATTTTTCAAAATTTGGAATATTTCAAACTTCAGTTGAAATGAAAGGTTTTGTTAATTCATAACAAATTAATATTTGCAGGCCTTAGAAACAGAACAAAAACGATTCTTTTTCTGAAGTTTGACTTGTATTATCTCCAATCAAAAGTTCAATATGGCCGTCTAAACTTGGTGATGCTTTGAAAAAAAGCACCTTCATACAACAACATTGTGGTGACAGGTCTTGTTGACCAACTATTCTATGATGCCCTACACGGAAAAGTAAGGGGAATTTAATAAGGTCCGAGCTAGAGAAGGGCCAGAAGTTGGCCGACCAGAAATCTCTGAAATTTCTTTAAGTAGAAATCCTGAACTTTCTTCGCCATAAGGCATGGGGAACCATCCTGAGTCTGCCTATAGTTACCATTGGGGTAATTCATATCCAGCCTTGGCAAAACATGACATCACTGGACCTAGTAGCATGCATCAGGTCCGTTCCCCTTTACTCACATGAAAAAGAAATAAAGCATAATTTTTCTATCGGACGTCACAACTCCCAAAACCATTGCCTGAGTTGGATACTTTGTCCCTGAATGTCCCATCGACATCTTCTATTGATATGACATAGAATTTGTCATTTCTTTTGTTGACAATAGAATACACAACAAAACGTTTATAGTTTGAAAAACAAAATTGAATATTGAGCAATGCTTCCTAATGTAGCCCTTCATTTTTTCACCATTTCTATCTTCTGGCCTTCATGGAATCAGCCGAAAGGTGTCTTTTGGGTCCTGACATATGATTTCAAGCCAAAATCATTTTGCATAGCCGCCCTGGCAGCCTTGAGGTCCACCTGAAGCTCTTTAACCACCTCTCTCATGGAGTTTTGTCATCAGTGACTCCAGGAATGCTCCATTCCTCACTTAATTCTCTCCAGAAACTCCCAGACTTCCCTCTTATTCCTTTCCCATCATTGATTGCCTTCATGATATTGTATTCCGGTCGTGAGGTCACTCTGACTATGTCAGGGATATCTTTAGTCCATTTGGCACGAAGCAAATCCGACCACCTCTTCCTTTTTGTCTCCTGAGGAGTCATTTTTAGTCACAGCTCATTCTAACCTTCCACAGGTATGGCTGATACTTTAATGATTATGCTGTATTGTTTTCACAATTTTCCTGTAGATGTGAGATGCTTTTTTAGCACAAGGAAGTTCATGGAAATTTTGTGTTCCCCACCCTGTACAATGTATACATCCCCCATGATAAAAAATATTTCCAACTTATTTTTGGTATTTACAAGCTGTCTGCTTAAAATTGAAGCGAACCAAAGTCAGATAGACGCTTACATAGTTTTTGGAAATAAACTAGACCATCACTAGATGATGGAACGTTCCTGGTTTCTTCCAGACAGTCCTGGTTTCTTCCAGAGATTGAAATTCTGTTGACCGCTCACAGGAGCTTGTGAATTTTGCACCCTAGGTGGCAGCAAATAGCGGTCAACTTGTAGACAGAGTGGGTATGGTGTAATTTTGAGATATACTGCAGAAGTCAAAGAGAGTCGAAGAGAGAATGTAGGAATACTTTGAACCGGACAGTTTCTTTTCAGCCATCACATGAATTCATTGAAGAATACTTTGTATAAGTCATTTTTTAATTAAGGTACAATACTGAAATAGATTTGCCTCGGTGGCCTTGAATATTGCCCGCCTTCAAAACTGCACGCCGGACAGACAGAATTTTCCCCAAGTAACTACAATACCTGATGGCTAAACACATTGCTGAGGGTAAAGAAGTTGAAAAAAGATTATGCACAATTTTTCATTGTCTGTTAAAAAAAGACTCGTGTAAAGTCATGTAGAAACAATTTTTCGACACTAACCAAGATAACACACATCGAAAAAAGTGTTTGTGCTCAAGCTGACAACCATTACTTTGCAATATCTATATACATGGTGCAAAAATAAAAATGTAAACAATTTTGTTCAAGTGTGGTAAAATAATATAAATTTGTCAAAGGATGAAAACTTCTGACAAGAGGAGACAGTCACACTGGCCTTTTATGATAATGTCATGCATGCGCAGGAGTTTATAAAGAATTAAAGACTCACATTTTTTTTTTAAATTTCATCAAAAAAGGAATCAACAAAAAAGGATTATATCTGTGAAAGTCAAAGAATTGCTTTTCAATAATGTCGTTTTACCAAGAAACGGTTCAATGTTTAATCAGCACCTGAAAACAAAAAAAAATGTTATTGCATACTTTCGATAGGAACCGGTTTTGTCATAATACTTTACATAACACATATTTCATACATGGAGGTTTTTTAGTGGAGGACACTGGAGTACAGTGCCGCCTGTAAATAAGTGAAACGCATGACATTGTGACATTGCATCAATGCTAAACATCCTCAGCCAAACTGCTTGTGGAAGCACCAATTCTCATCCGATGAGGAAAACAATTGGGTCATAAAGGCCTATATCATATGGCTAGCCGAAATACTCGCTCCTCATTGGCCGACAGCCGTGCCATATTCTACGATATTGTACTATTGCACGCATGTCATTGCACGCTCATTTTAACCAGTAAGAGATTAGACGGACCTGAGAGGATGCACCACATTTGAGTGCTGTTGCAGCCACAAGCAATCAACAAAAGTGTGTTTTTCAATTTTACTAAAAAGTGTACTGCATGGCAACGCAAGCAGATAGGAAGATGATTTTTGAGGCAAACGATGCGTCTATTTAAGGGATAATCGAATATCAACTTGTACCGATTATATTATTTCTTTTATCAGAATAAAGCGTTATTTTTTGATGATTTTTTTTTGTGTTTAGAGGTGTAAAGTCTGCTATAAAATTTCAGAAAAAAATCGAAAATTAAATCCATCATTAAGTATATAATTTGTGGATTCCAAAAGTGTGAAAAAAAATTTTGTTGCAGCAGCACAAGATCGTTTTATAGCCAAAAAGAAAAGTCAGAAAATGATTGTGGTTGCAAAAAGATGCGTATAGTGAAGGGCTAAGTGGATATCAACTTTTTTTTATTGTTTATGTTATTTATGTTACAATCAGAATAAAGCATTAATTTACCGAAAAACATTCCCCCCATTTTTCAGCGACTTTGTCGTGTTTAGAGGGCTTGAGTCTGCTACAAGTTTGGAAAAAAAAAATTAAAGAAGACCCGTCATCAAGTATATCATCTTTGCATTCCAAAAGTGAGAAACCTTTTTTTGTGGGCGACATAGTTATTGATTTCCGACGAGATACATTTTAAACATGCAGGTCTAAACTAAGAAAGACAAAAAGAGTTTGGACATTAGAATTCCAGCCCTTTTCTTTGCATTTGCCACAAAAAACCTTATGATATAACAGTTATTGCACATCACCTCGTGCAATATCAGTTTTTATGGCACCTCGGTGACTATACTAATATTGCACTTGGTGCTGTGCGATAACTGTTTAATATAAGAGGCATGTGGGATAACAATGGCAGCCAATTACCTTTGCTGTAGTTGGAGTTAGGTATGGGTCAAAGTCTTTGATAAACAAGTGAAACACAGGCGCAATTTTATTTCATAGGGAAGGGTGGTTCTCTTACTTATCAAAGACTTTGACCCATAATTAACTCCGAGTATCGCAAAGATAATTGGCAGCCATTGTTATCCTGCATGCCTCGCATATCGGCCTTTATGACCCAATATGTTTTCCTCTCATCGGATGAGAATTTGTGCTTTCACAAGCACTTTGGTTGAGGAAGTTTAGCATTGACGCAATGGCACAATATCATGCGTTTCACTAACTTACAGGAAGCACTGTATGCTGAGCTGTTAGGTCAGTTGTGCCACAGTGCCACCAACTATTCTAGCGAAATTGCCTAAGAATGTTGCTGTAATCTCTTTGAGCCATATGCTGACAATGAAACTGTAATGAGCATGGGTAACGGGTCCTGCCACTTCAACAAGACGCACATGCGAAATCGAGTATTGAGAAAAGTCGACGTAAAAATACATGTACATACATACGTCAGGATACAGACCGATGTTAAGATACCGTCTGCAACGTCAGTTGATATCCCCGACGTCAAAATAGGTCAAATTGCCCGCAAGGCCAAACTGGGGCTAAGTTGCGTGACTTTTCTGCCAACCATCATGTCCATTTAAGTTAACATTTTAATGAAACTTAAATAAATTAAAGTGAATATGTCATAATTTGATATCTCGTTTTCAGTTCGAGTGAAGTCCAAGTCTTGGTAAATTAGCCCAAAACTAAACATGGCACACCTTCACCCAGTCTCCCCTACTGTCTGCCAGTGAAAGTTTTCAAGGCCAGCAACTGCACAGAAAACGTTTTGAGGACGACCATATTCAATGATTGCGTTAATAAACTAAAATAAAAGTTGATAAATATGTTTATATAAAATTATCCAAGAAAATTTTCACACCATAGAAATCACACATTACATCTCTCAACAAACTAAAAATCATTTTATAATACAAAAACTTGATGCGGTGCTAAAAAATCATCACCATTGAGATAAACAATTTTTAAAAAATCTAGTTCGCTGCCAAAAGATGACTTCCACCAAAATAAATCATTTTCCAAGAATTACAAATAAAAAGATTACTTCCACTAAAAATGCAAACATTTTCCAAGAATGATAAGTGAAGAGGCAATTATACAACATTGAAAAATGAATTTTGACATAAAAATCACCAAAAACTCAATTATGACCTCAACAAGATGGGCAAATAAAGAACATAACCCTGTCAAAAACGAATAAGAAATTTTCCAATAAAAAACAATTTTGGCAGAGGTCAAAAGAAATAGACAAAATTTAAAAAAATTGCAGAAAGTCATAAAATAGAATGTCACCTTTCAACAATTTTGACATTTTGGGCGTCACCACAGGATGGATAGTTTTTAAAGTAACGCATAACTTGACGTCAACTCAACGAATACTTTTTTGTTAATCTTTTTTAGATTTCTTATTCAGGTTAGGCGCTACCATGAGGCTTTGCCCTGTCTCATTTTTAAACAAGCTTGTATACATAAGAATATTTGAAAAAAAAAGTCCAAACAAAAACTCTCACACACATGGTCGAACACTTCTCAGGTCACCCCTCCCAAAATTTACCCAGTACCCACCCTAACCACTCCCAATCTCACGCTGAGATGGGGTCTCCCTAACCTCAAAATTTTCTACCACTCAAATCCGGGGCATTATCAGTCATCACAGAGAGTGATGATGATCGCATGGTGATGATCCAGGGATGGATATGAATTTTGGTGTGACCATGGCGCCGAGACCAGTAAAGTGAGTGGTCCGTAACTTATTGTAGTGCTGGATCGGGAAGCGCTTTCGTGGAAATGTTTCTTTTACAGCAAAACCTCACAAATTCTTGTTCTCTATGATGAGCCTAAAAAAAATTGGGTAGCACATCCACGCTAAGTATGCTTTTTCTGTATAGCCCAAAACGTGATCAAGGTGCCACATCATTTAGCCCGAATGGCAAAATTCTACTTTTGTTGATTCGATTTTATTAATTTCTTTGCTCATTGTAAGAAGAAATACAGAAATGTAAAACAGAACAGAAATGTAAAACAGAACAGAAATGTAAAACAGAACAGAAATATAAAGACATTTATGGAGCAAGGAGACCACCTAAACATTGCTAATAACAAATTGTTGCCGCTGTAAGGGGACCACCTTTATCTTTGGAATATTTTGAAATACTAATTATTATATAACTTTTTGAAAAGAGCTACCCTCCCAACCAAGACTCAGACTCAGACAGGTTTATTTTGCCATAGGTTATACAAAATGTATCAAACAATTTTTATAATAAATACATGGCATGGATGACCTCTCCAAGATAAGAAAGTTACCGCTGTCGAGAGGCCACCATAGAAAGTATAAGAATATAACGAAATACGAATAATTATAATATATGTGTATCAAAATATTTTACTAAAATTAAGTAAGTGAATAAGCGCTTCGGCTAATTATATAAATTTATAATTTGAGATAATAATTAATATTTGTAAAGATAATGAGATGATGAGATAAATAAAATAGTAATGAATAGAAACTACAAGAAAAACATTTTTGTCACAAGGGGCAAGGAAAATTGATTGATGAACCTGGTTGTGATGGCAGCAGGGACAACCAATAATAAGGGGCCGACCAGATGATCCTTGGAGGGGGGGCTATGGACTTTTGGGGAAAAAAACATTGTTTCCCACTTGACATTGAAAAAAAAAGTTTGTTCAGCGCATGAAAAAAAAGTTTGTTTCCACCTGTAGGAAGGATACTGTAATGTTAAAATTCCAATAATAAAGTTTGTCGCGAGTGTGCATGCAAAAAAAAATTGCTCGTCGACACGCCGCAAAAGAAAAAAAAAAGTTTGTGCCAAGGGTAAAGTCCATGGCCCCACCCCCAACTATCGTCTGGTCGGCCCCTAACAGATCAAATTTGGTGGGTGGCACCAAAGTAACGTCTGATAAAATTTTGTTGCATGTTATAACGATCGTCGTTTGAATAACTTCACAGCTCATACACATAACATCCATATCTATACAATATAAATATTGGCTTTATTTCCATATATGCAACTGAACTGATTTAATACCACACACTAAAAATCCGATCAATACAAATTCCATTCAAAATTGCCAGACCATGATGCACAAGACTGGACAGGCTTTGTCAAATTTGGCAAATGTAAAATAAAAATATAGCCTCCTCCAGTTGCCTGATACAATGTCAGTGTATAATCAGAAATTTATTTTTAATATTGTTTCTTTACCAAATATTTTGGGATATCAAATTAGTTTATTTCACATAAAAAAATTAATCAGTTTTTCAAAAACGGAATAAGCTAAGCAATTTTTGTCTTTTAAATAATTTTTTTACAACTTAGTGATTCACAACCAATTCGCCAAGAATTTTTTCAATCGATACATCTGAAGTCAATAAACTTTTAACGCATAACTAATATTATAATTATTCATCTTATCGCATAAAAATCTATTGACGCTTTACGGTCGTGACTTTAGTCAAAGGATATTAACCTTATCCAAGTGATTCTTCTATAACCAAAGCAGAAAGACACAAAAATACATTTAATCAATTCACATGCATAATTTGATATAATTTGATATAAAAGACGTTAAATTGACCCACCCAATATTGATTCAATGCTACTGTATTCTTTTGTTGATGCCACATGATGTCATAAGTTTTTGTTGTAGACTCAGCCAAGCGTTTGACACAGGAGTATATATATAACTCCATGTAACTTGTGTTGCACATTGTCAAAGGCTTTAGCTGCATCTTGGAGTTGGATTTTCTCACATTAAACCAGCTGCAAACTACTGCATACTCTTGTTAATCTGACTTCAGATAGCTACTAAGGATATATGGTTTGACTTCAAGATTTAACCTCACATCTTTCAAGACATCAAAGGATAATCACTACAAATTTTGAAGAAGTGAGTAAAGCATTCTGATGTTCTACACTGTAAAATCAGAGGCACTTATTCAGCTCAATTGATTGAGTGAGATGGTTGCACAAGTTAATTGAGCTAACATAGATTAATGTTTTAAGGTGAGATAATTCAAAATACCGAGCTGAGATAGCTCAAAATATTAAGCTATGTCGACTAAGGTATTCAAGCTGAGAAAACTCAAAACAATAAGCTGTGTTGACTTACAGCTCAAAATATTGAGTTTTTTTGACTTACTGATCCAAGCTGACACAACTCACAATTTTGAGCTGTGTTGACTTATTTTTAGTTGCTTTTGATTTTTATTTGTGTGACTTGTCTTATAAAGTTATTTATGAATATCGGCTGTAATCCCAAAAACAAAAAGTTTGATCTCTCAAGGGGATCCGCCTGATCCAGTATGCTTCATTTTAGCATACCATGGACAGGCCCAAGATGCATTCAACAAAGACCATATAGCATCACAAGGAGATTTAAAAATTAATTTCTTGTGAATAAATCCCAATGGCCTGTGGCTCATCTCAGTTGGTATACAGTGCTAGAAGCCTATACTTGAACACACTCTGACTTGGAAATGTTGGTTGACGTGTGAAAGCATGCATCTAGTTACTCCAACAAATTAATTTAAGAAAGATAAAAATAAAAAAATAACCAGCTAAAGTGGTGTGCTACTCATTTTTTCTCTGGGATAGTGTAATATAAATGTTCTTTTTTCTTGTAAATAAATAATTATTTAAAACTAAATGCAGTCTTATGAGAAGTGCTTGTTATAGATGGCGCTATGCGTGGCATGACTGAGATGTCAAGCTATCTGCAACAACTGAAGCTTTCATGCTTTCACAGCTTAATGTTATGATTCGTTTGGACAACTTGCAGCATTGAGCTACCATACCTTTACAACTTATAGGATTGAGCTATCATAGCTTGAAAATTATTAACATTCTCAGACAGCTCAAATTATTGCTTCAACACAGTTTTCAAATTATACAGTGTATTAGCTGCGTACAATAGTTGTAATCAATTAAGAAATAGCAAGTTATAAGGTATGAATGTGTATAGCAACTGTCTAAACTAATACTAATATCTTGTTAAATTTCTTGATGTTAAATTTTGCTTGCATTTGGATTTAAGATCTATGTATAAATTGTGAAAGAAAGGTCTACCTTAGAGTCTCCATCAACGACATGCCATCCCACTTTAAAAATTAACCTCTTGTGCAAGCTGCATTTGGTAATACCCCAAAAGGTGTATTTAAGACAATTTTTTAATAAAATTGGGCCAAAAACAAACACTGAAATCTGCATCAAACATGGATGACAAGCCTTAGTGGTTAGCAACTCTGTCAGAAAAGTTTGGCGCTGTGGCCTGAACCCTGTATGAGGACTAAAACTTATTCCGCACTGCAATAAGCCAAGAAAATGACCTCTGAAACCCACCAAAAGATTATAAAAGACAACGGGAAATTGTTTGCCTGGCTGTTACAGCCAGGAAATTTTTATGCAAAAGGAGCGGACTGTTGCGTTATGAAAATGGCACTTCGTGACTCATTATAGCTGATGAAGTGTCATCTTCTCTGCATTCAACATGGGAAATATAGAGGCTGTTTGATTGGTCATGATCAAGAGAAGGCCATTTGATTTTTCGTAACTGATTTCAAGGTAAAAATCAGATGTATAATCCTTTAGTCTGCCTGTCACCAACAAGCGGGATTAGTCTCTCCTTATTTCAAATTAACATCGAAAATATTGGGTATAATCATGACAAATCATAAGCATTATGACACACAAAGTACCATTTTCATAGTACAGCAGTCTCCCCTTTTTGCATATAAAACTTCCTGGCTGTAAAATGCGTTATCAGCATGTTCTCCCACCCAAGTATTGTCATAATCCAGACCGTTACCATGAAAGACTGCCCAAAAACTACTTTTTTAGAAGCACTTTCATTTTTTGGTGGCCATGTTCAATCTACGGTTGAAGATAATAACATTTTTAACATTTTATTTATTTTATAGTGCTTCAAATGAATCATCTCCATCTCAGGAGAACTTTACAAACATAAAATTCAATCCTAAAAATAACTTAAAATCGATTCAATTGAAAATCATGAAATGTCACTCATTGCTCATAGGCAACTTTAAAATAGTGAGTCTTTAAATTTTTCTTAAAATCAGATAAGTCGGACGACAATCGACAAATCTCTGGTAAAAGCTGGTGGGCCAAGCGTCTTCATGTTGCTTCGTGGTACTTTCAGAAGATTACTGCCTCGTGACCTGAGCGACCTGCTTGGACTGTACGGCTTAAGCAGCTCACCTAGATACTGCGGAGCGAGGTTGTTGCGACACTTAAAAGTCATTAATGCGATCTTATACTCTATTCGCTGGGCTACTGGCAGCCAGTGTAGAGATTTCAGTACCTCTCGACATGGGTCAAATTTCTTGACTCCACAGATCACTCTCGCAGCGGCGTTTTGAAGGCGCTGTAACTTCTGTATTACATTCTTCGGAGCACCATAAAGTAGTGCATTACAATAGTCTATGTTGCTGGTAATGAAGGAATGCACAATTTGTTCAGTTGCTTGGTTATCTAGGTAACTCCGCATCTGCCGAATTTTCCTGAGCAGGACATAGCCTTTTCTACAGATGTTATTAACATGTTCCGACACGTTCAGCTGCTGATCAAACAGTACTCCCAGGTTCCTCATGGATTTGACAAGTTAATGTTGGACTGACCAACTTTAACTGAATTAAACTTAATTTTAGCAATTTGTGCTTGTGTTCCTAGAATCATAACCACTGTCTTTGAATCATTTATCTTCAACCGATGACTCAGCATCCATTGTCTCACATCAGAAATACAGTCCTCCAACTTTTTGATCATTTCAACCTCAAGATAATAAGAGCCAAACTGCATGAAACATTCTGAATTCCTTTTTTTCTCAGCTCTGTTAATATAAATCTACGAGAATCTCCAATTTGAATTTTAAGCCTCCATGACCACATTTAAGTAGCAAAATCACGTGTACAATTTCAGCTCATTTTTAAAGTTTAATCATTGCACAAAGCAAAAGGAACTTTCTACAAAGCGACCAAACATTTACAGTCTGTCACTTTGATATAGAACAAGCGTGGACTGTTGCACTTTGTGTGTCATGATGCTGATAATTTGTCATGATCATACCCAATACTTTCAATGTTAATTTGATTCAAGGAGACTAATCCCGCTTGTTGGTGACAGCCAAACGAAAGGATTAGGCATCTGATTTTCACTCTAAAATCAGTTATGACAAGTCAAATGGCTTTCTCTTGATCATGACTATAATCAAACAGCCTCTATGTTTCCTTGTTGAAAGTAGAGAAGATGACACTACATCGGCTATCATGAGTCAAGAAGTGCATTTTTCACAGTGAAGTTGAGTGAACTGGTCCTCATTTTTTCTATTTCAAAGTGACAGACTGTAAGGCAATACGACAAAAGGTTTTCTCGCATCTCACGACAGTCACAATCTGATAATAATCGATCCTTCTTTTATTTTTATATCCGGATTTATGATTTTTTTATTATCCAAACTATTGCATTCTCTTAGCTTATGGCAGTACAGCCAAAGTCTCAGTTATCGTATTATGCTCAGGCCACTGTGAAGAACTTTTCCAACTGCCTGAGGCTTGATAGCAATGTTTCATGGCTTTTTTCGGCACATGGTTACAAATCGTGGCTTAATTTAATTGTTCGCCTTTTACCAATGAACCTGAACTTTGGGTAGGTGCACAATTAAAATCTCTGACCAGTCACTTTCCAGCACATTGCCACTCTTAAATCCGTGCAAGCTAAGTTGCAGTATACACTCTAAAAAATGTTGGGACAAAATTGGTTTTTTAGATTCAAAATGGTTTTTTGAAAAACCAAATTTAAATGCAAAACCAACATGGATTTTTAAAAAAATCCATGTTGGTTTTTTGCATTGAAATTTGGTTTTTCAAAAAACCATTTTGAATCTAAAACACCAATTTTGTCTGAAATTTTTTAGAGTGTAGTCTCTGACTTTTGCTTTTGAAGTTGTCAACACAAACACTCAAAAGTTTTGCGAAAATGTTGAATCCACATCCTCTTGATATCAGGAAACGCACAACTGATACAATTTACGAAGGTCTACCGATAAACGAACCTTTACAGCCTGTAAATTTGTTGTGCAAAAAGAGAGGACTGTTGCACTGTGAAAATGACACTTCATGTGTCATCATTCATGCTGATGATATGTCATGATCATACCCAATACTTTCAATGTTAATTTGATTTAAGGAGACTTATCCCGCATTGCTGTCAGCCAAACGAAAGGATTATGCATCTGAGTTTTACTCTAAAATCAGTTATGACAGGTCAAATGGCCTTCTCTTGATCATGACTAATCAAACAGCCTCTATGTTTCTCATGTTGGAAGTAGAGAAGATGACACTTCATCGACTATCATGAGTCACAAATTTGAAAGTGAATTTTTCACAGTGAACTGGTCCTCATTTTTTCTATATTTTCACAGTGCAACAGTCCACCCTTTCTCTATAGGCTATATATATTTAAGTGACAGACTGTAATACTTTTAAATTTACAAGTAGAATACATAAAGACGCGGTGACAGATTCAGTGAACCACTGCTATTCATTCAGGCCCTGATAAAATCACAAGAAGGGAGTTTTAGAAGTTGAATTATTTCGGTATCTAGTCAGCAGAATTTTAATACAATGAAACTGCACACACACACAGCAATTATTGCCACAAAAACCAATATATCACCTCCAAAGTATTTTGCATATTTTTTGCATTATCCAATTAAACCATTGTATATTTCATGAGCTGCTAAAACATGCTGAATATGATATGTGTTGAACTCATAGCTGTGACAGGATTCTTTTACATGGCCACTATAATGCCATGGCTTTAACCAAAGTGGGCATATTTCATTGTGCGTAATGAGGTATTTAGATATGCGTTAAACGACAATAATGGGGAAACCACATCATTAGCAAAAGGTCTGTCCACAGTTACCGTGGCAACAAGAATATAATTTGTCATACTATTAACATGGTCATTCATGCATTGGCTCTAACTGTGTGTTCACTCTGGAGCGAATGTCAACATATGTGCCATGTGTAAATGGACACTCCGCATAGACTTTACGCATGAACAGATATTAATAATTAATCAAATAGCACTTCTTATTCCATTACAGCTGGTCCATTAGTTATGCAGAAGGGGAGAATCATTTCATTGTGAAAAATATATTTTGTGACTCATATCTGATGACGTGTCATGATCATAATCATCATACTGTTAACATTGACTTCATGAAAGCTGCTTGATTAGTCATGATCAAGAGAAGGCCTTTTCATTGTCATAACCGATTTTAGTGTGAGAATCAGATGCACAATCCTTTCGTTTCCAGTCACCAACAAGCAGTATTGGTCTCCTTAAACCACCTTGCCATTGGAAGTGTGGGTATGATCATGACATATCATCAGCATCATGAATTACAAAGTGCCATTTTCATGATGAAGCTACCGTCACCTCATTCCGCATAACAAATAGAACAGCTGTAATGTAGATATGTTTATGAGGAAAACATCAAGCCACAGTAGGTTGCAGCACTTGTGAAAGGTATTATAATAATGGGATGTCAACAGAAATTTGGTAAAAGGAATGGTTATTTTCAGGACTATGGGCAAATTTTAAAAATTGCAACAATTTTTTATATACAGATGATTAGATGAGGTGGGTTTTTGTACACTGCTATGACCTACATGTATTAAAATCTTCTGATGCTAATAGCTAACCCAGGTTTAGGGGTATCGCGATATTCCCAATTTGGAAATCCCCATCGAAAAATTTGGAAGAACTTCCACATCGGGCTCAAGTAAAGACTGGGTTGTAAATTGTAATGGAAGAGTTTCACTGACGGTCTTTCTTTCATATCTTTGGTAACTGGGCAACTGCGAAACACTGTCCGACGGATTACCAAAATGACAGACGTTATCAAATAATACTTCCCTTTGTCCCTACCACACATGTATAGAGGGGCAAGGTAAAATTGAAAGTTCATGTTGAAATTTTCTTGCTGGGTAAATTGATTTTATTTATTGACCTATGGCTATATATGATATCATCAAAAGCTCTTAAAATAAACAAACAGATTAATGTAATAATCATGATTTATTTTTAAACACACCATGCACCATAATCCACAAAAACACCAATGCACACAGATTGGTACAGAGAATGGCAGTCTAACAAAGCAAATAGAACAGGCAAGTATTGCAGCTACTTTTTGTCCGCAACGATTTTTGCTACAGTAGTAAAGGCGAATAATGATTTATCAATGCTTACTATCATTAAATCAGCATTGTTGCATATATTCATGCGGTCAATCAATGCAAATCCATCCATTAAATTATTAACGGACCAGTTGTCTGTTGGCGGGGGCTTCCTAAAAGTACATCAATATTCTCCATTCGATCATGACTGCATCAGCTGACATCATGGTACGGATATAGAAGGAATATGTCAGGTTACATGCTATGTAAGTAACACTTCTGCTTTTCTTTAGGCTTAACTAGCATTGTACCCATGATAATTGGTATAATGAGAGTAAGAATGGCAGAGAGAGAGGGAATTGTAGGTATAGGCCTATCCTTGTGTCCAGTGAGATGCGACTATGTGATCTGCAGGCAAACACATGTCAACTGCACAGTAGTGGGATGAGAGTGAGGGGTGGGATTTGGTGGAAAGGGGCCGAGTTGAAATGGAAGAGAATATTGAGAGAGACATAGAAATGGTTGTTGTAGATCAGCTTGATAAGTAGTGTGCAATTTTTTGAGATTGTGGCTTGCATAGTTTTGTAGGAGTAGCGTAAAGCAGCCATGAATTTATAGTATGATGATTAATTATGATTACAGTATGATGATAGTAAGTATGATGATGATAGTATGATTTTATGATTTATAGTATGATGATATGATGATTCACCAAGTTGTTATGTTGCCGCAAGATGCAGCTGTACCCTGGTAAGCAATGACTTCGTGGGGTCTAACATGCATTTTGGCCAAATCCAAACACAGAGTGGAGGGATCTATCTGATTCAAAATGCATGATAGAAGCGGCTTTTAAACAGCCGCTTTGACATCAGCGACCAGTTGCCATGATAGTGTCATGTTGGCATGGGCAGCAAAAAAACCAGTCATTTATAAATAACTTTTCTTCAATGACACCTACAGTCAACACAGAAATTATTCGCACACTTCGATTTTTAATCATATTTTAAAGAAAAATGACAGTATGATACAAAAACAGGCAGTTGGCTCAAGTGTGCAAATAGTGCTTTGCCATAAAATTCAGTTTTGTCAAATTTTCCAAGGAAATGAAATTTTGGAAAAAAAGGAAATATCCTACTAACATTATACCTAAAACAATGGACAGTTTTTTGTATCATAGTGTCATTTTTCTGAGAAATATATTGAAAAATCAAAGTGTGCAAATAATTTGTGTTGCCTGTGCACGAAAATGGACTTCGAGGTCTAAAATAGTTACATGGCTCCTTTTGGTTTCAGACTTTTTTTTCGTTCGGAAGGTTTCTAAACCATTGGTTACATTCATTTTAATCATTTAGATCCAGAGGCTCTGAACCTCACAGACAAAAATGCATGTTAGAGCCCTCATGTCAGTGTCTATCCTTTCGCTACAGTTAACATTAGGCATCATACTAATGTAACGATGACCTTCAAAAGTATATGAATTCATGGATTTCATCGGAATTTGAGTGGTGATATTACTGATATTGCTTAATTTCTCTGCTGCCATCTGGAGCTTTGATTTCTTTTGGAGCATACTTTAACAGCACCCAATTCTGACTAATCACCGTCCTTGTATAATTTTTCTTGAATTATTAATATTTTACAATGCAAAAACCTATTTTTCAAACATACTGCTTCAAGCTTACAAATAACCTGCGCTCTATTTTGCTGTTCTGCTGACACTGGAAAATAATATTTTTCATAACTATCTTCAGCACCAACGCCAACTCTTCATCATTGATCTTCTCCATGTCAATGACAGATGCAAGACTAAAGCCATGTGATTTCAGTGCATTCGCATGTCTGGATGCAATTACATTTGCATTTGTATCCTGGCCTGCAAGTGCACAAACTCACTGGCGACGCTGCATATAAGAGGTGACGACATCACTCATCAATCGATATAAAATTAAATTATGAATTCCACCAAATCCAAACACTGCATGGAGATGGATGATTGGGACTTTACATCATGTATTCATGTCCTGAGCAGGCTAACTTGGGCAGGCAGAGGACACTTCAATGAGAAGAGGATGATTGAAACTGCTGCCCAACATAAGTTCAAGTGATCCTGCCAGAGCTGGATTCGAACCCTGTACAATCCGAAGCCAGCAAAAAACCACCAAGTAGTGAGTGAGTATTTGTTTACGCCCTATCAGCACCAAATTTCCACCGAGTAACCCTCCTTCCTTGCTGTGAACAAGAGATAAGGCCAGACTTTTTTAATTTTTAGCTTCTCGGATCAACCGACCCAACAGATTTTCTGCCTACGGATAAAAAAAATTGAGCATAACCACAATTTTTATCAAATTGACATTATAAAAAATTGAGATTTCACCTTTTTTTTCGTTCTACCGACTGACCCTAGAAAAAGTTCCTCGACAAGATCCGAGAAGCTAAAGATCAATTATGTCTGGCCTAAAGATATCACACATTAATCGATATAAAATGAAACAACTAATTCCATCAAATCCAAAGAATGCATGGAGATGTATATTATGTACTGAACAGGCTAACTAGGACAGGAGGAAGATGCGGCAATGAGGCAAAGGAATTTGAAAGGATGACTGAAACCCTGGGGGGGGGGTTCTCGCCACGAAATATGACGGGGGTGCTCAGCTGAGCATCTCGCACCCAGACCCATAAACGGAGTGCCAAAACAGGACCCTGGACTAGGGGAAAATTCGCCCTCAAAGAGGCTTTTTTTCCAGTCGGCTGCATTATTTCAATCATTTGTACCGAAAAATAGTTTTTTTCCCACCATAGATGACTTTCGGAAGGAGATTTTTATGCGAAATTCGGAGCGCTGGAAATGTTAGACCATGTCTAGCAGTGGCGTGCAGACAGGGGGGGCTACCAGGGCTTGAGCCCCTGCCCTTTGCCCCCTCAGCATAAAAAGTGCCCCTTTATAAAGTTTATGTTTTTTTCTGAAACATGAAGTTCAATGGTGTCACAAGGCGACTAGGCCTTCATGGGTAGGGAGAGGGCACTTGGTAGCCCCGCAAATCATTTTCCTAGGGCCACAACTTTATAATTTCATATATTGTAAGTAAGGCACCATTGGGGCACAGTCCCTATATGGAGGGGGGCACGGGGCTGCAAGTGATTAAGACAAGTTGCCTTCAAGTTCCTCTCTATCAACACCATAGCACAAAGAAGTTATATTAGAAGGGAGTATTCCTTTTACAGCCATGCTTTATTCAATGAGTAACACCAGTGACATGTTTTCTGGTGACGATCTCATTTTGTTTTCTACAGTATACACAGAAGAGGAAAATTCTGTTGGTTTTGGGATACAAGTAGGCGGAGTAGTTGTCCTGAGATTTAGACTCACAAAAAATATTTACATTGATTTGACATGGCTAAAAACATTTGATAATTGACAAGAATTGTCTGTGACATCACTTTTTGGCTATATTATGAATATTGTGAAGAGTACACAACATAAGCAATAGCTGATAATTTCCACTTTGCAATAAAAATAACTTCTTTAAAAGAGAGGAAAGGCATATGATTAGAAACAAAATCCTAATATTATGATTTTGCTGTAAACAGCTTGAGTGACACTAAAGACTCAGTTACTGTGGAATGACCCAAAGCATGTGTGTTTTGTGGTCTTCTTTCACAAAGATGTTGGCTGAAAAATATCCCCAGATAGCTAACCCAATTTTTTTCTGACACAAGACAAGCACATTCTGTAACGGGCATTGACAAGGCTTTTGTGTCGATCTGTCTTGTGATGTCCTTTACACAAATTCAAGACTATGAAAAAAAAAAGCTTATTTCTTCAAGTTTTCAATATAAATACGACAATTGTCCAGTGAAATAATTGACCCCAAAAAGACCATAAGATTGTCTGTATTCCATCAATACTGCTATTTTAGTGGGCTTCTTGGACACCATCTTGGATTTTCCATGTCAGATAGTACACTACAACCAAAGCAATAAAACATTTTATTATCAGCAGAATTCATGTCCCGGAGAAACTGGTTTTCGATCAAAATACAGCACTGCTCTCATATTAGCCTTATTTTAAAACAGACATAAACTACTTTGGGTCAGCTAGGAAAATGTCCACCATCTTGGTTGAAGTGACTGGCACCTTCTTCGGGACCTACGAATCGTTCTAAACTTCTTTATTCAGACCACCAATTACATGTTTGTAAAGACTGGCCAGTGACCACACATACTTATGTAGAGACCAGAGTGATGCATAAAATAATGACTTTATTGCTTATCAGTATATATAAGAAAAAATACATTGTCAAACAAATTTACAATATTTTTCATAATCGAAAGTAAAAATGTCAAGTAGGCCTACTGACTATATACCATACTATTTGGCCTCTATTTGAGCAAATGCTTTAAAATTATTTACTGTCTGCAATATGACAAATGGTTTGAGAGGGTTTTCTGCACACTCAGCCAATTTTCCTAGATTTTTCATATTCTAATAGATTCTATGTACACATAGTTTTTGGAAGGACAGTAACTACATGTCCAGACAGGTTAAAATATATTCTCTATAGCAAAACATCATCATGATCTTTTCATCAATTATTTGGGTAATTTATGAATTGTTATGGACATAACAAGAGGAAAATTACAATAAACTACAAGATACAAATCATACAAATATGTCAAGTACAACAAGTCATATATATCACAGAAAGAAATGTTCATTTGCACTTTTTATATAAATTACTAATCAACATGTTCTGATTTCATAGCAGGTTTAATAAACGTGACGGCCCAAATTGACACGGAGAAGAGGAATAGGCATCTTGGAACGTAAAGGACATCCGAACAGACAGCCTTTCCACTGCAGAAATACATGTCCACAGCAAGATAGAGAAAACAGCGGGCTATCTCCAGGTGAGGGGCATACCATCTGAAAAGGAAAATTTGACAAAAAATATATCCAGTTGTCATTATGATATAAAGTAGTTTACAGTTGTCTATTCACTTAAATAACAAGATTTGACAGATTGCGGTGTGGGATCGGAGTATTCGGTATGTTGGTTTAGAATTAATTTTGAACTGTTCCATCATTTAGGCTTATCTATTGATTCCAAAGGCTGATCTTTATGCCACTTAATCATTAATTCAACCATTGGCAAGTCAATAATTTCGAATAGATAGGCCTACATATTTATTAATGTAATAACTCTTTTTGACGGATTTATCTAAAGAGACAAAACGCCAAACAGTTCTCTTCTGGACCAAATGGTGTCATCAGTAACTATCATATCTTACATTGATTAATTATTCTTTTTCAGAATTCAACCTTCACTACTCAGAACTGGACTACAAATCCATCACCAGAGTCTCTTCAATAAAGTCTGGGAGAGAAAAGGAAACCACAACAGAGACCCTCAGGAAGAAAAGCACAGGGAGATTCTGGGAGAAACATTGCTACAACATTCTCAAACAAATCATTAGTTTAGGCCTATAAATTTGCAATAAAATATCCAAAACATGACTGACTTACTTGTGTTCATACAAATACCCAATATTGGTCAGTGTCCACAGAATGTATAATGTAAGTAGCAATACAGGAATGGCAGAGAGACCATGCTTATACTCTTCTAGGTTGATATATCCCAGTACAGCCAGGGCCAGGTGGACATAAGTGTAGACAGTGAGAAATACTGGCAATGATTTGTCATACTTGGGTTGAGGAGCATGAATCTGAAATAAAGAATAAAAATTGATTTATGCCACATCAGTGAAGAAGCTGTAGAAAATTATAAATGTTGAATATAAGTAGTATCCAAAGGCTCTCAGGAGTAAATAAGTATTTGATACCTTGTCATATTTATCGTTTCAAATAATTGCTCCAAAGCTCAAAAACGATAAGACAAGACATAGAAAGACAGTTGAAAGTGGAGTCCAATATAAGGGCAATTCCGTAAAGTCCGATTTACAGATTTGACACTTTAGCAGCTTGTGTAGCCCTACCATTACAACTTAGATATTTCATTGTTACACAGGAATGAGGACAGGTAATAGGAGTATCAGACAAGCCAGCTCAGAGCCTGTGGCACTTGCTTCTCTGATACCCCTATTACCTGCCCTCATTCCAGTGTAACAAAGAAATATCTAAGGGTAATGGTAGGGCTACACAAGCTGCTAAAGTGTCAAATCTGTAAATCAGACTTACGGAATTGCCCATAAGTGTAAGAGCTGGCATCGAACCTTCAGAATTTCAGAGTTAAGGCAAGTATTCAAGAGTAATTGACGAGCAGTCAAATAATTATTTCCTCTATGTGGTTAAGAGCAAATTTTAACAAATGTACTACACATAAAGTACTAATATTTATTTACATCTGGAATATCTTCAATGAGCCCCATCCTTGGTTTGCCTGGATCCCATCCTGGTCCTTTGAAAAACACTGAAATTTTGTTGCCAATGCCTTTGATGGAGCAAGCCTTCTGAATGATGTACTTCCAGTGGCAAAACTGAAACACAAAAAAAAAAAAAATGAAACTTTTAGACTTCACAAGCATTTTTAATCATTTAGGCCACACATAATTGATCTCTTTAGCTTCTCGGATCTTCTCAAGGCACCTTTTCTAGGGTCGGTCGGTAGGACAATAAAAAAAAAGGTGAAAATAATTTTTTTTATAATGTCAACAAAAAAAAAGTTTTTTTTTCCGTCGGCAGAAAATCTATAGTGTCGGCGGTTCCGCAAAGCTAAGAATCAATAATGTGTGGCCTTACAGCACATCGCAGATTGACGGTCCGCCAGAATAAATAATATTCTTATTTTCAATTTGCAAACTTGCTTTGACACGTCATTGATAGTTTTCTGTTTGTCCGCTAATCTTTTCATTTGATGAAGTCATCTATGCTGCTAGATATCATAAGCACTGAATCAACTGATTAACCATAACCGACACAAACAAAACTTTATTAAGCCAGTGACATCACATGAACAAGTTGAAAGTTAATTTTGAAACTATTTGAACCGCCTTCAAAATAGCATTGATTCGCTGCACAAGTTTAGCGCCAAGTGGCACCTTATTGTCAATATCTCGATTCTCGAAAACAAAGGTAAAGCAACTGGATCCAAAAGGCAAACTGATTTCCTATATGATGATAAAAACATGTATCCAGAAATTGCCTATGGAGGCCATAACATGCGGCGAATGTGTAGCATTTCCTACCTCGCCCATGTTAATTATGGGTCTGAGGGGCAAGAGAATGGCCAGACACCAACTGCATCAATGTATTGCATAGCATGATCACCTGAATATACATGATATCCCATGAATTTATTGGATGGACCAGTCCGTAGACCACCTCTTCTCCCTCCGCTTCGAAAGTACCTGAATTAAAGAGATTAGAAAAATGACAATATTTAATTATCGGCTTGAAGTAATAAGGCGACTCTCTTTCCTGGCTGTAACCATGAAAAAGAATTGTGACTGCCTTTCTGCAATGACATCGAATATAAGGCTGAACGACTTATACGCGCAAAAAAAGACTATCTCCTTGCTTTTTAGATGGGCTTGTTCAGAGGAATAAAGGTGTGTAAATTCAAAAACTACCAGTGTCTCTGAAATTGCCAAAATCAGGTGACTTTCTAAAAACATCAGGCACTAGAGGGCATTGTGATCCGATAATGTTCCATAATTATCATGTTCATGCCACCTGGTGCGAATGAAATTTGTCAAATTCTGCTTTCAGGTTCATTTTTGTTTGGAAAGTTATAAAATGTTTGCGAAATATTGTTTGACAGTCAACAACGCACCAATAGCCAGCAGCTAACACACCACCAAGAGTGATTTCGATCTTCGGTGTTATCCGTTTCGTAATACATTATTTTCACAACAAGCAAAAGAATATTAGTTTCATACCAATGACAATGAATAGAAATATCTTGTTATGTCTTACCAAACATCCTATCCCAAATGATAAGGACTCCTGCATAATTCTTGTCGATGCAGTATCGATTTCTCCCATGGTGCACCCTGTGATGACTGGGCGTGTTGAGGACCCACTCCAGAGGTCCTAGGTTAGATACAACCTGAGGTGGAAAACAAGATTTAAATTGGACAAAGGTAAAATAAAGTTCATCGAAGATGAAAAAAAATATATATATTCCTTAGTTGGTAGGCCACAAAAATGAACTCAAAAATTTGTAACATCTCATAAAATAGGAGTAAGAGGATCATTTGTATCTCATAAAACAGGAGTAAGAGGATCATTTGTATCATCTGTAACACCTCATAAAACAGAGGTAAGAGGATCATTTGTATCTCATAAAACAGGAGTAAGAGGATAATTTGTAACATCTCATAAAATAGGAGTAAGAGGATCATTTGTATCTCATAAAACAGGAGTAAGAGGATCATTTGTAACACCTCATAAAATAAGAGTAAGAGGATCATTTGTATCTCATAAAACAGGAGTAAGAGGATCATTTGTAACATCTCATAAAACAGGAGTAAGAGGATCATTTGTAACATCTCATAAAACAGGAGTAAGAGGATCATTTGTAACATCTCATAAAACAGGAGTAAGAGGATCATTTGTAACATCTCATAAAACAGGAGTAAGAGGATCATTTGTATCTCATAAAACAGGAGTAAGAGGATCATTTGTAACATCTCATAAAACAGGAGTAAGAGGATCATTTGTAACATCTCATAAAATAGGAGTAAGAGGATCATTTGTATCTCATAAAACAGGAGTAAGAGGATCATTTGTATCTCATAAAACAGGAGTAAGAGGATCATTTGTATCTCATAAAACAGAAGTAAGAGGATCATTTGTATCTCATAAAACAGAAGTAAGAGGATCATTTGTATCTCATAAAACAGGAGTAAGAGGATCATTTGTAACATCTCATAAAACAGGAGTAAGAGGATCATTTGTATCTCATAAAACAGGAGTAAGAGGATCATTTGTATCTCATAAAACAGGAGTAAGAGGATCATTTGTAACATCTCATAAAACAGGAGTAAGAGGATCATTTGTAAAGTGGTTATCCAATCTATAACAAATATTGACTCTTTAAATAATTTGAATCATACATATAACTTTTTAGTTGAAATAAGACTGCGTTATAAGCTAATCTATTTCAGTGAGGAGTTCTCATTCAAGCTGCAATCCAAAATGTTGTCTTTTCGTATGGTGAATGTCATCTTATCCTATTGACTTACTTCAGTGTGGATCCAAAACTGGTACAAAAGGTTGAACTGGATGTGAACCATGAAGACTGAGGGAGGAATGAAGAACGCCATGGGGAGGTAAAACACCTGCAACAATTGTTATTAAATTAAAAAATATAATGCCTCTCTTCAATGCCAAAGACATACACTTGGTAGATCGTTTCAAAGCCAATCAAATTTAAATGTAAATGTAGTTTTTTATAGTCCATTTTATTGACCATGTCAATCTCAACAGACTTTACAATTACACCCTTGGCAGGCCTGTTCAAGCATGAATCTTTCTCAGCTCCCTGGGGAGCATACACCAGTATGCAGCGAATTTCACCCGCTCCTTAGTCAAGCATTCAACAATTACCATCACTGCCTATTGCCAAGTACCCATTTACACCAGGGACTGTTATTATCCAATTAAATGCCTTGAAAATAAAAGCAGTCAAAATTAGCTTGAATATGTCCTTTTTAAGTTGACTGAATTCAGCTATTGGTTCACTCACCCATGAAGAATACCTCTGCAACAATGATTGCCTCAATGCAGTGGATAAATTATAATCTTCTGAACTGTGGTGAACCTGGTGGGATGCCCACATGAAATTGACCTCTGAAGGACAAAAAAGTCCGTAAATGACCTCCACAATTTGTCAGTGAAGTCTAAGAATGAGAAATTGATGACTCATGTCAATGCTAAAGATAGGATATTTAGAGACATTGAAGTCCTCTGTGATGTCACTACAATCCTATCTTTTACGAGGACATCAATGATGTCACCAACTTTACTACTCCTCAAATGGTTGCATTCAAGGCAACATACATGTAAAGGAAATGCAAATATAATTCACAAAATTGTCAGAAGCATAAAATACCATTCATTATTTATTTATCAACCTACCATGAGCAAACCTATGGACCCAATAATATCCCATGTCCACCCCAAGGAAGGCTAGGAACCATGTTATACTGCTGTCCCAGGGGAGGGCAGCAATCTTCCAGTGTTCATAGACATACAAGTAGGCTGAGACTTCTATATTTCTGAAGATAACTCTGAAACATGCAGACGGAGTCAGTAAAAAAAGGAAACAAGGTCTTACATTTGTCATAAGCCATAAGTTTCCTCAATTGGACAAAACACAGATTTTGGCACTCTGTGAGTTATCATAGCAAATGAAGTGTCATCTTCTCTGCATTAACATGAGAAACAGAGGCTGTTTGATTTGTCATGATCAAGAGAAGGCCATCTGTTACGTCATAACTGATTTTAGAGTAAAAATCAGAAGCATTATCCTTTCGTTTGAGTGTCACCAACAAGCGGAATTAGTCTTCTTAAATCAAATTTACATTGAAAGTATCGGGTATGATCATTGCAAATCATCACTATTCTCCAAAGGTGTACATTTTATTCAATATATTGACCCAATTCTCACTTAAAATCAGGAAATAAGTACAATTCGTCAAAGTTGCTTAGAGAGCAAAACGCCAAGTCACTACTAACAGTGGGAGAAGGGAATAGAGCCCGGCAGAGACAGATGACATGGCATCATGAGGTCTCACGTCTTTCTTCCCCTGGAGTTTCAAGACGATGATTTCAGTCACCATCAATACGATGAAGAAAGGCAGCACCTAAAACAAGAAAAGTACAGAACTATTTGTAGTACAAAATGACTCTAATAGAACCAGGGACCACCCTCGGTCTTCAAACTCTTACTCTTAACACATACATATGTGCAGTCACCATTCAAGGCAATTTTTAAGGCAGTCACTATTAAAGGTAATTTTTAAGGCAGTTTCTATTCGAGGTAATTTACAAGGTGCAGTTTCTATTCAAGGTATTTTTTAAGGTTAATCTCAACTCCAAGGTAATTTCTGAGGAGTTGTCACTATTTTGATTTCAAGGCGCAGGACTCTACTTCTCTATTTGAGGTGATTTCTAAGCCAGTCTGTACAGAAGGCAAAATTTGTCAAGGAAAGTCTTTGGAGGTAATTTTGAATGTGGAGTCTCGATTTAGCATAAATTTAAAGGTGCAGTCTCCATACAAGGTAATGTTTAAGGCACAGTTTCTATACATGTGCATTTTCTATTCAACGTCATTATTTAGGTGAAGTCTCTATTCAATGTGATTTTAAAGTGAAATTGAGGTTGCAGACTACAAGATGTGCCCACGAACTCCAGATTAAACAACTTCAACAGCAACTAATCTACGAAGTCTTTGATAACAACCATGATCTCACCTGGTTAACATATTTGGGAACCTCTTGTGTAGTTTCAAAAGATGATTCAGATGGAAGAACAGCGTAGAACAAAACACGTAGTAAGAAGACAACTGGATTCTGGAGAACGCCACTCACGGCATCCACCACAAGCGACTTCTGGAGAACGCCACTCACGGCATCCACCACAAGCGACGTTTCATTAGCCGCCATTTTGAAAGTGATCCTTTCCATTTGAAGTCCTCCACTAAATCATGGTATCAAAAACTGCAACAATATTGAATACAGATCAATTAGATGAGTTAATACATATGCTGTAAGGTTTACTAGAAAAACAAGTCAATCAGATGGTCATTTTTACGGCGTTTTAAGAAAAATTCCCAGCAAAGTATATACTCTGTCTCACAATGCATAAGCCAGATAAATCTTGATAAAAAAGTTATTGATAATAAGCAGTACACATAATTCACTTGGTCACTCGCACGGCAGTAAAACTAGTAGCATCACTATTAGGAATATCTCCCTTTAAAGTGTAAAGACGTTTGTCGATGTTGGTCAAATATCTTTATATTTCAAAAGTGTTTTGCCAATTTTGGTCAAAATGTAATGCCTAGGCCTCTATAAAACAATGCAAATTGTCAATATGTCAGTACTTTCAGTTATCATACTCCTTATCAACAGCCAAAGTGAACCCTCCTGAATAATTCAGCTTCCAGAAGTAGAAAATTTGGGGAAATTCAAAAAGAATAATCAGGTGACCTAGGTCAAAATAACGTAACGTGCCTTTCTTTTTTATAAATGAACTAAACTTCACTTTTTTGGAAAAGTTACAATTAACTCTTCATCAGAAATTACTGCCATGAGTGGGGAAATTCTCAAATTTTTAAAAATCATCTCTAGATTTGAATTCCTGTCAAATTGTGCACAACACACTTTTTTAAAATATCAAATCAATTGAGAATATGGTGATTTTAACGTAATTTTTTAGCTTCTTGGATCATCAGACCCGACAGATTTTCTGCCTACGAAAAAAATTGAGCTAACCAACAATTTTTATTGGATTGATGTTGTAAAAAATTAACACTACGTTTTTTTTAATCGTCCCACCAACCAACTAATCATAGTGTAAGTGCGGAGAAAATCCAAGCAGCTAAAAATCACTCATGTCTGGCCTCAACTTTTGAAGCCTGTTATGTGATAACTATCATTGTCTATTGTGAAAATCTTTATCAAAACAAGTCAACTTTGTCAAAAGCTTTGTTCTAATCCATCAACTATGTCAAAAACTTATCGGAAGTCCATTTTCAGAAACTGACCAAACATGGACATTTTGTCAAGATCAAGATACCAAGGTAATCAGTAGATTTCTTTGATATTCTTATCACTTTATCAAATCATTTATCTGTGCATCAATTTCACACGAGATCCAGTCACAGGATATTAAAAATAACTTTGAAAGGTTAACCGTGTGCATTGTGCAAAACTAAGAATAAACTGCAAAAATTGTAAATACTTTAAATCAATACAGATTATGACACATTTTACAGTAATCCCAATGAACCAAAAATTCAACTTCAACATATCGGTATACAACAAACCTTCAGACGACACATATGTAGTCCAATGCAGTTACAAATAATGTATATAGCCAGAAGAAACAGGCTGGAAATGTAATTTTTTTACAATCCATCTAATCCCCAGACTGTACTTTTAATCACTTGGACAATTGCCAACAATTGATGTAACATGTCTACATGAAAAATGATGAACAACTAATGAACAAAGCTCATTGTTATGTAGCTCAATGGTAGGCCATGTTAGAATGGTCAATTTGGTATCATTTAGAGTGTATGAAAATGTACAGAGCAGACAATGGTGCATGCATATAACAAGACATAATACAGACAGACAAAAAATAAAAATGTCAGCAGCAGTGCCATAACGTGTCCTTCTCCTAAAAGATAATTGTGCTTTCTTGGAACCATCCCCTTGACTAGCCTACTACATTACCTTTCTTGGACTTGTTGACTATCAGACATCTTAACGAATTGAAACCCTATACGTTTCAATAATAATAATATTACAATAAAACATTCTAAAAATAAAAAAAGAAGATTGTCGGATAAACTAAAAAGATTGTCAGATAATATGTTCCAAAATAAAAATAACATGAATCAGGACTAGTTTATCGCATGTATGTCCAATTAATTTTGCTGTCGTAAAATTATGACTATACCAGTCCCTGTCAGCTATTATTTTTAATTGGCTGCTGTAGCAATGATCAGACAGTATCTGCGACGTGAGGCAGTAAAAATCATAATAAAGTGGTTGATAACATGTACACCTGGATCGTATAGGTTGTGAGGTAACCATTATAAATTTATAAATGAAGCTGAAATAATTGAAGTGGCCCAGAAAGCTTCCAGACACCCCTGCCATCCCATCCGCCGGCCAGACAAAATTCTCTCATTGTAACAATACCCGACAGCAATATACAAAGCCGAGGGTGAAAAGGCAAAAATCATACCCAAACAGGCTAGATATCACCTAATACTGGCAAATAGGAACAACTTAAGAAATGTTTTCCAGTGTGCATTAAATTGTAAAATTTCCCAGATCAGTATCCTCAAAGTTGACATCTTACTGTCTGTAACTTTGATATAGAAAAAGAGTGGACTGTTGCACTATGAAAATCGCACTTCGTGTGTCATCATGCTGATGATTAGTCATGATCATACGCAATACTTTCAATGTTCATTTGATTTAATTCCGCTTGTTGGTGACAGCCAAATGAAAGGATAATGCTTCTGAGTTTCACTCTAAAATCAGTTATGACAAAGTCAAATGGCCTTCTCCTGATCATGACTAATCAAACAGTCTCTGTGTTTCCAATGTTGAAAGTGGAGAAGATGACACTTCATCGGCTATCATGAATCACAGTGCATTTTTCACAATAAACTGGTCCTCATTTTTTCCACATCAAAGTGACAGACTATTACAGCGATGCACTTTGATAAAGAAAAAATAAGGATCAGTTCACTGTGAAAAATGCACTTCGTGACTCATGATAGCTGATGAAGTGTCATCTTCTATACTTTCAACATTGGAAACATAGAGGCAGTTTGATTAGTCATGATCAAGAGAAGGCCATTTGACTTGTCATAACTGATTTTGGATTGAAAATCAGATACATGATCCTTTTGTCACCAACAAGAGGGATAAGTCTCCTTAAATCAAATTAACATTGAAAGTATTGGGTATGATCATGACAAATCATCTGTATGATGACACACAAAGTGCCATTTTCACAGTGCAACAGTACACTCTTTTTCGGTATCAAAGTGCATCGCTGTAACTACAACCTTCACCATATAGCCGAAGCCTACATTGTACATAATGGAACTTTGCACCTTTGTAAAACGACAATAACACTCACCTTTATAGCTCACTGCATGGCTACCAAATGAGCCTTGAATAGTGGCAACCGCAGAGGGCTGCACTCCAGATAGCTGCCAATCTCAAACACAATCTCCACCTGCTACAGACTGACAATGTCTTGTTTTCCAACAGAATATCTCTAAAATCTAATATTTGTTATTCCGACTTGTTGACATTATTCAACAGTCCAGAATATGGGACATGAGCAGCCAAGTGCGCATGAACCATATATTGATAAGGCCACACATAATTGATCTTTAGCTTCTCGGATCCTCTCAAGGCACTTTTTCTAGGGTCGGTTGGTAGGACAAAAAAAAATAGGTGAAAAAAATTTTTTTTATAATGTCAACAAAAAAAAAATTTTTTTTTTTCAATTTTTTTTTCCATCGGCAGGAAATCTATTGTGTCGGCAGGTCCGCGAAGCTAAGATTCAATTATGTGTGGCCTAAGGTTTAAAAATAGAACAAGTCATTGTTGCAAGGAAATTGTGAACCCAACTACTCAGTTCAAGGATGTATGCAGCAGACAACAAAAGTAATGACCACCACAAATAAACAGTTAAATAGCCTGACACATGACAGAGAGAAGTACAGTGCCACCTGTAAGGCCACACATAATTGATCTTTAGCTTCTCGGATTCCTCTCAAGGCCCTTTTTCTAGGGTCGGTCGGTAGGACAAAAAAAAAGTGAAATAAAAAAATTTATAATGTCAAAAAAAAAATTTTTTTTTTTTTTCCATCGGCAGTGTATCTATTGTGTCGGCGGGTCCGCGAAGCTAAGAATCAATTATGTGTGGCCTAAGTGAGTGAAACGGGTTAAGTTTTGTCATTGGGTCAATGCTAAACATCATCAACCGAACTGCTTGTGGATCAAAGGATTAATTCTCATCCGATGAGATTAAAACAAACATACATTGGGTCTTAACAGACGATATTTGAGATTTGTACAACACAAATGGCTGCCAATTTTCTTTGCTACACTCAAGTTACGTATGGATCAGTCTTTGAAAAGTAAGTGAAACGCAAGGTCAATGCAATTTCAATGGGAAGGGGAGTTCACTTATCAAAGATTTCGATCCAAATGTAACTGTATTAGAAAAACCCATTGACAGCATACATTAGGTAAATGGCAGCATGTGTAAAAAGGTAATTATCCAGTAAGAGTATAAGGTAGCCCTATGGTAGGAAATGTGAAATGTATCCTTTCTAGTAAAAGTGTAGGAAAGGGAAAAGATTTGACTGTTTGATGTGATGAGCTGTCACACAGATTGAAATGTGTGACTTGTCATGGCAGATGTGAATGTTGCATTTCCAGCAGAGGGCAGGTAGGTAAGTTTGTTTATTTCCGTAGTAAATATCTTAAAAATGAACTTGCATGTAAGCATGTGAATTTGGTACAATGATATAGCTTTGATAGCGGTTTAGAGGTGTACAAAGTATTACTAATGTAGCTGGAAAATTGAAAGCAGGAGAAAAGAATTTGTAAGGTTTTTTGATGACTTGTCATGACAGATTCATGCAATCCTGGATTTGGGGCAGAGGTGTAGTCGAAAGGATGAATAAGGGAGTAGTCAGGAGGTTGATTTCCCTCATCAAAAGGACAGGATAGAAAAAGAGGGATAGGTGGATACTTTAGGTGAGAGAGCTGCCTGGGGGAGACGTTTACTGTGCACAACAGTCAGGCCATGTCAGGTGAGGTTTAGTTTGAATGTTAGAATGATGATATGTAGAGCAAAGAAAATTGGCAGCCATTTGAAATCCATGTAGGCCTACCTCTAATATTGTCCTATATGATCCCATACATTTTCTTCGTACTGGACGTGTTTCCTTGCTTCCACAAGCAGTTTTGGTTTAGTATTGACCCAACGGCAAAACATCAAACGTTTCACAAACTTACAGGCGACACTGTACTATCAAACAGAAACTAGGATGTAGCTTTTTTAGTCCACAGTCCAATTCCTTGAAGTCCGATTTACAGATTTCACACTTTAGCAGGTAATAGGGGATATAACTACGGGTATAAATAGTATCAGAAGTAACGTATCTCCTGTAATAAATGCTACTTCTGTAAATTGAAGGGGGATGAATCAAAACAATGGAACAAAAATTTCTTTTTTTGAGGGGAGCGAAAACTACAATTATTCTGGAGAGAGTTACTTTCTTGATTCATGTATTCAGTGTTTTCTAATTTTTCTCTTCTCATCGCAATGACACATGGGCAGTTTTACGGTATTTGCACTCAGCCGATTTTTCGTCTTTAAGCAATTACTCTGAGAAAAGTATGATAGGTACACAGAAATTTGTCTTGGTGGCAGTCTTGTACTACATTGAAGTATATGTGTACCAAATTTTACCTTGCCACGATACTTAGTTTTGATACAGCAGGCGATTTATGACCAATTTTTGCACTTTTTTGTGTCTCACGGGCAGTTTCGCATATTTTTATGGCAACACAGAAAAGCAAATGGAGGCAGTTGTGATTCATGTTAATGATGCCTGTCTGGACATACAGTGGGGTGCGAAAGTTTGGGCACCCTTGGAGTGGGGTCACATTTTTTCAAATTTGAGACAAACCAGTTGCAGAATCTTTCCAACGTGAATTGTGTGAGTGAAGGATACCCATGCACTCAATTTTACCCAGAAAGAAAAATGGAAATATAAAAATGTAAAACAATATAGGTTTTTTGTTAGATTTTACATGTGCAAAAGTTTGGGCACCCCTGCAGATTCTGATCTTGCTTTTTGTATAACTCTACATTAAAGCAATATAAAAGCTCTAAAATGCTTTGGATAATAATGTAAACATCCCAGGACTTCATTTTGTGTGAATTTTTAGTTTTTAATCCCCAACAGAATGACTCCAAACTTGGCAGATTGGAAGCACCCAAGGCACATCAGATTATTTAATAAAATTTCTATTATTTTGAGTCCAGGAGCTGAAAAAGTTGATTTATCATGTTTATTTTTCATTACCTAAACATGACAGATTATTCTTTGATGACATTTCGCAGCAGCTCAGACCTATATCCAACTAAAATACCTAAAATGCCACAAAAGTTAAACTTTCTGGGCATCTATGTCAGAGTAACTTGACTTTTCTTGTTAAAATATTTCTGAAACCTGCTGTTTTTGAGTTGTGTTGTGTAGAAATGACAATTTCAGAATTAATACAGCTGTCATCCATAATTTTCGGCCTGCCTATTCTTGCCCTTGGAGAGTCAAACTTGTTTATCACATTCTGGTGTATCGGAGCAATTCCATTTCAATGCATTTTTTTACTCCCTTGTCTCAAACGCCACAGTGACTGATCCAGAATGCTTCCAAATAGCTAGATGGGTCCTTTGGCATGACTCAGACAGTCAGATTAAGCTATGTAATTTTTATACCTTGTGTAGCTTGGCTTTTCACATCTGCATGCTGACGGTGGAACGATGCACCTGTCGAACACGTTTAGTGTCATACCTGTGGAGGTCTATGAGGTTGACATATAAGATTTAATTGTTACAAAATAGCAAAATTGACTAAATAGAAACAAAATTAACCCCAAATTGAAATTGTTTCAGCAAAAATAGTCCCTGGCTGGCAACACAAAGTTGAACTGCACACTAATATTTTTAATTTTGCAGGATATTAACCTAAATAAATAATGGAAATCTTAAATATTTTTGGTTATTTTAGATAAAATGTTAGTTTTAGGTAAAGGAGAGGCTAACCAGGTCTCCTGGCCAAAACATTTTCAAAAGTCTCAGTATAACTGGACATGT
This sequence comes from Platynereis dumerilii, assembly GCA_026936325.1. Lineage (NCBI taxonomy): Eukaryota > Metazoa > Annelida > Polychaeta > Phyllodocida > Nereididae > Platynereis > Platynereis dumerilii. Next base: position 2,543,461 of record JAPTHN010000049.1, on the reverse strand, counting down.
GCAATTGATGCCATAGGTACCACAAAGATGGAACGTTTGGAGTCTCTCTGTTGGGGAGCACAATAAAAAATGCAAAGAAATGAAGTCCTGGGATACTTACATTATTATCCAATGCGTTTTAGAGCTTTTATATTGCTTTAATGTTGAGTTATAGAAAAATCAAGTTCAGATTCTGTAGGGGTGCCCAAACTTTTGCACATGTAAAATCTAACAAAAAGACCCATGTTTTTTTATATTTTTATATTTCCATTGTTCTTTCGAGCTAAAATTGAGTGCATGGGTATCCTTCACTCACACAATTCACGTTGGAAAGATTCTGCAAATAGTTTGTGTGAAATTTGAAAAAATGTGACCCCACTCAAAGGGTGCCCAAACTTTCGCACCCCACTGTATGTCTTGGGCATAAAATACAACAGGTTTCATGTGAATAAGTTATATACGAAAGGAGCTGTCTCCCACAATGTAGAAAATGACATGTGTCAAGAAGTTTGTCTTCGATGGACCATTTATTACTGCATATGCTGTTATGAATCAGTATCAAGGACTGTATCTACCGCTTGTGTCAATTTTGTAGCTGGAGACATGTCTCAAGGTAAATCAAAAAGTTTCATTCCAGAATCTATACCTTGTTTTCGGAATTTGAGGCTTGAATATGATGTCAAAAAATTGTGTCCTATCCAGTACGAGGAAAGAACACTCAGGATTCGGAAGGAAAAAACAAGCTATTTGTGTTTTCGTTTCTCAATTGTGTGCCTCTACATCAATGTGACAAATGCAAGATGAAAAGATATCCAGGCAACCCACATACAGTGCCGCCTGTAAGTAAGTGAAACGCATGATATTGTGCCATTACATCAATGTTAAACATCTTTAACCAAAATGCTTCTGGAAGGACGAATTCTCATCCGATGAGAGGAAAACATTTTGGGTCATAAAGGCCGATATGTGAGGCATGTGGGATAAAAATAGCAGCCAATTTTCTTTGCTGTAGTTGGAGTTAGGTATGGGTCAAAGTCTTTGATAAGTAAGTGAAACGCAGGCCCAATGTTAAAACATAGGGAAGGATGGTTCACTTACTTATCAAAGACTTTGACCCATACCTAATTCCGACTACAGCAAAGAAAATGGGCTTCTATTTTTATCCCACTTGCCTCACACATCGGCCTTTATGACCCACTTTGTTTCCCTTTCATCCGATGAGAATTCATGCCTCCACAAGCAGTTTGGCTGAGGATGTTTAGCATTGACGCAATGGCACAATGTCATGCGTTTCACTTACTTACAGGCGGCACTGTACATTTTCTCAGAAATTAAAATTCATTACGTCACAAAATGTCCTCTCCAGTACATCATAAGTTTCGCTCTGATTCAAGTCTTTTAACACTGGATTCATTAAAGAAAAGAACATGGCTAAAATAAATAATTTAACCAGGATGCCTAAAAAGGGTATTCATAAATATAGAAAATAAATATATATGTTTTAGATGATTAAATTGCACTATTATGAGAAAATCAAACTTGAGAGTAAAAGGCACTTATTTTATCTAATATATCATTATAACTGCAATTTTTCGCAAATAACAGAGTGACTAAGCAATATAATGTGTAAATATCTTGTTTATGGAGCAATTCAAGCCGATTTTTTTTCTGAGCCTTAATTTTGGTGATTTTTCTCTCTAGAACATGGTCTTTGACTCAAAGGAAACACTATGAATTCAAATCATACAGCAACAAAACTTGACTTTGAGTTAGTATGATGCCTAAGCATTATTTACCTTGGCAATCATTTGTCTATTGAGACTAAAACCTTACTAAACACTCTAAAACATAAACTTTGAGAGTAAGGAATATTTAATTTCTTTAATTTTGTCATAAAAATCGTTGGAAATAAATTTCTGCCATATTTCATCGAAATTTAATTTTTTTATTGCTTTTGGGGGTTCTATGCAACAAGATGGCTGGATTTCCATTGCACTGTGCACTAACGACAGGGGTACCCTCGCCATCAGGGCAGTCATTACAACTCTCACTTCGTGATTTCAAAGTGAAATTACAAAAAATATAGTGGGTGTGAGGTCTTCAAATTGTTAAGACAGGTTAAATTGCTGGTGGAATGAATCATTGCCAAGTGCCAGACTCATATATGCAAGATGAAGTAAGACATTTATGAAATTAGAATTCACTCGAGGTGAGGGTACCACAAAAAACGAAAAATGGCAGGGCGAGGGTACCAGCATTTTGGCGAGGGTACCAACCTAAATGGCGAGGGTACCAACCTAAAATGGCGAGGGTACCAACCCGAGGGTACTGCAAGATTTGGGCGAGGGTCACTTCCGGTTGGCGAGGGTAACCACCAAAACGTTGGTGAGAGTAACACAAGACATACACATAAGCAAGCAGTGAATTGATTTAGTCAATGAATCTGCCAATTCAATGTTCTCTTTGTTGTGCAAGATCAGAGCATATGCTAACACAGTCATAATTGCAATTCTGTAAGCAATCAGGAATTCCAATCAAGAACATAGTTGCAATAAAAAACTTTGAAGTTATGTAATGGACTTGACCAATCTGTTATGGCAACAAACTATGCATTCAGCAGCATTCATTTTCAGAAAATTAGGAATTAATCCGAATTTTGTGACATATACTGGTGCTCAGATTAAATAATCGATTTTATTTGAGATGCACACCATGATGAGTTTAATTTAAAGCTAGTATGTCGTCAGATTATAATTAAGTCCAAAAGAAAGACTGGACTCGTATTAAACCTATCCTCAATGCACAATTTATATAACCGTAATTCTAAGCTCAATATTTGAAGATACGTAGCTTTACACTGAAAACTAACAGTTTTTCATATCTTAAAAAAGTCTTGTTTTGTTCACAAATCAAGCAATGCAGGGCTCTCTTTTAGTAATTTTACGCGTTTAAGTCAATTAAGCTAATATGGAAATACGCAATTCTGTTGATTGGAAGTGAATACTATAGGCCTACTTAAAATTGATAAATTTATAATATTTAACTGCAAGTTGAATTTTATGTTCAATCGGGTGATGTTATAGCTTTAAGTTATTCCGAAATTGGTGATTTAATTGAGTTCTTAGCCACAAGGATATTTTATTTACTTTTTAAATATTCTGTGATGGTTTTTATTGGTAATTAGTAGGCCTATTAAGTTTCTGTTTCTAATTATTTTGTATCTGTATATTCATATTCAAAGGAAGATGAATTATAATACCCTGTCAATATTATAAAATCTGCGAATTAATTGACTACCATTGAGGTAACAGCTGGCCATTAATATGCCTACTCTGTACTACCCATTGTGAGAGTCTGCAAATTGTCATACTCTAAGACAGTATCGAGTGCTTGAGGAGAGTCAAGCTAGTTTTAGCACCAAAACTCATCCAGTTTGTTTTGAAAGTCCAGTTTACTTGCGTATCGATACATATTGATGCATACTGATACATAGGGCTGCAAAGACTTGTCATAATTATATGTCCACATAAGACTGCATTCCTTGATATTGGCCTACAAATTGGCTTGCATTTCTTTGCTATCCAGTTCAAAATGCAGCCCTGTTGCGTTCAAATTTTAAAAATATGCTTAATTTGTCTGCCCCCAGTGCATAGCTATACACGTTTCTATGCATTTGACTGTACTCCCTTGCATATGGCTACATAGTATTGCTATAACACCGCATAACCATTGCAGCTTAAAAGTCATAAGGACATAAATATTATGTTCAAACGTGGTTGAGTGAGTTATCATTTTATACACTTTCAATGCATGACGTGTTCTGTGGTTCCTAATCAGTCTTCTACTGCTCAAGGTCCTTGTGCTTCTAGCCTGGACTATGCCAAAACAATACCATCCACAGTGAAACTTTCTTGCAATAATTAGTATGCCTTTTATTAAGATTTTAATCTGAGATTTACCATGTTTTGGTGCTATGAAGCTTTACATGGCTGACCAGTTACCACCTAGTGCCACTCCCAAGAAGCCATGTCATCATCAGAATTATAATTATGAAGACGTATGGTTTCAGACCAAGTGTCTGACCATGGATATATATATATTGATACACAGTATGTGCAAGAGTTAGCTCAATATTATCTATTTATCTATCTACAATTGGGATAAAGTTTGGAAACAAGTGTGTTGCTCGCCATTTTATTAGTATTACAGAAAATATCTTCTGGTTATTTTTTTCTGATGAGATGATGATTCGCGTGTCCCCAAGAAGATTTGTTACTACACTAATTCAATGACGAGCACCATTTTCTGACTTTGGCCAGCAGTCTATCTATCTACCTATTTATGTATTTTATCTTACTAATATTTTCGACTAAAGGTTATCTACCTATGATGTATCTATCTTATCTTGTCTAATTTTTCTAGTAAATCTCATGACATCACCATTGCTGTTCATATCACACTGCAGCAATGGTTGAAAAAGAAACATTTCCACAACAGTCATTTCAGGTGGTACCCTCACCATGACAATATTTGAAAATGGTGTTACCCTCGAGAGGCTTTTTTGTTACCCTCGCCATGACGATATATTTCAAGAGGAAAATCTGAGAATTATGTGCCTAATCACACATGGAAGGTGTATCTTAGGGTTAGTTTAACATTTGAACTACATGCTTGACAAATATGGGCTTTGGATTTGATGAAATAAGATCAGGATGATAGAAAATCACTTTGGATCGAGGGATTTAATGGCTGCCCTGATGGCGAGGGTACCCCTGTCGTTAGTGCACAGTGCATTGCAAAAATGGTTAAATTAGTATTCACATGGACATTTTTTTTGATAAACATTTTTTTCAAAAATTCAAACCTTGCCTACTTTATGGAGTGGCAATTATGTGATAAACCAACAAATCACATGTGTTCTTGTTGATTTATGAATCTTTAATATGTTCATTTCATGATAGCATGAAGGAAATTCTCATTTACAAACCTTTATTTTGACCCCCCCATGAGACACTTTGAGTGCAGATACTGTAAAACTGCCCACATCTGCCTGCATTGGCGTCAGCCCAGCCATATGGAGTAGTTTTTTTAACTGTATTGTACATAATTATCTTTTTAATATAAATTTGTTATACAAATAAATCAATATCAACACAAATACTTTCAAGCCTCACAATTAATACTAATACATGAAATCAAATTTTTTCTAGTCATATGTAGTTATTTACAGATGATTTCATATTTGTAGACACAAGGACTGAATGTGATTTTTTTCTAGGACATGTTATCCTATGGGGAAAAGTGATGTCATAATTTTTTTGATGTCACTTTTCCCTATTGAATACATGTCCTAGAAAAAAAAAACACATTCAGTCCTTGTGTCTACAAATATGAAATCATCTGTAAAGCAGCTATTCAGAGGCAATTTTTAAAGAACAAAGTGCTTTCCACTCTGTGATAATAATAATATACACTCTAAGAAATTTCAGACAAAATTGGTTTTTTAGATTCAAAATGGTTTTTTGAAAAACCGAATTTCAATGCAAAAAACCAACATGGATTTTTTTAAAAATCCATGTTGGTTTTGCATTGAAATTTGGTTTTTCAAAAAACCATTTTGAATCTAAAAAACCAATTTTGTCCCCACATTTTTTAGAGTGTAGTATGAATATCAAATGCTTCCCAGTGGTCGCAGACTCAGAGTCCCATGTGCCAGGACAAACAGATTTAAAAACACTTTTATTCTTATGTCCATAAAGACTCGGAACTCCATCAAGGTACAGTGCCGCCTGTAAGTAAGTGAAACGCATGATATTGTGCCATTGCATCAATGTTAAACATCCTTAACCAAACTGCTTCTGGAAGGACAAATTTTCATACGATGAGAGGAAAACATTTTGGGTCATAAAGGCCAATATGTGAGGCATGTGGGATAAAAATAGCAGCCAATTTTCTTCGCTGTAGTTGGAGTTAGGTATGGGTCAAAGTCTTTGATAAGTAAGTGAAACACAGGCCCAATGTTAACACATAGGGAAGGGTGGTTCACTTACTTATCAAAGACTTTGACCCATACCTAACTCCAACTACAGCGAAGAAAATGGGCTGCTATTTTTATCCCACTTGCCTCACACATCAGCCTTTATGACCCACTTTGTTTCCCTTTTATTTCATCCGATGAGAATTCATGCCTCCACAAGCAGTTTGGCTGAGGATGTTTAGCATTGATGCAATGGCACAATGTCATGCGTTTCACTTACTTACAGGTGGCACTGTATCTTGATGCAAAAATTCAATTTGTCTATATTTTTAAATTTCTTGAATTTTTGGATGTCAGAGCCACCAAATTTCACATATGTGACCAATAAATGTATGTTATGTTATGTTATTTATATAGCGCCCATTCGAGATAAATCTGCTCATCGGCGCTCACCATACTAAACGGCAATCATACCAATCATTCTATAGTTATCCGATAACCACTGGACTTTTCCGGGCAGAGTTCGAACCCACATCCTCATGTGCACAAGGCATGCTAACCACTGTACCATAGAGCCACACTCTACAATTTTACACAACTTTACTGTAACCGAACATCTGAAAATCATCTTCATAAATTCTGTACAAGTCTTTCAATAGTCTATTTGACAATTTGTCGTAATATGTTTTTAATGCTTTCTCTGTGGACAATGCAGAATTTCTGGACGTCGGACCGTGCTTGGCATAAGGCTGGGTGTGTTTTGTGGCATTAATCTTCTGCATGAAATATGCTACATCATCATCAATTGTCTCCAAGTGACCAATTAGATCATATTTGATATTGCAAGGATGGCATGATTGTTGATAAGGCTGCCAATGACTATTCAAACCATGTCCCAACTTGAATTCATCCGAAACGTATTGAGCAAATTCTTCAAATTTGACATCCCGAGCTCCTCGTAGTGACGATAATGATGGATTCCTCCTATATTTTTCTATTATCAAACGACCATACTTATACCGGAAGTACTCGCGTCCTTTATATACATGGAACTTATCCCGGAAAGCTGATAGTAATCGGTGAAAAGGATTCCTCACGAATATGACCTTGTAATACTTCTTAATCCTCTCCTCTCGTTCAATGGGAGAATATTCGTGTAAATGACGCAAACCATATCTTTTCAAAAATGCAAAGTTGTTAATCCTTAAATTAGTCCTTTTTGCAGGTAAAACTCCAGTGCTGTTGATAATAGCTTTCTTCATAGCTGAAGATGCTACTTTGTGTATGAAACAGTACATAAACTTCCGCCTATCATCCACTAAGACATTTCCAATTCCTGAATCAGTGATGTTCTTCTTTTCGCAGTACGTCATCATTCTTGCTCGACGCAACCTCAAAATCTTTTCTACATTAGAAATAGATGCTTTTGTGATCTCATGTGTACCGTTAGCAGATGTGCCTTTTGTGTTTGTAACATTAACATTGTCGGATGCTTTCCTTGGATCGCCAGTTTCCTGAACATGATCAGAAGCTTGTTGATGATCAACATTTTCTTTGGCACGACTAGAAGTTGGTCCATCTCCTTGGTGAGTGGAAGTTTCTATGTGATTAGTCAAAAAATCTCGGACGTGATTAGAATCTAGTTTAGATTCCCCAATTTTAGTGTGAAACTTTGAAGAGTTCTTCTGATTTCCAAAATCTTTTGTCCCTGCATCAAAAGCTTCTTTAGAATCAAGAAATCCTTTGGAAGCATTCAAATTCGATTTGTTGCGCTTAGATTGCTCAACCTCCAAGTGACCAGGAAATCCGTTGTCTTTTTTAACAGAATATAAAATTGGTTTGTGACCAAAAATTTGCTCATCTGCTGAAGCACTTGACTTCTCTGCACTAGTCGGACTTTTCTCATCTGCTGAAGCACTTGACTTCTCTGCACTAGTCGGACTTTTCTCATCTGCTGAAGCACTTGACTTCTCTGCACTAGTCGGACTTTTCTCATCTGCTGAAGCACTTGACTTCTCTGCACTAGTCGGACTTTTCTCATCTGCTGAAGCACTTGACTTCTCTGCACTAGTCGGACTTTTCTCATCTGCTGAAGCACTTGACTTCTCTGCACTAGTCGGACTTTTCTCATCTGCTGAAGCACTTGACTCCTCTGCACTAGTCGGACTTTTCTCATCTGCTGAAGCACTTGACTTCTCTGCACTAGTCGGACTTTTCTCATCTGCTGAAGCACTTGACTTCTCTGCACTAGTCGGACTTTTCTCATCTGCTGAAGCACTTGACTTCTCTGCACTAGTCGGACTTTTCTCATCTGCTGAAGCACTTGACTTCTCTGCACTAGTCGGACTTTTCTCATCTGCTGAAGCACTTGACTTCTCTGCACTAGTCGGACTTTTCTCATCTGCTGAAGCACTTGACTTCTCTGCACTAGTCGGACTTCTAACATTTTTCGCAAAAGACACAGCAGAACGTCCGGCATTAAATTCCAACATTCCTGAAACAAGAAATAGGTTCGGATTAGTCTTTAACTGCAACAACCAAATATCAATTCGGATTAGTCTTTAACTGCAACAACCAAATATCAATTCGGATTAGTCTTTAACTGCAACAACCAAATATCAATTCGGATTAGTCTTTAACTGCAACAACCAAATATCAATTCGGATTAGTCTTTAACTGCAACAACCAAATATCAATTCTGATTAGTCTTTAACTGCAACAACCAAATATCAATTCGGATTAGTCTTTAACTGCAACAACCAAATATCAATTCGGATTAGTCTTTAACTACAACAACCAAATATCAATTCGGATTAGTCTTTAACTGCAACAACCAAATATCAATTCGGATTAGTCTTTAACTGCAACAACCAAATATCAATTCGGATTAGTCTTTAACTGCAACAACCAAATATCAATTCGGATTAGTCTTTAACTGCAACAACCAAATATCAATTCGGATTAGTCTTTAACTGCAACAACCAAATATCAATTCTGATTAGTCTTTAACTGCAACAACCAAATATCAATTCGGATTAGTCTTTAACTGCAACAACCAAATATCAATTCGGATTAGTCTTTAACTGCAACAACCAAATATCAATTCGGATTAGTCTTTAACTGCAACAACCAAATATCAATTCGGATTAGTCTTTAACTGCAACAACCAAATATCAATTCGGATTAGTCTTTAACTGCAACAACCAAATATCAATTCGGATTAGTCTTTAACTGCAACAACCAAATATCAATTCAGATTAGTCTTCAACTGCAACAACCAAATATCGATTCGGATTAGTCTTTAACTGCAACAACCAAATATCAATTCGGATTAGTCTTTAACTGCAACAACCAAATATCAATTCGGATTAGTCTTTAACTGCAACAACCAAATATCAATTCGGATTAGTCTTTAACTGCAACAACCAAATATCAATTCGGATTAGTCTTTAACTGCAACAACCAAATATCAATTCGGATTAGTCTTTAACAGCAACAACCAAATATCAATTCGGATTAGTCTTTAACAGCAACAACCAAATATCAATTCGGATTAGTCTTTAACTGCAACAACCAAATATCAATTCTGATTAGTCTTTAACTGCAACAACCAAATATCAATTCGGATTAGTCTTTAACTGCAACAACCAAATATCAATTCGGATTAGTCTTTAACTGCAACAACCAAATATCAATTCGGATTAGTCTTTAACCGCAACCAAATATCAATTTGGATTAGTCTTTAACTGCAACAACCAAATATCAATTCTGATTAGTCTTTAACTGCAACAACCAAATATCAATTCTGATTAGTCTTTAACTGCAACAACCAAATATCAATTCGGATTAGTCTTCAACTGCAACAACCAAATATCAATTCAGATTAGTCTTCAACTGCAACAACCAAATATCAATTCGGATTAGTCTTTAACCGCAACAACCAAATATCAATTCGGATTAGTCTTTAACCGCAACCAAATATCAATTTGGATTAGTCTTTAACTGCAACAACCAAATATCAATTCGGATTAGTCTTTAACTGCAACAACCAAATATCAATTCGGATTAGTCTTTAACTGCAACAACCAAATATCAATTCGGATTAGTCTTTAACTGCAACAACCAAATATCAATTCGGATTAGTCTTTAACTGCAACAACCAAATATCAACCAAGTATCTTAGAAAGGAAAACACTTTAATCATTAGAATCACTTCACTGAAACAATAAAATTATTTTTCACAAAATTACAGATCCTTGGCATTACTCGATTAGAACAGAGACACAATTTCACAAATTTACCTGAACTTAAGACAAGTGCTGTAACCATGGCGATGAAGAGACAAAAGTTCCTTAATATCTTCCCAGCAGAAAATGCCATTGTTACAGTAGACGAACTTCGAGTGCTTACAAGTGACTGGTTTCAGAGTATCAATGAGGTCACTAAAAAAGCTGTTGCTTCAATCTTTACCATTGAAACTGGTGGCTCTTTCACTGACTCATAGGACTTCTAATGACATGTATAGATGCAGCAGTGACCAACATCTGGCTCAGTGACGTGTATCAGAGCAATGCCAAGTGAATGGGCAGTAGAACAGATGTCATATGAAGTGCAGTCACTGAGTCATAAATCTGACCCATTTGACAATAATCATTGCTCTCTTCGTGAAAGATGTGGTGTTGACACAGTCAGAAAACATGAAAGCTTATCCATCTGAATTGCGATAGTGAGTTATAAATCATGGCAGAAGTGCGACAGAATTATATGCATGCTTGTGTCTAAGCAGGGTTTTTGTGTATATCAAATGTAGCAACCTGTTTTGATGAGCAAGGGAGTAACACAAGAAAGCCAGTGTAAACTTTACACTTGCCCTGCCAACAAGTTCAATAAAATTCTGAAGTATTCTAATCCTTCACAGCTTTTTCTGGCCTGAAATATCTATAATTTAGATAATTGTTTGTGTTTTTCCTCAAAGAAATATTTGGAACAACAAACAGACAACAATTAAACATTCAAACATAGATACTATTGCTTTGAATATCTAAAAACGGTGAATTTTGTTTGTCACACAAGAGGAAGATTAATCTGTTTGTTATAACTTCGCTAAAATGAAGCACTTGTGGTCAGGAAGGCCAGGAGCAGCAGACCCCAAGATCAGCTGGGGATCAGTAGCATTGACAGTGGTCAAGCTCTGTTGATTGCAGGCCTATTACTCAGAGAGACAGGAGTGAGGTCACTGGTGAATGCTATGACACCTATCACACAACATGGTATGTATGGGCTATGAGTCAGTCACACGTTTATGAGGTATCAAAGTTATGGTCACTTAACATGGCAGGGATAGGGCTGTGATGTCAGTAACAGCCCAGAAGTGTATTGCATGTAAACACTCGAAGTTCGTCTACTGTAATCACATCACATGAAGTTTTATCAATGACAAAGAAGCTACATAACAATGTCCACTGATGAGCTTTCAGGACTTATCCAACAACAAATGTCTTACGGACACCTGACAACTCCTTTCAAACTAAAAGGTTTCATCTTTGAATTTGTAAGTCAACATTCTCTGATGCGCAGAAGTAAAAATTCCAATAAGGAGAAACTTATAACTCCATACGAAACTGCTGATTCTTCCAATTTGTAATTCTCCTTCTCCAAGTTCCGTGTTCCTTCCGATAGGCCTACAAAAAGAGTGTTTTGTCTCCGAATTCATAAGTCAAAATTCTGATTTGGCAAAAGTTAATCTGTTAACCTCATGGTAAAAAATCTAATTCCAATGGCTTTAATACCAAATTCCAACGGCTTTAATCCCATAATCCAATGGCTTTAAAGTGTACAGAACTTCCATCTAATCCCCAGCTCATCCAGTGATGCACTCTGGCTTAATGAAATCCCAATCCCATTGACTATTCACTACTCACCGGTGGCAGATGGTCATCCCATGCAGCTAAGGGGCAGCAGAAGCACCACAAAGCATGAAGTGAGAATGGAGGAACCAATCAGATACAGCTAGTGATGCAGACCAGACCACCTTTAAGATGGTGGTCCGGTATTTACAAAAGTGGTCCGGTCCTGGTCTGGTCCAGGGTGAGGTGGTCCGATTTTGTTACTGGACCGGTCCAGAAGCGGTCCATCGGCATTTCGAAAATTATGCTAAATATGAGGGTTTAAATTAGCTATATGATATGAATTTCATTTTGAGATGCGACAAAATCCATGCGACACAATTCATGACATCAAAAATCACTGGACCGGTCCGGACCGGCACTCAACCGGTCCGGTATGGCATTGGACCGGTTTTTTGTAGGTGGTCCGGTATTTTGGCGGTCCAGGGCTGGACCGCGGACCGGACCGGTCCAAGGCGGTCCGGTCTGCATCACTAGATACAGCTGATCTTCTGTTGAGCGACTATGAGATACAGGTATTCATCTGTTAAGATACCATTAGATTCACCAGTTCCACATGTTTGAGACCATCAGATACATGACAGACATTTAACTGTTCCTCTGTTAAGAGACCACCAGATACATGTTTTCTTCAGTTTAGAGACCATCGATCAGCACAGTTTGAAGATGATCAAATACAGGTGTTCCTCACTTTGGAGACCATAACAATACACATAATACTCTGTTAGGAGACCATCAGATACACATGTTCCTTTACTGTAAAGACCATCAGATACATCTGTTCCACAGTTAAGATGCCATCAGCTACAGGTGTTCCCGCTGTTAAGAGACCATTAGATACAGGTGTTCCTCTGTTAAGAGACTATCGGATACAGGTGTCTCAGTTTAGAGACATTCAGATACTACCAGATACAGATTTACACACAGCCCACACTATGAATACAGGTAGCATCAGATACAGGTGTTCCTCTGTTAAGAGATCTTCTTCTTCTTCTTCTTAAGTCGTGCACCGTCCCGGGTCGCCGGGTTAGCTCTACCTGTTTCCAGGGAGCAGCACATGAAAGTATCGGGCGTTTATTTGTCTACTTATCAGATAGATACATACAGTGCACCAAAAAAGTTATGGGAAAAAAGTGGTGGCCCCCCTTTTTGCTTCTAATTTTGAAGAAATGTATTTCCAGTGATAATTATTGGTGTTCTATCTTTTCAATACACTTCTCCTGAACAGGACTGGATAATAGTTTCATGGTTTCATGCTATGATATGGATATGGCAATGAATCTTGGTGGGTGCACCATTTTTTGCCTTCAAAAAAGTTATGGGAAATTTTCATGAAGCAGTCAAATACTGAAATATAAGTATGAATTATTGCTTTGTGGTTGTCATGTTAGTTTCTAGAAGTAGGGAATTTACTCTGGGCCCATTTTGGTGGAGATCCTGGGGCTAAATTTTCAAGAAATATGTATTTTTAATGATATAAAGTATGTTATTTCAAATAATTTTCAAATTAATATGTTGCCATCCAAATGCCAATTTAATCCTGGAAATCTGTTGACACAGCATTTATTTCAAAATTTATTGGTAGAGGCTTCTGTTTTCATTAAGAAGGATGCCTCTTTTTGACCAAGGATAGAAGTTAGTTCAAAGTTTATGTCGACAGATGTGTTGGTGCTGAATCACTGCTGATATTCAGCATCAGGAATTCTCAGCAATTCAGTGTTATTTGTGGTGAAACTGCATTAAAATGTTACCTTTGTAAGTGAAAAGGTTGTTCATATAGTTTGAATGACAGAAATCACAGCACCTACCACTTTATACACTGTCAGAATTATTTGCACTTCTGTAGTGCGAAAGTGGTTAAATAGTTCCATTGCGTTTTCTTCACTTTACAGAGACAACTCTCACACGCTCAATAATCATATGGGTAACATATGTCAGCAATACCAGAGCATTGAATAGGCAGGATATATTTTTAAGAACGTACTTTATTTTAATGCTATTCCATTTCAAAATAATTAATATCCGTTAAAAATGACTACAAACCATTGTTATTAACATCTTTAAAGTTTAAACAATGTTCAATTTGACCAACATAGTCTAATAACATATTACTGATGTCATTTGTATAAGAGACATCATCTTTTGGTTGTTATTTCTGAAGAAATCAAATTTTTCCCATAACTTTTTTGAGTCGAAAATTGGAGTTGCAACCAAGAATCACCTGGCATACCCGGTTTGAAGGTTAAAACAAAAATGTAACCAGGTAGATCTGTTCATGAGATGTCTATTGAAAGGGCAAAAGTGCAATAACTGCCTTCAGAAATTAATTATTGAGAAATTGGGGGCAAAAACAGACCCATTCCAATTTTTCCCATAACTTTTTTGGTGCACTGTACATGCATGTGTTCCTCACTAACACACTTTGAAGACTATTAGATATATGTGTTCCTCTATTAAGAGACCACCAGACACATTTGTTCATCACTTTAGAGACCATCATCAGATGCATGTGTTTTTTAGTTTAGAGACCATCAGATACACTTGTTCAACTGATAAGAGACCATCAGACACATGTGCTCCTCTGTTAGGAGATCATCAAATACAGGTGTCTCAGTTTAGAGACCATCAGACACATGTGCTCCTCTGTTAAGAGATCATCAAATACAGGTGTCTCAGTTTAGAGACCATCAGACACATGTGCTCCTCTGTTAAGAGATCATCAAATACAGGTGTCTCAGTTTAGAGACCATCAGACACATGTGCTCCTCTGTTAAGAGATCATCAAATACAGGTGTCTCAGTTTAGAGACCATCAGACACATGTGCTCCTCTGTTAGGAGATCATCAAATACAGGTGTCTCAGTTTAGAGACCATCAGACACATGTGCTCCTCTGTTAAGAGATCATCAAATACAGGTGTCTCAGTTTAGAGACCATCAGACACAGGTGTCCTTTAGTTTAGAGACTATCAGATACAGGTGTTCCTCAGTTTAGAGACCATCAGACACAGGTGTTCCTCAGTTTAGAGACCATCGGGTAGGTGTTCTTCTTTAAAAAGACTATCAGATACAAGTGTTCCTCAGCTTAGAAACAATCAGATAAATGTGTTCCTCAGTCCAGAGCCATCAGATACAGCTGTTTCTGTTAAGATACCATCTGATACAGAACTTTATTGGTCAAGAGACCACACCTACAGCTCATCTATAATTACAGGATACCCATTGAAATCTCACGAGGAAATAACTTGTGTTTTCAGATTTTTCCCTCCTTCATTGACCAAATGTCTTCTGAGCCCTTATTCCAGATAATCGTTATCTAATAGAAATTTATGAAAAATTTATTAATCCAGATATTTTGAGAAGAAAAGCTACAATTTGCTTTTAATGATAATTGGGGAGAAAAGGGCACAGAAACGAATGCTCCTGCTCCTGTAATACTTGCACAATAAGCCAACTTGATGAAAATGATTAAGATAGATTTAGAAACACCAACAGCAATCTGCTGTTGCAGTCAGTCAAAATATGAGACTCGTGTCAAATCAGGAAAATGTTACCACGGTATTTTACAATCTGTTTATTAATAATGAGATTCACAGGCTTCGACAAAGCATTTTGATTGTTAGTTGTAATCCATCAAGGCTATAGTCCTTCTCAGATGAGATTCACATGCTATCGAACGAACATTTTAATGTAATCTCTTAAAGTTGTCATGTCAAATAATAACAGCATCGAGAAACAGATAGATGTCCCTTTAGATGACATTCAGGTGTTATCACCATAGTATCACATTACCGAAACCTCCGAAAGAAACAGAGACCACAGCAAAAACCGAAACCTCCGAGAGAAACACAGACCACATTGAGGCAAAGGATGACTGAAACTATTTTGTCCAACACAGCAATCAAACCTGGGACCCAGCAATCGGGGAGGCCAGACCCCGTACCAACTGAGCTAACATTCCACCCCTTCTAAAAAGAGCAGTTGCCTAAATGCAAGTTCTTCCAGCAGCTGGGTGGCCAAGTGGCTTTGGTGCCCGCCTGCTCCGCTGAAGGTCTTTGCCTGCAAGGGTTTGGACTTCGGACGTGGGTGGGGAACCCAAAATTTTCAGTGTACCTTCATGAGCAAAACCCAGCTGGATGTTGTTCAGATTAGACATTAAATTGGCAGCCCCTTGTATCAGTGTCTGTGCTGGGCAAGTAAAAGATCCCTCACATGGGGTAATTGTGTAACATGTTGAGGACTTCCACTCTCTCTCCAATCTCATCAATCAACCCTTTTGAGCGCCCAGAACTGGGCTTAGAGGGCTGCACTTAACCATATCTATCTATCTATCCATCCATCCATCTATCTTCCAAGCCAAGAACAGCACCTTGCAAACTCCTCTTTGTCTCCCATCAGACATTCTTTTTCACCCCAGCCTGTATTGATCCAATCAGCAAGGGACTGCAAGAACCTCCTGGGATATGCAGAGGGGGCTCAGGAGGGGCAAGGCATTCTGACTAATACTAACTATTAGAGCACAAGAAAGCACCAAGTCCTACAACAAAGAACCAAGTCCTACAGTGAAATCATTTGAAAATAATATCATCAAAATCTTGGTTAAATCCATAATTCAACATTTTCAATCCAGTAACGTTATTGACTTTTTTGTCCGATCTACATGCAATGACCATGAAAAGCTTGATGTCATCAGGGGGTTATATTCCATTGTATCTAATAATTGAGGAGTTTTTTCCTTCATTGAGGAGTTATTTCCTTCATTGAGGAGTTATTTCTTTCACTGAGGAGTTATTTCCTTCATTGAGGAGTTATTTCTTTCACTGTGGAGTTATTTCCTTCATTGAGGAGTTATTTCCTTCACCGAAGAGTTATTTCCTTCATTGAGGAGTTATTTCTTTCACTGAGGAGTTATTTCCTTCATTGAGGAGTTATTTCTTTCACTGTGGAGTTATTTCCTACATTGAGGAGTTATTTCCTTCACCAAAGAGTTATTTCCTTAATTGAGGAGTCATTTCTTTCACTGAGGAGTTATTTCTTTCACTGTGGAGTTATTTCTTTCACTGTGGAGTTATTTCTTTCATTTAGGAGTTATTTCCTTCACTGTGGAGTTATTTCTTTCATCATTTGTAATTTCCTTCATTTAGGAGTTATTTCCCTCACCCAAGAGTTATTTCCTTCATGAGTTATTTCTTTCACTGTGGAGTTATTTCTTTCACTGAGGAGTTACTTCTTTCACTGTGGAGTTATTTCCTTCATTGAAGAGTTATTTCCTTCATCAAAGAGTTATTTCCTTCATCGAAGAGTTATTTCCTTCATTGAGGAGTTATTTCCTTCATCAAGGTCCACCAAAAACATGTACCGCAATTCAGAATCGAACCTAAGACTTACAGAGAAGCAAGCCAATGAACCGAATGACCAAGAGAAACTTTCTGCTGAGGTTGAAACCTGACCAAGCATAGTCTGCATAGGTCATCGACGTTACATTTATAACATGTTTACACCAGTATTTGCATTGTATCTGGTATAGAGATTGCCACAAATAATTAATGAGCAAGATCCAGACATTGACCAGCTGCCTTTGAGCATTGAGACCCCTAGCAGCTTCGAGCATCCCTGGGGGACACACACAAGACTATGTTATGTTACCTAACGATACAACTTCATATAATAAACATAGGCTCAGGTGCAGCAATAGCACAACACGCGCCAACGAGAAAGCCACAATTCCTTATGGGAGCAACCGATTTAATTTCCAAGGAAATTTGTGACCTGCTCCACTAAAATGAGTTCAAAGTAGGCAATCTGTATTTTCCAGAAATTAGCAAAATGTGTCAAAAGGTCATACTTTGATGATTTTAAGTTGTTGGTACCACAATTTAGCAAAAGTAATTTTCTTTCATTATTTGACACCATCTTAACCAAAAACTGATTTTAAATTATCTAAATCGGGCTTCCTTCTTTATTTTCTTTGTTCTTTCATTGCAATGGCGGGAAATTCAAAGGCCATTTTCTCAAAGTTTGATATTTCATATCATCAATGTTTCAGGTGCCATATCTTTGGATTGGATGGAGATATCAAGACATATGAAACGTCATTTTAAAGCCAAATTCCAGTAGAACAAAGTGATTTTCACAACTGAATATGATAGCAGGCCGACTTTGAACCCATTTTGGTGGAGCAGGTCACATATGGGCTAATATATGAAAAAGATCAGTCATGAGGGACTTGCAGCATAGAATTGAAGCTGTGTCTTTGAAAAAACCTATTATCTAACATGACAAATCTAACTACTAATATCGGCTATATTTTTTTTCTGAAAAAATTTTTTAGCCGATGCCCAGGCCCTTAGCAATACAAGATATGTGAAGTAACTTACTTGCCACAGGCGGATATATGTTCACCACCAAGAGTCCACCAGGTGGATTTGTCAATGGAAACAAGGAAACATGCGTGAAAACACATCATCAAAGTTTGTGCACTTTTGGGGAAACCCTGGGCTAAATTTAGACATGTTGGGGAAATGTCAGTGTGACCTTGCTGCAGCTGAGATTCCCAGAAAAGGCCACAACTGCATTGTGGCTCTTTTCATGGAGCAGAGGAGATCTTTTAGAGCTGCCAATAGCACAGATCATCTGTCAGATGGTTAAATAAATATTATAGACAGACAGAAGATCTGTAGACAGGTATATAGGTAGAAAGGCTATGAAAGAGATCAGACATGAAGGAACTTGCAGCATTGAATTGAAGCTGTGAATAGAATTCTCATCAACTCCTCAACAAATCTCTTTTAAAATCCCATTATCTAGCAAAACAAATTATAACTACAAATATCGGCTATATTTTTTTCCGAAAATTTTTTTCTTGTTAATGCTTTTGACAGAAGTTCTGATAATGATCATTCTACCACTAGGTGGCAGGTGGGTATTGCATGCACCTGACAGTAGGCCATCTGCCAGACAACACCTCAGTTAATTGGATTTGGCAAAATCAATAATACAGGTGCAATTCAAGATTATCACATGTTAAAATCAATAGGCTCTTTGTTTGATAACATGATTTTGTGAATCAAAATCACCAACGTCACCAGTATAGCCATTGTTACATTGTTACATAAGAAAAGGGGAGGGGGAAATAATTTCAATATCCAGGCTGAATGTAACCTGGAATCTTCAGTTTGACCAAAACACTTATCACCACTTCAGTCATTCTGCTGGCAGTGCTCTCACTGGTGTGCAGCCAAAACGGCGATAAACCAGAACGGCTATTCGCATCTTTACCATAACGGCTATTGCACTAATTTTTGGTATAAATAGCTGAAAACTTAGTAATTTTACTTTAAAATAATACATTTTGTTATGCAACATTGTTTCTGTTATCAAAAAGATCATTTAGTTACGTTTTTGTTGTGTTTTATCAAGTTTTACACATTTACTAAGTTTTAGCTACATTATAACATGTCAAGTTAGACAACGAAAATGTTATGTTATTTTGCTACAAAGTAACAAATATGGATCTGAACTTTTTTGCTACTAAGTAACAGATATCAGACGTTTTTTTGTTGAAAGATGATTTTCTTAGTTGCTTTTTTAACTAAAATTGTCATCGCCGTTTTGGACTTCGATCATCGCCGTTTAGGACTTCGATCATCGCCGTTTAGGTATTGTCTGTAAATATATGAATAGCCGTTCTGGTTTATCGCCGTTCTGACTGGCAGTCCTCTCACTCCCCCCCCCCTTCCCAATGTCAATGGGTACATTCGTTTCGCTGCTCCAAAGTGCTCTTGGAGTAGAGTAGTTCACTCCAGATCATTCGTTTTGCATTTCCGGAGTAGATCAGAGCAGTTTGGAGTAGATCGGAAGTACTCCAAGAAATTGGGATATCCCATGACGTATGATTGTTTACATAAATAAAGGGCACTTCAGAAGCTTTGATTTGGTAGCTGATTGCTTTCTTTTGATATGGATTGCTGCAATACAATTGACTCAATTACGGCAAACAATTGAAAATGCTACCTGACGTCTTTAATTGTCATTAGCCAGGGAATCCTCACAGGAAGGGAACCCCAAAATAATGACGTTCCTAAGTACTCCTTTTCATTCGATTTGGACCCAGTTTGGAGTAGTTTACTCCCGGAGTAGAACCGTCACTTCCTGGAGTAGATAAGTCACTTCCGGAGTAGTTAGAGTAGAGCGAATCGAATGTACCCCACGACATGCCATGAGCTTTGATGGAGGATTGCACTTTTTATCAACTGAACTGTTACATGCTAATCCAGGCAGGGAACTGTTCAGACAATGGAAACAGTCCAAATGGATCCGGTTGACCAACCAAAGCTGAAATCTAACCTGGGACCTGACGACAACACAATGAAATTCACAGGCAATTGTTAAGACCTTTTCAAACCACCACACAGCGAGGTTGAACAAACTTTGGGGTTAAAAAAATTGACCAAGAAAACGATTAGCGCAGTGATGTAGAGGAAGATCAGACAAACACTTTGATGTATCAAACGAAAAAATCTGTTGGGAATTTTTTGAGATATTTGAGTTTTAAACTTTTTATTTATCACACCCTATTGTTAGCATGGAATCTCCATCTAAAAATGATCAAAACTGCCCATTTTTCAAAATGTTGGTCTGACCTTCTTCTACATCATTGCGCTAATCGTTTTCTTGGTCAATTTTTTTAACTCCAAAGTTTGTTCAAGCTCGCTGTGACCAGATAAAACACAGAAAACCTTCCAAAACGAAAGGACTGCAAATAAACACCATTTCACGTATTCAGACCAAATAGGAAATTGCATCAAGAGTGATGCTGGATTTAGAAAGGAATATTTTGCTAAATCACTGGTGCGAAATAATTACCGCCTTTACCATGAAATAAAGAAATCCTGCAGAGAAAACTCCAAATCCCCGATTATTTTAAGGTCTCCCCCTTATGAAATAAGAGCAGAAAGGGAATTGGAATTGAGCACATTTACTTCATGGCTCATTGCTTGAGCATGAAATTCACAGGTCATTTCTACTGGACCTTTTCAAATCCCAAGAACAGATCTTCAGAGAGCAGTTTCACTTTCTGCACATTTATATTCCTAAGGGACTAAAACCGTCCGAAGTATCCAAACGTTCCCAACAGCAAAACAAGGGGAATACCACACAAACGTCTCAAGACAAGTTGGATTGTTATTATTGACCACTTAACTAGAAATAACCAGTTCCTTTAAGTACATACACCCATTATTCCTTGGATGAAATTCACAGGCCATTTTGACTAGACCTTTTAATTTCTTTGATTAACAACTTTGACAACTGAATTAATTTTATTTTACAATTTTTTTGCTTTATTTTTTATATATTTTGAAGCTCCAAATAATTTAGGTTTAGGAATGTACCGATAGAATACCGTATACATCGAATGTTGAACACAACGTTGTCACAATTTGTTTCTTCTTCCACTTTAAAACGTTACAAACATGAAATAGACGTTGAACATCAAAACGATATTAAGAGTCTTTTAGACATCAACGTGACATCAAGTTTTGACGTAACAATTAGTCGACCTCTTCGATTGTGGGGCCACCACCGGGAGCAGCACCGGCATCTCCACCTGGGGCAGCGCCACCTGGGAATCCTCCGGGCATTCCACCGGGCATACCGCCACCAGGGGCGCCACCGGCTCCTTGGTACAACTTGGTGATGATGGGCATGCAGACGCCTTCCAATTCCTTCTGTTGGTGTTCGAACTCATCCTTCTCGGCGGTCTGATTGGCATCTAACCAGGCGATGACTTCGCTGCACTTGGTCGTTATCTTGGTCTTGTCCTCGTCCGAGATCTTGTCCTTCAGTTTCTCGTCCTCGACGGTTGACTTCATGTTGAATGCGTAACTCTCCAGCTGGTTCTTGGCCTGGATCCTGTCTCTCTGCAGGTCGTCCTCGGCCTTCAGGCGCTCGGCTTCGTTGACCATGCGGTCAATGTCTTCCTTGCTGAGACGTCCTGCAAAAATAAAGATGTACAACATCAGTATACATGTGACACTATATTTATAAGCCAATATCCAACACTTAATCTATAAGAAAGTTCTATTGGGAAGTCAAATAAAGAGTTTCGGTAACTGATAAATACTATATTCAATTTTGATCTATGAGCTTCACCACCAATATATGATGATGCAAATAAAGATATTTTCAAGGTCAAAGCAGGCGATAGAATTTTAGGCCAATTAATTATTATTTGACCCCCAGTCTTAAACTTTGAGCAACCTTGAAGCCGTGCTAAGATCAATTTTGCCATTTGGCATATCATTAAAGATTCAATTCAAATGCTTAGCACAATTTCACACCTGCATTACAAATTCGGCCATATTCGATTCTTATGGTTTCAAACTATTATCAACAGATTCAGAAGAATTAACAACATGATTAACCAGCTTCACAACCAGATTTAGAAAAGAGCTCTGGACCTTTGTAAATTTCAACTTACCCTTATCGTTAGTGATGGTGATCTTGTTTTCTTTGCCGGTGCTCTTGTCGGCGGCAGTGACGTTCAGGATTCCGTTAGCATCGATATCGAAGGTCACCTCGATCTGTGGGACTCCCCTGGGAGCAGGGGGGATGCCGGAAAGTTCGAATTTTCCGAGGATGTTGTTGTCTTTGGTCATAGCACGCTCTCCTTCAAACACCTGGATCAACACACCTGTGAAAAGGAAAAAAATAGGTAAGTAAATTGTAGATTGAAATACATTAAGAAGGCTACAGAGGCTATCCTAACTTGTGGGCATATTACACATTTCGAAGATCTATTAAGAATACCTGCGAGACACATAGGGGAGGATCATTTTACATTCGACATAATTCAATAGAAGTTTAAACTGGACTATATTATGACATAAGTTAACATCAAGTGTTCTGGTGGCCCTTGTGACTTAAGTACCAGATTAAACTAATGAATATTAATGAGCTTAAGATTTAAGACTGGAAACGTACCAGGTTGGTTGTCGGAGTAGGTGGTGAAGGTCTGGGTCTGCTTGGTGGGGATGGTGGTGTTCCTCTTGATCAAGGAGGTCATCACGCCACCAGCTGTCTCAATTCCCAAGGACAGAGGAGTGACGTCAAGAAGAAGCAGATCTTGCACCTCTTCCGATTTATCTCCGTGCAAGATGGCCGCCTGCACGGCTGCTCCGTAGGCCACGGCCTCGTCAGGGTTGATGGATTTGTTCAGCTCCTTTCCGTTGAAGAAATCTTGGAGGAGTTTCTGGATCTTGGGGATACGGGTGGATCCTCCGACCAGGACGATGTCGTGGATGGCATCCTTGCCCATCTTGGCGTCTCTCAGGGATTTCTCTACTGGCTCCAAGGTTCCTCGGAACAGATCAGCGCAGAGTTCCTCAAAACGGGCCCTGGTAATGGTCGTGTAGAAGTCCACTCCTTCGTAGAGGGAGTCGATCTCGATGCTGGCTTGGGTGCTGGATGACAGGGTTCTCTTCGCACGTTCACAGGCTGTTCTGAGACGTCGGACTGCTCTCTTGTTGTCCGAGATGTCTTTCTTGAACTTGCGCTTGAACTCTTGGATGAAGTGGTTCACCATTCTGTTGTCGAAATCCTCTCCTCCCAAGTGAGTGTCTCCGGCCGTGGACTTGACCTCGAAGATTCCATCTTCAATCGTTAGAATAGACACATCGAAGGTTCCTCCTCCCAAATCAAAGATAAGTACGTTTCTTTCTCCTCCCACTTTCTTGTCAAGACCGTAAGCGATGGCAGCGGCTGTTGGTTCGTTGATGATTCTCAATACATTAAGACCAGCGATGGTTCCAGCGTCCTTTGTTGCTTGGCGCTGAGAGTCATTGAAGTAGGCTGGGACTGTTACTACTGCGTTTAGGACATTCTGGAAGGCAAATTACTCTTAATTATTAGATATATCATACATTTGTGACCAATTAGAAAATTTTGAGCTATTAAGAAGCTATGTCCAGGATTATTTATAAATAGGACAGATCAAATTGTTGGTTGTAGAAAGCTCCATCTCCACAAGTTAGTCTACAGTACATGTATGAAACTTTAATGACCCCTGTAACAACTAACAGCTTTCGAATACATTTGACTCTACAACAATCTTAGATCACTTCTTGAATATTGCCAGTCTTATGAAAGTTTATAATATTCTTAAAATTGATTGAACAACGACCTGGATTTGCGTCAGGAGCATCTTATTTCTATTCTTCCCAACTCAGGGATCACATACTTCAAATCTTATGAGTTTAACTTGCAGACACATTGCCATGATTATTACATACCTTGCCAATGTAAGCTTCTGCGGTTTCCTTCATTTTTGTCAAAACCATGGATGATACCTCTTCGGGGAAAAATGTTTTCTTCTCTCCCTTGTATTCGACCTGGATCTTTGGTTTGCCATCGTCACTGATAACCTGAAAATTAAATATTGAAATTTATTATAAAGATTCATTGTTTCACTTTTTATAATACAAATTTTCATACAATGTTATCATACATTTTGGGAAGTACCTCATTTGGTAAATCTAGATATTCCGATACAATTTTTATTTGATAGTCCGGATTTCCTCATTTCTATAATTAATGGGCCACCATGGTTAATTAAGCCTAATCTAAAGTTAATAGACTGATCAGTGATTTGAGATTTGCAGTTTCTACTTTATATTGTGCAACAAACACTTCCTTGTATTTGGCCTCATAATTTGATTATGGGGAATTTATGGGGACAAAAAGAGAAATGTTAATATTAATATTAATATTATATATCAAAAGTGATTTGAATAACAGGGAAATTTAGTTTTCAGAAAAGATAACATAATTCAATTATTGACTTTCAGTGAATCCTGAGTGCTTCAGGACTTCGCAAAAAAAAGTTAGACAATTTTTTTTTTAATTTCTGCATAAATTAAGGAGCACATTACAGCAGTATTCTGCTATTGAATACAGTCAACTTCTATAGGCGTACTTCTAGATAACAGGATCACTTCGGTTCATACTGACTGATAAGTTTATCAGATATTCGCATGCAGATAATGCTGTGGATATTCTTAGAAATTATCTCAAGGACTGGACCACTCAATTATGCAACTTATAAATTATGCTATGTGCAATGTTCTAGTTTCAAGGACTTTTCCGAGACATTCTAGTTTTGAAATTCATTAGCCCTGGACACTTGGGAGAAATGTTTCAAATTGTAGGAAGTTTTCAAAGACACTTTTCTTGGCCTGAAAATATTACCCTCTCCAGAGCATGTAGAGGCGGAATATACGATGTCCAAATAAGATCATTGCTGACAAACACTTACATCAAAAGGCCAATGCTTCTTGTCTGACTGTACGCAGGTGTCGTCAAACTTTCTGCCGATGAGACGTTTGGCGTCGAATACTGTGTTTTCTGGGTTCATGGCGACCTGGTTCTTGGCGGCATCCCCGATGAGACGCTCTGAATCTGTGAAAGCCACATAACTGGGAGTGGTCCTGTTTCCCTGGTCGTTGGCGATGATCTCTACTTTGCCGTGCTGGAAAACCCCCACGCACGAGTAGGTCGTGCCAAGATCAATTCCTACTGCGGGTGCTGGTGCTGCCATCTTGTGTTACTGAAAGAATCAGAAATTTGAAATTAAGTAACAGTTCGAAACTTAACTGAAGTAGCAATATACAGATTTCTAAGCTTCCAAGCCATGGACAGAGTCGGGAGTCTTCCTGATTAATGTTTTTCGTATGGAGTACTTTCGCATCTAAGTACTTTCACATCTAAGTAGGCTACTGGTTCAAGTCTGGTTGTATTTATATGGATTCACCAGCCTACTTTCTCAGAAATATGTATGTTTCTGCAAAAGATAAGTTTGCTACCTCAAACTCCACTTCTCAGAAATGCAGAATGTTTCTACTGAGAGAAAACCTTGTGCATATTATATATACTACAACACACAAGGCTATGCATGTGTATTTCTCTATTTGACAATGTCCTTGGCACAAAACACATGGTATGGTCAGGCAGTGTGAACAATGGGGTATTGTCCAAGGCCTTGGCCCCTATATTAACACTATTTCAAATTCACTGAATAGCACTGTGCATGCCAAGTCAATTATAGGGGTGTTAATTTCTAGTTATAAATGTGTCATTTATGCTTTTCTTACACTTGGTATTAATACTTAATTTACAATAAGGATTAATTGGGGTTTCCACCCAAATTTCTAGCCTCAACTTGCACAAGCTTATTAATAATATTTTTATATAACGTTACAGGCAATGCCTAGGTTCATAATCACCTTAGGGCGTTAGCAGATCTATAATTCTATATGCAGCACATGACATCAATAGATCTATTTCTAGCCTTAGCTTGTTCATGTTAGTAACAATACAAAGGCTTACGTGGATTATATGATTTATACCCAATTAGGCAGCATCCCAATTACTACTTCACAGCATTGCTTACTTAAGCCATTTAGCCTGGGCTAATTGCAATTGAATAATGCAATATAATTTAGAACAATAGATTCCTCAGTTCTGCATGTGCAGACAACAGAAAACTAGAAATTATAGGGTCAATTTAGTAGGCCTACATGTTTCAACAATTGTTGGCCCACATGTATGATATTATCAATTTATGAAAATACTAAATCATGCAGTGTTAGCACTAACTTAGCAGACAATGTCCGAAATGACAATCACCTGGAGGTCAATGACATCAAAATTGACTCTGGCCCTATAGCATTAATTTCCATGCCACTATGCAGAGGATGTGCACTCATGCCTAAACTATTTCAACTGGGTTATCTTTTTTTATAATATTTGAATTCAAACGTGGGTGCACTGACTGAACACACATTGACTAAGGATTTCTTTCTACACAACCAGAACAGAGGACGTCACAAATGTAGAACTTAAATTTGAATTCTGTCAGACTAAATCAGACTTCACTATTGACAAGTTTCAGATTTAATCCTAAGTTATACCTATCTCAGCACATCAATTTTATGCTGATCTATAACCCCCATCTACAGCCAAATTTACACTATATCGGATCAGACTGCAAAATTTCCGTTAGAATTTTGTGAAATTAGATTTAGAACGCTTGAGCTCATGAAAGAACCATGGCATCAGATAATGCCCACACTTGTCAAGTACAAATATCTATGATGTAATGTCCAGAAGGACTGAAGTTCTGATTTTTAACCTGCCATACGGACTATTACAGTGCACACTATTATCATGAAGATCTGAAGTCTTCTAGAAAATTTGAAAATTTATCAGATAACAGTGACAAGGCTGCATTTATCAATACTTTCTAGAAATAACGAAATACCTCAAGAACATTCTAAGGGCACAATTCACTTCTTTGAGTTCTTGGGACATTGACCTCAACCTGGCACAGCTTACTGAGCCCAGTATAATTCTAAGACTCATTGAGTCATACGCCTAAGTCTCAGGTTTACACAGGTACAGAGGTAGCACAAAGGACTATTGTAAACCATAGACAGTAGCTGAGTCATAAAAAGTCATGGGCCTGGGTTTTGACTCATGGAATTATACTGAGGATTTGACTCATTTTTGAATAAATATTCTTTATGCCAAAATACTGACTATTTCTGATAATCAAAAGTTAGGACACCCTGACCTTAGGCTATAAATGATGCAATAACCTTGTAGATTTAAGGGGCATAATTATACTTGTGCATTTCATAGTATTTTACCCAACAGACCTGCTATTCTCATGGTATTTTGCTGGTCTTTTTCTCTTAACTTTTTTAATACAAAGCATGTGCTGAGGGCCTGGAAATTCCAACTCAGCACAATTTTTTGTCTCCAGGACTTACAGACATGTAAGTTGACACTGCAGAATAACTAACATTTGTTTTTAAGTGCAACATAGCACCCACATGGCAGTTACTGAAGAATCCTGATAGGTTTTATCCTGAAACGCATTCCAACCAAGATACAAATAATGTTAAATTGCACTCTGATGAATTAGTTGTTGGTATAACAAGATAATTGGTAATTGTTCACTGCAATCACATGATTCAACATGCCTCAAGTGTAGTATTAGGGCTTCTCTTCAACTGTTTAAACAAGCCTTTGTTGGAAGCATCAGTATTACCAGATTGGAAGCATCAGTATTACCAGATTACAAAGCACTATCTATACTTGCCAGAATTGATAGACAATCAATTCTTGACTTGAAAGCATTCTGTTTAAACAAAATTACATAATTCTATGTCCATTCTCCGGCCAGGATTACAAAATAGACCACTCATTCTGAACAGTAGTGTCAAGATTTATCAGTTATACCCAAAAACTTCATAATCATCATACCTTTAAATATTGATTTTGTGTAGTGGCCAGGAGAGAGAGATGGTATGAAACACGTGCTATGACGTGCTGTCACGTGTTTATCTCAGACAACGTACTCAACGTTATCAAGGCGGGAACGCATATTTAATTAGCAAGGTCGATTCGATTATCAAACGTTTTTGGCTTAATTTACAGGAAATTTAGATGATAAATTTTATCATATATTCAGTTAATATAAATGGAAGTAAAAGGAAGCAAGTAATTTTCATTTGGATGAAATCAGACAGGTCCAAACGACGCATGCCGTCATTTCATAACACGTGGGAATCGGCATCGAAATTTCTAGAAATCACAAACCTTCCTGCTCAATACAATCGATCAATCCATTAATAAACCAAGAATAGCAATTTAAGAACATACATTCAAGGATTTAAAGATAATTTAAGACGATTTAAAGCCCAAAATCGTATATTTACACACGTGTGAATCACGTTGTAATGCTTGGCACAAGAATGAATGAGTCGGCTTATTTTCTCCCACTGAATGAATGAAATCTCACACAAATCGTACAATAAAATGCTGTAACTCGGTAGCAAAACAATGTTTACAACTTGTGAAATACAGTAGACACAAGAGCAAGGCTTACCTTATGTGTTACGTTGGATTTTTGGAGCTTCTTTGTTACCAACGTCTGTCACCAACGGTTTATATGGAGCAAGAGGCGGTTCCTTGACGCGCACTGCTTGGTCACGTGGAACTGACGTCATAGTTTCCGGAGCGCCCCCTCTGCTGCAATCCCGCCAAAGGAAAAGGCTGGAAAGTTCAAGAAAAAGAAAACCATAAAATGTTGTACTGGCTTTCTGAGAATAAATTGAAAATTTGAAATCACATGACTCATGATTAATCTCAAGTTAAAAATATTTCAGGTTTTCTCTTATCATAAATAAATGTTGAAGCATTGAAACTATTTAGGCCAAAAGTAAAACTTTATCTTAAAATTCTGGTATTAAAGAGGGGTGGAAATTGTTTCTTTTTTTTTTAGAAAAATATTGTGGTAGGGAACATGATATTTTACACACTGAAAATAAGTTCATAAGGATAAGGCAAGCTGCAGTGAAATTATTTGAGTAGGTCTTTATGTCTATTCAAGTAGATCTTTATGAGCCAAAGTCCATTTAATGAGTATTTAATTTTTGATATTTTGACTGTTTCATGAGTTTAAATTTCTTTTGTAGAGTTGGTTGTAAAATCATGAATTAACTAAGCAGTTTTCACCACCTGTAATTCTTTTATAGCTGACACAACCGTGGATGATAAAATTATTGATTAATTGCCCAAACATGCAGTAAACAACCAGTTTTTTTATAAACATATTTATAAATGTTGGTAAGAACCATGTAATGTTAACAGGTTAATTGAATTAATGTAGGGTATCGAAGGATACATTGAAAGTGGCATATTATCTTTGTTCGATTTTTTATCTTAATTCAATAATTTGATTGCATTAAAATATGCATGTACTGATGTCATAAATTTTTTGTCAATAAATTACCAGTAGGCCCAAACAAATTCCAGATTTGGGCAATAACCAATTCCAGTTGGGAGGGGGGAGCTAGGCCTATTCAGACTATTCTATTCTAATAATTCTACAAAAAAATTAACACAGCCCCAACAAAAAAATACAAAAGAAAAAATAGCATTGTGTTTTCATTTCATGCAAGTGCTGAGTACCAGCATGTGCATCAATATTTTAGACCCCATGAATCCAATGTTGAGACCCAGATGTTTCTTTAAATTCCTAATTGAGTTTAATTACATGCTCTAATTGGTTCTTTTCTCGCAACTTTTCCAAAATTATTTGGCAGGTGGAGCCATGTGCCGGCCTGGTATTTATTCACCACAAGAGGACGACACGATTCAGAGGAACTGTGACGTCAGAGCAGAACTTTCTGGAATACCCTCTCTTAGTCATTGGATCACAGGAAGATAGGCAGTGGAAGATCGGACTGCTGGAATTCTAGGAACTGGTACCCTTGCACCACGCACTTGGTAAGGTTGGTTGCATTTCTACACAAAAGTGTTTGTCAATCAATGCAATGCCATGAAAATAAATGCAGTTTAAAGCGAATTTCAAAGAAATCTTGCTCACTCAAGACTCGATCTTTTCCTGTGTTTTTCGTATAATAAAATGCGCAATATTTATTGAAAGAAGTTTAGACTGCTGCTGAATAACTTATACAGATTCCAATGTATTTAACCCCGCTGCCCAGGGATTTTCCACAATGAGCTGCTGCTGCTGCTAGCCTGCACTGCAGCAGTTCTCTGAGATTATCACTGACAGCTCGCCATTTTAACCCTAATCCAAGGAAACCAAGTAACTTAGTAATCCTTACTCTTCACGCATGCAAGATTTTGTGATGGTAAACTTTGCAAAAGAACATCATCGGAGCTTTCCAGATGACGTTCGTGACGTCATTCCAGAAATCTGTCAGCACGTGCCTCGTAAATCTGTTTCACCGACAGCACGTGGGAGCACGTGCCCGGATTATCTTTCGCGCGCTATTTTTAGCTGCATGCCATGCTGCATAGATCCAGATTCCAGTATCTGGAATCCTGGATGGCTGGTTCTGGATCAATGAATGAGACTCTGCAAAGAATGAAGAACAACTAAACCTTTCAGTTTCAAATGAAGCTGCAATGAATGCCTAAATACTAGTAAATAGCACCCCATAAGCTATGGGTTACTGTAAATAGTATAAACTTGGCTGAAGAGTGAAGTTTTCTGAAAACCAGCTACTGGAAACAGTATAGCCATGTAAAGTTTTAACTTTTGAGGCTACCCTTGAACTAATCAAACAGAGTGTACTTACGCTAGTCTGCAATTTAAGATTTCAGACTTCAGTAGATTAGGGATGCACGGATATCCGGCACAGTATCCGGTATCCGGCCGGATAGTGGAATTTGCAGGATATCCGGTATCCGGCAAAATGAGGGTATGAGAACCGGATATCAGAACCGGATATCTGGCATGTTCAAAACTTAATGAAAGGCTAAAATTTTGATAATAACCAAAGGAACGTTACCACGGCAGAGTCAACAACATTATTTCGCCATCTTCAAAATCAGAATTCAGTTACAGAACAAAATGAAAAACATTCCATCAGAGGAACAGTCCTCCTGCCGGACCGAAATGTCTCAGCTCTCATAAAAAAATCAACCACAAATGCCGAAAAACGTCCTTTTACGCATGTTTACTATCCGGTTCCAACTATCCGGTTGCTATCCGGTATCCGGCAGTTGGTGTTGCCGGATTATCCGGTATCCGGTATCCGGCTATTTTCACTATCCGTGCATCACTACAGTAGATATATCCAAAAAAATACCTGAAAAATATCATTCTTTACTTTAGTCTTTAGTTTTAAAAGTCTTAGTCAAGGACTCAAGGCAGTATAGTCGGTAGTATTAGAAAACAAAAAATACCTCTCAAAAATATGTTCAAGGATTCATAGTGCATTTACATAAAATGTTAAATATTTCATATGAAGTGCAAGCAAGTGCTTCAGCTTGATTTTCATTGAAAAGGCATTGTTGAAACTTGCACGCTTCTCAGTCTGAATAATATTATTGATTCAATATTTCTTTTAAAGAGCAAAGGATCATCTATAATCTGTGATGTTTCTTTAAAAAATTTTCTCTTTCTCATAAAAACAAATTTCTTTTGTTCATTGCTCTATGCTCAGAGAAAGAAATATAGTGATGAGTCAACATTTTAGTCTTATGCAACTCTCCTCTCCCAGCTGTTGCTGTTGCTATTTTGTATTTTGAGAAAGAAGAGTCAGTGGTTGATGTAACACTAAGTGACTATAGTTGAGTCAACTGGTGCAACTAATAGCTAACTACGCCAAGTATTTCTCTCCGATTATTTCTTGTTATTTGCCCGGAATGAGTAATGGGCTAATGCACACCATAGACTACACCTAAGATGCTACATATATTGTATATCACTATAATTATATAGTAATTTGGGAATAAATTGACTCTTTCTTCATGTTGTTGGAACTTTTTCATAACCAGCTAATAGCAGCACAAAAAAGTTCATTCTTGTATGTCACATGTGATGTATATAGAATTTAAACAAACTATATTATTTCTTTACCAATAAATACATCATATTATTTGTATAAATTAGTACGCATATGGAGTGTATTATTTTATTCAAAGGAGACCTACATAATTATTTTTTTGTCTACCTTTTGTGAAGAAAAGTTATATATCCGATGACATGTAAGTCATGTAAATGATGTAATATTTAGAATGTTGTCCTATATATAGGCTATATTTGGTGCACTCAATAATGACCTGGTCTCATATATGTACCTATGTGTTTTATGTGGCACAACTATGACAATCCCAAAGAGTGACACTGTACATACTGCTATTTGTGTCAACGGCATATATTCATCCAATTTGGAAAAATAGCCCTCATTCGACGACATTCGTTTTAGGTGCCAAAACCCTCGTTTTTAGTGACATACTGGATGGTAGTGGATACATGTGCATTCCATATGGGCCCTCCAGTCATGACCCCTGCAATCATATCATTAAGGCATCATTATAACTCTGAATTTCATGAGCAATATTGAGTGAGAGTGTGAGGGTCCCAGATTTGTCCTAAATGATAAATCTGACCGGCTTCAGTGAAAGACAAGCAAGTTTGGAAATGTCCATTTGTGTTAAAATGACACAAAATGTGGGTATAGGCCTATCCCTTCTTCATAACTAGGGGTCTCATGACAATGTACAATTGTACATTAGGTAGCGTGCTGGACTGCCAATCGCTGGCTCTAGGGTTCGAATCCAGCTCTTGCCGGGTCACCTGGGCCTACTTTGGACGGCTGTTTCAATTATCCTTGGCCTCATTGCCATGTCCTCCTCCCGCCCTAATTAGCCTACCAAGTGCATAAATACAAGACGTAAAGCCCCAATCATCCATCCATCATCCCACTTTTGTGAAAGGTCGGAGGTGCTTTCGATTTGTTGGACAAGGAACTCTTTGAGTCGGACAAAGTCCATATTTGAA
The DNA here is from genome assembly GCA_026936325.1 of Platynereis dumerilii. Taxonomy (NCBI): domain Eukaryota; kingdom Metazoa; phylum Annelida; class Polychaeta; order Phyllodocida; family Nereididae; genus Platynereis; species Platynereis dumerilii. The sequence continues at coordinate 2,510,219 of JAPTHN010000049.1, read as the reverse complement.
ATTTCTGATATAAATCAAATAACATGTCTATTTATGATAGTCTCAAGGAATAATGCCATAAACTTATCTCACTCAACTAATTGATCTGCACATTTCCTTTTACAGATCACTCGCACAACCTCAAGATGGCAGCACCCGCAGTAGGAATTGATCTTGGCACGACCTACTCGTGCGTGGGGGTTTTCCAGCACGGCAAAGTAGAGATCATCGCCAACGACCAGGGAAACAGGACCACTCCCAGTTATGTGGCTTTCACAGATTCAGAGCGTCTCATCGGAGATGCCGCCAAGAACCAGGTCGCCATGAACCCAAACAATACAGTATTCGACGCCAAAAGACTTATCGGGCGAAGATTCGACGAACAGACTGTACAATCTGACATGAAACATTGGCCATTTACGGTAAGTTTAATATTAATAATCCTAGTATTATGTAGTTCACCATTTTCGTCCTTTCATTGCGGCTTTTCGCAGTCGTGTTATAAATACCAACAAAATAGTTATAAATATTAATTAATGTATTGCAAGACTCAGAAAGTTAAAAAGCATTTTCATATTAAAGTGAAACTAATTATTCGGGATCTAATAAACATACCTATAGGTATTGAAAATTAAAAAATTGAAATTAATCAAATTGCAGACTCTGAACTGTTTCTGAATACAATTTTGAAATGCTGAGTAATTTTAGAGTGAATTTCACTGAAACACGGCTAAAAATTCCATAGCAGTTGCTGTACTCCTAAGTGAATCATCAAAGTTAAAAGAACTTCAAGACTCTTTTCTCTGTGGTAATTAAGACCTCTCTCTCTCTGTAATAAGCTTTACATTGGTAAACTGATATGATTTTCAGGTCGTCAGTGAAAATGGCAAGCCAAAGATCCAAGTGGAATACAAAGCCGAGAAGAAGACCTTTTTCCCAGAAGAAATCTCGTCGATGGTGCTCGTGAAAATGAAAGAAACTGCTGAAGCTTACTTGGGCAAAACTGTCAGCGATGCCGTCGTTACAGTCCCTGCTTACTTCAATGACTCTCAAAGGCAAGCAACAAAAGATGCTGGGACCATATCTGGAATGAATGTATTGCGAATCATCAACGAACCAACAGCTGCAGCCATTGCTTATGGGTTAGATAAGAAAGTCGGTGTTGAGAGAAACGTACTTATCTTTGATTTGGGAGGAGGAACCTTCGACGTGTCTATTCTAACTATTGAAGATGGAATCTTCGAGGTCAAGTCCACGGCCGGAGACACTCACTTGGGAGGAGAGGATTTCGACAACAGAATGGTGAACCACTTCATCCAAGAGTTCAAGCGCAAGTTCAAGAAAGACATCTCGGACAACAAGAGAGCAGTCCGACGTCTCAGAACAGCCTGTGAACGTGCCAAGAGAACCCTGTCATCCAGCACCAAGCCAGCATCGAGATCGACTCCCTCTACGAAGGAGTGGACTTCTACACTACCATTACCAGGGCCCGTTTTGAGGAACTCTGCGCTGATCTGTTCCGAGGAACCTTGGAGCCAGTAGAGAAATCCCTGAGAGACGCCAAGATGGGCAAGGACGCCATCCACGACATCGTCCTGGTCGGAGGATCCACCCGTATCCCCAAGATCCAGAAACTCCTCCAAGATTTCTTCAACGGAAAGGAGCTGAACAAATCCATCAACCCTGACGAGGCCGTGGCCTACGGAGCAGCCGTGCAGGCGGCCATCTTGCACGGAGATAAATCAGAAGAGGTGCAAGATCTGCTTCTTCTTGACGTCACTCCTCTGTCCTTGGGTATTGAGACGGCTGGTGGCGTGATGACCTCCTTGATCAAGAGGAACACCACCATCCCCACCAAGCAGACCCAGACCTTCACCACCTACTCCGACAACCAGCCTGGTACATTTTAGTATTAATAAGTGACCTTTAACAAAAATTTGGTGCTGAAGACATTGAAAAGTATTTTAATAGACAATATAATTTGCAACATTCTTGCTTAATCATTAGCCAAAATTAATGCTAAAATTTTTTTTCTCTGAAGTCATGTTACATTTTTAGAAAATGCAAACTTTGGTTATTTTGTGAAAGTTTTTAAACATCCAAAAAATTAAGATAAATATATTTTTTATTTATAATCGCACATCTCTGCCTCTGGTGAACAGAATCTGTGCCCATAATCAAATTCGTAAAAGTTCTTGAAAATGATTTAAAAGATTTATATAACATGCTTGCAACATTGACACTATACAATCACATTCCAAAACTTGAGCAATTTACCCACTGACTTCTATTGATGCACTTTAATGGGGCCAAAATCTACTTTGATTTATTTTCTGGAATAACCACCATGTTCTTTTCTACTATTCCAGGTGTGCTTATCCAGGTATACGAAGGAGAGCGTGCTATGACGAAGGACAACAACCTCCTGGGTAAATTTGAGCTGTCTGGCATCCCCCCTGCACCCAGGGGAGTCCCACAGATCGAGGTGACCTTCGATATCGATGCCAACGGAATCTTGAACGTATCTGCTATTGAGAAGAGCACAGGCAAAGAGAACAAGATCACCATCACCAATGACAAAGGTAAGATGAATATTCATCAAATCTTAGAAATGACTTTGTTGAAAGATACTTTAATTTGTGTCGGTCATTTCTTAATTGGTAAAAAGAAACTGTATTTTGCTGATATAAATTAGCTAAGTTCTGAATGATATAATACAGAAAATATTTTGAAGACCTGTCCTTGTAAAAAAATTTTGAGGGAGTCTCAGAAATTTTATTATACAGTCCCAGCAGCTGAAAATTCATGATAATACATTATATAACGTTGATGTCCATAAATGTTTAAGACAAGATTTTCTGTGACCCAAATTTGCCAAGTGTAACATAATATTAAGAACTTTGCAACAGAAAACATGAAATTTCAGAGATCTTTCAGATTTGATTCATCACAAATTTTATGCCGTGAGCGAAATGACAGAGGTCTGATGGTCTTGACTACCTGAAAAAGGCTTTGGACAAGTGAAATCTGACTAAACAATAAATATTCACCAATGTTAATTTTTGAGCCATCCAATTTCTGACTTGGCTAGGGCTTTTTGAGAGCCTTTTCTCACACTGATCTTATGCAAATTGCAATGATCATTTAGGGCCTAGAATAATGATCTTTTTTCGCCTTAACGCAATTTTAGGCAATTGAGTGATGTTCATGTTTGATTTTATTTTTCAGGTCGCCTCAGCAAAGAAGACATCGAACGCATGGTTAACGAAGCTGATAAGTACAAGGCAGAAGATGACGCACAGAGAGACCGAGTGTCCGCCAAGAACCAACTGGAGAGTTACGCGTTCAACATGAAATCCACTGTTGAAGACGAGAAACTGAAGGACAAGATCTCCGACGAGGACAAGACAAAGATCGTGGAGAAATGCAATGAAGTCATCGCCTGGTTAGATGCCAACCAGACTGCCGAGAAAGACGAGTTCGAACACCAACAGAAGGAATTGGAAGGCGTCTGCATGCCCATCATCACCAAGTTGTACCAAGGAGCCGGTGGCGCCCCTGGTGGTGGTCCTGGTGGAATGCCCGGTGGAATGCCCGGAGGATTCCCAGGTGGCGCTGCTCCTCCAGGTGGTGATGCTGCCCCTGGTGGCGGACCTACAATCGAGGAGGTCGACTAAACAAATGCTCAATATTTTCGCCAATTGAATGCCTCATAGGTGTCCAGGCAGCAGATAGTAAGATCCAAACTCGTAAACCGATGCCAAAGTATCTGCTATTCCCTATGAAGCATTCTGTTTTAATTCGTAAAGAGCGTTAACTACACCAACCTAATTTTACTTCTTAGACGTACAGTAAAAATTTAACAGTATTATTTCTGAGATTATTTTTAAAATTTTTTTTGGAAGTTGGCATTTTGGAACCTTTTTTAAAAGGCTTTATCCTTGGACAGTCATGTTAAACTTTCTAATGTTAAAAAAGCACAAGATCATCAGATGATTTCATAATTGCACATAATCATATGCACAATTCGATGATATATCATTTGGTAACTTGTTTAGCAATCTCAGTCAATTAGTTGATACTTCCAACGATTATCCTGTGATCTTAAAACTCTTTGTCGTTCTACATGTTCTACGAGAAAATACACTGATTCCGCAAATCTGAAATCCAGTCACCTTTATAAAAGGGACCATTGTTTAAGTGTTCATGCAGTAGGCAATTTGCTGTTATACGAAATAATTGCTGCTTGCTGCAAATTTGATCTTCCAGTTATTGTTACGCAATCGAAGGTTTCTTGAAGTTATCATAAGGTTGGTAATAAAGAGCATTTGAAGTTTTTAAATTTGTGTCCAGCGTTTTTGCATTGTGCCAGAGATATTAGGCCAAATATAATAAGTAAATTAATATTTTATGAGTGAAATTATTGAAGGGTGACAGGCTCAAGTGTTCGAGCATCGTCTTATGTGGTACGATTGGTTACGTACACGCATCTGATTATTTATTATTCTCAAGTTGTTGACATCTGGTCTTCGGATTTCGAAGTGTTGAGTTTGAGTCAGGAGTCTACGATTGAGTTTAGATCAGGTCGAGTCATAGCATATTTTAAAACGGGGAGGAGACGTTAAGAGTCCCTTTAGACGACTTCCAATTTGCTTGGAAGGGGTTCTGCCCGGAGGTACTACAGGAGATGTTACAAGAAGATTGACTGACTTTCAAAACCCTAACTAAATTTATTCCTTAGGTTTCTGCTTGTAGAGATTTTAAGGGCACAGTCTTGACAGCTAATAGCTCCGATCCCTTGTGGGCCTGTTTTTCAATGATCTCAAAAATGTCATGCTGTCAAGACTCCTAGATCAGGGTGTCTGCCAATCCTGGAAAAGCCTGGAATTTGGTTTCTCAATTTCCAGGCCTTGAAAAGCCTGGAAAAACCAGCATTTTGAAAAAAAGGCCTGGAAAAGCCTGGAATTTAGTTTATACTTAAATAAAAATAGTCCACTGCTAAATGTTTGGCAGTTTTTAGCGATGATAGGACAAAAATACAAATGTCGTGTTCAGAAGAAAATGTGTGTATCGTGTCGTCAATCGGTCAGTTCACCGACAAATTGGCCTGGAATTTTGGAAAACTTGGCCTGGAAAAGCCTGGAAAAAGCCTGGAATTTGGTTTCAAAACAACTCAGGGATGTGATTGGCCCAGGAGGAAAAAACCTGAAAACTGGTATCGAGTGCCAACGGCACTCGCAAGCTAGGGGGGTCTGGGGGCATGCCCCCCCAGGAAAATTTTTAAAATCAGGGCCCAAATATGGCATCTGGAGTCACCAGTCAGTAAACAACAAGCCTCTCAAAAGGTGCATACTGAAGGAAATAAAGTAGCAAAAATAGGCCTACTCAGTTCCATGAGCATCAAAATTTACACACAGGGCCGCCTTTAAGAAAGTGAAACAAGTGCCATTGGATCAGTGCTACACATCCTCAACTGAACTGCTTGTGAAACCATGAATCCGATGATATGAAAACCTATTGGGTCATTCAAGGGCAGTATTTGAGGTACATGTGGGATACAAATGACTGCCAATTTTCTTTGCTGCACGCAGACTCAGGTTTGGGTAGAAGTCTTTCAAAAGTTAGTGAAACACAGGCCTATGTGATTTCAATGGAGAAGGTTTTCACCCATGTGTAACTGTTTGGAGAGCTAAGAAAATTGACAGCCATTTGTATCCCACATGCCTCAAATGTTTCACTCATGAACTTATATATTTTTTGCATCAAATTGGTGAATTGCTGTTTTTAACGCCAGACAGTGGTATCACACTCAAAAGCCTAAACAGAGTGTATTCTTCTGAAATTGTAAAGGTGTAAACTAGCTTTCACAAGCAATTTGGGTTTAGGGATATTTATCATTGACCTAATCAACTAATAGCAAGACATCATCTGTTTCACCTACTTACACTGTATACACTGTATATATCTGCACTGCATCAAATTTGCAAGTTGCACCAGTATCCCTAATGACCTAACGGTCTGTGCACTTTTTGCTGAGAAATTATTTTAGTCCTATTTTCAGAGAGAAGGACCAGTAAAATTTATCCTTTTTTGCAAAATATCTAAATACTAATTGATGCAAATTATGCAAAGAATTAAGCAGAATCTGGTAAATCTTCCCTCGCTGACATACAATATATACCATCTTTAACCACTCGAGTGACTTGGATTTGAATCTGACAAATCTGATGAAATGAAATTATAGCCATAAGCACAAAAGTCCTGGTTAGCTTGGAACTTCATCTTTGTGTTACACCAGCTGCAGCTGATTGGCCTATAGATGAGACCTCTGTTTTGTAATGATAAGCCCTTTCTTTTGGAAGTTTGGAAGTTTGTCCCTTCACTACCTGGTTGGGTTTCTAACATTTAAAAGTAGGCATATATAACTAGTTGACATCCACTGATTCTTCTTTTTCAAACAGAATGAAAGATTTTTTTGCTGGAGCCTCAAATGTCTATCTATATATATATATTCTATCTACATCCAGTATTTGTGCACTTGAAGGGCAATTATGGCTTGTCATTGTCAAAGAAATAGTAGGCTACTTTGCGGATTCGATGTCACCATTCAGTGGATGCAGTGATTGGCAGTTCAGTAGTGTAGGAACTAAGCTAAGCCATGGAAAACACTGGATCTGTATGAACTTCAGAGATGTATGCAGAAGCCCTTGCATAATATGTCGTCACCTGGTGGATATGCAGACAAATGCACAATACAATGCAACTGAGAGAAAGAATTAGGGAAGAAAAACAGGTCAGGAGAAGAAGAGAGAATGGAAGATTTCGCAAGTGACAGCATTTGATGAAGACATGACAGAGGATAGGCGTTTAACACCTGGGAAGAAGAGAAGAGAGACAGGGAGGACAAAGACCTTAGACAAACCAAGGCAGGACCCCCTGATGCTACACTTTTAATATAGACAGATAGGAGTATATATGTCACATACCTACATACATGTCTCAAATTGACAACTCATTGAGACTTTAACCCTTGTAGCCGCAACCAATTTTGAGTACGCAAAGCCGCAATGGGGGCCTCTGAGGCCCCCTCCCTTTCTCAAGCCTCAAATATACAGTGGTTTAAAAAATGTACTTCAAAAATAGTATTAGTATATTAAATTAAGTCAAAATGGAGGATAGTGGCAGTGAAATTGGATAAAAATTAAATCTTATTGATAAAATACGATATCAAGTATTCACTTAAATTAACGCAATTTTGTCCATTTTGATGCATTTTTGGAATATTCAATATTTTAAGTTATTTTGAGACCAAATAATTCTGTAAAGTATCGGGATTGTCTTTTGATTTCATTATAAACCATTTTGTGCCCTAAAAATGTCAAGAGATGAGAAAAGGAGCACTAAAAATGGCCATTTTGGCCCTTGCTCTGCAAGATCCACCCCTTCCGGTGTCCATTTCGGGCCAGTTTTTTTCTGAGAATGAAGGGCGTGAACTTCTATCATACCAGCTACATTTACAAAATCATCACTGTAGATATTTGTGATGATGCTGAAGTCATTTTTGTAGCTTTAAGATCTCTAAAAGGTCAGTTTTGTCCCTTTTTAGCTAAATTAATCAGAATTTTACTCGAAATGCTAAAATATATAATTTTAATTGTTTTGAAATGGACTGACAGACAAATATCAGCTCTCCAAACATACAAAAGTGACTGTATTGACCATAATCTTATCTGTAATAAGTGGCAGCACAGTTGCAGTTTTTTTCTAAACTCATATGACATGGACAAGGGAGGGGGCCTACGAGGCCCCCATTGCGGCTTTGTGACGGAAAAATGCTCAAACTATCGTCAGTGACCATGTTCAATATCAATCAATTCACAACTACTGGATGTTGTTTACGATTAATTGGACTAGGATTACATGAAATCTGCAACGTGATTGACCAAATATTGTGCGAGATATTAAATCGAAAAGTCCCAGGGGGGCCTCTGAGGCCCCCATTGCGGCTACAAGGGTTAAAGGTATGACCTGAGCTATCCTGCAGCAACATGGTTACATCACTGATGCATGTCCACAGTTTTTTTTTTACTCAGACTAGATATATATGTGTAGATTATTGTACTCTATATATTGCTTTAATGTCTGCTCTTATTCTGGTTGCTGTCTATTTAATCGCTGTCACATTGTCCTCTTCTTTATGGGGAATAGATTTGTGTTAGCACTCCTTGGCTGTAACTGCTATAAGGCAAGGGAGAACAACAGTTACTGACCATGCACGATCCACCAGCATATTGAAGTTGTCATTCAATTATCCTGACCTCTAAATTCAAAGAAGCCTTCTATTCACTTTAAATGTTAATATTGAAAATTGAGTGGATTGAATCCTCCAATTATTGCATTGACTGCATGCCATTCTTCAAAGAAGTCATCCTCACAAGAATTTAACTTCATCTGGGGCTACTTCTACAGAAAAAGTGTGAATTGCAATCGACTGACTCCTCAAAGTCTGAAGTACCACAACCTACAAGGACAATTAGTGAAGTATTTAATGTAACTATAGACACTGCATGAGCACTTTCTCAATTCAGTAATGGCTTCATGTTCAACACAATAACGCTCTATCCCAGCTATTTTGATTTCATTGTGGGCATTTTGTTTTTTTTTTCTTTGAAGTTATTCCAGTGTCTTTTTCCAATTGTACTAATAATGTTGTTGAATAAAACAAAATAGGCCTATATTTGGCGGCTTCTTGGTCTACACGCAGTCAAGAGAGATGAAACTAATTATTCATGAAACTTATTTATTAATGCATTGTAAAAACAGGGGGATGGCAAGAACAGGGAAACAGGTATAACACAGACAGTTAATTTTTTTAAATAATATATTTGGATAATCAGGCAACCTCAGCTGATTGCACTTCACTTGTGCATATCAGCATTCATGACAGGTCACTTCCAAGTTCAATCAGTCTCAATGGCACTTGACTGAACATGCTGAATGGGGTTGAAGTTACTTACAGAAGGTGTGAAAAGAAGCCAGAACCCTGTCATAGCGAATTGCAATCAAGATGTTTAAAGTGCCATCCTAATGCAAGGACTTCAAAAGCTTTCTAATTGACAATGCACGTGAATTCATGACGTCGTGCGTCGGGCGCTCATGGCCTCTCCCTACAACCCCCCCCCCCCCCATAATTGAAGTGAAAATATTAAATTGAATTTGCATGAATCACAGGGATGATGGATTTGGTGCCGAAAATACCGGAAATCCGGCAAAAACCGGAAAAATCACATCCCTGCAACTGCAGACACCCTGTAGATAGGCATATAGCTTAGGCCAGAGTGAAACAACTTCACATTGAAAGGTCAAAGAACTCACGAAGTCCCGTTTGAGATGTTCTGGAAGCCAAGTTAGGCTCTCTCAGAATACTTTCCCCGAGTGGTTAGGCCATGAAGAAAAAGAATGAGTTAGGGAGTCGCCAAAGATCGGAATGGACAGAGTCAGTTTTGGTTCAGGATGGAGATGGGATTGGTACTGTGAAAGGAGGAATAAGTCACGACTCAAAGAGTAACTTCAGACTGATTCTGAAGCCCAAGTTGACGCACAAGACGCTTCTTTGGGAGGGATTAACCGGAGAGCTCCATCCTCTTTGCCTATTTTGTCAAATAAAGAGTTGTTCGCCTCAAATGAACTGAGCTTCAACAAGTGCGTTAGTGTCAGCCTCAATAGAACGAAGTAAGACGCCAAGGGCTGCCAAGAACGCCAGTTTCCGTGAATTGGGCCTTGTCTGACTGTAAAGGGAGTTATGCGCAAATATACCCCCACTTGTTATGAACTTTTTAAGTTTTGAGAACAGCATTTGAATGAACTCGTACGAGAATGACTTCAATTGAGACCTGTGAAACAAGCCATCAGTCTAATAATATTTCGGCCACAAAACCAGACCCGAAATCTAGAAATCAATATTGACACGGAAGCCTATCAGCTCTAGCTGACCCAGCCAGCTATAGACACATGCAGGATCAAATCCGTACAGCACGAATCCGTTGGCCATCAATATCACAAGGCCAGGGCCTTTGCCCAAAGACCACTAAGCCTATTTCAAATCGAGAACTCAATGTGAAAATCCACCAATCAAGTTGAATACAGGCTATATAAACCTTTAAACAAGATACCCAATCGTCCAATGGCAGGAGACGCCGAGATTTGGGAAGGATGACCAGGTCGAGGACGACTTGCCAGTACTTCATAATGAGCTGGCTGGGCGGCCCTCGTGTCAAAATATAATATATATAACGAATCTAGAACCAGGACCTTAAATAATATTCCTAACTTAACTAAATCCTCCTAATTTCTTTGGCCCATAAAGCATACACATGGACGATTGACAAGACTTTACATCCTCTATTTATGAACTGTCTGGGCCTCTGGGGTTTGTTTTCGTTTTACGCCTCAGCAGCACCTTAGTGGGCTATATCGAGGCAGGCGATCGCCGTATGATGATGAGATGAGAAGACCGAGTCTGGTACATACCCTATTAATTCAGGGATGCCCAGGGTCTTTCAGTTGCCCCAGCATAGAACACTGGATACAACCCGCCTCCATTTAATGTCCCATGGGCTCGGACTAAATTGAGTGCCGGGGTTAGGACTCGAACCCACGCCCTCAGAGCCAGTGGTTGTGCAAACAAGCACTCTTAACCATTAGGCCACGGAGGAACTCCGGGCCTCTGGGGTTAACAACGGATAAAGTAATTGGAGGTGGAGTGAATTTATTATGGGAGAGCGTATGGTACAAAAACAAGGCAAAATAAAATAACAAATACAGTAAGATCACATTGTTAACTCCATAATGGCATTGACAATATCGTTAGAATTGTTCTTAAGAGCTTTGACGGCCTTAGCTCGGGATACGTTGGCTTGGGACATGACGAGTTCGATGTCCTTGGCCTCAACTCCAGTGTCATCGATCTGAAAGGAAAGAGACAATTTATTAGATATTTATATTAAAGACAGAACTTCAATTTAATACAAATTTTAAAGTTTTAGATACATGCAAATTAAGTATGATTATCATTCTTACAAAGGAGTTTGCAATTTAAAACTTCTATAGAAAACAATTTCAATAAAGACAATACCGGTATATCTCTTGGCCAACAAGACAGACAGTATCAAACAGTGATTAGTCCTTTTATTATTTTACTTAATTCATCCCTCAGTTTTAAAAACAGCTATTTTTTTATTGCAAGTGTTGCTATAAAACACAGGCATTTCAATCATTTGCCAACACAGCTCTGTGGCCTGCATCTGCATGATACTGGCCTCCTCAAACAGTACAAAGTGTGTATCTGTACCACTGGTAGCGATCTGGTGCAGAACTGTTGTGAACAATTGTGATGCCTGTGCTATAAAATGTCAAGAGTAAATTTTACGCTCCATCAGCACTGGTGTGGGCTACTTTAATAGACCCAAACTGGGATAAAACCCACTTGTAAAAGTAATATGAAACTCCTTTAACAAATAAAGTCTTCACGCAACATTACCTCCTCGTCATCCTCCTCCTCCTCGGCAATGGTGGGCTGGATGGCGCTGGGCAGATCTGATCCGGCAGCAGCCTCGGGCGCCTTGAACTGATCAACAGCCCTAACCTGGGCCTGCTGGCTGAGATCTTCAATCTACAATGCAATTATTTGATATAATTAGATTAGTGAAACACAAGTTCAATGCAGAATATTAATTGATAAGTTATTCTAGTTTTGGTGCAGTTGGTCTAACTAGCAGAATAAACACCAAAACTTTACAGAATAGATTTGATTATCTGTTTTAAATAGACCGATATAATTTCTTACAATCCAGACTGTCCACAGTGCAGGAGAATAAGAAACGAGTCTTGAGGACTGTTCCAAGTAATTTACTGAGCTTTTTGAGTGCAGCAGAACAGGATTACAACTAAGACCAGTGTGCTGCACCAATAACATAATATTATTTCATTTCTCTTCAGGCTGACAACAAAATCTGAGAAAGAATTCTTGACTGAAGTTTACCACAAACGAGCCAAATAATTGACTGCACGTCAACCTTCAGGGATCATTTTGTGGTGAATCAACCTACCTTAGCTTCTCCGAATACGATGTAAGTGTCTGAAGCGGGGGACTTGTATACGTCAGGTCGGTTGATGACAAACAAAATGTTCTTGGATTTACGGATGGTTACTCGGCTTACTCCTCCAACTTGTTTCAAACCTGCAGAGAAATTCAAAACATTACATAGTTCATCAACCTATATTCCGTATTCTCTGGTCATGCATGTTAAAATCACTTTGACCTAATTTCATTTTGAGCAAACAAACGCCACTCAATACTTTGGGTCCCTTCAAAGCCAATCAAAGGCCAATAAATTTACAGACAGTAATTTAGAACAGTCATTCTTATGTTTCTTAGAGTCAAACAATAAAACATACTGAAACTAATTTTGCAAGATCAGTTGATGGATGGATGATTGGGACTTTACATCCTGTATTTATGCACTTGGTAGGCTAATTAGGACAGGAGGAGGACACGGCAATGAGGCAAAGGACAATTGAAACAGGCATTCAACATAGGCGTTGCAAGATTAGTAAAAACATTTACCCGCAGCACTTGATTTTACTGTCCTTGCATAACTGGTAATTCAAGGAACAACCAGATAAGATTTTTACCCAGGAATTACTTTTTACTACATAGAAAATCTGAAATTTTACCCACCAAGTTTTCCCATAGCCTTGCGAGCTTTCTTTTCACTTCGGCTCTGCTTGGCTTTGCTAACGAGTTCCTCTGGGATACCAGCAGCCTGGGCAACCTAGAATAAATCAAGAAATCACATTAGCAACATATCAAATGTATTTCCCAACAGATAACACATCATTCAGGGTAATATGACATTGTGTAGTTTCGTTGTGAGGAAATTTTTTCATTGTTTACACACTTCTTTATAGTCTTATAACAATTTCAACATTTATAATACACCAAATTATATATTGAAGGATGAATCATAACCATGGGCATACGTAAATGGTTACAAGGCAAGCACATGGTCACAACTCAATGGCAACAGTTCAAAGAGTGCGTGTCAAAGACTGTTCAAAGAAAGGACCGTTCGCACTCAAGAAATAAATTTAACCATTTTGGGGCATATTTGACAGAAAAATATTGAATGAAAGACATAAGTAAACATGTCACAGGACATATATTTGGACCTGTCTGAAGTGATCTATTCAATGACAATGATTGATTCAACTAGAATTTGTGTCGCAAGCGGAACACATGCGAGTTCACTATGCGTATGTTGTTTTGCCATTTTTGTGAGTAGATTCTTGGGGAAAATGGTGTAGAATTTGGGACCTAGGTTTTCATACATAATCAGAGAAATAGAACAGACAATAAACTTAGCAGTGGTATCACTAGGAGGGGGGGCGGTGCAGTAAAAAAAACGTACAAGCGGCTTACAACAAATTATGGCAATGGCAGGAAGGCCAGATCTAAAAGGTATTGAGATCAGTAGCATAGCCATTAGGGGGGGGGGGTGAGAGGGCAGGGGGAACAACTTGCCCCCTAAACAGATTTTGGGGAAATTTCTGCTGATGTACTAGCAAAATTAGAAAGGAAAATGGGGAAATGGTAAGAAAAATGGAGAAATTATGAGCAAAAGGAAATGGTAAGCAAAATGTGGAAATTATCAGTAAAATGGGGAAATGGTAAGAAAAATGGGAGAAATGGTCAGAAATTGGGGAAATGGTAAAAAAGAAGTGGGAAATTAACAGAAAAAAGAAACTGAAAGAAAAGGGGATTTATACGAAGAGTTTTAACAGATTTTTCCATTTTTTCTACACAATTTCCCCATTCTTCTTCTCTATTTCCCATTTTTCTGCCCCTGAATGATATAAATTTGCAAAAAACACCACAAAAATTTCCAAAAGGTAACCAGCACCAGTGGCATATCCAGGATTTTTTTCAGGGGGGGCCAAACCACCTAGATATTTCCCCAAATTGTTTTTCGCGACCAACAGCTCTGTCATGTGTCGCACATTGTACAATGTTCAAAAATTCTTTCAGAAAACATTTTCAGTGTACCTTCATGAGGAAAATCCCAGCTGGATGTCGTTCGGATGAGACGTTAAATTGGCGGACTATTGTATCAGTGTCTATGCTGGGCAAGTAAAAGATCCCTTAGATGGGATAAATGTGTAGCATGTTGAGGACTCCCGCTCTCTCTCCCATCTCATCAATCGACCCTTGTGAGCGCCTAGAACTGGGCTTAGAGGGCTGCACTTACCATATCTATCTATCTATCCATGTGTGTTTAAAGAAGAAAGAGATAGAGCCTAAAAAGCTGACAAAATAAACTTGAGACAAACTGAAACTGTGGTAAATTTTGCAAATGCTTGTGATAAGTTCGAGGGAGCAGCCAACTTAATATTATATATTCAAGTGTGCTCTGATTGTTTGGTTCTCATGACTTTATTTGACATTGGTTAATTTTCTGCATACTTGCGAAGTCCAGAACGCATCTTTTGATGGCAGTGAGCCAGTGGTCGAAATAGGGCATGTTATTTGAGGGTCTCTCAGTTGCAATGCCGAAGGAAAGAAGCCCTCATAGCCGGGAGTCGGCGGGCCGTCATCGGGCCACCAGAAGCCAAAGAGCTGTACTCATTCAGTATTTGGGGGGGGGGGGGGGTTTCAGGACCCCCTCAGGGTCCTTCTGAAAAATGTATTTAAGGGGGTCCCAAGAGCATTGGGGAGGGGGTCAAAACCCCCTTGACCCCCCCTTATTTCGAACACTGCAGTCAGTGAGCTAGTAACTGATATTTTAGAAAGACAGATTTAATTGTTTAGATGGACAAATAATTATGTGTTTCTGTTGTAAGCTCCATGGAAGATGTTGGGGATTGCTTAATAGCAATATATATAGCAAGATAGATAGATAGATAGATAGATAGATAGATAGATAGATAGATAGATAGATAGATAGATAGATAGATAGCTGGAATGGTCAGATAGCTAGATAGATACATAGATACATAGATAGATAGACAGCTAGCAAGTTGGATAGATAGCTAGCAAGATAGATAGACTGATAGACAGATCAAAAGATAGATAAATAGATAGACATAGATAAATATGTGAGCTGTAGTCGGAGGGGGGATGTTTGGGATAGCTATACATTATTATATTATCGGTTTAAGTATTTACTGACTGACTAATTAAAACAACTGTGTCATCCAATTCAAGTTTGAACTTCACACCTTTTCCAAACAATAGACCAGCATCAACACCAGGGTTTCTGTTGGGGTGCTCAAAAAGTGAGTCCTCGGGACTCAGTGAGGTCTGAAAAAGTGGGTCCCCAGCCAAATTTCTGGGTCCTAGTTTTTTTCATATCATGGCCAAGCGGCCATCACCCAATTACAATTCTTGAATATAAGGGAGGGGGCTAGCCCGGCTGGTAGAGCCTTGGGCTACCAATTGTTGGGACCCAGGTTCGGAAGCTCTCCACAAAATAGTTTTCGCTTTGCTGAAACAATTCTTCGTCGCATCCCTCAATATTCAGATATATATCGAAGTAGGAACTCCTAGTACAGGGTGAATTTTCTATAAATCTAAAATGGTAAGTTAAATGTATTTAGGAGTCGTCTGTAGGATATATATATTTTTTATGCATCTTCAAAAATGCCACAGTCTTGTGAAGCAATATTGGCAATAATTCAGTTACTTGATTGATTAAAACTGTAGAAGGCACCAAATGATCCATTATTGACCTATTGAATATGAATGACATCACAGTAACACAAGCAGTTTGAAGTAATCACTTGCACTTCGCTGACTGTAACTACTGGGTGTCTGCCAGTCCTTGAAAAGCCTTGAAAAAAATGCATTTACCACAAAAGGCAAAGTCATGGAATGATTTACCAAGCTATTTGAAAGAATTTGTTAAGCTGGAGGAATTAAAAAAACTTTTGAAACATTATATAAAGAATGTGGCTCGTTTATGATTCTTATAGCTGTTAGATTATCTCTATTGTTTGAAGAAGGCACTGTCATATATAATTATATCAAAATATTAGTTTTTTAACTGTTTTTAACTCTTTTTATCTGTGTTATTACTGGTATGTTTTTTATGCTTGTTTATTATTTGGAATTTTATTATTGAACTTAAACTTGTAAAGGGCCCAGTTGAAAAACAGTTTTGCAGAGATGGTTACCCTTTTAAAATATATTTAAAAAAAAAATAAATAAATAAATAAAATTGCTATGAGAAAGTTCACTTTTACAATGGCCTTCAAGAAGGTGTTAATTGAAACATACTAACTCAAGGTGTGAATGGCAAATTGGCTAATTTGTGAAGTCTTGATTGCTATTCTGAATTGCCTGACATGGTAAAGGGACTGCTGTACTTCTCATTGCATCCTGGGGAAAAATATATAGGCCTATGCATTTTCAACGAATTCTCAGCAATGAATTGAGATATCTTCATGAAAAAACGAAATCATAAAGATTAAGACACCAGGATTCCAAAGAGCCTAAAATTCTAATTCTAGCCCTAATAGAAGTGTCCGAAAACTATCATGAAGATATCGAACCTGTTTCGGCCAATCAGAGGGCAGTAAAACAATAACAACAATATTTCTATTTCCTGTTTTGCCGCGATTTCGTTGAAACTAAAAACTTAAATTGTAATTAAACAAGACACAAAAGACACACAAAAAAGCAAGACGCCTTAAGTTAGCCAATTCTTCATTAATTTCTTGAAAAAGAAACTTTGATAAGTGCTTCCTTGACTCTCACAGACGATCCAAAATTTCTGACTACCCCTTATTTAACTGGTTCGCTCACAAATGCGAGTGAACTCGCAAATGAGTGAATCACTGAATAATGGTGAGTGACCGGATGACAGCTGTCAAAACAAAGGCATGTGTCTTCTTTCTTTCTTAACCCACAACAACCAGATTTGGACACTGAGATATCAAAATACCATAATCGTTACAAGGCAATTCAATAAGACTACATCATGTCCCAGGACCCAGAAATCACAGAACAGTGTAGAAATATTCGCGCCATTTCTAGATCATTCTTTACCTGGCTCTGTTGAGCAGCAGTGGCAGCGTCTACTTCTTCATTGTCTGCAGCATCATCATCACTGTCATCATCATCAGATTCCTTCTTTACGGGATCTTCAACACAATCCTCTGCTGCACAACAAGGAGCGTCCTCCTTTGGTTTTTCTACGGCTGCTGCAGTCATGATTTCGCTGTCAACAAAGTTAAAAGATCGGTTGTCAATATGACTTGCATGCCCCATCTTAAAAGTTTATTTATGGACAATCCATGGCTGATTTACCCGAAATAAGTACACCAAAACTTAGAAAGTATTGTTATTAATCAAATCGAACTTAAATCGATGAATTTACCTCCAATAATAACCCCGATGTAAACAGATTTTACTAACGTTTTGAAGCTAAGTTCAGCTCTTCACTCCAATGGCGATAAAAAGGAAGAACTCTTCACAACTTCCGGCAAGTGCGCGGAGCTCTCCTGTGCAGGAGGCGAATTCATCCTAACAACATAAACAAGAGTAAACACATGCTGAGGAAAAGGGGCATATCTCCAGTATGGAACAATTTAGAAGATCAAAATAAAGCAGGAACGTTCAATGAAGAAGGGATAAGGTTCTGGATATATCTAAGATACTGCAGGTAACTTGTCAATGGTTAATTTGCAGCAAAAAATACAGAAAAGTGTAAAACCTCAAATAAACAACACAAGATTTTGTGATTTTTGTAGTTTTGTCAAGAAAACTGAAAAAGTAAACCTCAAATTTTTAACCTTTAAGCCTGGTGTAAACAAGGCCTAAAGTATTATCAATATAATATTTACCAAAATAAAATTCTTGAGTCTTGAGCAGTGATCTCTAGATAGTCGGCAGAAAAAGCCTACGGCTAATGTAAAAAGTTTGTAAAAACACCCGACTCAAAATAAAATTTCTTTGACTTTGACTTTTTGAGAGATCACTGGTCTTGAGTCTATCAAAATTTGTGACCAAATATGTTGGGGGGAGGGAGAGGGGTAGCAGGTACAACTGCAAAGATTAACATTTTCTTTCAGATCTATAGAAAACAAGCTCCACAATGCCTAGTGCAGGGGCTATTGTTCCTCCTGTGATAATCCCCTTGCGGAAAGCTGTCCCAGGAAAACCATCAACTCACATAGACACTGCTACTTTCATTGAACTTGAAACAGGTAATTTTTAAAGGAGGACAAAAATTAAGTTTAATTAATCATCATATATTATTTTGATGGAAACACCTTGTTACCTTTATGTCTACATTTTTTTCAATGGTGAGACTGCATGGATTAAATATTTTGCCAATTTAGATGGCTGTAGAAATTTTTGAAACTTTTCTGATGTTCCTTGATTTAATAAAAAAGTACACATTAATTCAAACTATCATAAAAAACTATAAGCATGTCTTCTTTGTCCACTCTGCAGAGACTCCAAAATGCAAAATCTACTTCACAACAGATGGCAGCAAACCAATGCCATTCAAACCTGTTATTGGTGGAAAGGAATACACATTCAAATACAGGGGCCCTTTCACCCTGAAAAGTGGCAAACGCACATTGAAAGCTGTGGCTGTCAACAGGTAATAACAACAAAAGTTATAATTAACTCATGTGAAGTCATGTCCATATATTTTGCCCTTAAATGAGCTGTTTACATGGGGCCTTCTTTTTCTGAAAAAAATGTGCCTAAATTTTAGGTTTAAATAGTAGAGTCTTATTAATTAAAAAAAAAAAATGGTATGTTTATTTCAGAGATGGTTTACATGAAAGTAACATAGTGACAAAAACGTTCATAGTAGATGATGTTGGTGACCCATCTAGTGACATTGATTTGGATGAAATTGAAACCGACAACGACTATCAGGACTTTGATAATCGTCGATCTCTGAATGGCTCCTTCAAGGTAGGCCTATGCAAAATATACCCCTTAATAAAATTGTTTTAGCTTTTTGAAGTACTATTTTACAGCTACTGAGCTGTTTGTGCCAAACATTAAAAAGGGACATTTGAGTATTTTTCATTTCAAAGTTGTTGGAAAAAGTTACGTTTAAGATGATTGCTTGGCAACCAGATAGGCCTAATGGTTTGCTCAACAGCACCTAAAATGCGTTACCGAAAAAGCCGGTTTTGAATCCATGGATTCTTGTTAAACTTTCAGTGTTCCGGCTAGGCCATTTGAACAAGGCATGCCCTAAAATAAAAAAATTCTAAAGAAAAACATTTTTTTTGGAAATTTGTATTTTTGAAAAGTGCCCTCGAGATCATTTCTAGAAAAATGTATGCCCGAATCAAATCCTGCTGGGACACTGATTTTCTTGACTAAGGCATGCATACCTTGCTGAATTTATGAATGAAAAAAATATGTGAGCGAGCGACTAAATAAATTAAAAACTTACTGTTTTGTTGAAATGCGAAAAATCCTGAATGAGCTAAAAAAAACTGTTTTGGGAAGCGATGTGATTATTTGCTGAAGTAGTTGCATGAGATAAAATTTAGAAGAAGCTGCAAGCTGCAGTTGATATTGAAATTATTTTGGATTTATTTATTTCAGAGGAGTAAAAAGAATAAAAGTTTTGAGCAGCCTCGGGAAGCATGGGGATCAACAAACACTAATGGCTGGCACCATCTACTGGATGACAGTGACAACGGTATGTCTCTCCATCATACTATCTAAATAAGCTAGTATTAGCTATCAAGAAAATTCAAATCCCTCATCTGACACCATGTATTAATCATTTGTTATTGAAGTATTATTTCTATTGAAACTGATACATTGTGCTTTCAGATGAGAAGATATATGGATTGCTATGAAAATATAAACTGAAAAAACTACTACAAATCTTATCCCTAATTCAGTTGAAAAACTTCACACTTTGAATTTAACATGTGACCAGTGAGTCTCAATTTTAAAAATTATCTCGACAGTGAAGGTCTGAAATCATCTATTGGAAGTGAGAGCTGTGAATTTTCCCAAATAGTCATGCATGACTGCATAACGGCATGATCCAGTTATCACATTGCACATTTACAAGAACGTTCAATGAATGTTCAGGTTCTGGGTCAGACCATCTGTAGAAGCTTCAAAGTCATCAGAAATTTTAATTTTCTGTTGAATTTATTTTCAGACATGAATAAATCTCTCGCTATCCCCGACAACACATTACAGTCTGCTAATTTCTCAGGATTGCAATCAGCTAATTTTCCCGTCCAACAGCAACAGAATTTCTGGGGGATGCCTGTTGCTTCGCCGTGGACTACAGCTTACCCAGTGAACAACATGATGATGAACACGGGGGTGAATTACACAGTACCTTTTTATGACAAACCTACACAACTTGGTTATGTCACTGAGAGTATCATTCGGGTGAGTAAAAGTTTTAATTATTTCCTCTTTAGGCCAAACATAATTATCTATACTGTTTGGCTACACTACTACTTAGAACTGTCAGTCTTGACTTCCTGTCAACTTTGCCAGCATTAAACATGACATATAGTGGTTTACTCCACTCAGCTCCTATTTCACCCTCCACCTCTGCACACATGCCATCCTAATGCGTCAGAGTGATGCAGCATATAGATTAGGGCTAGATCTATCTGTTACAACTGTAGATAGATGCATACAGTGCCGGGAATAGGCAGAAATCACTAAATCTGATGCATTTGACTGCTATTTGGCCCACCTGTCTGTAGCTTAGGGGGACCAGTCCATCGATACATAGAGTCAGAGCCTATACGTTAGGTCTGATAGAGTAGCTGGTTGCCATTGGAATGAAGCGAAGTGATTGGTTGATGTCGTCTGGCTGGTTCCCGCGGTCTTTGCTGCTGTGAACAAGTAGTTCTTGGGTTTCCCTCTAGGGGGACACCCTCCGTACTCATTTAACGTGCAAAATGCGTACCAGCGGCAGTTGATTTGTATGCTGTGCTAGGATGGTGCATGGGATGGTGTTTGGTTTGCCATGGTTGTCCTGAGTTGTGATTACAACAATTAAATCATATATAAAGGATATTTGCGTGTAACCAAATACAGTTAATGAATATCTCATTATTGTCATAAATGTAGCTTTATTGAGATCGATAGAAACCAGGGGGTCGCCATCGGGGGTCGCCACGGGTGCAATCAGAGTCAATCTTCACTGCAGGGTATTCCCAAATGTCTATGTTTGGTATCTCTGTTTGCATTTGTTGGTAAATGTTGTCACCACGGGGGGTCGCCTCCGGGGGCCGTCTTGGGGGTCGTCTCGGTCGTGGCCTCGGGGGTGCCTTGGGGTCGTCTCGGGGGTCGCCTCGGGGGGTTGCCACGGGGGGTCGTCTCGGGGGGTCATCGCGG
The DNA here is from genome assembly GCA_026936325.1 of Platynereis dumerilii. NCBI lineage: Eukaryota > Metazoa > Annelida > Polychaeta > Phyllodocida > Nereididae > Platynereis > Platynereis dumerilii. Next base: position 2,488,825 of record JAPTHN010000049.1, on the reverse strand, counting down.
GGGGTCGTCTCGGGGTCGTCTCGGGGGGTCGCCACCGGGGTCGTCTCTCGGGGTCGTCTCGGGTCGTCTTGGGGGGGTCGCCTCGGGGGGCGTGTGCTGAATGCTTCGCCTAGATCTGCTGCCAAATCTAATTGCCTTCAATGGCACTTCCAAGAAAGTGCCTGATAAGTGCAATATATCTGTTTGCTTATAGATTTGACTTGTTTTGTCAATAATATACACTCATCATGTGCCATTGCAAAAAAATCGTCATGATGATACTCTACAGTCTACATAACATTATTAAAGTATCGATCAAAACACTTTTGCTGCATGTCTAGCAAAATATGCATTTCTCCCTCTCAAGGCCACTTAGGGCTAACGCCCTCATAAAATGGGACCCCTGCTACTATAATTCAGCATACCAAACAACTAGCCCTAGCTTGTTTTACAATGGTCAGGTCGATTATCACCGTCCAGATATGCAAATTCAAATTTGCCTTCTAGTTTATTTTTTGCTTCTCGGATGTTCTCAAGGCAATTTTTTAGGGTCGGTTGGTATGATGAGACTAAAAAAGCTGTAATCTCGATTTAATAAAAATTTTGTCTTTACAAGCTTGATTTTTTTTTCCTTAGGCAGAAATCTGTTGGCTTGGTCGATCTGAGAAGCTAGAAATTAAATATGTCTGGCCTAATAAGGCACAATAAAACTGATTTTGGGGGCATGATAATCTACTTAAGTATCATATCCTAACCTTATTTATTGTTAATTTTCAGAACATAGAGCAGCCAAAATTAACAGTAGCAGACGTGAAGAGGCTGATGACAGAGCAACAAATCAGAATGTTACAAAATCAACCTCCAGTGGAACAACAAGATAATAAGGACCCTGCTATTCTGCCTGAGAGTCCTGGCCATGGTAAGATCATTTCAATAACGTTAGGTTTTGTTTGAGTATTTTGGTTTTGGGCAAATTTGGGCAGCATAAGGTAACCATTGGAGCCAAAGTGTTATGCCTGCACTATTTGCTTGTGATCATGGTACTGTGGCGTTCAATGTTCAATAAAATAATTTCGACATTTGCAGGGGACTGGAAGGGACAATTGGACCACATTTACGCCCATTTGCTGAACAGATGCAGAACTGACATTTACTTTCGCACACTTCTAGGCAAACCAAAGATGGGAATGGTAAGTGAAATTGCCTGTTCAAATGTTAATCATTCTAAAGTGTGTACATGGTAAAGCCCACAGGGAGGGCTGGGGTAAATTGACAATAGGCCTACTGAGAGCACAAGCCATTTTCTGAAAGCACTGGTGACATCTACTAGGGTTACAAGGACCAAGTAATGGACAGTCACAAAATAATGCAAGTAAATCATCAATTATATAATATGCATGCCAGTATGCTTTTTAAGTGCATTATCTACCTATTTCCAGATTGCCCATGTTGACATTGACGAAGAGGAAGATAGTTATGTTTTTTCCGTCACTATGACAAAACCAGGAGTGAGAATCAAGCCGAGAGTTCAAAGGGCCCCTTCTCCCCCTCCTCCAGCCCCAATCAGAGCTCCACCCCCTTCGCAAGGATCAGCGCCCCCTCCTGTTCAAAGTGCCCCCAAACAACCTGCAGTCCGAACAACAATGAAGAGTGCTGCAGCGGCTGCCAAGATTGCTGCTACTGTCAAGAAGGATCCTCCCAAACCCAAGGTAATTCAGGGTTAGAAATATCCAGGAGTCTGTTGTGAGTCCAAGACGTGTTAGGCATCCTTCACCTCATTGCCGTGTCCTCCTCCTTTCCTAATTAGCCTACCAAGTGCATAAATACAGGATGTAAAGCCCCAATCATCCATCCATCCATCCATCCAAGACGTGTAGAAATTTGCACAGATCCCACATTTTCGGACCAAATATTCCAAATTAAAATTAAGGAATTTTTGCTCGTGGTCTCCATAAATGTCTCAGCTAATTGCAGCCACAGCCTATAATTCAATGTGTTGTCCGACCAGTGGATACGTTAAAAATTAATATTATTTTTAAATTATCTTTCACTAACTAAAGTTAAATTTAAAATCTAAAGATAAATTTCTCTCCAATTATGCAAAATATTCAATATTGATGCACCTTGAATTCTTGATTCTTGAACTGCATCAATGAAGCAATCATGACTCACAAGCCAGCTTTACTATTTTGGAATTCTTGGTCAGAAAGCATTGTCACCATCAAATTGAGATTAAAATGTTTTCTTTTTTTTCAAAATTTGGTTTTAGGAAGCTCCCAAGCCCAAACCAAAACAACCGAAGCCCAAAGAAAAGCCTGTGGAAGATCCATACTTTGAAACAGAGGAATATGAGGTACTATGTCAACAATGACTTATATTTTGTTTGCTGTTTCATCTTTTTTTGGAATTAAAATGGCAATATGGGTCAATATGTTTTTAATCCTTTCTCTGTTTATCTTATGCCTGTAGCAAGAAGGTACCCTGAAACCTTGGCCAACGTTTAGTTCAGAAATAGACTGCGAAGCATTGCGGAAAGCCATGAAAGGAATGGGTAAGTTGCAAAAACAATTGATACATTCCTTTGATTTATTTTTCAAATTGTATGTAAGAGCTTTGAGTTTCTACTGCTGGAAATATAGATGCACAGAAATAGTGATCCATGCCATTGACAACTTTTACACACACTTTTTGTATGCGAATGTGACAACATCTTTTTCACTTTTTGCTATGAAATCTCCTTAAAATTTGTCGGTCATATTAAAAGAAATATTTCACTTTTTTTCTCAGGAACGACGGAAGAAAGCATCATAAATGTGCTGGGGTACAGGGTGAGCACACAGAGACAAGAAATAACCGTTATGTTCAAGACTATGTTTGGCAAGGTACGGTTTAATTTTTAACTCTGAGTATCAGATATTGTCTTGCAGTTGACTATTTTCACCAATTTAGAAAAATTTTATTTTAAATTAATGCTTGTTGTCTCTATCAGAATCTCAGAGAGGAGTTGGATGGAGAACTGAGTGGGTCGTTCGGGAAACTTTGCAAAGCTCTATGTTATGCTCCCGCTGAGTTTGATGCTTCTGAAATCAATCGAGCTATCAAGGTATGTAAATCAGATCTAAATCTGCAATTTTACCATGGCATCCATTTAATAAATACATTTTACTGGCTGCCTTCAAGCTAAGATTTGAATTTAATAGATATTTACTCAGAGCTGTATGTCACATCTGTTTCATGACGATGATCAATAACTAACTTGTGCTTCGTTTGTTTTCCAGGGACTTGGAACTGATGAAGATGCCCTTATTGAAATTCTTTGCACCCGTACTAATGCCCAAATCAGACATATGAAGGAGGTTTACAAGAAATGTGAGTGCATGCGCAATTGCTCATTGTTTTTTTGTCATCAGTACAAAGAAGTACTTCTAAGATTGAATAGTTTTAAAATCAGTGTTGAGATTGAAAGAATGATGGTATCAAATTAATTTTTTCATAAAACACTCTAACTCTGTCATGACCATAAAAATCTGAGGGTTGTTATCAGAAAGATAAGCAAATTGTGTAACTCACTGACGCCAGGCACAATTTCATAGCTCTAGCTTCAAAGTTCCTTCTGGTCAGCATTAGCATATTAAATTTTGTCGACCCTAAACAAAATTTCAACTAGTACAAACAAGTTTAACCTTTTCAGTGTACAAGAAAGAGATGGAAAAGGACATCAAAGGAGACACTTCTGGTGATTTTGGAAAAGTTCTCCTCGCCCAGGTGTCTGCTAACAGAGAGGAAAGTCCTACTTTTGATAGGACGGCTGCCAAAAAAGATGCTGAGGCATTGTTCCAGGCTGGAGAAAAGAAGAGGGGCACTGATGAACGCATGTAAGATGTCATATAATCTATTTTTGAAGTAAATAAGGCCACACATAATTGATCTTTAGCTTCTCGGATCCTCTCAAGGCACTTTTTCTAGGGTCGGTTGGTAGGACAAAAAAAAAGGTGAAAAACATTTTTTTATAATGTCAAAAAAAAATTCTTTTTTTTTTTTCAATTTTTTTTTCCATCGGCAGGAAATCTATTGTGTCGGCGGGTCCGCGAAGCTAAGAATCAATTATGTGTGGCCTTGGCCTATAAAATTACTATAGGATAATTCATGAATGCCTGATGTTTGTTCCTGTGCCAAGCAGTGTATCTTGCATACCCCTGGCTTTGAATCCTTGGATTCTTGTTAAATCTTTCAAATTGTTTTTATCTTGCAAATTTTATTAATTTGAATTATAAATTTATGTGCCTTGCAGGTTCATAATGATCATCTGCCAGAGAAGTTTCCCTCACCTGAGAGGTGTTTTCGAGGAATATGAGAAACTTTCGAGAAAAACTATGGATGAAGTTATCAAGTCAGAATTCTCTGGTGATATCAAGGATGCTTTGAGGACTGTTGGTAGGTTGAAGGATAGAGACTGCAGAAAACATCAAATATATCACACAATTGTATGCCATGGTATACAGCTATTTGCAATCCTGCATCAGTGCTGTAATGTATTTTGGCTTGTGTGCCACATTTTGTCGAAACTATACTTACTTTGGGGCAAAGTTTGGGCCAAGAGAATCTCCAGAATTTACTCATCAGAAGCATTCTACAGAATATGGGTCAGATTCTTTTGTGACCATTTATGTTCATGAGATAAAATCATTGATTCATACAGAAAGGCTCCTCCCTAGCATCAAAGATCTCAGACAGAACTGTTAAAAAAACAGAATTTATTCAAAACTGATAGGTTAATTTTGCTATTGATTCAAGATTCCGGGGGCAATGTTTCAGCAATCATTTGTTAAGTTACATTAAAACGTGATCATGAATTGTAAAACTGCTGTTTCTAAAATATATTCCAATGGCTTCAAATCATTCCATTTTCAGTGAGCGTCATCCAGAACAAACCTCTATATTTCGCCAAGAAGATGCAGAAAGCAATGAAAGGATTAGGAACGGATGAAGACGCACTGATAAGAGTGGTTGTTTCGAGATGTGAATCTGACATGGTCCAGATTAAGGAGGCTTTCGAAAATGAATACAAGAAACCACTGGCTGAATGGATCAAGGTACACATTTTGTAATGTTCCTGATTATGGTGTCCTAACATAAATGAGATACCAATGGCAGAAATTTTTAGCTTGCCAAAATTACTCTTCAAAATTGAAACTGTTCAGTAGACAATAGACCCACAAAATACCAGATTCCTACCGGAAATCTTACAACCAGTGGCATATTTATGAGGGGACCTTGTCCAATGGCCAATGTACACCCTCTCATGCCCAAATCAACATTGAAAGTGTGAGTGACACCATGCTAAAATTTAAGTTGAATTCAATCTTTTTGTCATGAATTGTGGGATGAAAATGATCCGTTCAATGTCAACAATGCTAATTGACAAACAAATAGCTTACATATACCTCATGAATCATGCCCATCATTTTCTCACCTTCTTATGAATCTTCTCATTTTTAGGACGACATCTCTGGAGATTTTGGCGACCTCATCTTAGCTTTGACAGGAGACCGAGTTCCACCCTCTCCGACGGCAGAAGAAGTTGAGGCAACAGAAGGACCGCCTGAAATAGAAGAGATAGAGGAGGAGGATTACCCTGTGAGTAGAATAAATCATTGACTTGTTAGAGACTGGTCTCCAAGTCCAGTATAGCCTTATTTGCTCTCGCAGTTATTGCTAAATGAGCGTCACTGGGAGACCACAACACGATGTCTGTGATAGCTCTTTAAAAACCTATTGTTGTGTACCGATTTACTCATGCATTAATTGCGATCCAACAAATAATCAATATTATAGATTGTTTACTTTGTTTAGTTTATCTCATTGTGAAAAATCCTTAAAAAATGCAATGTATTATAACGATATCAGCTTTGAATCCTTGGATTCTTGTTGAACTGACTTACTTAATTAAGTTTTTAGAGATGCTTTCTTGCTTGCAAGCGGCATCTCTATTGTGGGAGGATGGCTCTGAAACTTATGACAACTGCCTTGGTCATGCTGTTTCATCTCTGTCATTAAAACTTTGGTTACAGTCTCAATAGAATTTTATCTTGCGTTGATAAACTTTTGGTGTCTTTCTGAGATGAAGAAATTAATAAAGAAAACAAACAGGCTGAGTTTCTGCAGATCAAAGGTCAATCACCAAAAGTAGGTCACAGGCCAGATACCCTCCAGCAGGTCTCACATGCCAGATACCCTCTGCAGGTCTCACATGCCAGATATCCTTATGCAGGTGACAGGCAAAGGGGTACATACTATCATGGGCAGTCTATCTACAAGCATCTCTTAAAGTGCTTGCACGTTATTTTTGTATTTGCTGTTTTTCTTTTATAGGAAGAGGGAACTGTCCAAGATGCTGATCCCTTTGACCCTAAGAAGGATTGTGAAGTCCTAAAGAAGGCCATGAAGGGCTTTGGTAAGTCCTGAAAATTAAAATCCATGTTTGGCAAAAAAGAAAAAAAAGAGAAAAGGAGAACATACTGTATAAATTAACTGGTTAATTGACAGGAAAGTTTCAAGAAAATGAAAATTGTTTGATTTACATAGGCATGGGGCCACATCATCCATATGGCGGATATTTCCATGAGTTGTAAATATAGTTTTATCAAATTTTTTATCTGCTTTCCTTTTTCCATAAAGGTACTGATGAAGAAGCCATCATTGAAGTATGGGGCAGAAGAAGCATCGCACAGAGACTGGAGATCATCAACTCATATCGGTCAATGTTCAATAAGGTGAGTTAGGAAACAAATATTTTTACTTTTGAAATTTGGAAAGAGACAGCAATATTTAACACAACCAGCAAGTAAAGAGAGCGAGAGAAGCCCAAAACAACTGCACATGTTGTTTCACTGACAGTCAATGAATGGGAAACGTATGCGTTCGCTGTTTTGAGATACATAGGCCTGTGTATAATATACTTTGCTGCTCTGGGACTGAATTGTAGCATATACACTCTATATGCTACAATTCAGTCTCATAATAGCAAAGTTCTATTTCAATAGATGACATTAAAAAAATGTTATATCTAATTCCAGGATCTGATCAAAGAACTGAAAGGAGAGACCAGTGGGAACTTCAAGGACCTTCTTGTTGGTCTCGGACAATCTCCAGATGACTATGATGCCAACGAACTGAGGAAAGCAATGAAGGTAAATCATTTTGAAGATTACTTTTTATGAATTTCCAAATTGAAAGCATTTCATAAATTTGATTGCTTATTGATATAAACTAATTTGTTCACCTAAAATCTCCTAATTTTGAGGTCCAAATCATAAACCAAATGGCATATGAACAACTGTGTTGAAAGAAATTTATATTGATGATGAAATATATGATTGACAATATGTATTTTCTTCAGGGACTTGGTACAGATGAGGAAACGCTTGTTGAAATTCTTTGCACCAGAGACAATGAACAAATCACAGCTCTGAAGGAGTCATACACCCGATGTGAGTTGACATTTGTACATTTCATACAAAATGCCTCTATTAGATGCTCATTGACTTTAAATTTAGGCACATGCAATTGCCTCATAGTAGGGCATTACATAAGAAGTCTCATATTAGGGCATTACACAAGAAGCCAGGACAGCAGGACGCCTCAGTGAAATTATAATTTCTTATTATTTTACTGCCATGGAGTGAAACCGAGAGATAGACAAATAGTGGAGTGCATGCCAGATAGAACTTGCAATTTGCATGGCAACATTTAAGAAAGTGCCCTAGATCTGGAATAGCTACAATTTTTAATGGAGGTGTGTACACATCTCCATTTATGCAGTCACTTTGACAAAATGGAAAGTTTTGGCGGGAAATTTGAAATTTGAGCATTTTCAGGATGTCTTTTGGACCCTGACTTGGCCATTTTGTTTGGAGAAGTTTGGAGTCAAGAATGCACCTTAGCTTGATTATAGAGCAAGCATCTGGCATGGGAATGAATAGCCGGCATGTTGTTATTTGGACGTGACTTCGTTTTTATCTTGCTTGAATCCACTACGGGCAGCATCACACATTGTGTATTGGCCACTGTTCCTAAACTATTGCACTTGTATATATGATATTTGGCACATGAATGGGTCTTGTAGAATATATGTGTCTTTTGGTGTTCATATTTAAGCAATCGGTACTGTTTTTGTAAAATATTGGAAATTAAAAATAATTTTTTTTTCCCTTTCCGGAACAGAATTTCGAAACATTTGTACCTAACATGAAAATCTGCCATATTATGCATTTTTACTCTAAATGTGCCTTTTGGAGGTCTTTTATAATGCTCTTACAGAAAGTAGTAAGAACAAATTCAGCAAAAATGTGAAAAATTTCATTTTTTCAATGCTCCATGATTCCATCAATTTTGAAGTTAGACCTCTGAAATTTTGCATTTAGGTGTCTAAATTATACCTCTTTAAATGACTAGACTCATTTGGAGGGTTAATCCTTTGAAGTTTTTATAAAAACCAAAAAAATGGAAAAATTTATGGTAATAAATAAATTGGTGAACTTCAATAAAATATTTTATTTAAACATATTAGTAACTTTTATGGCCATATATACTTTAGTTTAGTGTAAATTTTGTGTTGAAACTCAGTTTTGTCTGAGCCCAGCATTGGAGCCCATTGGAGCCCATTGGATTTTAATGGATGTAGGTAACTGTTATATCAGTGCTCTATACTGAGACAGTTAATTCTATTAGTGGATAGAGTATGTCTTACTCTAAGATTCCCAGTCTTCGCATTGTTAATCATGAATGTGCAGCTCCATCCACAAAAAGGAGGTTGAGCTACCTGGCAGATCACACACATTTCCATGCATCATTTTAAAGCTCTTTCCAAGTTATTTTTGAATATTTTCTTTTCCATATCGCATCTGCCACAAGGTAATTTTGTGGCTTGAAAATGGATTATTTGTAAAATTCTGAATTTACCACACAATATATTAACAACACCTGGTACTGGGCACTCATGGAAATAGTCATTTTCATGGGATATGAACTTCAACTTAGGATACTCATACTACAGCACCTCCATTTTGAACCCATGGGTTCTTGTATAAATTAGTATCTTTTCCTTCCAGTGCACAAGCGAGACTTGGAAAAGGACATTATTTCAGAGACTTCAGGACATTTGAAGCGAATCTTGATTTCAATGGTGCAAGCAAATCGTCCCGCTTCAGGGAATACTATAGACAGGAAAAAGGCAAGAAACGATGCTAAAGCTTTGGCTGAAGCAGGCGAGGAGAAATTCGGGACTGATGAATCGAGGTTTAATGTCATACTCTGTTCAAGGTAATTAATTCTTTTACTCATTTCCAAAAATTTTGAAGGTTTTTCTAGGGGTCATAAAGAATTTATTTTAGAATCTAATTTCTCTTAGAATCTAATTTCTCCTTTTTCATTTAACATCAAATGACTATCAAAAATTAAGCAAAAAGCGAAAAAGAATCGTTCTGAGTTCTGAAAAGATTAAAATGTGGATAAAAAATTATTGGACATATTTCCATAACAAATGAAATTTAAGGGAAATTGTGTAATTTTTGAAACTTAATTTACATTTATTTATACAAGAGGAATGGCGATACTGACTTATGAGGGCAGCCTATTATTTTTTTTGGTGAAAATGAACTAAATTTTTCTTTATGTTTTCAACAGGAGCTTTCCACAACTACGTGCAACATTTGAAGAGTATGCAAAAGTTGCAAATAAAGACATTGAAGACTCCATCAAAGAAGAGATGTCTGGAGACCTCAAGAAAGCTATGATTACTATTGGTGAGTAGGCCATATTCCATGAATATGCTGAATTTCACTTCCAAATTTTATACATATTTAGCCTAAACGAGGAAGTACAAATGATATTTTGATGGCACTGGGATTGCATTTTAAAGGCTGATGACTTACATACATGTATAAAATATTTTCATTGCTGTCCTATGGAAGAATCGCATCAGTAGCAATACAATATGAAAATGAAACTTTTTGGGTTCAAGATGATAATAGATTCTAGTTGGAGAACTTGGAGAATACCTCCTTTGATGCATTTGAACAGTAACCATTGCTCTGTAAAAGAAGAGTCTTAAAATTCATGATTTACAAGATTTTCTGAACATTATGAAATTTAAATTTTGGTTGGAAAATAAAAGTTTGATTTAAGGTTGGCCATACCTCATAATTCTTTAACATTACTCTGTCATATATTTCCTTTAAAGGTGAAAGTCATTTTAAAATTAATGATTTTCAACATTTTTTGTTCACAGTACGCTGTGTGAGAGACAAAGCAGCCCAGTTTGCAGCCCGACTCCACAATGCGATGAAAGGAATGGGAACAGATGATTCAACTCTTGTGAGAATAACCGTCACAAGGTCGGAAGTTGACATGGTGCAAATTAAGGAGGCTTTCGAAAGGTTGTACGACCAGCCCCTTGGAAAATTTGTTGCTGCAAGTACAATTTTCAATGAAAGTTAATTAATGTGACGTTTGTGCCAAATAAATAAGATGGATAGTGGGAATTTATAGACAAGTTTTAAAAAGAGTAAATGGTTTTGTAATGCATCAGTCTCTCTTCTAGAGGAGTCTGAAATTATAAATGGCAATAGCCCTAGATAAAGACTAATTACTTAAAATCCTACACAGTCTAATTGATTTGCTTGCTCTTGAATTTCAGGACGACATTTCTGGTGACTACAGGAGACTGCTCCTGATTGTAATTGGTGCGGAAGAATTCAGCAAGAAGAAATAAGTCAGGAAGGGACAAATTAAAAATTCAGTTATTCCAATGAATTTCCTATATCCTGTCCATAATAGATCATGAACTCGTACTATTATTGTCAATGAATGATAAACATTAGCAACCTGGACCTGCTACTGGGCCACTATATATATACAGTACAGACCACAGGAGGCTCAATGTGCACAAATCCAAGCTAACAACTGAGGGAAAGTATAGATCTATAAGTTCAACAGTGCAACATTGAAGCTCCTGTGGTAGAGACAGTGCTTAGCAGATAAAATAGTCTGCCAAAGTTGCATAATTCTAAATTGCATGTTAGAAGGCTTTAGTGCAATTATAACTACAAATACCTCCTGTGATATAATAACACTCTGTAGCTAGCGTCTTTACTCTTTACAAATTTGTATTATAATTATGCTGAGGTTCAAGTACTAAGTTAATAATCCAGCCACTATGGCAGTTTACTTTTTGGAAAATTTTACTCTGTACATACCTAGTACATACTGATGTACATAGAAATAATTAGGCCTACTTAATTATTTTATTCAATAAGTTTTATATACAGACACTTCCGTCCATATTCCATTTACATTTTGTGATATCCTAAGATCTCATGAAGATGTATTTTTACTCCGCAATTTTTGAAGCTTGATGCTTATAAGTTATAACTAAGATCTCTTTGTGTTTATTTTATGATATGTTACACAAATTTTTTTGTGTGGATATTTAATTATTTTTTGTCCATGAGCTATATTTTTAAAATATGTATCCTATGTAAAGCCATACAACATTGTTACATTCCGTCCAATTGAATGATTCTGTCCATTTACCTGACAATGTTAAATAGGTCACTTGATATGTAATCATGTCATCAGATTATGTGCCATATTTCTGAAATGTGAGGAACAATGTAGTACGAGGTGTATCAATAAGCACACAATTACAAATAATTGCATATATATATACATTCATTCTGATAAGGCAGTGTAAATTACAATGTTTACATGGTATTGTGTAATTGTCTCTTTGAAATGCTATTTATTACATTTGATGTGAATTTTGATGAGAAATCGTGTTATTGCTATAATGGGTCAATTACTTATTGATCATGTTATTAATCAACAATTTATTGTTAATAGTAGTTACTGTGATATAGATCTACATGAGAAACTGTAGTTAAATTTAATGATTGTCTAGTCTTGAATTGTATTATTTTTTACATGAATGTAATTAATTGTTATGTAGCTGTAAATGATGTTTGTTATTGTATGTTTATTTATTATCTTGACAGGCAGTGATATATATAAGTTAATGAAATAGACACAAACATGAAAATTACTTTTAAGTTGTAATTTGATAACTTTGGATTAAATGCTGGTCCAATTATTGTTTTGTCAGTGTCTTGCTGTCAAAATATTTTTCAAAAGGTAACCTGTTAGTTTAACATTCACAAAATGTTGTATCAATTTATTATTCATTGTCAATAAGTATTGTTATTGTCAATAAACAATTTTAAAACTTAGATTATTGTCATGATTGAAAACTTTGATGCATGATGTCATTGAAAGCCAATGCATGCATGGATAGGCCTACATTGGATAATTTGGATGCCATGTCAATCGATGACCAAATAGCATAATTCTATTGAAAAGGCACAATATCGCTGCATCGGTCAAAGACTCCAAGGTCACTAGCTAGACCGGGTTAGGCCCTTAGGGTGGCTAAATTTAGGTTTGGCATAGTGTGAGTCTGTGTGACATGATGCACTGACTTGGACTCTTGCAAATTGCAATTGATCACTTGGCAACCCTTCTCAATGAGTCATTGCTATTGCATTTAGAGTCATTATTAGACCGTCTTAATTTGTTGGAAAACTGTTAATCAGGGCAAGAAGAGGGCAGATTGGTTTAATCGGTCAGCTTGAGTCCACAGACTTCAATTCTCAACACCCACAACTTTACACTCAAGTTGGCAGGCATGACATTTCATGTCTCATGATATGATTTTTGTGTGTCAATATTGACAATCATTTTTGTGTGTCAATAGTGGTCTGTGTGTACATGTGTATCATGGTGTATAAATCAGTAATGGCAATATTGTCTCTGTTTTACTTAAAGTTTTACTTTTAGCTTCAAAGTTAGTCAGTGTTGCAGTTTACAAATAATTTTCTAGAAATACACCAACATTTTGGGCCTTACCAAGGTGTGCTTCTTGTCAGTTAGCCACAGCAGGCTGGGTGGCTTCACGTCTACATTGTCAGCCAGTTCTCAATGTGGAACAGCTTAAAATGTCATAGCTGTCTGCTAAAACGAGCAAAATGTTGCAAATTCATGCAGAAGACCTCAGCAGACACCCGGAAGCATGTGCTCTGTCCACGAGTGCGCATGCGCACCCTTCCATTTTGGCGCATGCGCACAATTGGCAATGGCCATTTTGAAACAAATTGTTAGGAAAGGATTTCCTCCTAAAATGCCCTGATTTCTTGGATAATGTCGTTGCTGTGGACTAAATAACCCTGTGGGGCCATGCACGATGAACCCTAGAGGACATATGCAGCCTTATATGAACAATTCCCTGGCCATCAGGCAGGAAATACAGAGGTTTGAGAGCGTCCATCCCAGCATTTATGCCATTTACGATTTGATCGATGCCATTCGAGACCCTCTCATTCAGCAGCAAGTTCGGGAGCATGTAGTTTGTATAGAAGGTAAGTTGTAATGAATAACGAGAGAGAAATGTGTCAGACATCTAATTGCCTTTAATTTGAGTGGCTGCTTTGTGTAGTTGCATTGCCAGCGGCGCCGGAACGTCTGCATTTTTGGAGGTGTTTGACAGACATTTGTTTACAATCTATTTTCACTGACAGTGAGCAGTGCAGTTCATTTTGACAAGTGTGGTTTTAACAATACACAAGTGTTGTTTCTGTGTATTGTTTGCTTTGTTGTACCTGTGCTTCTCTTGATTGGCTTTTGTTTTACTGATTGTTTGCTCAACTGGTACAACCCCAATCAATGATTCAATCAGACAGTAACACCAGCAGAACCTGAAGTCTGAGAAGCTTAGCTGATTGCAATCATCATGTTTGATTGGATTACTCAAATATACATCAGCATTCATTTATGCTTATTCATATTTGACTAAGTATGGTAATTCAGCTGTTGAATGTTGAATCATACTTGGGTGCAGTGGTTTTAAAAACTTGGTTGACCAATGATTGTAAATTGGTTTGCTATTGGTGATTCATTCATTGAGGAATCACTTAGAATGTGATTTACATTTTAAAATGATTTATTACACTGTTTACAAATTGTGTTTATTTATAGATCGTCTACAAAGCATATTCTATGGTGCTTATGCTTATGGTGATATTAAATTGACAAATGTTATGTCATTTTGTTTGCTTCAAAGCAATCATTAAAAAAAGGATATCACAATTTATGTGTCATTCATGTATGTGAAACAATTTTTACACACTTCAATGATTACATTGAATATATATATCTGCCAAATGTTTTGAAATTGTTGAGTACTAATACCCCCTGGCTATCTTCAAAAGTTTTCAAAAGAGGTCATTGAAAACTTTAATTTGTGGGCTAGGCTGTGAAATTACATATATGATGTATATCTGTAATCTCAGTCTATTATTACTAGAGTAAAGTGTAGTAGTCTATGACACCTGTCATCATAAAAGAGCTGGTTAGATTATTATCAGGAAGTGTGGTCAGGTGGTCGTACTAGTAGCTTGTCATTTAAGCTGGTTTGATTAAAGAAGAGTGGTTTAAAATGCTGTAAGTACATTGTACAACAAATGTCTGGTTGTTTGTTCATTATAATTTAGTGCAACTGTTGACAGTCTGCTGTTAATTTTGTATGGTAAATTAGTAATTGTTATGAAATTGATTTGTGAGATCCACTAATGAATAATTTAGATTAGTCAAACAATATTTAGTAGTTAAACTACTCATTGAACCAATTAACACGATTGTTTTTATTGATAAAGTACGGATTTAATAAAAGAATGGTGTATCACATTTTGGTACCTAGCAAATCAATTTATGATCAAATTATCTGAACTTAGCTGCAGATATATCTGAAGAAAGTGTACACATGGCAGTAACATAAGGTTATTTCAATGCCCATAAAAAATATGACATTCACCACCCAATGATAAAATGTGTAATCCCTTTTGCACATTATTGGTAATGCTATTTTTTGGAATTGTGTTTTGTGAGTGAATTGGCATATTTATAATACATAAATTGTTCCTCACACTGTCAGAATAGTATATGATTGAAATAGTTGAATGGTATTTTTTACATCATTTGTGACCAACATCCCATAATAGAATTTTCAGTAATGTCTGATTTTGGGGTTAGGACCTTTCCGGTATGCTTCTAATTTCATCTTTCACATCCATAAATATGTCAATCAAATGTACTTTGTTATATTTTTACTGATTCTATAATTATTTCCATTGATGTTCCTTTTTATGCTGTCAATTTGGTGGGAACGAATGATGAACTAGTGATAGATCTACAAAATTATGTGAAAAAGAAAAGCATGTTCAATTTGATTTAATTATGTGTAACACACAGTGTTCTGTACAGAAGTTGTGGGTTTTTGGCATTTGCAAAATATGCCAGTCCCTTGCTGTATATATGCATGGTGTATATATTCAACACAGTGGCTGTCACTGTTCTGTGTTGTAATAGTCCTTGTAATGTTTTTGGTTTTTTGTATGTTCCACAATGCAGAATATAGGACAATCCAACATAGTTCCATTCCACACCCACTTTTGTAAATTGGTAACACATTGTGTTGTATATATGATGACTATCAGCCTCATCATGACTGGATCATGTATTTCCGTTTATAATATTTGTACAGCATTTCTCAGTATCCTATAAAGGGCTATAATATCCAGATTATGGCAGATATTACAGTAGATTGTTGACAAATTGTTGTCAACCCAGCAATATTGAACATTATTGGTGGTTCTGCTGTGTTTGACAACTGTTAGTGAATGTGAAGTATGGAAAATGCTGAATTTATTCTATTTTTTGGTATAATTTTAAATGGATGATCAAAAATAAACCGATAAAGATTGGCATTTGTTTTACAATAGGGCAGTTTGGTTTGCAACCTTTATCTGATTTAACTGACGGTCTGGTCTGTGACACTGTGGTCTTTTACTGAAAATGCTGAATACATGCTGAACGAATATATTCAGAAAATGCAATTTTGGAAAATTTTAATAATTAGGCAATTGTTAATAAAATCAAGTTCCCCAATTAACACAATAAGTTGAAATGAATTTGTTCCATTTAGCCATGGTTTTATTGTTATCAACTTCTTTATGTTCCTATTTTCGCAAAAATATCATTCTTCAAAATCCTGAAACATATTAATATGGTTTGAAGCACATATCTTTCATGAAATTGCATTACCACACATTTACCAGCAAATGAATAGAAAGTGAATAGATATTTGTCTCAATTACACGATATATCATAATTTTTGCTCTTTGGTCGTCATAGATTCATATGGTGTGATACTTCATCATGCGTGAATGATAAATTGTCCATAATGTATGTAATACAGAGAGTGAGAAATCTTTTATTTGTCATTCAATTCATCGCAATACAGATACACAATTAACTACGACTAAGTGTGCCTGTGATGTTGGACAGCAGTTTCAATCATCCTTCAGTTTCAATCATCCTCCTCTTGTCCCCTTGAACCTGTAGACTGCAATGGATAAATATGGGACGTAAAGTTCCAATTCCTCCATTAATCTAGACTAAATGTGACTTTTTGTGTTATAGTATTCTGAAACTGTTCTACCTGTAAATTAGTAGTTGTGCTCGCCGAGATTTGGGAATTTATTGATTTTAGTTGCAATAAATTATGTGGTTTGTGGCAGAACTTATAATTTGAAAAATTGTTGCAATTTGGTGTCACATTACATATGTTGTCCATATGCAGTATAGTAGTTATTGATAGTTGCAGACCCAGTAGAGTAAGCCTGAGTAACTCTGTAGTATTTCTAATAGTAACATGCTCCAAAAAACAGTGCTATTTATAGAGCACAGCATGTGCTTTCTTTCTTAAAGTTTGGAATTAAAGCAAGGTGTTTTTCAAGTCTTTTTTCTTTGTTTTTTTAGGAGGAAATAAGTGAGCCAGCAATGCTCAGCATAATGTGGTCATTGAGTAGAGTTAACAGTCAGTATGTTGAGAATGTGAAATGTTTAGATTTGGGTCAGTGTCGAAAAGGACCACCTGTTATGATGTAGGGTTGACCCCTCAGGTCGACCTCCAGGAGTTGGTGTTATTCATGTTATTGGGACTGTTCGACCTCTGTTGTGTGGTGAATAGGGAATGGGGAGTACCTGGAGTTACCAGTAAGTCTTCGGGCGGTCTTGTTTTGTGGAACTGCCGACTGTCTGCTCATCCTTTGCATCATTGCAGGATGTAAAGCCCCAATGATCCATCTAATAGCATCTATCCTTCAATTCTGACTGCTGTATTGGTATCTACGTCGTAGAAGGTCTTCTATAAGAACAGTTTAACCTCACTTGTATGGGCTATAGTAAGTGTCTTTTTTGGACACCACCGTATTTATCGAACTTTTGTCTGGTTAGTGGTTAGGACAGACATAGAAATAATATTCATGATATTTAGCTCTATGGGACAGAGTAGAGGATTGGTACAACCTTTGACAATTGCATTTATTGACAATTAACGTTTTGTTTTGTTACGCTTTAAGAGAGTTGTTCGGCATCATTGACTCAGCATGATTAGACATCCGTGTTACCCTCAGATATTCCTGATTAATACACTAATACAGCTGCCCTGACAATCTTTATGTCCTGGCTTGATTCCACCTGTAGATTTAAAATGTATCAAAAATATGCCCAGTATAACCAATAACTAAGAAGTAGAAGTCACTTTTTGTGGCAATACTGTATTTATTTGGCATTATATTTTAGACGGTTAGCGTTGACCTCCCACATGTTCTAAATGCCATGTACTAATTGGGGCAGTTGGTCAGTTGCATGCCAAGTTGTGATGTCATCTGACTCATTCTTGTGTGGTCTACTAGTCTTATTTGATGATGTAACCAATATTGATTGACTGTATTAGCTGACATGACATTGGCAGCTGTTTTCACCTGGTATACCCTAATCATTTACAAATTGTCAATCATGAAATGACCAAAGTTTGTCTCAATATTTGGGGTCATAAGGCCACACATAATTGATTCTTAACTTCGCGGACGCGCCGACACAATAGATTTCCTGCCGATGGAAAAAAAAAAAAAAATTTTTTTTTTGACATTATAAAATTTTTTTTTTTCACCTTTTTTTTTTTTGTCCTACCGACCGACCGACCCTAGAAAAAGGGCCTTGAGACGAATCCGAGAAGCTAAAGATCAATTATGTGTGGCCTAACTGATGAGCTGAAGAGGAATGGAGAAAGTCGAGAAACCTTGAAACAAGTAGTCTTTTTGTTTAAAGGAGTAACATAGGGGTTTTGGAAAGGGGAGTACTTGTTGTGGACTCCTAACTGTATCATCTCATCATCATTGGTGATCATTGATTCATTGCTGTTTCAAATGTTTTAAAATATATGTCCATGTAGAAAATCACAGATCATCACCTTAAATGCGGTTTGACATTCGTGTCTGTGGTCAATATTTTCTGTTATATGAAATCCTGGTCCACCTAATATTTTGGAAATGGTTGTCTGGCCCAAACGCATCAATAGATGACATGACACATGAATGTTTAATAGTATTGTGATCCTTCCATGTCCAAATGTTTAGTCCCTAAACTTGCAAAATCAACTCAAAGATTGCTAAGTGACCTCTTTTCCAGTCTGGAATATATTTACAGAAATTCGGAATGTGAATTGTAACCCAGGACCACTCTGAGAGAGACCTCTAGCTTGTGCAATAATGCCCAACCAACACCGGCGGTGTGCTTCAATGAGTTAGAATATTCGATCTAAGCTGTAGCGGCTGTAACAACTCCATTATGATCAATTACATTATGTACATGATCTGATGATGTATGATAACTCACATGCTGGACAAATTGTCATTGAATGTACATTGTATGTTATAATGTTGCACGGTTTAGTCTTTTTATGATTCTAATTATCATAATCTGAGT
The DNA here is from genome assembly GCA_026936325.1 of Platynereis dumerilii. Taxonomy (NCBI): domain Eukaryota; kingdom Metazoa; phylum Annelida; class Polychaeta; order Phyllodocida; family Nereididae; genus Platynereis; species Platynereis dumerilii. The sequence goes on along the minus strand of JAPTHN010000049.1, from coordinate 2,469,910 downwards.
CTGACTTGCGTCAATGCAATTAAATTAATTAAATTTTATCATGCGATGGTCATTAACTTTGTCAGTGGTGATTTACTGTGATTATGGCTAATATAACACTTATTGATTAATAAACAATTCACACTTTTCATACATCATACAAGTTTCCTTAAACTGGGTCCTGTAAGTAGGAACTAGGAAATTGTATAATTTAAATGGTTCAATTATGAGTTGATTTTGATCAGTTCCAAAGATTATCAAATTATTACCTCAATCACTTGTTGTAAATAGAACAATTTGAGCCAAATGATATTCATGATATAACGTAACATTACTAGAACTAGTTCTTCTGGTCATCAAGTTGATATGAAACTTTGCGTGGTTACATATATTCCAGGGTTGCGATTTTTATTGATTTTTATTTAAAAAAATTTAAAAATCGAATGATTTAAATCAAATTAATAGATTTAAATCAAATAAATAGATTTAAATCAAATAAATCATGATTTTTATTGAAAAAAAATCATGATTTAAATCAAGATTTAAATCACTGCAACCCTGTCATATACATGGAAAATCACAGTTTTTATTTACGTTAGAAATCATTGTTTTATTAATCTATTTTTAGTATGATTGAATTTGTAATTGTTCATGTTATCTACAAATAAATATAATGATGATGCATTCTGTTGAGTCCCACTCAATGATTGTTATAAAGGTATACCATGCTCAACATGTCACATACATGTCAAGTTAAGCCGGCTATAACGCAGCATAACCTGACACAGGGTCACCCTGGAATTTTTGTTTGTGGTTAAATTTAGCCGTTCACTCTTCATAAGCGGTTAAGTTATGTGTTGTCATGACTGCCTGTTTGGATTCTTCGTATTGTTGACAATCTGCTGTATTTGGTTATGTTTGCTGGGTAAGCATGGACAATGATGAAGTAGTCCATGTGGTTATGGGTGTTTGTTGTGGGTGGAGGGCTGGATGTTTTAGGGTTTAGAAGTTTTGTAATGGATTAATAATGTGTTAATAAATAGTATTATATACAATTAGCCAAAGTCGCAGTGCTTTTCCTAGCCATTAGCCACATTAGCATTGGCTAATGTATCTTCCACGTGCTAAATAAAATTGCATATTTTGGCTGCAAATTAGCCACAAATGTATGCATTTCACTGAAAGTTGGCTGTTTTGACTAATGAAATTTTTGTCCAAGGGAAAGCACTGATTTAGCAGTGTTTAGTTGGAAAGAATGGACTGAATGGTGATTTAAATTTGAAATAAAAAAGGAAAAACTCAAAAAATAAGTAGTACCTCTAAATAGTCCACACTGGTGCTGATGAGGCATAAACCCACTAACTCAATCCTAAAAATAAGCAAGCTAGAATGTGTCAGTGTAGTGCGACCTAAGCTAAACAAATGCACTGAGCTTGCAGTCTGGCAAAATTCAATTCAAATTGTTATAAATCGTTAAATTTTGCAATATTTGAGGCTAATAATCAGTTGGAACCGCAAAGCTGTACTCAGAAATGCATTAAATGATGATTTGAATGCAGACTTTCAATAAAGCAACTCCAGTTTAATGCTCAAGTTTCAAATAAGTTGATGAGCTGACTAATTGTACAATATTGTATTGGGTCTTATATACATTTCCACTGCCATCCTATAATACATTCCCTTCTATCAATTGCAGACCATTTGTCGTCTATCTGTCCATGGTCAGTGTTCTTGACTGTTGGCAAACAACTATTTCCACAATATCCTTTTGTCCCACATTGTTCTGCTTTTACTGTTAGGGTTGATTGAGGGTTTTCTATTGTGGTTGTTGATTTGTTTTATTGTGGAATTTTGTGATTGGTGGCTTTAGAGTTTGGATTTGCCTTTCTGAATGGGGAAGGTACATGTATGGTGATGTACCGTAATCTATGGAGCACGTTGAGTGCAGCCCTCATAGTCATTGTTTTGCTACTCTTGAGCATTGATGGCAAGATGATAAAGAGGGCAAACATTTACTCCAAGTGTATGATCTTCCTCTTGTAAACCCAACACTCCTGTCCTAATTAGCCTACCAAGTGCATAAATACAGGAAGTAAAGCTCCAGTCATCCATCCATCCATTCACTTACCCAACAATGCACATGAAACAAGGGGTCACCAATATATTGTCTCCTATAATGTTTTCCTGAAGTTATTTTCTGACAATCTCCCAAGTCCTGTTGACATATCTCCCTGAAAGGCTGAAAAGGTGAAATTCAGTCATTAACAATTCAAATCTCTCCAAAACCCGCCAGTCACATAGTTTCTTTGGACATGAAAATATTTATTTTTTATGAACAAGTACAAAATTCTAAGCCTCTGAACATGCTGAATGGCAACACAAAAACAGTTCCTTGTAAGTTGAATTTCTCGTATTGCTTCGATTTCTATTTCTAGGATGTTCATGGTCATATTTTGATGTGACATTCATTATGTTTGTGAGTAACAAGGTCAGCCTCAGTGTCACACTGAATGCGACTAACCGGACTGCCGAAGCTTTTGAATTCTCAGATTCTTTTGAGTCTAACATTAAATAGACTGTCCTACAACTGTATAACAAACCATCCTACCCTACCCCTCCTCCATGTCTCCTGTCTAGATTGGTCTACCCCTCCTCAACAGCTCAGAATCTCAACAAGAAGCGGAACAAGATGAACATATGGAGGGCTCAGCTCTGTAGAAAGGTATGGAGGATGCAGAGGTCACCAGAAGTAGGGTGGTGACCCCTGGGGGCGACCCCTGACCTTTGTCAAGGGCAGTTCAAGGTCATTCAGGCTCAAGGTCAAGTGCTACAGGCATCCACCCTCTTCTGAGGCTCTTCACCATTTTCAATGGGTCTTCACTCAGTGTACTGTACATTTGATTTACAGCATTATCAGTTCTTTTAAATTCTATGATAGATGAATAGGTGAGATATAGAGATTGGAGAAAGAGCTTTTGATTGTGACAGAAGCGTGAATTCAAGGGTCTGTGTCATCAGGTTGGTGTTGCGATAGCCGATATGTATAGGGCATAGTAAATGCAGCCCTTTTAACGCAGTTCCTGGCACTTACTAAGGTTGATTGGTGATGAGATGGGAGAATGAAAGGAACCTTCCAACATTGTTAAGCATGTTATAAATGTGTAAATGTATTTTCTCCATGTGAGGGATCTTATAAGTTTTCAACTATTTCAATATAGCTAATGGAACACAGATTCCAGCCATTATATTAAGTCCGATCATCAAATTTCACCTCTGCAGCTTGCATCTGCAGTATTTCTATAGATCTACAGACCTTCAATGTCCTGCATATGGAGACCCAATTAGTGCAGCTTTAGCCTTGCTTAGTCAATACTTAGCCAATCTCTGCCATTGCTTGGAGTTAATTGCATTGTGACTTCGCAAACCCGATCACCATTGATTGGAACGAACTCTGATCTAAAATCAATAAGAATCACACAAACTCCTCGCCCTGGGTCTGGCATAGAGTGAGGTATAGAGTGAAGGAAACGGACAATTTGAGTCAGGGTGAAATGACAGATGGGATGAACCAACAATTAGACAATAGTCCTTGCCTGCTGTGGGGTAATCGATAGGATTAGAAGAGTGGATTTACTTACATCAATTGATTTCAGGCAATTTTGCAATTGTCCCCATTAATAGATCGAGATAGAGTTTCTGAAGTCTAGTACAACAATCACTGTACGTCAGCTTTACAAATACATTTATACAAATAAAATTAATTCATTTAAATACCAGTAAAAAAAAACGTTGTAATCATCAGTGATGAAGGGCTTTAGCATGTTTGGAGCTTGAGTCAGAATCACATGTTTTAGGAGGAGTTTTGAGGTGGACAAACTTGGGTGTCAGGAGGCTTTTTGCCAATTTAGAGGAATTGGGACTCAGGAGCCAGTCACAATCTGGTGGACTCCAAAGCTCAGAACAGCAATCTCTTTTGCTTATGCTGTATTACCAAGATGGGCACATATACCTCATATACACATTGTTATTGGCTCATCACTCATTGTAGGAACTACATGTTGTATATCTCGTCAGATTTTTTTTTGAATTTATGTGCAAGAATGATTCATTGCGACTTGAGCAGCTCGTATAAAAGTAGTAGATGTTTTGGTAAAATATAAAAGTAAAAATTTGAAAATCGTGCATACTCTACATCATGACAGACTGACAGTACCCCATGCTTTGAGGAGGTAGGGGTTTTCCCAACATGTTAAGCAGCTCCAGGGCTCTCATGGTACTCACTGTACTGGTCTGTAGTGGGGTGTTTTAAAGGGATGCATGTCATTTCCGTGCAAACCTCTTAGAGCAATGCAATCAGAACAATGTGGACTGCACTAGGAGGCTACTAGCTGCACTGGCTGCTTGAGTGAGGGTGTTTGGTTTTGGTTTGGTTGGAGTTTGGTTTGAGTTAGCTCTGCCATTTACATCCAGGCAGCTGAGCAGAGGCTGAGGGAGAGGGGCTTGGGGTAAGCAGCTTAGTTAGTAGCACATTGGGCTGCCAATCCCTGGTTCCCGGGTTCGATACCTGCTCTGACTGTTTCAATCATCATTCGCCTCATTGCTGTGTGCTCCTCCTGTCCTAATTAGCCTACAAACTACATGCATTGTGCATAAATACAGGGCATGAACCCTATTAACCATCAATCCATCCTGAAGCTGAGGATGAAGAGGAGGAAATATTCAGAGATTTAGAGAAAACATGACAAAGAAAAAATATCTCAAATAAAATGGGCTTCTAGCTACATGCATATGGAAATTCCAATGCACACAATCATTGATGTAACTTTTATATTGTGATATTTTTTCGCCCAGGAGGGTATGTTGTTAGCAATGTTTAGATTGAGACCGGGTCATTTGCAGTATTACAAAATACTAGCCCAAGGGCCTGGATGTTTTGTATTTGCATTTTGTTTGGTATTAGTCCAATTTTGTTCAGAGTGCTATGATTTCCGATGAAGTTATGTACAGGTTGTAATGTTGGAAATTACTGGGAAAAATAACATGCTTTGTAGAATAATTTTAACCTGAGATGCATTTTTCTGATACTTGTTTTCATTTGCCAATCGCTAAGTCCAGGGTTGGAATCAAGCTCTTGCTCGGGTCATCTGGGCCTATGTTGGATGACAGTTTCAATCATCCTTAGCCTCATTGTTTTGTCCTCCTCCTGTCCTAATTAGCCTATCAAGTGTATAAATACAGGACGTAAAGCCCCGATCATCCATCATCAAATAGTGACAAATGCTTTGTCAGTCTCTGAAACCCCCCCCCCCCCCCCAAAAAAAAAGTAGAAGAAGCAGAATATTTGCAAGAAAAACAGGAATCAGGACACACATGGCAGCACTCTTTTATTGCCACTTTGGCTCAAGATTGTTTTCGTAGCAACAGAAATAAAGAAACCATCTAATCTCTACACACAACCACGATTCATTTACAAACACTAGTGTGGTGGAGTAGTTTTCGGGGGTTTTTATGCACCTACAAGATGTTGATAGTCAAAACAGTAGGTTTTGGTAAAGAAAACTTGCAATTTTCTGCTGATTTTTGAAAGGTTATCTGGGTATTATGATTCGAGAAGTTGAGTTTTTAATCACAGTTAAATTGTGTGTCATGTACATGTTGAACAGTTGAAAGATTATGTTATGGAAGTAAAGATAGATAGGTAGAACTCTTTTACAGAGAGGTAGATCATGTGATAGATATGCGGGAAAGGTTGGTCTAGTCATAGCATACTGGACTGCCAATTGCTGGGTCCAGGGTTCGAATCCAACTCTTGCCGGGTCACCTGGGCCTATGTTGGACGGCTGTTTCAATCATCCTTCGCCTCACTGCCATGTCCTCCTCCTGGCCTAATTAGCCTACCAAGTGCATAAAGACAGGACGTAAAACCCCAATCATCCATTCATCCAATTATACACTCTACATTGAAGATCATATTTATAATTTAAATGCAGAATATGGAATGCACTTATTACTCACCATCATTATTGCATTAACGTTTCTTTCTCTTATTAAGTGCTAACACTGCTAAGCATGCTAACAAACATTGCTGGTCTCCAGTTCATTAGTTGCCCGGGGGTAGAGTTGTGGAATGGCAGAAACATTCCATCCTGTTTCTGTTTCGTCTCTGCTGGCGTTTTACCCCCTTTGCTTTCGTGCTTCCGCTAATGAGTACCCCCTTTTTGTTTCGCCCTTTAGTCTCTTAGTCGAACCAAAGATCACAAATTTTGGTAAGACGTGTAATTCTGACTGACCAAGCCGCAGTGACTCCAGTCAGAGTATGTCCGCTGTTGAGATATAGTTTCCATGTAATTCAGTGTAGTTTATGTGCTAATTGCTCTTAATCAGAAGTCAAGAATATGATCAGTTCAACAATGTTCATGTTACTTTGGAATAAGAAATCACACAAGTTTATCTTTACTCCTTGTTTTCTGATGCTGCTGGTAGTTTTGCAATTACAGGTATCAGGGTATGGACCTTATCATGCTTATTGCGAATTGTGCAAAATGATTTGTGATTAATCCCGAAACTGGCAAAAGATGCACGTCTTCTGACCAGTTGGCCTGAACTTGAAACACATAGGCTATGGAGTTGGAGTTGCATGTCTTACCAAACTATAGGGTCTTTGGTAGAGCTTCAGGGCCCAGGTCTCCTGGGGGTGGTAGGGGAGAGAAGAGAGGCAGGTTGGGTACCTGAATCTGCTATTAGTGCCCAGTAATTGTTGACTTTGTTGTTATTAAGAGACCTGAAGAAGATTGTTTTTCTTACCCGAGTAATTGAGTACGTGTTCCATGTATACCTTCAGGGACTGTAGTTCAACTGTCAGTGTTTTAAGCAATGCGAACCTTTAGCAGTGTTTAGTGAGGCACCTGTGCACAGTTGCAAGGATACTTGCAGTATTTCCTTGATTACAAGGCTGGTCGTCTACTGCTATAACCAAGCATTTATAATTAATAAGTAAAAGATCATTCTCATGAGGAAAATTTTACATGTTGAGGATTCCCGCTCTCTCTTCAATCTCATCATGCGAGAACTGGTCTAAGAGGGCTGCACTTACCATGTCTTTCTTTCTATCTACAATGCAGGGCTTTGGAGTCGGAGTCGGAGTCGGGAGTCGGAGTCGTGGAGTCGGAGGTTTTTGGGCGGAGTCGGAGTCGGAGTCGAACTTTGACTTTCAGGTGGAGTCGGAGTCGGAGTCGGAGTCGAAAATTAAATTAGTGACTCCTGACTCCAACAAATAATTAATATAATTTACAAAAACACAGTTACAAACATTTTTTATGTTTTACAAATTCTATACAACATTTCTTAAAGAAGTATTTATGTGGAAAATCCAATAAAAAATTTGTAGAGCTACTTTTTCTCCCCCGTTAACCATGTAATATTTGTGTGCAATAATGCCGATAAGCGGAGTCGGGAGTCGGAGTCGGAGTCGTAATTCAGGAGACCTAAGGAGTCGGAGTCGGAGTCGGAGTCGCTTTTCAAAAAGCCAAAGGAGTCGGGAGTCTGAGTCGGTTCACTTAATACCCGACTCCAAAGCCCTGCTACAATGGCCTGCCAGGCAACAGTGACCCAGCCTGTATTTGAGGCTGGCCTCTAATTCTTTAGATTACCCTTCTGACCCAGCCTTTATTCGAGGCAGGCTTGTATTTGAGTCCAAGGAATATCAGCTGAATATGGTACAATCTGGTTCATGTATTCTGTTGGAGTCTTTGGAGACTCCTTGCTCAGCTCTTGAACTTCTAAATGTTCAGTGTTTAGGATATGTACACTTTGAAGGTGGCACCTTTTTGGCACCTAAAATATTTGCACAATTTTGCAGCATACACAGAGCACAGAGAAATGTAAAGACCGAAGACTGTTAGGATAGTTAGTGCTCGGCTTATGCTGGATTGTAAGCCGTAAATTATGATTTGTGTGGCATCAGCATCATGTAGTGATGAGAATCAGTCTGATTTTCAGCATCGATTATCGGATGACTCTTCCGATTCGATAATCGATTTTTTTTACTGAGAAATTACATCAATCGTGACAATTATTGCACTACAACACAAGCCGTGCAGATATAGTTCTTCCTGTGTTAAATAGATCTCTTCAGGAACTGTAAAATGATGGATGATAGCCATAGAAATACATAGAACGGACATGAGGCTGTATGATGCCACCTCAAGATGAGGTCACCAAATCCGCCATATTGGAACTGCCCTGAGACATGACGTCACAATAGACTAATTATGACGTGACTTCATGGCATTGTTATAAGTGACATCACAGTTATTGGTGACGTCATGGTCCATTGTGCCAGTATTCAGGGCAGTTCCAAGATGGTGGATTTGGTTGCTTCATCTGCCAGAGCCTCATGTCCCTTCTATGTATTTCTATGATGATAGCTCTCTGTGGAGCAAGTAGTCTTCATACAGATAGGAAAAGACACAAATCGATAGTGAATTGTTACAAAAGAACAAAATCGATGTTGAGAGTGGCGATGATTATTGGCGATATTTTCGTCGATCATTACAACACTATCAGAATGACAATCTCATCATGATTTCTACCTCTCATAGTTATTCAAAAGCAAAAGCTGACCATGCTTCTGATTAGTAGCATATAGTTTGATCTTCTCAAAATTATTTCTAATGGTTTGCACTGGTGAAATATAATGGTGTAACAGGGAACAGTCCGGATAACATGTATAGCACATAGTGCATTCCTATTACAACATAAATTGTCATATCTGTCACGCAGAATAAATTTTGAAATTCTCTTAACAATTAAAAAAGGCAGTGAACTCACTATTTTAATGTGAGCACTGACAGAAGTTCACCATAAAAAGACTCCTTGGGGTGTGGAAATGAATTAAAAAGTCATAAATTTATTGCGTAAAGCAGTTAAGTTGAGTAATGATTTTAAAGTTATGAGAATTCTGAACTGTTGTCAAACAGGTTTATATTTTGTTGGTAGACCTTTGGGCTTTCAATCGCTGGGTCCTGAGTTAAATTTTAGCTCTGGGTGGGTTGTCTGGAACTGTTGGACAGCAATTTCTGTCATCCTTCGTCTCATTCCTGTGTCTCACCTCACTGCTGTGTCCCGCTTCTGTCCTAATTAGCCTACCAAGTGCATGAATTCAGGATGTAAAGCCCTAATCATCCAACCCCATTGCTATGTCTTCATCATGCTGGCCCTAATTGCCCACCAAGTGAATAAATACAGGATGTAAAGTCCCAATCATCCATCTGAATCCTTAGAGGGCAGGCTATGTTGCAGTTTGTAATGAATTACAAATATTTTAACTGTTAGTTAATTGAGTTAATGACAAAATCCTTGTGATGATTTAATATAATTTTATAATCATTATTCATTGATCAATTAAATTTTATCTGTGATTGAATTATCAACCAGTGTTTCTGTACATCATCGAATATCATAAAATTATACATGTTACTTTATCAGATTTTAATAAATGTTATCAGTTACTAGGTGCCATATCCATGATATAATGTGTATAAATGTATGATAAGAACTGATTATTTTAATGACCATACAGGAATTATAATAGTTTTACATTGTCAGACTACATAATGATATGTTTTGTTATTAGTAGCGTGTCATTATACTTGTTTGCTTGATGTACAACGTGGTGCTATTAGCAATATTGTGGAATATGTAAATGGAATATATCTGAACTTCATATGGGACAAACTTGTGGATCAGTATCATGTACTGGTGACGGTCAGTGGCCTATTTATTCAGAGTTATTCGTGAATGATCATGTCATTCATGATGATTAGTTGATTTGTTTTGAAATCCATTTTAGGTCTGCAGTTCCACCACAGCCAATGGAATCCTTATAACAATAAGAGAAGATGCTAGGATTATGTGATACTTCATTTATTGTGCAATTGGTTCTTCTCATCACTTTATTGTGCAATTGGTTCTTCTCATCACTTTATTGTGCAATTGGTTCTTCTCATCACTTTATTGTGCAATTGGTTCTTCTCATCGCTTTATTGTGCAATTGGTTCTTCTCATCACTTTATTGTGCAATTGGTTCTTCTCATCACTCATTGGGTTATCGCAGTTAGTAGCGCATTGGGCTGCCAATTGCTGGGTCTTGGCCCTCTTGGGTTTGATTATGGCTTTGATTCTGGCTTTGGAATGGTCACTTGGACTCAAAATGTTGTTCAGCAGTTTCAATTATCGTTTTCCTCATAGTCCAGGGTTCGAATCTGGCTCTTGCCGGGTCACATGTGGGTCTATGTTGGACGGCTGTTTCAGTCTGAATCATCCTTCGCCCCATTACTGTGTCCTCCTCCTATCCACATGTTCCAAATTAGCCTCAATGCTGTGTTCTCCTCCTGTCCCAGTTGGTGCACCAAGTTCATAAATGCAGTACGTAAAGCCTCAATCATCCATCTGTCATTTCCTCATAACTTTGTCCTCCTGTCCTGATTAGTCTACCGTAGTGCGTCTAATTCAGGACATTAATCGCCAATCTTCCATCAATCCATTCGAATGGACACGTACAATTTTTATAAAATTTCTCACACTTTATTTTACACGTTTTATGTAGTCACAAGTTCACAACTCTCGAACATAGTCATAAACAGTGTCAAACACAATAAAATCATATTTTGTTGTTTGTCACAGTCTTTGGCTTGTAAGTCCATGATATACCAGTATACCGGAGTTTTAGCACATGTTTTGCACAGCAAAAAATAGAACATACAAAAATAGACGCATAAAAAGACTTGTTCTATTCATAGTCATATACTTCATAACATAGTTTTCAAGTTTTTTGGCCAAAATTTTGTCTTTTTTTGCAAAAAATGTCATAAATGTCTGAAAAAGAAAGGTGGATTTTAAAAACTCGGTATTGTTGTTGACAGTTGTTCACAATGTTAGCTGCTTGTATGATGTACATGTATGTATGCTCTACATTTTTGGAAAAGTATTTTTATGTCCTCATAACACAAAGCTCAGAAAATTATTTTTTTACATATCCGATATTAAAACAATGGTAAAAGTACGATGGTAAAATAGTGTAAATTAACAATGATGAGAATAGCGGATGTACACATTATCATGATTATAAATAGTCATTGTCAATTAAAAATTAAATTTTTGCAAATTAACCACACTTCAACTCCATATACGCCCATATCACGGAGGAGATGCAACGCTCAGAAGTGTGTTTTCTGTGAAGAATGTCTTCCTGCTGCAATGCATTCTGGACAACTTGTTCTGTGACATCACAGATCAAACTGTCAGAGGTTGCTACGGTGACGACAGTCGTGACGTCACCTGGTGTGAAGTGTGCACCAATCACAGAGCAGTAAAATTTAAACAGGAAGCAGCAAATGTACACAACTGAGAATTGTGTGAGGCACGTTGCACCTTCTCTTAGTATATTATCTTACCAGTACCAAGCGCATGGGATCTTCGTGGCCCATATCAATGAGTGCACGTAGAGTTGAATTTGTGAATAACTAAAAAAATATTTTTCACAGAAAATTATGACAGTTTCTATTCTTTCGGACAACATGAATGATGAAATTCAATTGAATATTTTTCAGAAAACTTCAATAAGTTTGGACATATTGTACTCACCAGATAGTGTTTCATGAATGTGTTAGCATAAATTGATAAGACCTATTGTAAGCATTTAGAAATACGTGATAACAAGTTCCTAGAACTTTAGTATTTAACCTTGTTCAAAATTCAGAAATAACTGATCAGTAACTTGCAACTTCCTCATGATTATGCGGGAAGCACTGAACTGCTGAATTGACTAGACTCTCTTGGACTCGAGTATCACTCCACCCCATAGTGACCGTCCTGCCTTGAAGATAGGAGAAAGTACTGTTTGAAATAACACTTTCCTAAGTACACATTTTCTGACTTGGTATCCCTAGAAATCTCCGGAGTAAGGGTTAGCTCACTGGTAGCGTGCTAGGCTGCCAATCGTTGGGCCCCTGGTTCGAATCCAAATCTATTTAGATCAACCGGGCCTATTTTAGACAGCTTATTCAATCATCCTTCAACTCACTTCCATGTCGTCATCCTGTCCTAATTAGCCCTAGTGCATTAATACAGAACGTAAAGCACCAATTATCCATCCATCCCAAGAAATCCCCAATCTCATTTGTACCATGAACATATGTACAGTACTATGCAACACTATACACTCAAACTTATGCATGTATAAGCACTGATCCTTGAGTGTTGAGTACATGCTCATTCTGCGATAACTTATGATATCCTGATCTATCAATTCATGTTCAATGGCATAATCAACATTTTGCACTCATTGCCTCTTGAACCAGTCCCAATATGCCAATAAACAATCCGGAGGTACTCAGGTACATCATGCGGGGTTGTAAAAAAACATGGTGCAGACTCATTTAGATAACTCTGTCAATTTATTGGGAGTAGTTGCTAATATCAAGAATTAATATGTACGTAGAATTTGTTGAGAAATAGTCCGGAGAGACTTCCAGAAATAAAGAACACTAATGAGTAAGGTGTGTCATACACTTGTCCCTGCCAAAACAGTGTAAAAGGTTTAATAGCACATTAATTAGAGGTCGTGTCTATTCAGGACTCTAAAGGTCCATTCAATAATTTCCTTGCGTGTTATTCCAAAATGATCGCCAGTCTTTATATATAATTATATACCAAAACAAACAATGTTAGATTTAAAGAAATCTGACGTTTATCACCGCAACCTGGCTATATGTGCATATATACACCAGAAGCTAGAAATTTATTAAGTTTGGACATTCTCAATTTATCTTCATTTGAAGTGCAATGGCCTGGGTAACATGACATTTGTCATATATATATTTGATATTTTGAGTCCTACTGTTATATAAAACAGATATCTCTGAAATTTTTGAATTTTTGTTCTGCATTGACGCTCATCAGCACTCCTGAGTTCTGATCTTTTTAATTCATACAATTTGTCTTCATTCAATGCCAAAAGGCCTGTCTGTCATATTTTAAATTTCGATTCCCACAATGTGAAATTTAGAGTCAACTTAAATCTTCATATAACATGTATCACAGATATATACACAGTGTACAGCTGTTTGAATTTTGTTCTGAAATGTATAACAGTTGTCATTATGCCCCAAGGGCACTGCTCTCTCACAGTGATCCTAATGGACTAATAATGGCCCTAATGATATTTGTGTTGTCGATGCTTAAAGGGAACATATCATGAAAAATGTTGAGGAATGTAATTCAATGTATACAGTGCTGTTTTGTTGTTTGTGTGTTGGAGATTACAATATATTATGTAGTGCAGTACGCTCAGTTGTAGCATACTGGGCTGCCAATCGCTGGGTCTCGGGTTCGAATCCAGCTGTTGCTGGGTCTCCTTGGCCTATGTTGGACGGCTGTTTCAAAAATCCCTATCCTTATCATGCTCATTGGCTTCTCTTGTTCTAATTAACCTAGCAGCGTGCATGAATTCAGGATGTAAAGTCCCAATGATCCATCTCATTAACGATTAAATTGATTCTTAAAATTCAGGCTTTAGCAGTGTTTAGTTGCAACAAGACTTGTCAAAATGAACTGCATTGTGCGGTTGTGTACTATTTATAACTGTACTGTTACTCTAATGTGTGTTGTTGTCCATCATATATTTGCTATCAAAATGTCTGATAAATTGTTTCCGTTTATTTTCCAGATTCATTTGTTAATAGTCAAGAATGGACTCTCAGTCGATCCGTCCCAGATTTAAAATTGGTGAGTAAATTGGTGCTTTGAAATTTACGAGTATGTTAGTCACTTTAACATGGTCAAAGATATTGATAGCTGCCTCTCTATGTCCACTTATACATAAGATATCTGTATACATAAAACATAAGCATCAGATCTCTTGTGTCGAGGGATAATTACCAATGATTAAGTCTAACATTGAGTGTTTTATTGACAGACCTTGACAAATTGATGATTAACATTAATTTGACCCGCCACAAACTGGTTGTGCACTCGTCTGATGTATTGGTCTGAGCGCAAATCTGTGGAAATGTGGCCCAGCTGGTTTTTGCCTCATTTATCATGCTGATCATGTTGTTATTGGCAGTTATTGAGGCTTATTAATTAGGCTTTTATAGGAGTAATATACAGCACTAAGTGTGTGCACTTGTTATACACTGTTATATGGCCATATGACCATTTGTAATTTGTGTGGTGTTATGTCATGTTATATGGTTCATAAATCATTTGTAGTGAAGTGTTTCTGGATGATGTAAATGTGATCTAAGAAAAAAAAGTTCAATAACTTCATTAGAGTATTTATGAGTTTCTTCTGTTCTGGTGACTAGAGGAGTTGATACTTACAACTTGTAAGTTACAAGTCAATATTTCAATCAAGTAGCCATTTTGGCATGATTTTTTGCTCATCGATGGAGTAGTGAAGTGACAGTATAGGGTGTCTTTCTTTAAAGCATTGCCTTGTAAGCATTGTTATGGACTGGTAATGAAATTTTCGAGCTCTGGGAAATCAGATGATTGTGACTGATTTTAAAGGAGACAAGGTGACTTTCATTGAATAGACCCATGTGAATGCATTTTCAAACTCGTTCAATGTATTCTCATATATTACTTTTAAATTTGCAGGGAATTCTTGGGTCCATCAACAGCGGCAAGTCTGCCCTTGTACACCGGTATCTCACGGGGTCCTACATGCAAGAGGAGTCACCTGAAGGTAGGAACTTGTCTTTTTTGGGATCAATACAAGGCTATATATGTCGAAATGCATTTTGTTGCTATCTGAACTTTGAATGGCATTTTATACAACTATCAGCGAACATGCCAGATGTGTCTTTTTATCAAAATTTCTACAAGATCCTCTGTAGTTGTAAAGAGGTTTTACTGAAATTATAAATAATGAAAAATTTGGAAATACAGGGCCATGCACTTCAAACACTGTGACGAATAACTTGTACTAATATATAATATATATTTGAAATAATATAATGTTCTGTGTATGTCAAGCAAATAAATAGCAATTTGGGTAAAAAGTGTATTTGCTAATTGCTACAAAAAAGTACTGTAAATAAATGTGGCTGTATCTCACTTTGCAGGAGGACGATTCAAGAAGGAAGTGGCAATAGATGGTCAGAGTTATCTCTTGTTAATTAGAGATGAAGGAGGTCCTCCCGAAATGCAGGTATGGAAAAATGACATCCTCCTGTCCCAATTAGCCTCCCAAGTGCATAAATACAGGACGTAAAGCCCCAATCATCCATCCATCCAATTAACACAAAACTCAGACGTATATCATCCTTGTTATAGACTTACTAACAAACCTGTGTGCATTGACTCTTATTTTGCTTTTCAGTTTACTCACTGGGTGGACGCGGTCATCTTTGTCTTCAGCCTGGAGAATGAGATGAGTTTCAACGCCATCTACAGTTATTACGCCAAGATGGCACACTACCGTAATACCTCTGAGCTTCCGCTCATACTTGTTGGCACTCAAGGTTTGTAAAGTCGTAATTACAGTGGACGGCGTTAGCTTTCGCTTCAAGGCTTCTTCATTTTGCGGGCTATATCATATTTTCCTTATTTGATGCTCATTACTGAATTAACGCGCAGCCCCTCCGTGAAGAAATGATATTAATCACAATTCCTTCAAATATAACCATATATCTCATATGGGCTGAAATTGAAACAAATCATTGGAACATTGTCAAAGTTTGCTGATGATAACATGGTCGGGAGTTTTTATCTTTAAACTTTTACTCTTTACTATGGAATCACATTATGATGATGGTTGTTCTAGACTGACTGTATAAATTAATTTTGATGGTCTTAAAAAAATTCTCTAAGATTTTTGGTTTCCACTAGTGCCAAGTTTTCAGGGAATAATAATTAGTCACCATACATTGTATACTTTCAGAGTGTACATGTATGTATTAATGCCAAAAAATTAATCTGAAATGTTGTTCTTTTTCCGGCAGATGCCATAAGTGAAAGCAATCCCCGTGTGATCGATGACGCCCGAGCGAGAAAATTAGCCAATGATCTGAAGAGGTGTTCTTACTACGAGACATGCGCCACCTACGGGCTGAACGTAGAACGAGTCTTTCAGGATGGTAAGAAGATTGGGGAAAAAACTGAACTATCATAATGAAGAGCTTGCCAAATCTTGAGTTCATTGTAGTATGAATTTCATTGTACACTCTTTCTAGTTATGCATATATGATGGGTTCACTTTGTAAGACAGATGCCCGCAAGTGAAAAAAGTATTTATTTTTTCAAAGTATTCATTTTGGATGAGCAACCTTTAGAACCTTTGCAGTGCCTTTTTGGTCTTTATTTTGACCCAAGAACTGGTCGTAATTTTCTGTAAGAAACCTCATGTTGCACTATGAACATCAAGTTATTTCTCTACCATATTATCAAATCTTGCGTAGTTCAACTATGAGCCTGAGATTATATTTCTAAACTTCTTATTTCTGTCAGTAGCCCTCTTTTTTTGCTCTTGTCACTGGTGTACCCTGTATTATTCTTATGAAAAATTTCCATACATATGAAGACGATGACCATCTGGAAGGTTGATGTAACTTTTTCCATTTCAGCTTGTCAAAAAATCATCCAATTACGAACGACGAGCCTAACCCCAAACAACTCCCGGCCGAGTACTCCAAATCACTCGACGATGAGGAACTTTTACCCCGGCACGGGGACGGGCATTAAGCCACAAAGTTACGACAGTAATAGCACTAGTAGTCAAAGTACGAGTGGGTCTGGTCACCTGCCGACTGCTACGCCTAGTAACTCCAGTCATAATATACAGGTATGTATCGTTGTGGACTTGTGTTTTGCAATTGAATTGTATGATTGTGTGTCAGCAACATGTGTCTGCATTTTGCAAGGTTAGGTTTGTCAGAAATTGGTGGTGTTAACAGATTTCAATGGGTTAATTTTGGCCAGTAAATTCCATAGTTTCAGGAGTTTTCGAATCTTTAAACCTTATAAGTTGTTTTTCAGCAACTTTGCGGTCTGTGAGTCAATAATGAATATCATATGTCCAGCCATATTGCCTTCTTTACAGATTATACCACACCACTTGTATGGCCTTATACTTCTTAACTGAAATGTACTTAATTTTGTAATTATTTTCATAAGATTTAAAGTAAAGTAAAAATCGTAGAGCAGTGTTGACTGTTGAATATGGGGCCAGTGGAAATTGCAGTAGTCTGAATGTTCAACTTGAAAATGTATTCACCGCACATGTATCAATTAAAAAACCATGTTTTGAAGGCACATTCTGACTCGGAGGGGGGAGGGTGGAGGGGGAGTGTAAGCTTACTTTCTACTTAGGTTCCAGCCTCGTCCACTGGTAAATAGCCTGTCAGATTCTTGGGGTATCCCAAAATTTTTGTTGATTTGATTCAATTACAATTTTGACTAAAAATTACAGCATATTTTGTATTGATCAACCATGGCGGCGAGTGGCCCTCAATCTTTCAAATTCTCATGCTTTTGATTTTATCCTCTTGCACAATGCTGTTAAAGTGCCGTAATTTAATTGCCATGCTTAAGTGCTGTCCTTAAGTGCCGTTATGTGTTGTTAGTCATAAGATCATCTCATTTGCACCAATTTACATCTATTAATCTCACCATTTCTAAAATAACTTTGCACCAGTTTTTGCTTGTGACAATTGATGTAATTTTTTATTAGCATAAATCTCTTAATTGTATCATTAAGACAATCTAGATATGCAATGATTTTGTTTAACTTGCTTGTAACTTGGAAGCTGGTTATCTATATGTTCAACTTTGTGTCCCATATTTTAATATGCTAATTTAAATCTTAATTCACGGACACAAAATTGGACAAATGGATAGTTGGCTTAATGAGCACATGTGTTATTCTATTGAACTAAGTTTTGATTTATAAATAATGCACTGCTGAACTTTACACTTTGAATTGCACAATTTCTTTGTTTCTCTGCATCATATGTTCTTCTTTCTGATTTCTTTCTTGACTATTTACTTGAATTCATTCTTGAACACCTTTTCTGGTCATATTCCGTTAAGTTTTCTTCTTCTGCACAATCTCATTTTCGTCAGCCATTTTGGTTCTGTTCGCTCTTGACTGCGACTTTGCTCTTTTGCTACTCTCACAAATGCGAAGTTTTTGCTAATTTCAAGTGCTCTACTCACTAGTTCTGCCTGTGCCTTATGCTTTCCCTTGTTTCTTGCTGAAAACTTTATTCAGATTCTTCTATTAGCGCTATTTTTGCGTAATGTGCACTACTTTATTCTTATGCTCTTTCATTCCTAATGCACTGCACGATGCATTCTTCTTTTTGGCTTAATTCTAAATCTTTTGACCCTTCTTTTCCTTTCTAACTGGCCTCATTAATTCGTTTTCCTTCTTCCAATCATTAATTCTTTACTCGTTCTGACTTCATTCCATAATTCTAACATTACCGAAGTAGTTCCTTCTACATCTCTCCGTCTGATCCATCTCTCTAATCTTTCTTTTCTTATAATCTGATCTTTCTTTCTGATCCTTCCTTCTAATCTTTACTGCCAATCCTTTCAATGCTAACTTTTCTTCATTCTGACTTGACCCAATTCTTTCCTTCGCTTTCCTTCTAACTGACCTCTGACCTGACCTTGACCTGCTTAACCTTTCAGGGTCACTCGCCTCCTTTTAAAGACGGGAAGGACCACAAAGACAAAAAATATAAGGACGGCGTGGAAACTACGGGGGGTAAATTCTACAAGGACGGTACAGTGACCGGGGGGCGAGGGGCGGTTCCCGTTGCTTGTCCCCTTCCCCCTAACGTACCCCCTCCCCCCCTCGAGCATCTTCCCCACGGCCCCCAGGTAGGCGCCTGATTGCTTTTGACTTATCTTCTCTTAACCGATTGTTGAATGAATTATGTGATCATCAGCGGAAGTTGATGTTTGGATCTGAAGTTGTGTTATCTTTTAGCAATAATCTATTTGTTGCGCTGAAGTTTCTTAAATCCTTCATCAAAGCATTGAGATTGTTCAGTTTTTAATTGCGTGTTCTACGTTACTGTCTATTTTGCATGGTTGCGCATTTGGAGATAGTGGAAATAGTCTTAATTGCTTATTTTGAAGATAATTAGAAACTTCAAATAATAGAATGTAAAGATTTGCATTCGATGAATGATGATAGGGATACTAACATAGAATTGTTGAAACCCAAATTTGAGATAGTTGCCTAGTTACCTTGTTGATTGGTAACAGTTTGCTAAGATTTTGATCCCACTAACAGTGAGTGTTTAGTGTCCTTCTGGAGGTTGAAATGTAATTGTATAAGCTGTAAAGTTCTTAAGTTGTCTCAAGAACGATTTTTACAATATCTAACAGCATGTATAGAAAGAACCCAGTGAGCTTTGTAAGTTTTCAGGGGAATGATTATTACTAACAATTTTAAAGATTGTGTGAATCTTGTATAACTTATTGAGTGTCACATGGTTTGCTGTCCGACATGATTTTGTGGAGTTGGATGATATTTCTAGTACTTTGTGATGATTTTTGATCATCTCACAACGGACTTATTTTCTAAAGGGGTTGGGGCGTATAATGGTCAACTTATTTTATGTTTCTTTGAAAAAGCGCATTGCGTCTTACCCGTTACTTTTTCTGTGGTTGATTTAACTATATATAATGATTCTAATTTTTGTTTGTTAATTGTTTTCCCTGCACATTCTTACATTTTGAAGAATGCGTAATTTTTATCGCAAATGTGACTTTTGTTTCACTTAACTTTTTAAGTGTTTGTTTTTTCCTCCTAAATTTTCATTTACATTGTTGAAAATTTGATTTTTGAACTTAAGCTCTAACTTTGTTGCTATCTTTCCTTATTTTGTTTGTTTACACTCTCCTTGTTTCCATGGTAACCAATTTAGATGCCTGTCGACTATATTGAGTACCCCTCTACACCATCTGCATCCCGTCGAAATAAAAAGAACACCGTACAGAAATCCAATTCGTTCAGTGTAAGTCTAAATATAGAAACAGCACTCGGATACTGTGCTAAAAATAGCTAGAAGGTGTAAAGATAACATTTTTGTTTACTCACACGTTTTAACTAACAAATGGTATAAATAACATAATAGAAGGATTTTGGTCTTAAATATGTCACTATATTTCTTAAATAGTATGGTATTAATTATTAGATGATATATTTGTGGATTTGGAAATATGTAAATTGTGAAGCATGGATTTGAAGTTTGTAAATTCTGCACAGTGAGAAAGCATTTGATATTGTGCAGTATTGTCTAGTCGTTAGTTTGTGCCACAAGTTTGATGTGTGAGTCAACTGTACTATCATTTAAATATTCTTCTGCTAGAATCTCAGCAATTAAATCTCTAAAAATACTAAGCATCTGACTCTAATCCTTCAATATCTTTACTGTCAGTACCTCTTGATCTATGAAAATACAAGCACTTTCAAGCTGGTTGATTTTGCCAAAAGTGCTTTTATCTACTATTAAAGCTCTCCTTTAATAGCATGCCTATTAAGAATTTCTTGTGATCTTAAAAAAGTGTTTGACAGTGTGTGGCAAAGTAAAGATAACATTTTCGTAAGAATTTCTCAAATCATAAGTATCTTCTAGTAGTCGTTGTACTATGTATCTTTTTGCCAATGATAGAAATAATTTGCCTTTTTGCTGTGTTTAGGTATCTTCCCATGTGAGTTATAAACTATGGAATTATGTAACTTGTAAGCCTGCCACGTATCTTATAGTATCTATCAATATCTATCTACTGCCTGCAATGCTATATCACCAAAACTAGAGGCACTCATAAGTGTTACTCTTCAATGCAATTAATGCATACGGTTATGGGATAATCATCTGCCTAAATTGTATATATTGCATAATCTAAAATATTTTCACTGTATATTATAATGCGTAACCTAAGTATTCACAAACTCAATACTCTAAGCAAAATGCTAAGGTTTTGGAATCCACCATTGTATATTCTAAGTCCACAGCACCATTATTATAGTCAGTATTTGTCTATTTATAGCCATAAAACCACATGCTTGCTGTAACCATTGATACCTGTCCGCATGCTGAGGGTTTGCGGTGTGTTAACTTATTAGTTAGAATAAAATAACATAAAGAAGATTATGGAATAGATACCACATAATACGGGATAATTTAGACCCACTAATGTAGCTCTTACCATAAATTCTATAATGGTCTTTGTAAAAAATTAAAGAGACTTGTATGTTTATTTTTGTTGTGTCATCTGGATCTGGTTTTAAGATGAAAATTGCTGAAATAGTGAAAATATGATAAAATCTGGATAAGGTATTTTGAATTTATCATAGAAAGTAAATATCATAAAATGCAAGTCGCTGCTAGGCAATGTCATTCTACGCTTGACCAAAAGAGGAGCCTGTTACTGTAAGTGACGGATATAGAGACGTTAGTTACAAATAATTTGATTAACCTCCTCTCATAACTGTCTAGATCTAACAATTTTGTCGATGTACATATTAATCTTGGTATTGATGTGACACTGTCAGTGACACAACGACAGTTGTACATTTTGTGGTGATTTCTGTATATTGTGCCATCTACTAAATCATGAAGCGAATAACCAATGTTTACTGATTTGTATTAGTCCGTTTTTCTTACTGTCACATTTCTTTCTCATAGATTTTGTAGATTAATATCTCACTTCCTTTCAAGTTTCAATGCCACAATAAAAGAGTCAGATTTGAGCTAGGTAATAATGATTGTATGGTATTCTGACTTCCATGCATATTTTCGTAGATTCGGTCTTGAAAGAATTGAATGACTGTCAGAATTATGGACTAATAATCTACTTGTAAAAAGAAGACTATCTATATTATAGATTTCCTAATATGGTTCTAAACTTGGAATATGGACAGAAGTTCGGACTAATATTTATGATTCTGTAATTAGTAGGAGATGGGATAACAAAATAATGGGATGTATCCGTTTTGTTAACAACAACTTTTTTGGTTTTTGGCAAAAATGTTTTTCGGACTAATACAAGATGACCACTTTTGACTAAACAGGTTCACATTTAGTTGTTGTAGCTAGTCTAATGTATGCATTGTATGGTCTTTGCTATTGTTTTAGTCTTGTAGTTTAGTCTTTCCATGTTACTTTAAACCTATAGTGATGCAAACTTAAGGAAAAGTGTCCAAATTAAGATTTCACGGCCTGAAAGTGAAGTATAATTAGCGATGTGCCTTTTACGATTGGAAATGGCTAAAAAAAATATTCACCAATTTTGGTGTCCTTTGTATTTTCATATGAAAGGTGGCCTTTATCCTGCTGTATGCTATTACTAGATTAATTTCATTCAGTTGGTTGACCGTTCAGATTCAAATGAATACTCGCGTTTTGGAAAGAAGTAAATTCATGTCAATGACTTACGCAGCAACGTGTCTGTTTAAGAACAAATAATTTAATAATAAGTGTTTTGACTGTTCCTCCCTGAAGTTTGGACATTTTTCCTTATTCTCCTACCCCTTCTTATACCTAGTAATGTTACCTTCCAGCATGCTAGTGCATTGTCCTTGCGAATGCTAACTCACCTGCACATAATCTATGAAATTATTTTCAGAATTTCTTCTTTTCAATGTTTTTCGTTATCATTCTCATTCATTCATTCGTCATTCATTCGTACTTTAATGTTTGTCATCAAAAGCACATTGCGTAGTTAGACCCCTTATGCATTGCTGTACCTGGTTCTGTTCTGAATTTATTAAATTGAGCAGATTTCCCATTCGAAACCCTCTTTAACACGTTTTACATTAGTGGATCAATGAAAAATTGTTTAATAAATATTCTCAGTAAATCTGATCCGGCGTTTTCTCCGCAATGACAAGGGAGAATGAGTTAGTGGAGCACTGGGTTTTCAATCGCAGGGTCCCGGTTTCGATTCCAGCTCTGGCTGGATCACCTTTACCCATCATGTATCACAGCATTGTTTCAGTCATCCTTTACCTCATCGCTGTGCTCTCTTCCTGTCCCAATTGCGTACATGTGCCACAGTGCATAAATGTAGGCCTATGTAAAGGCCCAATCTTCCATCCATCATACTATATGAAACAAAGGCACGTGTTGTGGCCCAGATCACAGACCACTTGACAAATGGCTGCATTGGGCCCACTTCATTCAAAAGCCAATTTCCTCTACTTTTTGGTGGAAGAAAACATTGTTCTAATTCCACAAAATTCCCAAGTTGTTTCTCCACCAACACAAAGAATCTCTCAACTGTTTAATTTCTTACCTATCACTTTTAATACCATCATCACTGTTTCACGGAGGTGAAAAATGTATCCTGTCTTGCGCATAGCTGTTCGACTTAATTTTTGATAAAATTAAACGCTGCCAAACAGGATACATTGAAAGTACCTCGTTTCATTCATTCATCAATGTTGCTTGTTGCATATATATATGTATTATCATTTTGATTTTTATCTTTTTTTATGTAATCATTTCAAAATCATGTATTATTTTTGTTATTTATGTTTCTCCAAAACTTTTTCATGAATAATCATTATTTTTTTTGTTGCTTAATATTTTGTTAATTATATTCATTTATAATTTTGTGATTATTAGCTTTTGTGCTGCCAGAATGAGGCTTGTTTGTAGTCATGTGACCTGTTGCAGGGTGCTGCCATCTTGTATCGCGCGGCGAATCAAAACCAAAATGGCGACGAACTTCCCACCCCGACTAGCACGCCAATTCTCAGTCGGAAAAATAAAAACAAATCGGTCATCAGTGTAAGTGTCTAGTTATTAAGAGTGAAATATGAAATTGATTTTGTGGTGTTTTTGGGGTTTACTGCACATTTTGTTGGGGTTTATTGTGTTGATTGTTGAGGGAAGAGTTTGAAAGTAATCGGGTATATTATATTAGATAACATTTATTTGCTACAAAAGTGTCTGTTGAATTTGTGGTCAGTAGAATATTTTGAAATTGATTTTGAAAAGAAAGCTTAGATGAAATATTTTTGGGATTGAAGTAATTTATTTTATGAAATTTGGTAGTGTAATATATTTTAATGAGATTATCTAAGTTAAAGGTGAATTATTTATGTGTATTGGGTGAAAAAGAGTACAGGAAACTGGGTCATGAGTTTGTTTAAGTTAATTAATTGTTTGATAATAGCATGTTATGGAGATGTTGATTTATTTTCCCTTTGTGATGCGATTGGGAGAAATTTGTTTCCAAGATTCTTCAAGATTCCCATACATATATGCAAGTGTATCAGACTGGTTGTCATGGCAACTCCTGTTCACGGGGGATAATCATAAAGCGTTCTACTTGAGGGTACGCGTTCTTATTGAGTGGTGGAAGCGTTCTAATGGAGGGCTTATGAGTAAGTGACAGAAAGATGCCAGGAAAATATCAGAAAAGACAAAAAAATGTTGTGGTAGGGAAAATTTTGTTATTACCATGGAGTAATGGATATTGTAGAGCATCATTATGGTGTGGTTTTATACTGTTTACCAAATTATAGAGTGCAATATAATGGACACAACTTCGGAAAGTTCTGGAAAAAATTAATACTGTCTCCACTATTGCACTCATTTCAAAGCATTAGGCATTAAGTGGGATGTCAAAAATTGTCCATGGTACAGCAGAGACATGACTTGTATATAACTAAATTCAAGTCACTTTATCTGGGATAATAACCAAGGAGTTGAGTAGGGGAGAGTGGGGCCAGTTGAACCGACAGGCCAGATGAACAACTCTTGATTTTTCACCAGGTGGAGAAGGGAACATACATAAAACCTTGTGTTAGACCTCATAAGGCTAGTCTTTTCCATGTGGATCTATTGGTTGAATTTGGTTCTGAGATACATGGAAACGGAACAATCACACTTTTTTCTTTTTTTTGGATGCAAATTTTAGTTTGTCAGATTGAGATTGGAGCTTTCGTAGTATTTAAATTGCCACCTTTTCAAACTACCTTTTCCATCTTTTTTCTCCTTGAAAGCTGTAAAATTATGCACACAGGAGAGCAATTCTAAAATTTGGTTCAACTGGCCACACTCACCCCTACCTTTGCAGAAATCAGTGCATTTCACAGTAAAGTGGTAGCGTTCTTATGGAGGATGAGTGAAAGCGTTCTTTCGGAGTGATAGAGAAGCATTGTGAGAAGAGTGACAGACCTCCACTGCATTGTGTGGCTCCAATCATTGAAAGTTGAAATTTTATTATTGCAAAGATGGCACACAGGCCCCGGACTACCTTTCTGGCACTCCATGAAGTGAGTTTTTACTTCAGAAAAGGTCATATTTAGCAACAAAGCTAGATTTTTTCATAGCCACTCAACAAGAACGCTTGCATTACCTCCAAAAGAACGCGTACCCTCAATTAGAACGCGTTATGATTATCCACGGTGCTGTTGTTATAGCACGGAGCAGACCAGCGACGACAAGTCTATCTTAGTATCTAGTATCATTAGTTTGACAAGTTGGTTATCATTAGGTTAACAAGCGTTTCATTATGGTAGCAATTTAGTTATCGTGACAACTAGCTTATTCTTATGGCAAAATATTGGTTGTCATGACAACAAGCCGATTGTTATGACGAAAGGTTGGTTGTTGTGACAACCAGCCTATCATTATGGCATTAAGCTGGTTGTCATTTGCTTGAGATGAGAATCATAACATGCTAAATCCTTTAATGAGCTGATGTTAGATGTAAAGGCAGTTCAAGTAAAAGTAAAACTAAAAACTAAGGATTTAATACCGATTTATTGAACATTGTTTCCTGGAGAAAGTAACTATTTAAACAATTATGATTGACTATTTATTTCAGATACTAAGTGCAATACCAATTTATGAAGTAAGCTCCAATGCTGTGTACATAAATGGTGTTTTACTGACCTAATTATTTTTGCTGTGGTTTATTACAGTTGTTTTAATAGTTACAAAAAAAATAAATCGCAGAAATTTGAAGCTTTATACAAATTAATACATTTCCTAGTTTTTCAATTGATGTGTTGATAGGAGCCATCAATCTAACCTTATTAGATTGTTGTAAATTTTGTACATATTAAATTGTCTAGTTTTGTCTCACAAAAATTTGAACCACTCCTGGCGTTTAGAGTGTTGCAATTTAAAATCCAAGTTATAACTAAACTTCCATGTTGCTTTAATTTTCTCTTTTTTAACAGTTTTTTTCATCATTTTTAAAAATTGAAAATGGTCATATTTTGACTTCAAGTAAAGAATTTGATCTATGAATTGGAATTCCTATGTAGATGACGTAAATATTTATGTTACCTAAAATAGAATGATAAGATTTGTCAATTAAAAAAAATATATTAATGTAAAATGAAGCATCTACTTCTGAAATGTAAAAATGTTGATCCCTACCCAAAACAACCTTAGAATTCATAGAAACTTAGAAATGACCTGATTTTCTGACCCAGTTACCAAAAGGTCACAACCTCTTGACCTCATTTCAGGACCAGACAGTTCCATATCCGGGGGAAACGCAATCTTCTTCATCCAATAGCCTCACTCCCGTTCTGGGTCATAAGGAGCCTCGTTATCGATTCAGCCTCATTGTCGTAAGTGGAGCAGCTGGCATCCCATAATGCCCTGTCCCTTAATCGACCTCTGTGGCTGCCGACCTTGACCTAGTTTGCAATCCCCAACCTTTGACCTAATTGTGTGTGTCAGTGTTGCCCTGCTAGTGTTTTGTTTTGTAACTTGATTTTTTTTGTTCCATTTGGATTGATCTTACTAGTATTTAAGCAAATTAAAGTGTTTGTTTTGCTGTAGTTTTGAAAATCACTCCCAAAAACAAAACTTATTAAATTAAATTTGTAAATATGTATGATGTTTTAAGATTTGTACATAAGATTCTTTATTTTGTACACAAAATTGTTGTTCGATGTCCAATAATGTCATTTTACAGAAAAATGCCCCACACTTGCGGCTTAGAAATAATTTTTTTAGTCACCTTTTGCCTGAATTGTGACGTCTTTGAAGTTCTTCTGCATTTTTAATCTCTTTCTAATCAAAATTTCTGTGACGTCCAAATATAGAAAAATCTATTTGTCCATGTATGTATTCGTTTGAGTCTTGAATTTTGGTTTGCCTTACCTTTCTAGTCTGCTCAAAATTTTTAAAACATTTGAGAATTTGAGTTAGTTTCATCACGAGTCTCTAAATTTTTGATGCAATCACCAAAATGTTTCCTTACAAAAATGATAATTCACCCAGGAATGCAGTATTAACAAGAACTATGATGTAAATTTGAGTTTACTCGAGAAGTGTGCTTTTTCACATGAACAAATCTTTGTCAAACTTCATAGTTTTCCCCCATTGAGACAACCACAAAACCCGCACTCTTGAACCCTCAGATTCTTCTTTTTTGTTTTTTAATCTTCGTATTATACAAATGTCATCGAGAAATACTCCCTTGATACACACAAAAGAAAGATGTATATAAGTTGGATGCAATAATGAATATGTATTTTAACAAACGCTGACACGCTCAATTAGTCTTAGGCGTTTAATAATATAATCTTACAGCTCGTTTTAGGAGAAATTTAGTTGAATGCCGATAGCTGTCCATCAGAGAATGAAAATAATTTCATGTGTATTTATGTATGCTGATAGCTGTCCTCAAAAGAATGATAACTTTGAATAATTTCACATATTATATTTTATACCTACTGCCTGATCCCGACATATTTAGTGATAATTAGTTTGTTAGTGTACAGAATTAGAGTGTATTACTATATTACAATAGTCTGATTGTGCATTAAAATGTATGAACTTATGTGTAAGAATGTATGACTTACTTATGCATTGTAGTATGTAGGATTATAGGTCTAATCAATAATGTAGTTATAGTTGTATAACAATAAAATTTACCGGAATAAAGTTTATTTACCTTGCCATAAAGCTGGTATGAAATATGAAAAGGGTAAAGAGTGAAGAAATGGGTGCTTTAAATTAAAAAATTTTTAGGGGGGGGGGGAATGTGTTTTTCTGCTATGTATAATAATGGCATACATTACTGTGGAAAACACAGGTTAATTTTAGTATTATTGTGACTTTTTGTCATTTTTGGTCTGCAATAGCTCAAAGTTGCAGACGCATTGTCTATAAAACAATTTCACAGTGAATATACACTCTATGGTGCCATTTGTTCTGGTTAAGAATGAAGGTGGAAGTTGAAAAATTTTCATTGTGAACATTTTCGGAAGTTCTACGCATGTTACTCAAGTAACACATATTTTGGTAGTGTCACATCTTGTTATTGGTTGTGTTCTGGAAGCAAGTGCCAAATCTCCATGAGTAATGGATCTGGAGATAGGTAATTCCACGCTCACAGTCAAATTTATTATCTAGATAGTAAGATAAATGATATAATTAATAAAACATTCTCACCACAATTGACTCCATGTTTCAGCAGCAGGAGCGCTCAGACCGTGATTCTAGGGACTCCTCCGGGTACCCCCAGGGTCCCCTCACCCCGATCTTGAATCGGATCCCTCGAGTAAGATCCAGCCTAGTTTTAGTAAGTTCCTAGCGGATGGTGGTGTTAATTGGGAAACAAAAAAACAACGGATCGTAAGGTTGAGACTTTGAGATTGTATGGTACTTCTCACGAATGCAGGGTATTAGCGGCTGTTAATATAGAGCTCTAGTCTTTCAATAGCAACTAGTCCTATGCTTCTGTTTGGTATGAGTCTATATCGGTTGGGTTAACCACCAATTTGTTAAGCTGCGTTCATGTTGTGTGGTGTTTTAGTGTCCATATATAAACATTGTAAATATTTTGGCAATTTGTGCTGCCTCGTGTATGTACAGTTTTGAGTGCCATATGAACAGAGTTAAATTTCATAAGTCCACTGGATATACCTTTAGTACTTTGTACAGGTCTGAATACCATTGCAGTAACTCAAAATGTTGACATTCCCTCCGCCTCAATATCTTCTGAAAATATGCAATGGTTTCCAATTCTCTAATTCCTCTTACAACTTTCTGTGATACCTTGAGAATAGTTGGACTCCATCAATCCTGATGAAAAACAATAATGATGAAAACAGTTTTCCAATGGGATTTGGTGACAATCACTTCAGTAAAATTCAATGAAAAGGAAAAGCTGACACATGATATGAACGCAGTTTAACACTTCCCGAACCTTGGGATTGGTAAAATCACATTAATGCGAAGGTTTAGCTATTTCACCTGACTATAATAGTAAGGGTCTCTTAACACTGTGGCATCCAGGCGACATGCACAGAAAGTTATATAAACCTATAATGGTTGAAAGAATAAGTTGCTTTGTACAAAACGCACCTCTCCACATTTCCATATCTGTTTGATAGGTATCTATTTTACCATCAGGGGTGCTGCGATGAATGTTAAAGTCACTTGTGGCACCACCTAGCAGTTGTAGGGTCATTCTACTGCCGACAGCAGTGTCATTCTTTCTTGTCTGGTCTCAGTGCTCCCTGATGGTAAAATAGTTCCCCAAGAACAGTGATTTAATCTGCTGGTGCACCCGTGACCCCTCCCTTATGAAAACAAAGCACTTACTTTTACGTCTATGAGAATGTTAACACCAAATATTTAGAAGAACCACTGAAGATTGAATTATGGAGAGAAAGTGAAGCAGTTACTCGTATCATTAGCAGAATTGTTTTCCCTCTATTTTGGTAAATTTCTTGCTGTCACAATAAACAAAAATTCCAAATTGCTATAAAAAATTATTGAAAAAGGCTTTTTGAGCCTGATGAATAAAAAAATGTTGCTGTGAAATTTTAAATTTACTCACGAATTGTAGCTTCATGTTCTCATCCAAATCAAATTGACACCAATAAGTAAGACTCCTTTCATCATTGATGGGTTTCTCCATATTTTTTGATAGAGAATAATGGCGAGAGAATGACCTGCAAGGTGTTCTTCCATATCGTGAATAGCTTCTTTGTAAATAATGCACATATTGTTTTAAGGCTGGTTTGAGTGATCTATAGACAATAGATGATGTCCTACAGTCAGGTTACCCCTCATAAAGAAAACACGTGCTCAGCATGTTAAGAAATGGTTTGGGACTTCGGAAAGGTGGTTGTCAGGGATACGATTAAATAATTGGTGTTTTACTATTTGGCCAGCAGACGCACTACAACTAAGTCCACACAGAAAATCGTCCATCCCTTTCTGTTAGAAATTTGTTGCTTAAGAGGACCCATTTAGGCCTAAGTATCTTTTACTATAGCTTGAGGTTAGCCGGCCTCTCTGAAAGTCAGTAAAATTTTGTCACAAACAATGACTATTGATATCGGTTTTATAATTGAGATGACTTAGTTGTAGTGACCTGTTGGCCATATAGTGGATCTCCAAATTGTCATGGTTAAGATTGTGTATGGTTCCGTTCCCCCTGTACATGTACTAACTGTAAATGCATGATAATATTAAGGCATGCGGATTTGGTCCATAAATATAAGATACA
This sequence comes from Platynereis dumerilii, assembly GCA_026936325.1. Lineage (NCBI taxonomy): Eukaryota > Metazoa > Annelida > Polychaeta > Phyllodocida > Nereididae > Platynereis > Platynereis dumerilii. Next base: position 2,439,409 of record JAPTHN010000049.1, on the reverse strand, counting down.
AATTGCATGCTTGATCGTACTAATTGGTTAAGGTTACTAATTGGGCAGCCTAAAGGTATATACTAACTTCTAACTTCATTTCTATCAAAATAATTATAACAAAATAATTTAAAAAACAAACACCATAATGAATTAATGAAGTTGAGCATTTGTCAAAGATGACTTGAAATCTAATTGCAATTTGCAACATTAAATTGTTTTTACTCTTTTATTGGTTGGATACTGCACAAATTAAAAACACAACAATGCGACTTTATGTTTCTGCACTGTTTTTTCCCACCAGGTTCGTTATAATTACAGGTATAGGGTACGTCACCATTTGGATTAATGGCTTATGGCACTTTTGGGGACTTTTTAACAATTTGATTACTTTAATATTTCATTTCAGACTTGCTTTAGGTTTTGTACAATGTTTCTACGGAATCCTGAGTGATAATGTTTTGTTGTTATTGATTATTCTGCGCTGTTTCTGCTCATTCAGGTGAAAAGGATAACACTGGTTTCATTTGTAATAAAAATTATTTATTTCGTTAATTTTATGTGCTTTGCCCAATAAGACATATCCTTCACTCTTCATACAAGAGGTTCTTGTAAAAGGAGAAATGGGTTCATAAACTAGCGGTTTGTCATGCAAGGTTTTTGTTCCTCTAAGCAGAAAGACCGCTATAAAGTTGGCTCTGTTGGCTCTGGGAATAAACTTGTTCAACAGAACGGTTTTGGAGAATTGAATAACTAGTTACCTGCTTCGCTTATAAAGTGAGTGTGACGCCTCTCGTGGATGGCATCTATAGATTTCTTTTGTAGTTGCAGAGCCCTTGAATTTGTTATTGGTATATCCAGGCTATGTGTTGGTTTGGTTACACTAAGTAGGTTAAGGATAAATGGAGCTGTGCTTCATAAGGAACCCAAAAGTCGTAGATTCATTTATTTACCAAATTGTGCACCTGCTTGCTAGTTAAAAAAAAAAACTGGTTCAGTGTAAAGTTGTATTGGTTCCAATGATCAACAGGTAACTGCTGTATGCGACTGTGCGTCAATAAAAGCAAAGTGACCATCATGGACAGGTAGTGAGTGTCAGGTGTGACATTGTGTATCATGCCTTTCTTGTTGTTGAAAATGATTAAGAAAACTCTGCAAGTTTGGTCACTTACGGACATAAATGAATGAAGTACGTAGCTAAGTCATAGCTTGTGTCTAACATGTTTCCTCGAAGTAAGATCCATGTACAATGTTATACTTGCAAATATTATTTATGTCTATGCTGTATTGCTGTACCAATGTATGACTTTCATTGTATGTGCTATAATTTGATAAGATTGATCTGCTAAGACTGCATTATGAATAGGCTAAGCGGCTTTGTTTGCAGGACAAACCACCAGGGTCTGGCGACACCAAGGATGGTCTGTCGGGGGCGACACCAGGGACCACGCCGACGCAAAACCGGAAGAATCGAAGACGGTCAAATCTTTTCACGACGACCGTAAGTCGCCTGACTTCCTCCTCCACCGAGAGAACGCAGCCGTCTTTCCCTCTCACCGTTATCATGAGCAACATCACCCCTCCGGTCAGTCTCCTACGTCACGACGCAGCTAGCACCCCCCTTGACGCAACGTCACTGGCGTCATGAGTGGCGTCTTTGGCGTCATGACTTGTGTCTTTGGCGTCGTGATTGGTGTCATTGATGTCACGAGTGGTGCCATTGATGTCATGAATGGCGTCATTGATGTCATGAGTGGCGTCATGATGTCATTTGTGGTATCATGGCGTCATTGACGTCTCAAATGGTGTCATTGATGTCATGAGTGACGTCATTGATGTCATGACTGGTGTCATTGATGTCATTTTTGGCATCATGAGTGGTGTCATTGAGGCCATGTGTGGTGTCATTGATGTCATGAGTGATGTCATTGATGTCACGAATGGCGTCATTGATGTCATGAGTGGCGTCATTGATGTCATTTGTGGCGTCATGAGTGGCGTTGTCTTACTTGTGTGTTGTGGCATCATACTTCTTAATATGGCAAGACATGACCACATTATGTACCACAGAATCAAAAGGGCCTTAAAGCAGTGTAATGATTTATATCAACAATTGGAATATATGGCTTTCTTATCTTCTAGCTTATAAGATATCTTCGAAAGTCGATAATTAATTTAAAAGATTCCTTAATTTGATGCTTTGAAATCAGCTGACATTTATGGAGTATTAGATTTATGGAGTATTAGATACACTTGAACTGTTATAAAATTCTCCTTTGGTTGTTTTTTGGTGAAAGTAAATTTGCTTTGATTGAGAATATCAACTTTGTATCTGATAAGTAAGGAAACATTTCTAGAGTAGATTAACAAAACCTTATCATTCAAATGCGCCTTTTAACAAGGAGGAAAAATTTTCAGATAAAGTGGATTTTCTCAAAATTCTGAACTTTAGCCGTCAAAATATATTTGGAAAAATGAGATTTTAATATTTTCTCTCAAAAACTTATAGAAATACGATTGCTTCATTGTACAAAAATCTGATATGATAAACGAATTACCTCAAATTTTTAATGGAGGTGTGTAATACACATCTCCATTTATGCAGTCATAGTGTCAAGTTGGACAGTTTTGGCGGGAAATTTGAAATTTGAGCATGTTCAGAATGTCTTTTGGGCCCTGTCTTGGCTATTTTGTTTGGAGATGTTTGGGTCAAGAGATGTGGATAACTTGATTATAGAGCAAGCATCTGGCATAGGAATGAATACCAGGCATGTTGTAATTATTACGCGTTTTCCTTTCATATCTTGCTTGGCTCCACTGGGGGCGGCTGCACACTATGTGTATTGGCCACTGTGCCTGAACTATTGCACTGGTATACATGATATTTGGCACATGAATGGGTCTCACAGCATATATGAGCATTTTGGTGTTCATGTTTAAGCAATTGGCAGAGTTTTTGTAAAATATTGAAAATAAAAAAAAATTAAAAATTTCGTTTCCAGAGCAGAACTGTGATATGGTTATACCTATGGGCATGAAATTCTACCATCAAATGCATTAAAACCCTTAATGTTCTTTTTGGGGGTCAATAGGCTCTTCCAAAAATTCATAACAGTGAGTTCAGCAAAAAAAGTGAATTTTTAAAAAAATTTTCAATGCTCCGATTTCTTCAGTTTTGGAGTTATACTGCAGAAATTTTGCATTTAGATGTCTAAGTGACACCTATTTACATGACTTCACTCGTTTGGAGGGCCGATCTTACAAAATTTTTATAAAAACAAAAAAACTGGGGAAAAAAGGATTTCTGATATTTTTCTCAAATTTTGGTACTTCAAAAATTAATGTAAAGAATAAATTGGTGAACTTGAACAATATTTACCTAATCATATTGGGAAGTAAGGTTTGTAGGCATATTTCTACATAGTTTAGTGTAAAATTTTGTGTTGTCAGAGCCCTTTGGATTTTGATGGATGTCAGAAACTGTTGTATCCAGTGTTCCATACTGAGACAACTAATTTATTAGTGGATAAGAGTATGTCTATGATTCCCGGTCTTCTCATCTCATTTTCATATGATAATCACCAAAATGGATGTACAGCTCCTTCCACTAAAAGGATGTTGAGCTACCTGGCAGATCACACACGTTTCCATGCATAATTTTAAAGCTCTTTCAAAGTTCATTGATGAAAATGAATTATTTTGTCATAACAACTATGTCACAAAAATGGATTAATTTTAAAATTCTGAAATTTCGCACACAATGTAAGCAACACCTAGTCCTGGCCACTTAGGGAAAGTCTTTTTCGGGGGTTATGAAAGACACTACACCACCTCCATTTTGAACCCCTGGGTTCTTGTTGTAGTTTATATGATGTGGTACATGTGTGGTCATGCTAGCCAAGTCGTATGATTGCCCACAATTTGACCCCAACTCTCACTCAGTGATCGTGACGTCTTTGCTGTTCGTCTTCTGTGTTGTTGTTTTTGTTGTGGTTCCTTGGATTTTGGTGTTTCGTTCTTGCTGTTGAATTTGGTTGTTGATGGAGTTCTGTTGTTGACTGTTCTGAATGTGCACCGTGTACCTTTACCAAGTTAAACCTAAATTCATTTTGGGGTAAGTTTGGTAACGGAGAAAGAAGTATTAATGACTGAAATGAAAACAAAATAAATCTATTATAATGTTTAGTGCTAATGCCGGCAATGGCAAACAAAGGGGCAATGAATCCTCCCATCGGAAAACCATGAGTAACAAAGTTTAAGAGAATTTGATTTTCCCTAAGATGTGTAATACCCTGTCAATATCGATGAAAGTAGACAAAATGTGCTGCTGAATGTAGCAATTTTGATCACACTGTCTTTAATGGATAAGTTTTCCTGAAGCAGTGCTTTTCCTCTAATACATGAGAAAAAAATTTCAACATTTTGGGTCATTTCTGAAATTTTCAGAAGTTATTCTATGCAGTTTTTTGGTAAAGGCCCGCGTAACATTTCCCGTTCCAACAGTCAACATTGTTTTTGGTTGTGTACTTTTGAAGTTCTGTTTTCTGATTTGCACTCATGTTTCTTGTGCATTTGTTGTTGGTTCACGTTTTGCATGCTTTTTCTGCTACGTTTGCTTGCTTATTTGGCTTATTTACAGAAGTTCTCTTTTTCATAAAGAAGAAAGTATCATATTTGGACACTTGTGCCACATTCTTTACGAAGTCCTCAAGCGACAATTATGTTCAAAGTCAGGTAATATTCTGACATATTGACTAACTACGATATGAGTCACTACTTTGGACCAGCAAAAAATTGTATTTTCATACAGTTCTGTGCTGATGGGGCGAAAACACAAATTGAATCACAGACATTTACAATTCTGTCAGATTAATGTGTTGAATATCGAAATTTGTATTTTAGATAGCAATGTCAATCGTTGTTTGCCTACTTAGGGTGTCGCCCCCTAGTCCTAATTGGCTCGAAGCCTCCAAGCTGTCTTGTGCATATTTATATCAAAAGACGTCCCTAAAAAGGAGACAAAATACTTGACATAATACCCCAGTTATCCATCTATTCCTCGAAATTTGTGTTAGTGTGAACAGGAAAAGTGTAAACCTACCAATCAGTTTTAAATTACTCCGATTATTTACAAATGAGTAACCCATACAAGGGCCCCTCAGGCCTGCACCGGACATACTCTGTCCCACACCACTCCATACTTTCTTTGGATTTCAGAATTAGGGATTTTTTAACTTGTTACGTACTAACTTTTGTTTTATTTGCAGCTTTATTGTGATATTGCTTATTTTTTGCTTGTGTTTTGCTTTTTAATATGATTTTGCTGACTGTTTGGATGTTATTTGTTTTAATTTATATTGTTTGATTTGAAGTGCTTTTGATGATTTATCTAACAATAACAATGATGCCTCATCCTCAAATTTTGCCAACCTTTTCAAAATCTTCCTTTGTTTTTACTTTGCCAAGTTGTATTCAATAATTTTAAGCACTTGTTTTGCTTGGCTAGCCCCTGCAGTGATGCATTCTTTGTGACGTTTTTAATCACCTACCGTACGCAGTTATTGCTGCAAACTCATGATTCACTGTGACTCTAAAACAGAGCATTTTACAAGGGCTTAGTTTGGGAGGGGGCCGTGCTCTGGCAGCATTATTGCCAATTGCTGAATTACCTGTACCTATTTTGGACTGCAGATTCAATCATCCTTTGCCTCATTGCTGTGTCCTCCTCCTTTCCAAATTAGCCTACCAGTTGCCCCGATCATCTGTCCATCTCAAAACCTGACAAGTTACAAATAGTCAAAAGAACTGAAAAATGCTCTGTGTTAAAAATTCTTTCTGTTTAAGATCACTAGACATAAGTCGATTCTGTTGCAAGCTTTTGGTATGCTTTCGTCTCACCCGCTGTAAACAATCTCACCCTATTTATAATGATTAATGTTATTGCTAATTTAAGATAAAATAAGATAATCCATGTTGGAGTTTGCATGACACGTATGTGTGGTGTCCGATCAATGCTTAAACTGTCACAGTCCCGCACACTTCCTTGCGTCGTCACGACATTGACTTTGAAGCCCCCCCCCCTTCCGTAAAGTTGGTCGATGAAATTCTAAAAATGTCCCCTGGAATTCAATTTCATTATTCTGAAACTGAGGCTGTCTGGTAGTCTTTTAATATTTTATTCTATTTTTAACTTTTTGTATTTTACTTATGTATTGTATTGTATTGTATTTATAGTGTTTTGTTAGTTTTGTATATTAGTTATGTGTGAATATTGTAGTTGATATTATGTGCAATGCTTCAATCATTTAAAGGAACGATGTATAATATTTCAAATCACACCATATGTCCCGAAGTAGCCGATCTGACCTTTGGTTCTTTTTTGGTGTTAAACTGATTACATCAATGTCCCGGGAGGGGGTTAGCTAAGTGGGCTATCAATCGATGGGCCCTTGGTTCCATTCAAGTCATCTTGACCTATTTTGGATGACATCCTTCTGAATGGCTTGAGACTGCCAGGTCTTCCTTGACACTAGGGAAGCGCTCTCGTAATGTTAGCATGCTGGGCTGCCAGTCGTTGGGTCCGGGCGATTCCAGCTCTTACCGGGTCGTCTGGACTTCCGTTGGACAGCAGATGAATCGCTCCTTGCATCAATGATGTGTCCTCCCACCTTAATTAGCCTGCCAAAGTGCATAAATACAGGACATAAAACCACAATCATCTTTCCATATTGTATTGATAGTTGAGAAATCACTAAGAAATATCTAAATTATGCTTATTTGATCTTCAGCGGTCCTTGGACCACAGCCCGATTTATGCGTGCACATGACAAGATTATGCCTTAGATATTTAACAATTCAACAAGTGCCAATGCAAATTAAATTATATTAACTCTTGTTCCTTTAAATGAAAGCATTCACCACTTGTTTGTATTTGATGTACATTTATTCATTAATAGAAGTGGTTTTAATTTTCTTCAGTTTTTCGGAGATTCATAGAGAGACTTTTGATTTGTGGAGAACAAATTTCAACACAAATTATTTTTGTCGTGTTTTTTGTGATTTTTGCACTTATAAATCTTTTATCCAACTACATGATATTGTTGTTGTGATATATAGATGTATATATTCTGTATTTAATTTTTTTTCATATTTGTTGTGTTTTTAATTTGCTGTGAATAACCAATATTTAAATAAATATTAGTGTCTCAAATTGATGCTTTTGGCTCTCAAAATTAAGATACAGCTTTCAGATAAGTCTATGAATTGCTTACAATGTTCAATGACTTTTCAATACTTTGTAATTTGAACAATTGTTTGTGCAATTCGAATGACTTCTTTGAAAGCAGCCATATTTTACCTTGGAAAAAAAAAAAAGCGAAAATCATAATTTTTTGTATTTCATTTTACTTTGTCAAATGCTTTTCATTGTCAAAATTAAATATTAAAATTTTTTTTTTTTTTTGCTTTATAGCTTCATTTCTTAAGATATTTCATAAAATTCTTATAAAAATTCTTATCATGATTGGTGGATTAGAGTAATAGTTGTGTGTCTAAGAATAAGCAAAGCTTTTTTTGTCAGTAATTGACATCGTGATTTGTTATAGAAATTTGTAATTTATGATTAATTGTTAATTTTTCCAGAAGAAAGGAGATGATGAGAAACTGCTGGGCAGTGGACGAGCCATTCCAATTAAACAGGTTTGCTAAATATGACTAATGATATCAAATTATTTTCTTTTTTCTTCTCGGAGAGGAGGGTGTTAGATTGGTTGGTTGGGCAGTCTTTCAACTGCTCGTTGCCAGTTTTGGTACGTGTACCTGCTCTCGCCGGGTCACCTTGACCTATGTTTAGCAGCAGTTAATCATCTTTATCCTTATTGCTGAGTTATCCTCATGTCCTAATTAGGCCACACATAATTGATCTTTAGCTTCTCGGATTCCTCTCAAGGCCCTTTTTCTAGGGTCGGTCGGTAGGACAAAAAAAAAAGGTGGAAAACAAAAATTTTATAATGTCAAAAAAATTTTTTTTTTTTTTCCATTTTTTTTTTCCATCGGCAGTAAATCTATTGTGTCGGCGGGTCCACGAAGCTAAGAATCAATTATGTGTGGCCTTAGTCTGTCAGAGGCAGCATAGTGCATAAATACAGGACATAAAGTCCCATCATCCATTCTTCCTGCTCTCATGTCTTCCGGTATAGTCCATATATATATCTAGTAGTGGTATGTTGTCGCCTGGTTGTCTGTCGCCTGGTTGACCACACACCATATCTACTTATAAATATGATCAGATCTTTTGGAAGAGTTCAACTACATGTAGTTTGTAATGGATTCCCAGTCTTGTTAACTTGCTATAGGGTGCTGCCGGGACAGGGTAAATGGTTAAAATAAAAAGGGATGGATATAGGCATGGATTTCAAAATTTGGTGTAAATATTTGGTGCTGTGCCCTGTTCATATTGTTTTATGTTTTTGGTATCAAGCAACAGTCACCCAGAATATTTTTAAAAGTCAGGAAAGAGTCGGGATAGGTCAGGGAAAAATCTGGGTGAATAAAGGAAATTTTATATTGAATTGCTGATAATATTTTTCTTTTGTTTCAGGGCTACTTGTATAAGAAAAGTAGCAAGCCACTGAATAAAGAGTGGAAGAAGAAGTATGTCACATTGACTGATCATGGTATTCTTACGTACCATTCTAGTATACATGTGAGTACTGTTACAATTGTGTTTTTGATGTGATGATAGTCTTATAACTACACTATATTTTCTTTGTATCGAACCACCATTGAATCAAAAGTTACTAACTAATCTTGCCAAATATAGAAAACGTGAGAAACAATTGTATTTTGAAACTTATAAAAATGCTTGGAGTTGGGTATACCTACTTTTTTTGGCTGACTGCGCTGAGATGTTCCAAACTTTGTACCAAAAATTGTTTCATTGGACCTTAAGAGATTGGGTTTACATGAGATTGCATCGATGGGCGTGTTGAGAATGTTGGCTTAACTGAGCAGCTCTTAAGTAAATATGTTTCCTATCATTAATGCTGGCTTTACATCTATATTTTACTCTTTATCACACAGGATTACATGGATGATGTCCATGGCAAAGAAATCAACTTGTTACGAACGACGGTCAAGATCCCTGGGGGACGACCGCGAGGGTCACAACCGGCCAAAATAACGGGCAACGACGATTTGAAGTTGGTCGATGAGTTACAAGGTATGTAGTGATATTAATTCATATTTTTTGAAAGACTACTTTGTGTACAGAGTAATTGAATGCAGATATATGCCAGTGAGCATTTTACTGGGAATTAGTGCTATACATGAATGTCTATATGCGTATTACGTCTATATTATGTCATTCTAAATAAAAAGAACATGGCAATCCACAAGCCCCACTTTTGCTCACAATCTAATTATTAACCATCTTGCTATGTTTTCAGAACAGCACAACTAATTTAATATATCTGAAATCTTAGTATAATGAAATAAAAAGACTGACCTCTATAGTCGCTCATGGCCCACAGACTTATTGTCACTCATCTAAGAGAGTGACAACGTTTACTTGTGCATATTTCATCTCAAACAAGCGTTTCGCTTGTTTTCGGCTGAGAAAAATTAAATTTAGTGCCAGGCCAGACCACGTGACCTTAGGTGACCTGCTCCCAGCATGCCTTGCGTCGACCTCTTTTCATCTCAGCCGTGCCGGCGCTCAGACGTGCTTGACCCGGCTGCTTGTTTTTGGTTGATTAAGGCATTGACAATGGGTATTTTACGTTAGAATACGTGGTTTGGATAGGTTTCTATCCTCTCAGGCTTGCTCGCCTTCAGGTAAGTAGGTTTTACCCTATTTTTGTCGCCTCAAAGATCGTTCGTCGATGTCCACGTTTTCGCCCATCATGGCGTCCGGCGTGGTGACTCGACGTTTGGGCTGGAATACGAGTGTCCCTACACGTCTAAATCGTTCTGGAACTCGTTATTCATGTCCCCCTGTGCCTCTTCTTCGTAGATTCTACAATTTTCCATCAATTTCCACTCTTTTCCTCCCGGAATCGACGTTGGAAAACATCGTTTTTCCTCGTCTCGCCCTGTCATCATGGCGACCACGTGGATTCATTCGATGTGGCGAGTGACGTTTTCGGGTTCTAGACGCAAGTATATCGCTCTGGCCCTCCATATATCCTCGCTGGTGGTTCTGTTTCTTCATTTTGCTGTCTAATTTGAAGTTATTCCTTCGTTTTTGCGTTCGTTTCCTCCGGGAATCAACGCTCCCATCGAGTCCGAAGTTGTCATTTCGTCCAGCGCCGAAATACCTTTTTGGCGGCAAGCGCTCTCCAGCGCTGTGGACGTCCTGGACGGCTGGATATGGACGGTTTCAGACGCTTGTACTATGCTCTGACCCTCCCCTTCTCGGTGGATGGCTGTATTTCTTCGTTCCTGCCTGCATCTCCTTCGTTTGCTACTTCGTTTTCCTCCGGGAACACGAGGTCGAAAGCAGCGTTTCTTCCAACGCGGGAACACTGTCCTCTCATCAGTTCAGGAGTGTACCATCTGCTGAGGACTACTTCATCTTTCGGGGCTCTAGATGTCTCCTCCTGGGCTCTAGAGGCCTCCTCCTGGGCTCCGGACGCTTCCTCATTGGCTCTGCCTTGCCCTGTTCTTCTGCCCCCAACCTACGCAACTTGGCTGGGTCTGGGCTCTTGCTTTGGGTCCTGATAGATTCGATGCCGCATGGGGACCCCTGCCTCTTCCTGGTCTTCCTAGTGGGCTCTAGACGCCCCTCCTGGGCTCTGTCTTGCCCGGGTCTTCTGCCCCCAACCTACGCCACTTGGCTGGGTCTGGGATCTTGGTTTGGGTCCTGATGCCGTTGATGGATGGGATTCACCTGCATACTGTTTGCTGCGGACCCCTGCCTCTTCCTGGTCTTCCTTTTGGGCTCTAGACACTCTGTCTTGCCCGACTCTTCTGTCCCAAACCTACGCCATTTGGCTGGGTCTTGGGTCTTGCTTCGGGTCCTGCTGGATTGGACTCATCTATGTTCCGTCTGCTAAGGACCCCTGCATCGCCTGGTTTTCCCAGGCTAGTGGGCTCACGACACCCCGTCCTGGGCTCTGTCTTGCCCTGTTCTTCTGTCCCTACCCTACGCCACTTGGCTGGGGCTTGGGTCTTGCTTCGGGTCCTGAGGGCTTGGACTCATCCGTGTTCCAGATGCTGCGGACCCTGCTTCTTCCTGGGTTCCTGCTGTGCTGAAGACACCCCCTCTTGGGCTCTGTTTTGTCCTTACCAGTGCTTGGAGTGGATTGGTCGCTGTGACACACTCCACTTCTCCATATGTGCCTCCTTTTCTACCGGATCTTCTCCCTGGGCATCTGCTTGACCTGGATCTGCTGCGGCAGCTCGGCGGGTCGCCTAAGAGTGTACCATGTGTTTAGGACCCATACCTCATCATGGTTGGTTTGGTGGGCTCTTGAGCCCTCTCTCTCTGGCTCTTGTCTCGCCCTGTGCTGCAGTTCAACACCTACGCCAATGGGCTAGGTTTTGGTTCTTGCTACGGTTCATCCTGGCTGTGTCACCTTCTCCTGCTCCTTCCCTGCTCTGCCCGGCGCCAACGCAGTCTAGCTTGGTCCTGGGCTCTGCTGCTTCTGCCTTCCTGCCTCCTCCCCTGCTCTGTCTGGCCCAGCCTGGTCTTTTTGCCTTCCTGGCTCGCCGGGGACGCTACTTTGGCTCCCCTGGCTTCCTGGCTGCAATCTGTCTTCTGGCCTACGTGGTGGCTCGAGACACCCTTGCCATGGCTCTATCTGGTCACCCTGGGCTGGTGCACACTCCTTGGCTCTGCATGGACCCTTGCCAGGCGGCCTCCTGCCTCTGGCCTGCTTGGACGGGCGCTTGACATCCTTTTCCGGGCTCTGTCTTCTCCGCTCCTGATCTGGTCTGCGACTTCTGCCTCGGGCCGCGCTTTCCTCCAGACTGCCCTTCGCTGGCTCTCGGACGCCATCTCTGGCTCCGGGTTGCCTTCTGGGCCTCTGCTTCCGGCAATTTTTGGTTGGCTCTGGCCACCCTTCACCCTGCTGCTGGGCCTGCCGTGGCTCACAGCACTGCTGGCTCTACGTCTCCTCGTCGTCTCCGTCTGGTGGCTCTGGACCTCTGTCTTGGAGCTCCTTCTGGCCCCAGTGGGACTGCTCTAGGTTCTTGCCTGGGGCAGGGCCATGGATTCTGCCGCACTATTCCTGTAGGGCCGGCTCTGCTCCGCCCTGCATGATTGGAGGTCCCGGCCCTGGACTCCCCATCTTCTTGCTGGTGGCGTACTCCCGTGGATGGGCCATTTTCCTTCCGGACTTGGATACTGGCTCATATCTCCTGCGCCGTTGCCTTCTTGGAGTCCCTTCTGGCCCTGGACGGCACTGCTCCATGTCGCTCTCAGTGGCTTGGTCCTGCCGCTCCCTGTTTGGTTGCCACGCCTTTGGCTGGCCTGGGCTCGGTGGCCTCCATCTGGGATCCCAGTGCCGTGCTCGACGGCACTGCCTGCTGCCTCTTCTGGCTTCTTTGCGGCCTCTTCTAGACTACTCGTTGCCTCTTCTGGACTCTTTTCTGCATCGGCTGCGCTCTGGATGGGCGGGTTTCCCCAGGGGCCCTCTCCTGTGCTCTCCGGAGAGTTGGGTTCTTATCTGCTTAGCCGTTGCCCCTTGGGCACTGGCTCGTCCGCTCCTGCATTGTTCCTGGTTCCTGGGGTGTCCCGCTTGGCGCTGCACTACCCCGGTCTTTGTTGTCCCTGGAACTCGGACCCCTGGCCGTTTCAGTGACTCTTCTCACACTGCGCCTTTTTGGGCCAGTGGTGGTTTCCTGGACTGCCCTCTACCACCGCTGGAATTTCCTCTTCCCTGTCCGTGCGACTTTGGCTCCACGGAGGTTGGAATGGACCAGTGGCCCTGTGGCTATCACTTGCCCAGCCGGACTCTGGCACGCCTCCTTCGTCCTTGGGCTTTGGTACTCCTGGCCTCTACATCTCGGCTCTGGACAGGAATTTTGTTGGTGGCTTCTACTCTGGCGACCGATACCCTCTGGTCTTCCTTGGCCTGTGTCTCTTCCTCTACGCTAGACTGCTTCGCGGTTGTTGCCCAGCGTCCGCTATGGTTTCGCGGGCCTCATCGTCCTGCCGTTCATGCGACCGGTCTTCCTGTTCTGGGCTGGGGTCTCGTCTGTCGGGCGTTGCCCACAGCGGACCCTTCTTCGGGAAGTTATTTTCTCCAGTTTCCATGCCTTCTCTGTACCCTTGCATGGTGGGCTATCTTCGCACTCCTGGATTGCCTTGACCTTGGCTGTCACCTGTCCTGCGGCTGGTTGGCCTGGTTTCGTCGTTTCATCTGCTCCTCCGCTGCCTTCCTCGGGGAGGGGGGGGGATGCTTACGGCTGGTTCTGGTTCCCCAGCTCTGGCTCCTTCCGGGCCAGGACCCCTTCAGGGATTGGGCGTCTGCGCCTCATGGAGTGTCTTCAGGATGGCTCTCGTCTGTCTGGCTTGGACTGCTCTGACCTCAGCCTTCGTCTGGGCTTGCCTCTGGCTTTGCTGCTTGTGGGCTTTGGATCTCTTCCTCTCGGGACGGCTGCTCTTCTCTCCCCTCGCTTCTTGCAGGGGCTTGTAGCTCGGGCCCTGCCGCGGGTTTTCCCCGGTTTCCCCGAGCTGTCCCTCTTCACCGAGGGCCCCAATCTTCAGTCCCGTCTCCTGCAGTCCTCTGTCAGTAGCCACTGACTCTCCTCCGGATGGTCGCCGCATTGCTTCCACCCTCCACAGATCTCCTGGTTTGGGTGGCTTGCCTCTGGGCATGTTCTTCTGTGTGCCTTTCCTTGGGATTCTGGCGTCTCCCTACGGATGGCCTTCGACCTCAGGCCTCCTCATGCCGCCTCACGTCTTCTGGCTCCAGCATCTGTGGGCGGCTCCTGCGTCTCGCTGCGCCTGGCCGTCTCCTCTGGCTCAGTCTCCCGCTCTGGCTTCCAGTAGCTGGGCACTGCCCATCTCTCGAGTCTGACGTCAGCCCGGACATGGCCTTCTCTCTCCGGCGGCCGCTTGCCCCGGCAACTTTCTCCAGGCCCTCTACCCCTCCGGGTTCCGTTGCCTGTGCCTTGGGCCTTCTCCTCGCTTGATGTCAGCTCGGACGTGGTCCTCTTTCCTGCGACTGCGGCTCGCGGCGGCTTTCTCCGGTTCGCCTACCCCTCCGGGTTTGGTTGATTTGGCTTGGGCCTGTCTCTCCTGCCTCCGGCATGTGAGCGGGCGCCTGGTGGTGCTTCCTTGGAAGCGTCCTGGTTGTCTTCTATGGTCTTCTGTACGCCTCTCGGCTGCCTTGACCTTTCCTTTCGCGCCTTGATGCCTTCCCTCGGCTTTTGGGGCGGACCCGGGTGCTCCCTGTTGTACAGCTCTCACCTCTTGCTGTCGTTGCAGTCTTCCGTACGCCACTGGGCTACAGTTACTTGTTTCTCCCGCTCGGACGCCCTCCACGGGCTCCGGGGCGGGTCCTGTGGTGCTCCCTCGTCGCATCCTTTTCTCCGGTCGTCCGTACGCCTTCCGGCTCCGCTGACCATGGTTGCTGACTCTCCCACGCCTCTCTTGGGCGTTTGGGGGGGGGCTGGTGGAGCTCCCTCAGCATGCACACAGGATGTCCTCTCGGATTCCGCAGTATGCCTCTGGACTACAGGGACCCTTATTGCCCCCCGCAGTCCTGCCAACGGCTTTTGGGTGGGGGGCTCTTCTTCTACCGTTTTCTGCGGCCCTCGTCTGTACGCTTCTGGGCTACATTGACATATGGTTCTTCCCGCTTTGACGCCTTCCCGTGGCTCTTAGACGGGACCATGGATGCTCGCTTGGCACACCCAGACAACAGTCTTCAGTCATCCTTACGCCTCTTGGCTATTTGACTCTTGTTCCTCCTGCTTTGACGCCTTCCCACGGCTCTTTGGCAGGTCTGGGGGTGCCTCCTTGGAGCCACCCCCGGTTCTCTTCTCCAGTCAACCCCTACACCTGCGGGTTAGGGTGCCTGTTTTGTTTGTCTCGCCTCCAACCCCCTCACGTGGCTCTTGGGCATACGACACTTCAAGGACTCCCTCCCTCTCCGCTCAGACATGGTGTCGCTTTAGATGGGAGGCTACCTTTGTTCTTCGGTATCTTCAGCCAGACCACACTGAGGCCGCCCTTGGCAGCGTTCCCTGCTCCTTTATGGGTGTCAATGCCTCTTTCGATGGCACGCGGGTTCCTTCCCCACCGCCTCTTGGTGAATCTGCACAAGTAAACGTTGTCACTCTCTTAGATGAGTGACAATAAGTCTGTGGGCCATGAGCGACTATAGAGTTTGGGTCCTCCCCTATCGGGATAGGACCTATCTCTATGAGCTCATGGCCCACAGACTTATTACTTGAGCTTCCCACCCGCCTCCCCTCGGCGGTTCTTGTCTGTGCGCTATGGCTTCGATGAATAGAGGTCGACGCAAGGCATGCTGGGAGCAGGTCACCTAAGGTCACGTGGTCTGGCCTGGCACTAAATTTAATTTTTCTCAGCCGAAAACAAGCGAAACGCTTGTTTGAGATGAAATATGCACAAGTAAACGTTGTCACTCTCTTAGATGAGTGACAATAAGTCTGTGGGCCATGAGCTCATAGAGATAGGTCCTATCCCGATAGGGGAGGACCCAAAGTGACTTCATTCAAGTTAGATGATAATAGTCATGTGTACTATAGTCATGTGTACAACTGTGTCTTGGTTGTTGTATCCTTGCGGATAAGGTGTTAGACTCTTACATTATGGTCATGGGTTCAAGCCTCAAAAGTCAAACAAATTTAATTTATCTTCTTTTTTTTCAGGTCTAGAAATGGAGGGTGGTGCTATGGTCATTCCTAACGCGTGTATAGCTTTGGGTACGTATGAAAAAATATCTCTACAAATGCATTGCATCTTAGTAATGATAATTTTGAAGATATGTGTAGTTGTTAAATTGATTAGCCTATTTGGAAATCTTGTTAGATTGATAAAGCATTTATAATTAGGAGAGATTTTGATATTGTGAACTTGATTATTAATCCAGCTTGCGATTTAATCAGTAACAAAATCCTACTGCAAGTCTGCTAAACTTGCTTTTATAGAGTAATCAAGCCATAAGTTTCCCACTAATTGATTTGAAATAAGCTATACTAATTAATTCAATCAGTGTAAGAAGCTTTATGTTAACTTAGACTTATCAAGTAGCTACTGTGCATTTGAAAAGATCGAGGATCTAATTAACATAAAACCTGTACTTTCACCTTTAAGTAATAATTAATCATTTCCCTGTATCTGTAGTGTATTGAAAAAATTAAAAGCTACATTTTAATTGGCGTTTGAAATTTTGAATAACATGCTGCTGCCCTCTACAGTGTTGTTTGTGCACTATAGTGATGGTCATGTGACGCCACCTAGTGCATTATAACATCAGTGACTGGTATTTTGCAAATATTTAATGCCCATGTTTATTTTTTGGATGACTTTTAACAGAATCAAATGAAGGAGGTAGAGTTGGATGATTGTCAAAATTGTTTATTTGTCCGTAGTGATTTTATTTTTATTTCTTAACAAAATTTTTGTCAATTTTATTTTTATTGACGTTCTTTGATAGCTGACTTACTTTTAGTTGAGTTTTAAAACATGAAGCATGATAATATATAGCTTTTGTTATTTGACTTTTATAACAACTATAATGATGAAGTAGTTTTACTTTTAGCTTTAACATAATTAATGTCGCGGTACATTATGTGATTTGATATTTTGAAGATCTGTACTAATCAAGAGATCTTTGGGTTTTAGTTTTTGCGAAAACATTTGCTAACGTGTAGATCATATTTTTATATTGTTTTATGAAACTTATTTACACCAAAGCAGATGCTTTTGTAACATTTTGTAAGACAAAAAAGACAGTCTCGAGATTGTAGTTTCCATGGCAACAACTCCGTTGCTATGGCGGTTGTCACCTGAGGAATTTTAAAAAACGTTTTGTTAAAATTTGTAGCTTATTTTGAATGCATGGTTTTTTGGTGCTGGGTATTTATTGGTTTCTGTCTACAATGATCATAGAATTTGACAAATTTTATGATCTCGCTTTTTATGTGGCTTGATTATAAAGGAACGCTTATTCACTCTCACGAGCAAAAGTGATATTTTGCTAATAATTGCAATGAATTACGAACTGAATGTTATTGTTATGTCCCATTTTAAAATTAAATGTACTATGTATCTCTGAGGATATATACTTTCTTGCAAAAAGACTCTGAATAACTTTCAGAATTTGATATATTTGGCATTATTCCAAGTTTGCTTTAAATAATACTTATCAGCTTATGCTGTAACTTAGTTGGCCCTTTGGTGTTGCAACGTCTGGCGGCTTCTTTATAACTTTTTTCAAATATTATGACCTACAGATGTATAGATATGACTTTAAAATGCCTTTATTCCGACATTGGATTTCCGAGAGAAATAAGCAAGAATTGCAATTTGCATGAGAAAAAAACTACAATCTTGCATTTGCAGTGTAGTGATCATAACATCTTTAGATCTGAACTTTATAGTACCTTCAGCAGTGCAATAACTTCTAATAATTTAAAATTAATGTATTAGGTCTCTGATTAATTGTACGTTTTTTGCTGTATGGTTAGACCTTTTTGCGTCTTTTGGTTTTCTTGTCTAAGGCATTTTCTCTTATCTTTCATGCTCTTCTACAAATTGTGTTTTGGTCGTCTGCTAAATTAATTGGTAAGGGTTACTCTGTTTTATGCATGTGACGTACTAGCTGCATAATACTGCATATAGAATGCATTAGAATGTATTAAATTGTACTAGAATGTCTTAGATCTCTGGCATTATGATTGTTCACAACAATGTTTTGCAATGTATGTCTGTCGCTCAACTACTCTCTTGAATCTAATTTTCAATGGCAGATCCAAACAGGGTAGTCTAGGGGGGGGGGGGCATGTGTGGTTTCGGCATTCGCTGGCCCGCGTGCTCATCATTTTGGCGTTCACCAGCCCTTATGGGCATAATTTTGGCATTCACCAGCCCGCGTTGCTCCATATTTTCTCCAAAATGTAATTTCCAACTTAGTGGTCTTCTCTCTGCTCCTATGTCTGCTTCAACCCTCAACCCCACGGAGGAAAGTAAGCACAGTTGATAGAGGTCGTGGATTCTATTCCAGCCCTGACTTAGTTTAAATAGTTACTTGCTCAGCATATTCAGTTATCCTTCACCTCATTGCTTTGTCCTTCTCCTGTCCTAATGAGCCTACTGAGTGCATAAATACGGGATGCAAAGCTCCAATCATCTATCCTGGTTGCTGATGAGGGAGGTTTTCAGGGTAGAGGGACAAGAGGGTATGTGGTAAAATGCGCGAGTCAAAAGCACAAGTGGGACACGTAGTCATGTACCTATCGTTGTGAGCAATTGTAATGCCTGTGTCTTAGATTGTCGTGTATAGCATAGAATGTCAGTAAGTGATTAATATCCAAGACCCATACAGATTGCATATACTAGTTGGTTCCTGGGAAAACTCCTTTGTTACTTGTTGCATTATCTGATGATGCCAGTCTGCATTTTGCACTAAAATAACTTACAAATTGTCCTAAAAGCAGACAATTTGGCCAGCTTGATGGATAGTTGAGTAGAGTAGATCAATCATTTGATTCAGCTTCGTAGTTACGTTGGTTAGGACGCTTATCAAAATTGTTTAGGCCAGTTCCAGCGAAAGTCCCTGGGTTCCAATACCTGTCTCTGAACAATTTCTTGATAGATCTTAAATAGCAAGATCAACAACCAAATGTTGTTCAGACGAGATGTTCATTTTGTTGGCCCAAGTGTATGTGGGGTCCACTTCTTCAAAATCTTTCTAAATCCTCTTTTGAAAATCTGTTTGTGTGTTAAAAAAATTCTGATTAATTTGCTCTACAAGGAGCCTCGTAAATATTGGGCGATGACGGACTCCCAGACGATCTCAAATTTCTAGCTCTGCTTAATACATGTTGGGCAAGTAAAAGATCCCTTACATGGTATGGTGTAAATGTGTAATGCGTCATCTTGGCTATCTCACATCTAATTCTCTATGTCACTCATGGCCCACAGACTTATCGTCATTCTAAATAGAAAGAATGACGACGTTAACAGTGCATATTCATCTCTTGAACTTGAGTTCAAGCCTATTTTAGCTGAGAAGATCAAATTGGCGCCACACCAGACCACATGACCTATGATGTCATATCCTACCCACAATGCCTCACATCTGCCTCTTTTCTTCTCAGCTCCATGTTTTTTGGAGCTGCCTGTTTTGGCTGTTTGAGGCATTGACAATGGGTTAGGTTGTTGTCAAAGGTTTCCTTTCAGGTTTCTTTCCATGTTTACAGAGCTAAGCATGGGTCAGGTAAGTAATTTTATTAGTTTTCTTGCCTCAAAGATCGTCGGTAGGACTGCTCACCTCAGCGTCCACCTCGCCGACTTTGCAAGTGATTTCGAGTGCTTTAGACGCTTTTCCAAGCTCTAACACAAATTTTCCTTGCTTCTTGGTGCCACTGCTGATTGATTTCCATCGTTTCTGCTGCTTTTCTGGCTCTTGCCTTGTCAGAATCGTCCGTCGAAGTCCCCGGACTTCGGCCGACCGTGGACTGTCAAATCTGTCATGGCGCTGGTCTGTCCACGCCGACTTTCCAGTGTCGTTTACGGGCGAAATTCTCTAATTTCCACCGTCAGGTTGGGGTTTCCGGACCCCAGACTACCCTTCCATTGTTTGCAGTCTCCGGGCTGCTTGAGGAATGCCTAAATTTTTAGTTTTAGGCCTGCAAAGACGACGTCTTCTCGCTCGTCTTCGTCTCTTGACAACTGTCATGGCCGCCGGTCTGACACCGCTGCAATTTCTCGTCGTTTACGGGCGAAATACTCTCATTTCTACCGTTGTATGGGGTTCCCCGGAACCCCGGACACCCATCCTTTCTGTTCCTATCACTGGACAACTTTGGGAGTCGTTACTTTCTTTATTTTTGCACTGCCAAGTCGCCGTTTTCGGGCGTCTTGGGTGGACTGTCATGGCCGCCCGGCTTGACTCCTGCTTGCCCGCTCCGGTCGGGCTGTTTGCGTCGTTTTTTCGACGGTTTCTGGGGCTCTCCGGACCCCCAGTTCCATCCCCAGTTTCAAATCCACGTTGGATTGGCTTTCGGACTGGTTTATTGTCGGTTTTGGCCCGCCAAATCGACGTTTTTTCGGCCGGGACTGCCGCCGTTCCATTGTGCGAGTTCTGTGGACTGTCATGGCCGCCCGGCCTGACTGATGCTAGCCGCTCCGGCCGGGTTGTTTGCGTCGCTTTTAGACGCTTTCCGGGGCTCTCCGGACCCCCAGTTTGAACCCCGAGTTACAATCCTTGCTGGATTGGCTTTATGACTACTTTTTCGTCGTTTTTGGCCCGCCAAATCGACGTTTTCGGCCTGGAAAGACGACGGTTTTTCGTTCGTCTGGGGCCTGGTCAGGCCGCCCGCTTTGACTCGCGGCCTGCCCCGTGCGTTTCCCGCTCCGGCGGGGTATATTGCTGGCTGTTCTGCCCTTGGAGGGGTCTCCTGGACCTCTCCAAGGCTTTATTCCTTTCTGGACGGTCCTTTGGATGGCTATTTTGCCGTTTTTGGCACCGCCAAAATACTCTTTTGGCCTGCACAGACGTCGTTATTTACTGTTCGTCTAGTCAACTCGGCCCCTGTCATGGCCGCCCCTACCGTCCGTGAGCGTCGAACCTGCCCCGAGCAGGCGTTTTTCGGCGTTTCAGGCTCTTGGATGGGCTCTCCAGATCCCCACTTCACCATCCCTTCTTCCATCCGGTTCTCACGGCCCTGTGGATTGTTTGATCCTGGTTTTGGCCAGATCCTTCCGTGTTCTGGTCCCTTGATGGTGCTCTTCTACTGGCTGGCCAACAAGAATCCGTGGATTCCAAGTTGGTCTCCCTCTGCCTCAGTGCTTTTGCACTCTGATTGGGCCTGGTTTTCTGCCTTCCGGGATCATGGACTCTCCGGAGTCTCCTCTCCTCACCATCCTTCTCTCCTTGCTGGACTTTTCAGGGATTGGTCCTCTACTCCTTGTTGCCTGGCGTTTTTTGAGCCTGGCCGTTCGGCGGTTCCCAGTTCCTGTACTGGGCACTTTCCTCTTTGTTGCCTGTCCCTTTCTGGTCGGGCTATTTTTGTGGTTCTCACTTCCTGTAATTGGGATTTTGTCGATTGCCCTTGGGCTCCCAACCCCCCGCGGGTTGGCAGCTTTCCTCCTGGGGGTATCCTTCGCCTGCATGCTCCGGCATGGGTTTTTTCATCCGGCAAAGCCTCCCTGCTAGACCGGCCTCCGGGCTGGTTCGGCTGCCCTTCCGTAGGCCTCCCGGGTCTACCTTATCTGGCACTTTCTCGCTACTCCTCTGCGGTCGGCGTTGCTGACTTGGGATCCGCTTGCTCTTGGCTATCTGGTTCTTCAGATACCCTCCTCTTGACTTGCCCATCTGGCTTTAGTCTTGTCCATCCATCCCGGGCTTCCAGCTTGTTATGGGGTCCCCGGACCCTGTGGCTTCCCTTTGCCATCTCCAGGGTGATGCTCCTGTCTCCGTGCCTCTGGGCTTTGGCCTTGGGGCACTACGCCAGCCTTTTCCGGCCCTTCTGTGGGTTTCTTGGGTCTAGGCTTCCTTGGGCTTCCTGGTTTTGCTGGACCCTTTGTGGAACGACTGGGTCTCCGACCTCGTGTCTTCACTGGCAGTTTCCTCCTCTGCTCTCCTGCGGTGAGCCGTGTGCGTCTGCACAAGGCTTCTCCTGACATATATGTGGCTTCTTTAGGATCCGACCCTTTTCCCTAGTCTCCGGATTAGGTGCCTTTGCTTCTGCTTCTGGCCGTCTGCCGGCCCTCCGTGGCTCTCCGGCCTCCCCGGGCCATGGTGACTTCTTGGGCCACGCAGCCTTGGTGTGCTGCTTCTGGGTCACTTGACCTTAACTTTCTGTCTGGGTCTCCGGACCTCCACTTTCTGTCGGGGTCTCCGGACCTCATGGGTCTCTGGCCTTTGCCCAGCCCCCCTTCTGTCTGGGGGCGTGGCTGCTCCTTGGTCGTCTCGACTTTCTCCTCCCAGCCGGAGTATCTCGGGCTGTAGGTCCGGCTGGCTGGGTCTCCCGTTTCCTCCCCCTGGGCTTCGGGAATCCGGCCTTGCCTGTACGCAGTCGTCACCTGGGACTCTTGGTAGTTCCGGCTGCTCCTGTCCTGGGTTCTCCAGCCTTTAGCATCTTTCTGCCCTGGCTGCCGTCAACCTCCTTTCTCCGGCTTGGGCCAGGCTTTGTTCTGCCTCCGCGATTTCCTCCGGTGGTCTTGCACCCCCTCGGGCTCCGGCCCGGGGCTATGCAGTTAGGGAGGCTCCCCGTCCTGACTGCTGTCGACGCAACACTTGCTGGTGGACCGGCTCCTTCCGGTGTGTCTGCACCTGGCGGTTCCCGCCACCTTTGTGTCTTGCTGTTTCCTCGGGCCGCTTCCGACCCGTCGTATGTTCTCTCTCGGGTGGCTGCTCCGGCACCACCTAGTTGGTTGGCCTGGTTGTCCCTGGTGGGCTCCCCTCCAGGGCTCTGCCGTTTTTTCCGGGTCCTCTCTGCGGTTCTGTCAGCTCACTGGCTGGTCTGGTGCTGAGGACTCTGGGCCTCTGCCTGCCCAGTCTCCCTATGCGGCTTGCCTGGGTGGCTCTATTTTCTCCTCCGGGAGTTGTTGGTCGGTTGGGTCCTTCGGCTGTCTTCCCACCAGCCTCAGCTGTCTGCTTGTCCGGGTCAGCTGCTCCTTGGCTTACCAGCCAGGTTGCCTTGGCTGGTCTTCCTCCCCATGCTCCGGCATGGTTGGTCGTGGCCTCAGCATGCCCTTTGGCCTTGCTATCGGCTCGGTCTGGGGTTTTCATTGCTGTGTTTCTGGCCTTTCGGCTGCTTCCTCCGATTCTTCCTTCCTGGACGTTGTTAGGGACATCACCCTCTCCTCGTCCTGTCTCCCTTGGGCAGGCTCCGGCTGCCTTCTGCTTGCGGTGTGTGTGGTCCGTCCGCCTGGACCTTTCACCTATCCACTTTGGATTTGCTGTCTTGGGGCCTCTGCCAGCCTTGGCATTATGCCCTGGGCTTGGTTCTGCTGGGGTTGCCCGTACCAGTACGGTCGTTCTCCCAGGTGGCCTTTACTCCTGGCCTCCAGCTCTTCCTGCGGGCTGCTCGTCCATTTGGGTCTGCGGTGCGGGCTCAGGCCTTGTGCTTTTGCCCCACCTTTGACCGTCTGGCATGTTTCCAGTTACCTTTCTTTCCTGGAATGTGCCTTTCTGCCTGAGCCGTGATGCCCCGTCTTCGCCTGCCGCTGCTGGGTCACGCCCTCTTGCCTCCGGAGCTCGGCATACCCGTCCTCCTTCGGCTTGCTCCCTCGGTGTTGTCCTTCACTCCAGCCTTGGTCGCCGCGGACTACCATCCCTTTGATCCTGTAGGTCCTCGGAAGGCTCCTTCCTTCCTCCTGCGTGCCTTGGTTCATCTCCTGCTGGACCGTCGGCCTCTCCGGTTGGCTGGGCTTGGAGGATCCTGGCTCCTTCCCTTCTCCCCTGGCCCTGGTTGTGGCCCTGTGGGAGACTCCTTTGCCTCCTGTTCTTTCTGGCCGGTCCCGGCTCTGAAAAAGGGGGGGGGAGCGCGCTTGCCTCGCGGCCTCGACTTGGCCGCACCAGTGGGATCTCGGCCAGCCATATCCTGGGGGTCCTGGCAACATTGCCTCCTCACAGGTCCATTTCTGCTTGGCTGGCTGCTTCTCAGCCAATTTGCATCTGGTTTGGCCACAGGCCACCACGGTCTGCCATTGTGGCCCCAGCCAACTTCTTGGGTGGGTGTCTTGCCTGGCGCAAGCACTCCTCGGTTCTTCAACCAGTATTGGTCTCCCATCCGTGGTGACACCACCTGTTTCTTCCTTCTCCGAATCAGTTGGGCGACTCTGTCGGCCTTCCCTTTCACCAGTAGGGGTTCGTCTGCGGGTTCTCTTCTCCCTGGACTGCCCTGCTCCTTGTGTCTTGGGACTGCATCGGGAGTCTTCCGCTTGCAATGGCTGTCTTCAGTTCGCCTGTCCCTTGGATTCGGAGCGGGGCTCCCCGCCGATTGGGATCGCTCCGCTGCTCCTTGGGCATCTCTGGATTCCCTATGTGTTCTCCTGCTGTCTGCCCCTCTGCAGCCTGACCAGGATTTTCTCGTTGCCTCCAGCTCTTGCTCCCACAGCTTCCGGGCTTGGGCAGCTGGTCTCTGGCCCTGTGGTCTGTCCTAGCACAGCGTGGGGCTCTCTTCTCCAGCTACCTCCTTTCCACCCTGCTTGGCCGGGTTTTGAGGTCCTTGGGTACCCGTCTTCCTCGGTTGTACCTCCTCCTGCAGCTTCCATGGCCGTTCCACAGCCTTGGCTCGGCCGAACCACTTCTTCCCCTTTCCAGTCCCACCAGTGGCACTGCTCGGGGTCCTTTCTGTTGCCCACTTCATCTCACCCCTTGTGGGCTCTGAGTTGGTTTTTCTGCTTGGGTATCAGTCATTTGTTCAGCACAAACCGGACCACCATGAGGCCTCCCTAACCAGCAGCGCTTTCGCTCTGTCTGGGGTGTCAATTCCTCCCAGGCATGTGGGTTCCATCCCCACCGCCGCTTTGCTACATCTGCACTGTTAACGTCGTCATTCTTTCTATTTAGAATGACGATAAGTCTGTGGGCCATGAGTGACATAGAGTTGAGGTCCTCCCCTATCGGGATAGGACCAGTCTCTATGAGCTCATGGCCCACAGACTTATACCGTAGTGCTCCCACCCAACCATCCCCGCGATGGAACGTGTCTATGCGTCTCGCTTCGTAGAAAAGAGGCAGATGTGAGGCATTGTGGGTAGGATATGACATCATAGGTCATGTGGTCTGGTGTGGCGCCAAATTTGATCTTCTCAGCTAAAATAGGCTTGAACTCAAGTTCAAAAGATGAATATGCACTGTTAACGTCGTCATTCTTTCTATTTAGAATGACGATAAGTCTGTGGGCCATGAGCTCATAGAGACTGGTCCTATCCCGATAGGGGAGGACCTCAAAATTAATCCTCTTGACCAGTATAAGCAACAAGAACTTAACTTCGAAACCTGCACCATCCATGATTTCATATCCATACTTATCTTATCAAAATTTAATCGTTTGTTTCATGAGAAATGTATATAAAATACAACTGCTTTTAGTTTTTAGATGCTTTAAGATGCATGACTGTAATAATTTACTATAAGGGAATGGTACTCGTAGATCTATCTGTGTTAGTGGTAATGGTGCTAAATAAGAATGTCTGCATGTTTATGCCTAATGTCAAGTGGTGCTTGCGATATTTAGTATTGCTTTAGAAAATAAATGCATTCAGACTTATCATCTGAGTGTACTAAATATTTTTAGTTTGGTATAAAATGTATAGGAGATGTACTATTGTATAGTAGATTTATATTTCATGCCTGACTCCGGCAGCTGCCCATCGAAGGAAGTTCTAACAGGCATGAATGTCACATTGCCAGTATGACATGATCTACAGCTGGTTGATAGTCTCTAAAATTTAGGAGTTTCTCCCATAGTGTGACGTAGAAACAACAAAAAAAGGCTTGAAGATTGAATTCAGCATTTACCAAGGATCAACAGGGGTCAACTACTTATCCCAAAATGAAATCATTCTGTACACATCTTTGCTTGACTTTTAAGTGTGTTCTTTTGAATTTTAGGTTTCGCTGGTGTTGAATGGGCGCAAAAATACGACGTGCATATAGGTGGATCACCCAATTCGAAAATCGAGACTCCCAACGTGAAGAAGAGGCATAAAAGAGCGAAGAGCGGCACCAATAAAAATGTCGACGATGGAGGTGAGATGTGTGACAAAAAATTGTTTAGAAATTATTGAGAAATTGTATAATTAAGCTCTTGTTACTTGAGTTATAGAATTACAATAACTAGAACTTCTTCAATAAAATATTATAACAGCAATACAAGCAAAATGTTGCGTGGCAACGATGATTGCTGACAGGAAAAATACTGAAAGAACATTACAAATAATGTCTTTTTTGCTCCGCTGTTCTCTTGAACAGCCGAGCTCTACTGTGCTCGACGAGGAATGTCAGGAATGTGTCATCGGTCTGCTGGGGACTTCGCGAGACATAACGTTATTTGTGGCCCACCTGTTTCCTTGCAAACTTGGCCCGTTCGTTTATTTTGCCGTTCTCTCGAGTGTGACACATTTCCAGCCATGTGCCTTACCTGGATATCTTAGTAATAGCCTTGTCATCGGCGAGTTGACATTTTTCGATGCACTGCATCGCCATGTTATTTCTACGAAGTACCCGGAT
Source organism: Platynereis dumerilii (assembly GCA_026936325.1). NCBI lineage: Eukaryota > Metazoa > Annelida > Polychaeta > Phyllodocida > Nereididae > Platynereis > Platynereis dumerilii. The sequence goes on along the minus strand of JAPTHN010000049.1, from coordinate 2,413,043 downwards.
GTTCAGCGCCATCTCACGGATCTTGAGTAATTGACAGCGAGCGCCATCTCACGGATATTTGCAATGCACGCATTATCGCCCAGCGCATCTTGTAACCGGCCAATCACAGCGCTTCATTGCGGAATCCCCATGACGTCATACCGTAGACATTATCCGCTTGGAGCGCTCGCAACGAACAAGAAGCCAACATGGCGAAGACACGAGGTCTGAGCGCCCGACAACGCAGTGCAAATAAACCTAAAATACGGCTGACGGGTTCAATTAAAATGCAACCAACACCCAGCGGAGCTTACGTGCTTGCACGGTATTTTTGAAGAAATAAGTGAATTAAATTGATGTTTTCTGTTGTTTTTTCCAGACTCGGATGGTTATGAGTTTGTCATTGTATCGTTAGAAAATAAACAGTGGCTATTTGAAGCCCAGACTGTAGAGGTTTGTATGATTTCAAGTGCTTTTCTATTTGATTCATTTATTTGTAAAGGTTTCGATCTTCGAGGCTGATATAATCAATTTACAAATTATTTTTTGAAAATAGGATAATATGGTTAAAATATGAAAATTCTGAATATAGCTAATGCAAAAAAAATGTATGCCCTCAAATATATAGTGTACTGTAGTGATAACGTTTAATGCTATCTTCTGCTCTGCACATTGTGAAAGTTATTCTTGGAAGTTCTCAGGAGGGGGGGGGGGTTTGCTTGGTGGCAGCATGCTGGGCTGCCAATCACTGGGTCCCTTGTTCTAATCCAGCTCTTGCCAAGTCACCTGCATGGGCCTATGTTGGATGGCAGTTTCAATCATCTTTTACCTCATTGCTGTATCCTCATGTACCAATTATCCTACCAAGTGCATAAATGCAGGACGTAAAGTCCCAATCATCCATCCATTCTGGTAGTTCTTTGTCATTAACTTTGATTATTTTAATTCCAGGAGAGAGATGAGTGGGTCACGGCCATTGAACAGCAGATTCTTTCAAGTCTACAAGGGAACGAAAGTACAAAGCAAAAAGTAAGTTGGTTGTGTTGAGTCGTATGTTTTTGGTTTACATTCTACAGAATATGCAATAACAATATCGTTTAAATTGAACGCAAGGGTTCTTCAATACATGCAGGGTATGTGGCATATGTGCGTTAGTCCTTTATTGTTGTAAATAGACCACGAACGGGCTTTAGAGTCGCAGGATCTTGGGAGCTGAAAGAAGAAAAATTAGGTGGGAATCAAAAATTGATTCAAATTAGGGATTTGGAATCGTTGTCAAGAGCCTGGAGTTAGAGGTAGTGGGAGAAGTCGGGAGTTGAAATTAAAATATAAATTTTATGGATATTGAAATCCACGAGTTGCTTTAACTCGTCCGTAGTCCAAGAAGGAGTCTTTATTGACCGGAGTCATGGCCCCTTGGCCTTGGCCAATAAAAAGTATACTTATAACTGTGAAGTATTGTGTTCCTAAATGTCTTAATTTCATCCACAGAGTCGGACGAATACAATGACGGACCCTGCAGCCACTCAGATGATAAGAACTGTCAAAGGAAACCAAATTTGTGCAGACTGTGATGCCCCAAGTGAGTTTTGCTTCAAAACAATTACTTCACCATTTACCAAATTAATTTTACTTTGTGGGAGTTGCAATGCTTCTAAATATCAAATTACCTTTTTGCTATAACGTTTGTTGTCATAGCATTCGTACTAGGGACTCCTTAGTCAATGATGAATGTTAACTACCTGGAGGAATTGTTAGTTTTATGAAGTGTTGAAAATTAAACTGCAACTCTACTTATTAGCAAAGTTTCATTCAGAACTCAGATGTATAATTTCCACCCTCTACCATGATAATTTATGTGTCTAAATAATGCAACAATATTGCTACTTTGCAGCTCCTGACTGGGCCAGCTTAAACCTAGGTGCTCTCATATGTATTGAATGCTCAGGAATACACCGAAATCTCGGAACTCACTTGTCCAGAGTGAGGAGTCTGGACCTCGATGAATGGCCGTAAGTTGGAGAAAAGAACGTTCAGTTAGATCTCGAGAAGAGTATTTAGTTCTATCGACTATGTACTCCTAGAACTTGCGCGAGCATTGGTCATCTCACGGAAATTCATAAGATTTTGACATGTTACATGGAGAATGGATCTTTATTAATATAATTTAAAGTCTCTCTTTTAGACAAAAATAGAAAATTGTCTCATGATTTCCCAGTGAATCAATTCATGACCGGCGATCCAAAAACAAGTTAGTTTGGGATGATTATCTGAGGTCTCCACTAGTATTTTAAACACTGGTTGAGTAGCGCATTATAAGTGTGGTAATGGTAATAACAATATTGAGTCATCCTTTAGGACAACTCATGTCTATGAAATGAGTGTTTTCGTGTGTTTTCTGTTTTATGTATGTAATGTAAATTTGAGAACTGATCTTTCTATATGATTTACCTGTTATGTTTGCAGAGGAGACTTAGTCCTGGTCATGACATCTATTGGAAACACATTAGCCAACTCGGTGTGGGAGGCCAACACGAAAGGAAGACCCAAACCGAGTCCGCAGAGTTCGAGGGAGGAGAAGGAGCAGTGGATCAGGGCCAAGTACGACCAGCGGGAATTCCTGCCCCCTCCCCCCTACCTTGATGTGCCTCTGTCCCAGGTAAGCCAAGAAATATGGTGTCTATCTATCTTGCATAAATTCAAGTTAATTTGGGTATTGAGAATGATTATGTATTTCTTAGTTCTAGGTTTGTGACTCAAATAAGTTATATTGCAGTGTCAGAAATGTTTTCTTTGTCTTAGCTTGTGTTTCCATGGGTTTTAATGGAGATTTAACAGATTAAAAAATTCTGGCATGAGTAGAGGGGGGAGGGTTAGCTCAGTGGTAGTGTGCTGGGCTGTCAATTGCTGGGTCAAAGGTTCGAATCCAGCTCTTGCCGGGTGACCTGTGCCTATGTTGGATAGCAGTTTCAATCATTGTGTGTCTCTTTTCTGTGTCCTCCTCCTGTCCTAGGTAGCCTACTAAGTGCATAAATGCAGGATGTAAAGCCCCAATCAATCATCCATCCATTGCCATGAATACTATCCTTCCAGATTAAATCTTACATCTTTTCTTTAAAAAAAATAATGCATTCTTCCAAAAAGGTTCTGAAAATTAAGTAAATTTGGGTTCTCTCGCGAAAGAACTAAATCATGTATTGTTTTGACACGTAAGACCTCATATAAATTGTTATGTATGAGTATGAGTATATAACTTGCCCTAGAAAGAACTGAATCTAATTGTTATATTTTCCATTTTCAGCAATTAATAGACGCCGTAGCCAGGCAGGATACCCACAATGCCATTCTGGTCTTGGGCTACACCAAGTCAGACCACGTCAACACGCCTTACTCAAAAACAGACACTCGCACGGCGCTACACATAGCCTCAGCCCTAGGAAATGTTGTTTTGGTCCAGTTGTTATTATGGGTAAGATTTGCAGATTGTTTTCGTGTCTGATAACTGCTTTTGAGGGCCAAGTAATGAGAGAAAATTGATTACATGTTATTTTATGCAGAAAACATTAATTCAGTGAAAGTGAGTCAGCAAAACATGACTTCATCAATCTGATTTTGGGAAAAGAAATATTTTGATATCCTACTTTTAAATTTCAAATGATTATGACCTCATCTTGATACTTGGAAGCTGGTAACAGCTGAGATCATAATATTATAAATAGAATTTTGCATGGCACCTACAATGCTATGAGAAAAACGTGTCTTTTTTTGCACTGGTTACTTCGTTAAATGGAGCGTGTTAGTTCAATTCACTCTAGGCCTAAGTGGAGATCTGACAAAACTGCATTTTAGAACTCTGAAAGTTAATGTCTGTATACCAATAGTGGAACCCTGTTCTGCCAGTGTAACAACTGTCCAATCAAGGTATAAGTCAGACATGCATAAAGAAATTCTGATGTTTGCTAATATTTTCAGTATGGGGCAGATGCCAAGATGGTCGACCATGAAGGAAGGAACGCCTTGTGGTACGCCCGTAGTTCCGGATCTGGCCAGTGTGTGGAGCTGTTGAGGAGTCAAGGTGTTCCGGAAAATCCCACTTTACCTCGACCACGAAGAGGATCCTCGAATCAACAAACCAATCAAAATAACAATGCCCCCGACTCCTTCGATAAAATGCCCCCAAACGTAATTTAATATCGTCTAAGTATTAATTAATTAATGTTATAATAAGGTTTTATTAGCTGCTCAATTGGTTGCTTCGGCTTGTTACTAAGGTCATTATCATGGCAACAGTTATGAATATGGCTGTTGCTATGGCTACAGTCATTCTGGTGTTGTTGCTATGGCAACAGTTGTTAATAAGGCAACAGCCATGACTAAGAACTTTGTCTTGTTACTAAGGCTGTTACCATGGCAACAGTGATTATTATGGCTTGTTGCCGAGACTGTTACTATGGCTTGTTCAGTGTTTAGAGTTGTCATCACAGTGTTCCTAAGGTGTACAATATTAAAATCTGATTAGATAATGAATATCTATCTATAGATTACTGAATTGGGATGATATTCCTTGTTGTCCATAGTGCAACAGATGCAAACATAAAAATAGAAAATAGATCGAAAACAAAAAATAGCAAATAGATCTGAAAAGTAATGATAGAAAGATACTTAAAATTAAGATAGACAGATAGACTCAGTTCATTTGCATAATGAGAAACAGCATAATAATAATAGCGAGTAAAAGGGGTTATGAAATAATTATTAAAATTATTTAGGTAAAAATGTACTATATTTGAGTACAGTATGTTGTAACTGCAGTATGTACACTGAAAATATGAAAATGAGTACAATAGTGTAATACTCTGTTGAATATTGCAGTGTCTATCTGTAAAATCAGATAGCTAGTAGGTCTATGGTCCATATAATAACTACAGCTATTGAAAGTTTTCAATTAAATCACCTTTAATTGCATTTTCGGACTTGTTGTATTCAAAGGTTTAAAAGGAAGGACGGAAATAACTCTAGTGCCGGTATTAAGACTAAAGATAGCAATCTGTTCTGTGTGCAATCCTAATTTTCGACGTGTTATTCAAAGACATGTGCAAGTCCTACTAAACTATTGCTGTTCTCACAAGTTTTATTGTAAGATTAGGCTATTAGTTGATGAATTTATTGGAGGAGTAGGCAGTAATATCATTGAGATATATTTGAGATATTCGGCATTTACAAATGGTTTGCACAGTCTATTTGAATGGATACCTTTCGTGGTCGTTTTTCGTGAGTCTGGCAAAAAATGTCTGTATTTCACACCGAAATACATGATATGATTTTCGTAAGTCTTACTTTGAGCAAAAATGCAGCTGCCTGTTTGTGAGTCTGCTGATATAAGCTTGCTAGGACTCGTGTAAATTTAAGAAATAATTTGCATGGTATTGGATTACAACAGAAAGCATTGTTTAGAACTTTCTTTAAGCCTTTGAATTGTGATGGTTAGAATTAACTAATTAACTCCTAGCTAAGGTTATAAAAGACCAGCAATTTCAGAGCTACTTAGCCTCAAATATTAAAGCATTTTAGGTGTTTTTTCTTTGAATCTTGAGACATTCAGCTAGGCTATGGTGCCACTATGTCTTCTAGTTAACATTGTACACCTAAATCCTCAGTAAAATTCCAACCACAACTTCATTATTGATGTCAAAATGTGATTCCAAATTTAATATAACTCCATTTTACTTTCATGGTAATGATGTTGAAATCTTGACGTCAAAACAAGTCACAAGCCGGTAGATGTATCAATTTGAGTGCAGCTGACAGAATCTGAATATGTGATGATGTAAATGAATAATTCAATTAAGATTCAATTAAAATTGAATTGCAATTGAACTCATGAATGGAATTGAGTGTCTGGGTGGTCCAATTATTAGGGTCCATGACTGTAGATGAGTCTGAATGTTAAAAAGAAAGCTAGATATCTATACAATTAAATGGGCGAAAGTCTTGATTGCGAAATTGGAAATTGTGAAACTGTGAGACTGAAAATAAATTTAGGTCATGTATGTAATGACTTGTATAGTATAGGAGTGAGTAAGACAACTAGAGTGACCTATAGCTTAAATCTTTGCATGAAGAGACTGATAATGCACTATTTATGAGTATGTTTTTTGTACAATTGTCTGTTTCAAAATCGCCTTCAGTGTCTAATAGTCTGAATTAATAGTGTCGATTATTACTTGAACAGAATAGTATACTAACTTCTTATAGAATTTAATTGCGCTATATTTGCAATTGCTTGCAATAGGATCTATACCAATTTTGCGAAAATGGATTATGTTCTTGAAATGTAATTTCAATCTGTAAAAATCTGTATGACATTCATAATATTTGAGCGGTGGATGATTAAAATGTCATCATGTTTCGCTCTCTCACTTCAAGTATTATTTCATAAGTTCGCCTTTTTTTAACTTCATCAACCGCTATATGTTTTCAATCATTCATGCATGAGTATTTTCATCTCTTAATAATCTCCTGTCTTATTATGCCGTTAATAATGTCATTCATTGATTTCAATTTCATTTTTCCCTCGCAGTTAGATGACGCAAGACCTTTAATATCTGAAATCTTCAGATGCTATGCGATTTGACTCATTGATGGTTTAATATACAAGTCACGCCCATAACTCACCCGTATTTCTCATCAAATATGTACCAATACATCACTCAACACTCATTCTCTCATTGTTTAATACTTCAATTCTTTGTACTGGTATTTTGTTGATGTAAATATAGAGCATCTTAAAACGTAGATAGATTATTTATGCAGTTGGTAATATGCTAATTAACATTATTAATGCACATAATTAATGCCTCTTGTTGGAATCCTGAAGGAATGTAGATGTGATTTTTCTCCTCGATACAGCTGCTGCTTTTATTTATTTCCGATTGCAATTATTGTTGATTTGAATAATTTTTGTGCTCGATTTATACGTTTACTCTGGTTCGTAGTTGCATCATCCTTATTCCAGGCCCCGTATATGTGATAGTAATTGCAATTAGTGGCCTGGTATTGCTGATTACTTCCTTACGCACACTCATTTCATCTCAAAAGGTATTACTATTTCATTCTTGATTGCAATTAACAGGCAATCAAGAGTCTTATTTCTAAGTTTATGAGCGATTGTTTGCTATCTAAAATACCTAGTATCATTTTAATTGCAATTAAGATAACAATTTCAAAGATAGAGAGTGATTGATTGCGATCTGACACTCACCGTCTCCTTCTCAATTGCAATTAACGTTTCAATAAGTGTCTCTTTCTTACTGTCATGGTTGGCATCCTACTGATTGCAATACATAAACTGTTTCCTGCTTGAAGGCATTCTATTCACTCGCAGTTGTAATCATTCTCTTGTTTGAAGTTGTTTCTAATTCTTTCAATTGCAATTAAGTTGCAGTCTTACTCTTCGTGATTTTTATGTTGCAATTGAATTTGAAATCTCATTTTCTTCAAATGGACCACTACTCAAATGTTCTGTCACTCATTAATGTCTTTATCTGCTTGCAATGCTGATTCTTGACTGATTTATATTTATATTGATTGGAACAAATCGCTAAATTACAATTGGTTTAATCACAATTGTGATTTTAGATGTATTGTGACTGAAAATGGACCATAATTTGAGTTCACTCTTTTTTTAATGAAAATTTCTTTGTAAATCTGTGCTTCTATTTATGTATTGAACTGTCTTAGGACCAAATTTGCAAAAACATAGCAAAATGATAACTTTGATTGTCGCCAATTGCAATTGAGTTAAACTAGGTTTGTTAGCTGTATATTTTGCGCATTCTTTTTATGAGATTTTTTATTGAATTGTAAGTCAATTGCACAACTGTTGATTTTGATTATCTGTTAAGTTTTATGTCATTTGAAAGCATAATTTAATTGCAATTAAAAAATATTTATACTTTAAACAATGATATTGAAAACTTTCATGTGAACTAATGGCATAACTGCAATTGATTCGATCAATTACGATAAAAATGACTTTTAAAAAATCGAAAAATTGTACACCATTATAAGCTCTTCATATTTATCATTTCTCCGGAGTTACCTTTTCCAATAGCTATGTTATTGAATTGTTTGTATACAACTTCAGTTCAGGGACCGTATGACACAAAACTTCCATAATTGACAGTCTCCAATTTTTTTCTCATTCAAAAAATTTAGTCTCAACAATTTTAAATGTTTGTAAGTCTGATTATCATAGATAGTCATGGCAAGGAACATATTTTACTGGTTGAGCTATATGTGCTGAAAATATGGTAGCTTAAGTTCATTTACCCAATTTTGAGTCATCTATGTGTACAGTAACATGAATAAGTTGTTAGGGTTTGCAACTGTATGCGATTGGTATAGAAACTCAAAACTAAAATGTCTAATATCACTGCCGTCATACGAAACTTTTCACATCCTAGTCATGATCTTAATTTTTTTGCTTTGGTACAGCCATTATTGCATGATATTACTGTTTATAAGGCCAGACATAATTGATCTTTAGCTTCTCAGATCTTGTCGAGATCAATATGACGAAAAAAAACTGTAATCTCAATTTTGTATAATATAAATTTAACGAAAATTGTTGGTGAGGTCAATTTTTTTTTCCGTAGGCAGAAAATCTGTTGGGTCGGTCGATCTGAGAAGTTAAAAATTAAAAGTGTCTGGCCTAGGTATATATTATATACACTCACAATGTAAGAATGAAGGTATGAGATTGTATATTAGTAATAATCTAATTCACTGCCGATTTAATTTAACTTTTTAATTTAAAACTTGTACATACAATTGTGAAATTAACGCATTGCATGTTAGGCATGTTGAAATTGACAAATATTGAAATGTGACAAAAGTAAATATAGATAATATTATAGATATATGAAATATGTCCAATTGTCATTTGCATAGTTATGCTGTCTTGTTTAAAACTACTGATACTACTCAAAATAGCTACACAACATGTTCCTACTAAATTAATGTATTAAATTCCTAGTTCGGTATACGTGACTAAATCAGTTGGCATACGCTTGTTCAAGACATTTAATAATTCTCAGTGATATGTAGTATTATTTTTTAATTTGAAAAACTGACGTTTTGAAGCTACTTGAATGGACTGTGAAAAGGTTCCATTTGAAAACTTAACAATGTTGATAGTTTTTGGTTAACTTCGAAATTAAATGCTTCAGTGTTAAAAAAGGAGATACAATATCACTGAGATTCTTAATGTATTAAGTTACTTATTAATAATTCATTTGTTCCGAGCTGGCATTATCAGAAATGCATGCTAACTTCGTTATTCTTAAAGGTGACTTAAATATTCTGTTTTGGTGTTCGGATCTGTGATTTCTATTTTCTCAATGGAATTCATAGACACGGACACAAAAGCGGAAGAACTAAAAGTTGTCTCTTAAAATCAATAATGTCACTAAATAATACTAATACGAATAAGTGGTCGCGTCTATGTGACATTTACTCTTGTGCAACATTTTACAGAGATTTTATTTCACACTGCAGCTGTCTACAGGCCCAGAGTGTAGGTAAAACAGTGTCTAGTCAATATAATTTCGTTCACATGTAATCTGTATGCTATGTATGGCTTGAATATAACTGTACAGGAGGGTGTGCAGGCGTTTAGACTAATAACTGCCGAGCAAACCCAACGTAACTTTCTCCTTTTTGTACAAACGAAACATTTTTAGTCATCAGTTCTCATTTCCAATGTAAATACAAAGAATAAACAATGTATTAAGTGGAGAATTTGTTGTTCAATATGTGTTATAGTCTGGTGTGAGAGGGGTGGAGTTGGCTCATTGGTTGTCCTCATGGCTTCAAATTGCTGGGTTCAAAGTTCAAATTCTAGTTCTGGCTGAGTGGTCTGGACCTATGTTGAACAGCAGTTTCAACCAGCCTGTGTCTCATTGCTTTGTCCTCCTATCCTAAAGGGAGAAGCGTTGGTCTTGTGGTAGTATGCTAGGCTGCCAATCGCTGGGTCCAGGGTTCGAATCCTGCTCTTGCCGTGTCACCTGGGCCCATGTTAGCCCTGAGACCCTGCGTGTAGCGCAGGGGTCATGAATCACTACATAGTAAAAACTTGAGATTTCAGCATACCCTTCAGGAGGATCAGAATGGTGTCATTGTTGTGGCTCTATTGATCATTGTGATTATCTCACAATAATCTCCATGTATTTCGCTGCTGATAGCACATCATTTCAGCCCAGAACGTCCTCACATACACTGTAGACAACAGTTTTAAATTTTCTAAGCCCCATAAAAACTGTCTCCTCAAGAAAATAAAATGGCTGCTCAACAGTGATTGGTCTAAACAGAGCAGCAGCACTGTTATGATGTCATAAACACTGGTGACGTCACAATCTCTAGTGATGTCATAGCGATTGTGTAAACAATCATGTTGTGACATCACCATGCAGCTGTCACTCTCTCTTAGCCAATCAGAGCGCAGTTTCACTACAATGTATAAGAAAAAATCATTAAGCTCAACTTCAATGCCTTTGTATTGTAGGTATCAGTGTTCTCACAAAATTGAAAATATGTGCTATCAGCAGCAAAAATTGTCTATTTTTAATATACCAACACACAATATCAGTAATTCATTGAAAACTGAGCTACAGCCATTCCCCTAAACCCTTGTTGAAAATCTCAAGTTTTTCCAATGTAGCGACCCATGACCCACGTGCTAGCACACGTGGGTCCCAGGGCTAGGTCCATGTTGGATGTCAGTTTTAATAATCCTTCACCTCATTGCCTATAGTCCTCATCCTGTCCTAATTAGCTTACCAAGTGCATAGATACAGAATGTAAAGCCCCAATCATCCATCCATTGCACTCTAATCCTGTGTCCTGGTGCCAGGCTGATGTTCTGTACTTGTACCTTGTGTTATTTTAAAAACTGCTACATCACAGACTTGGTAGCATGTGAATCTCATCAAAATTGGGAAGAAAACAAATAATTCTGACTTACTTAAATATTGTATAATGTTTCATCAAGAGGTTGGGCAACTCTGGTTCTGTAGTTAACTGGGTTTCGGCAGTCATGGAAAGTAGGAGAAAAAATTTTGGTCCTGGAAAAATTCGTGAGAAACAAAAAATGAAGTTGTTAGAACTCAGGAATCTTAAAATTAAAAGTTTGACCGCAAGTCCCTCTTCCATGGCTTGGTGCAAGTTTGGTTGTTGCATCGGATGGTGGGAAGGAATAAGGAAATAATCTCATGAATGTGTTTATTACAACAGAGCTGAGCTATACATCGATGGTGTATTTCTCCTGTTGGGCTTCTGGTTGCTGAGATATATGGCCAAACGTTTGTCCTCTGCTTAACGTGACAAACTGTAGTGCAGTGTCCTCAATGCTGTTATTGTTGATGTGACATATTTTGCCGGTCAACTAAGCGACAGTCAACCAGGCGACATGATACCAACTGGGCGACAGCCAACCAGGCGACACGTTTTGACCAGCCAGACCAGAGCAAGTACCAACGAGGTGACATATATTTTGAGTGACCTACGAACTAGCTGACAGACAAATAGCTCCTGCAGGTCTCGGGCCTCCTCGTGGCGGACGGCGGTAACACTAAGGCGAAGACCTTAGACCTCTATCGTTAGTGGCAAACATGAGATAGTGCACATCGGATGACTTGACTGACCCTGACCGGCGACCACCCCCTACAGCTGTCAAAGACTGAAAATTTGCTTGTTATAAAATTTGTCACCAAATCTCTGGAAGACCTGTCATCTGTTGCTCTCTATGAAACAATTGCTGACCTTTGCAAAAAGACAGTCGCGATAGCCAAATACTCCAAACCAATGGCACATTCCTCCTGAAACCTCCCACCTCTGAACAAAAAGAGAAATTGATGGCCATCAATGAGATAGCCAATACCAAAGTCACCATTGAACCTTTTAAAAGACAAAGCAAAGGCATTATCTTCTTCAAGCAAAGCAAGACCTGCTCAATCTCTGAACTTACCAATTGATTTCAAAAACATGGGATTCCACAATAGAAACGTCTGGCTCACAAGAATGGTTTTGAGTTATTGCTTCTAACATACAAAGACAAAAATGTGCCAAAGAGAATACCTGTAGCCTTTGAATGGTGCAGAGTTTCTCCTTTCATTCCCCATCCAAAACGCTGTTTCAATTGTCAAATGTACGGCCATTTCAGTCATACATGCAGAAGATCAACAATTTGTGCCAATTGCGGCGATTGTGATCATACTCACACAACCGACAAACCTTGCTCTAAGCTTTCACATTGTGTAAATTGTTCAGGGAACCATACTGCCACTTTCCAGCATATAAAAGTTATTTGATATTCAATTCTAGACTAATTCAACAGTCCAGGCCGTTACTGCACAACACTGCAGAAAGGCGGCAGTTGCTGCATCTGAAATCTGTTAGAGCTCACTCACAAGTGAGCTCGATTGTAGTTTCTGTTATGGATTCAAGAGGGCGCACAAATAGCCAATTGTGTGAAACTGTTGAGCTCTAAGTTTAGAGTGGCCATCTCTAATTATGACTTTCCCATCCCTGAACATAGCCTCCTGGATTTCTCTGTTGTTGGTACATTTAGTTGTGTAGTTATTTTGCCTGTCTCATTTCCAGATTGGAATTTTTAAAAACCCGAGGAGCTTAATTTCACTCCTTGCAATCTCCGGGTGACCCATTGGCATTTGTGAGTCAAAATTGTGGGGGGAGGGTTGGTCTAGTGGTAGCGCGCTGGACTGCCAATCCCTGGGTCCAGGGTTCGAATCCAGCTCTTGCCAGGTCACCTGAGCCTATGTTGGACGGCTGTTTCAATCATCCTTCGCCTCATTGCCGTGTCCTCCTCCTGTCCTAATTAGCCTACCAAGTGCATAAATACAGGACGTAAAGCCCCAAACATCCATCCATCCATCTAGTCAAAATTCTGGCTACATTGCAATATGCTACTGACAAGATAAAGACCCCACACATGGGAATGTCTTTATAAATTCTTTAAGTTGAGTTACTTGGTCATCATAAGCTGACCAATATGCCTTAGGAGACTCCCTCTATACATTGTATTGTAATTAGTATGTATCGAAACAATAAAAGACAAAGCAGCAAATTGGATGCACTTAATTTATTTATTCTGATAAGATACAATAAGCTATCACCAATTACAAATACAGAAAAACCATAACCATTGTTGAAGAAGAAAAATGTCCAGCGCCGTTCAATGATGAGGGCAGTCAGTCTTTCTGAAATTTAAATATGTAAGAATTAGTATTAAAAGTTAAAATCAGAATGATTTCAATAAGTTGAATTCCAAGAAATATGTGAAAGTACTCACTATCCAAATTAGGTCTCTTTCTCATATTAAGTTGTTCCTCAGCACTTGCATGTGCAAGTTGAGCCGCCATAATTCATTCGGAATGAAGTGGGCTGGTTGGAATGAGGCCTCATCATTTTCCTCACTCCCCTCAAGCAGCTGTGTCTTCGGCCACCATCCTTGATAAGAAGACATTGTTTCCTGAACCAGCGGATCTGGTACAACCAGGGATTCATAGGAGTTGAACCAAATTGAGGGCCATAGGGATGGAAGGATCTCCTGGATGGCTGTCTGGGTCCTGTCGTTGGTTGGGGACGGTAAAACTGGTTCATGTAGGCTTGGTATGGTCCGAAAGGCATACCTGGTCTAGGTCCTTTGTAGTGCATGTTTCCAGGTTGGAACACAGGGAACACTTGAGGGAAGAACATGGGGAATGGTCCATAAACCGGATATGGTACAGGGTATACCATAAACATAACCTGAGGAATTGGACCTTGATGTGGAACTGATCTCCTGTAAATAGGTCTGAATCTATTGATTCTTGGACGTTTTGTTGGCCGGACATGTCTCCTTCCGGGAAGGATCTGCAACTTTGGCCTTCGACGAATGTATCCAAGTCTCCTTCTTGGGGTGTTGATCAATTTGCGCCTCTTGATGACTACCCGCCTTCTTCTGATCACAATACGCCTTCTTGGTCTTCTGATGATCCTACGCCTGATGACGATGCGTCTTGGCCTTGGTCGTCTGATGACCACTCGCCTTCTTCTGATCACAATGCGCCTTCTGGGTCTTCTTCTGATGATCCTTCGCCTGATGACAATGCGCCTTGGCCTTCGTCGTCTGATGACCACTCGCCTTCTTCTGATCACAATGCGCCTTCTGGGTCTTCTCCTGATGATCCTACGCCTGATAACAATGCGTCTTGGCCTTCGTCGTCTGATGACCACTCGCCTTCTTCTGATCACAATGCGCCTTCTGGGTCTTCTTCTGATGATCCTTCGCCTGATGACAATGCGTCTTGGCCTTCGTCGTCTGATGACCACTCGCCTTCTTCTGATCACAATGCGCCTTCTGGGCCTTCTTCTGATGATCCTTCGCCTGATGACAATGCGTCTTGGCCTTCGTCGTCTGATGACCACTCGCCTTCTTCTGATCACAATGCGCCTTCTGGGTCTTCTTCTGATGATCCTTCGCCTGATGACAATGCGCCTTGGCCTTCGTCGTCTGATGACCACTCGCCTTCTTCTGATCACAATACGCCTTCTGGGTCTTCTTCTGATGATCCTTCGCCTGATGACAATGCGTCTTGGCCTTCGTCGTCTGATGACCACTCGCCTTCTTCTGATCACAATGCGCCTTCTGGGTCTTCTTCTGATGATCCTTCGCCTGATGACAATGCGCCTTGGCCTTCGTCGTCTGATGACCACTCGCCTTCTTCTGATCACAATGCGCCTTCTCGGTCTTCTCCTCATGATCCTACGCCTGATAACAATGCGTCTTGGCCTTCGTCGCCTGATGACCACTCGCCTTCTCCTGATCACAATTCGCCTGATGACAATGCGTCTTGGCCTTCGTCGTCTGATGACCACTCGCCTTCTTCTGATCACAATACGCCTTCTGGGTCTTCTTCTGATGATCCTTCGCCTGATGACAATGCGTCTTGGCCTTCGTCGTCTGATGACCACTCGCCTTCTTCTGATCACAATACGCCTTCTGGGTCTTCTTCTGATGATCCTTCGCCTGATGACAATGCGTCTTGGCCTATGTCGTCTGATGACCACTCGCCTTCTTCTGATCACAATACGCCTTCTGGGTCTTCTTCTGATGATCCTTCGCCTGATGACAATGCGTCTTGGCCTTCGTCGTCTGATGACCACTCGCCTTCTTCTGATCACAATACGCCTTCTGGCCTTCTTCTGATGATCCTTCGCCTGATGACAATGCGTCTTGGCCTTCGTCGTCTGATGACCACTCGCCTTCTTCTGATCACGACTCGCCTTCTGGGTCTTCTCCTGATGATCCTTCGCCTGATGACAATGCGTCTTGGCCTTCGTCGTCTGATGACCACTCGCCTTCTTCTGATCACAATGCGCCTTCTGGGTCTTCTTCTGATGATCCTTCGCCTGATGACAATGCGTCTTGGCCTTCGTCGCCTGATGACCACTCGCCTTCTTCTGATCACAATGCGCCTTCTGGGTCTTCTTCTGATGATCCTTCGCCTGATGACAATGCGTCTTGGTCTTCGTCGTCTGATGACCACTCGCCTTCTTCTGATGACAATGCGCCTTCTGGGTCTTCTTCTGATGATCCTTCGCCTGATGACAATGCGCCTTGGCCTTCGTCGTCTGATGACCACTCGCCTTCTTCTGATCACAATGCGCCTTCTGGGTCTTCTTCTGATGATCCTTCGCCTGATGACAATGCGTCTTGGCCTTCGTCGCCTGATGACCACTCGCCTTCTTCTGATCACAATGCGCCTTCTGGGTCTTCTTCTGATGATCCTTCGCCTGATGACAATGCGTCTTGGCCTTCGTCGTCTGATGACCACTCGCCTTCTTCTGATCACAATACGCCTTCTGGGTCTTCTTCTGATGATCCTTCGCCTGATGACAATGCGTCTTGGCCTTCGTCGTCTGATGACCACTCGCCTTCTTCTGATCACGACTCGCCTTCTGGGTCTTCTCCTGATGATCCTTCGCCTGATGACAATGCGCTTTGGCCTTCGTCGTCTGATGACCACTCGCCTTCTTCTGATCACAATGCGCCTTCTGGGTCTTCTTCTGATGATCCTTCGCCTGATGACAATGCGTCTTGGCCTTCGTCGTCTGATGACCACTCGCCTTCTTCTGATCACAATGCGCCTTCTGGGTCTCCTCCTGATGATCCTACGCCTGATAACAATGCGTCTTGACCTTCGTCGTCTGATGACCACTCGCCTTCTGATCACAATGCGCCTTCTGGGTCTTCTTCTGATGATCCTTCGCCTGATGACAATGCGCCTTGGCCTTCGTCGTCTGATGACCACTCGCCTTCTTCTGATCACAATGCGCCTTCTGGGTCTTCTTCTGATGATCCTTCGCCTGATGACAATGCGTCTTGGCCTTCGTCGTCTGATGACCACTCGCCTTCTTCTGATCACAATGCGCCTTCTCGGTCTTCTCCTGATGATCCTACGCCTGATAACAATGCGTCTTGGCCTTCGTCGTCTGATGACCACTCGCCTTCTTCTGATCACAATGCGCCTTCTGGGTCTTCTTCTGATGATCCTTCGCCTGATGACAATGCGCCTTGGCCTTCGTCGTCTGATGACCACTCGCCTTCTTCTGATCACAATGCGCCTTCTGGGCCTTCTTCTGATGATCCTTCGCCTGATGACAATGCGTCTTGGCCTTCGTCGTCTGATGACCACTCGCCTTCTTCTGATCACAATGCGCCTTCTGGGTCTTCTTCTGATGATCCTTCGCCTGATGACAATGCGCCTTGGCCTTCGTCGTCTGATGACCACTCGCCTTCTTCTGATCACAATGCGCCTTCTGGGTCTTCTCCTGATGATCCTTCGCCTGATGACAATGCGTCTTGGCCTTCGTCGTCTGATGACCACTCGCCTTCTTCTGATCACAATGCGCCGTCTGGGCCTTCTGATGATCCTACGCCTGATGGTGATGCGTCTTGGCCTTCGTCGCCTGATGACCACTCGCCTTCTTCTGATCACAATGCGCCTTCTGGGTCTCCTCCTGATGATCCTGCGCCTGATGACGATGCGTCTTGGCCTTCGTCGTCTGATGACCACTCGCCTTCTGATCACAATTCGCCTTCTGGGTCTTCTCCTGATGATCCTTCGCCTGATGACAATGCGTCTTGGCCTTCGACGTGTGATGACCACTCGCCTTCTTCTGACCACAATGCGCCGTCTAAGCCTTCTGATGATCCTATGCCTGATGATGGTGCGACTTGGCCTTCGTCGTCTGATGACCACTCGCCTTCTTCTGATCACAATGCGCCTTCTGGGTCTCCTCCTGATGATCCTACGCCTGATAACAATGCGTCTAGACCTTCGTCGTCTGATGACCACTCGCCTTCTGATCACAATGCGCCTTCTGGGTCTTCTTCTGATGATCCTTCGCCTGATGACAATGCGTCTTGGCCTTCTTCGTCTGATGACCACTCGCCTTCTTCTGATCACAATACGCCTTCTGGGTCTTCTTCTGATGATCCTTCGCCTGATGACAATGCGTCTTGGCCTTCGTCGTCTGATGACCACTCGCCTTCTTCTGATCACAATGCGCCTTCTGGTCTTCTTCTGATGATCCTTCGCCTGATGACAATGCGTCTTGGCCTTCGTCGTCTGATGACCACTCGCCTTCTTCTGATCACAATGCGCCGTCTGGGCCTTCTGATGATCCTACGCCTGATGGTGATGCGTCTTGGCCTTCGTCGCCTGATGACCACTCGCCGTCTGATGACAATGCGCCTTCTGGGCCTTCTCCTGATGATCCTATGCCTGATGACGATGCGTCTTCTTCTGTTGATGAGATATCGTCGCTTCATCAGCTTGATGGTCCTGACAACGGTGGTGTATCCTCGGTTGAGTCGTCTGTATTGCTTGAGTCTCAGCAAGTACCTTCTGTAGTAGGCCCTGTAACGCCTGATGCACATATGCTTGTAGTGGGCACTTCTGATGTTTCTGCAGAGTCGCCTTCTGTGTCTGTAGTTGGACCTCATGTACCTGAGGTAGTAGGTGTTGTAGTAGTTGAGGTAGCGCCTGTAGTACACCCTGTATGTGTGCATACATCTGCTTCTCCTACTGTATCCCCTGAGACGGTTGCATCTCTTCCTGGTGAGTCTCATTGTTCTGTATAGATGTCGCATGTACCTCAGCCTGTTGCGGATAACAAGACCCCTTCTTCTGTAGAGGAGGTTTCTCCTTCGAAGTCCAGCTAGCAGTCTTCGTCTGAGGAGAAGTCTTCTTCGTCTGAGGAGAAGTCTTCTTCTGTTGATGAGATATTGTCGCCTCATCAGCTTGATGGTCCTGACAACAGTGGTGTATCCTCGGTTGAGCCGTCTGTATTGCTTGAGTCTCAGCAAGTACCTTCTGTAGTAGGCCCTGTAACGCCTGACGCACATACGCTTGTAGTGGGCACTTCTGATGTTTCTGCAGAGTCGCCTTCTGTGTCTGTAGTTGGACCTCATGTACCTGAGGTAGTAGGTGTTGTAGTAGTTGAGGTAGCGCCTGTAGTACACCCTGTATGTGTGCATACATCTGCTTCTCCTACTGTATCCTCTGAGATGGTTGCATCTCTTCCTGGTGAGTCTCATTGTTCTGTAGAGACGTCGCATGTACCTCAGCCTGTTGCGGAGAACAAGACCCCTTCTTCTGTAGTTGAGGTTTCTCCTTCGAAGTCCAGCTAGCAGTCTTCGTCTGAGGAGAAGTCTTCTTCTGTTGATGAGATATTGTCGCCTCATCAGCTTGATGGTCCTGACAACGGTGGTGTATCCTCGGTTGAGTCGTCTGTATTGCTTGAGTCTCAGCAAGTACCTTCTGTAGTAGGCCCTGTAACGCCTGACGCACATACGCTTGTAGTGGGCACTTCTGATGTTTCTGCAGAGTCGCCTTCTGTGTCTGTAGTTGGCCCTCATGTACCTGAGGTAGTAGGTGTTGTAGTAGTTGAGGTAGCGCCTGTAGTACACCCTGTATGTGTGCATACATCTGCTTCTCCTACTGTTTCCTCTGAGACGGTTGCATCTCTTCCTGGTGAGTCTCATTGTTATGTAGAGACGTCGCATGTACCTCAGCCTGTTGCGGAGAACAAGACCCCTTCTTCTGTAGAGGAGGTTTCTCCTTCGAAGTCCAGCTAGCAGTCTTCGTCTGAGGAGAAGTCTTCTTCTGTTGATGAGATATTGTCGCCTCATCAGCTTGATCGTCCTGACAACAGTGGTGTATCCTCTGTTGAGTCGTCTGTATTGCTTGAGTCTCAGCAAGTACCTTCTGTAGTAGGCCCTGTAACGCCTGACGCACATACGCTTGTAGTGGGCACTTCTGATGTTTCTGCAGAGTCGCTTCTGTGTCTGTAGTTGGACCTCATGTACCTGAGGTAGTAGGTGTTGTAGTAGTTGAGGTAGCGCCTGTAGTACACCCTGTATGTGTGCATACATCTGCTTCTCCTACTGTATCCTCTGAGACGGTTGCATCTCTTCCTGGTGAGTCTCATTGTTCTGTAGAGACGTCGCATGTACCTCAGCCTGTTGCGGAGAACAAGACCCCTTCTTCTGTAGAGGAGGTTTCTCCTTCGAAGTCCAGCTAGCAGTCTTCGTCTGAGGAGAAGTCTTCTTCGTCTGAGGAGAAGTCTTCTTCTGTTGATGAGATATTGTCGCCTCATCAGCTTGATGGTCCTGACAACAGTGGTGTATCCTCGGTTGAGCCGTCTGTATTGCTTGAGTCTCAGCAAGTACCTTCTGTAGTAGGCCCTGTAACGCCTGACGCACATACGCTTGTAGTGGGCACTTCTGATGTTTCTGCAGAGTCGCCTTCTGTGTCTGTAGTTGGACCTCATGTACCTGAGGTAGTAGGTGTTGTAGTAGTTGAGGTAGCGCCTGTAGTACACCCTGTATATGTGCATACATCTGCTTCTCCTACTGTATCCTCTGAGACGGTTGCATCTCTTCCTGGTGAGTCTCATTGTTCTATAGAGACGTTGCATGTATCTCAGCCTGTTGCGGAGAACAAGACCCCTTCTTCTGTAGAGGAGGTTTCTCCTTCGAAGTCCAGCTAGCAGTCTTCGTCTGAGGAGAAGTCTTCTTCTGTTGATGAGATATCTTCGCCTCATCAGCTTGATGGTCCTGACAACGGTGGTGTATCCTCGGTTGAGTCGTCTGTATTGCTTGAGTCTCAGCAAGTACCTTCTGTAGTAGGCCCTGTAACGCCTGACGCACATACGCTTGTAGTGGGCACTTCTGATGTTTCTGCAGAGTCGTCTTCTGTGTCTGTAGTTGGACCTCATGTACCTGAGGTAGTAGGTGTTGTAGTAGTTGAGGTAGCGCCTGTAGTACACCCTGTATGTGTTCATACATCTGCTTCTCCTACTGTATCCTCTGAGACGGTTGCATCTCTTCCTGGTGATTCTCATTGTTCTGTAGAGACGTCGCATGTACCTCAGCCTGTTGCGGAGAACAAGACCCCTTCTTCTGTAGAGGAGGTTTCTCCTTCGAAGTCCAGCTAACAGTCTTCTTCTGAGGAGTAGTCTTCTTCTGTTGATGAGATATCGTCGCCTCATCAGCTTGATCGTCCTGACAACAGTGGTGTATCCTCGGTTGAGTCGTCTGTATTGCTTGAGTCTCAGCAAGTACCTTCTGTAGTAGGCCCTGTAACGCCTGATGCACATACGCTTGTAGTGGGCACTTCTGATGTTTCTGCAGAGTCGCCTTCTGTGTCTGTAGTTGGACCTCATGTACCTGAGGTAGTAGGTGTTGTAGTAGTTGAGGTAGCGCCTGTAGTACACCCTGTATGTGTTCATACATCTGCTTCTCCTGCTGTATCCTCTGAGACGGTTGCATCTCTTCCTGGTGATTCTCATTGTTCTGTAGAGACGTCGCATGTACCTCAGCCTGTTGCGGAGAACAAGACCCCTTCTTCTGTAGAGGAGGTTTCTCCTTCGAAGTCCAGCTAGCAGTCTTCGTCTGAGGAGAAGTCTTCTTCTGTTGATGAGATATTGTCGCTTCATCAGCTCGATGGTCCTGACAACGGTGGTGTATCCTCGGTTGAGTCGTCTGTATTGCTTGAGTCTCAGCAAGTACCTTCTGTAGTAGGCCCTGTAACGCCTGACGCACATACGCTTGTAGTGGGCATTTCTGATGTTTCTGCAGAGTCGCCTTCTGTGTCTGTAGTTGGACCTCATGTACCTGAGGTAGTAGGTGTTGTAGTAGTTGAGGTAGCGCCTGTAGTACACCCTGTATATGTGCATACATCTGCTTCTCCTACTGTATCCTCTGAGACGGTTGCATCTCTTCCTGGTGAGTGTCATTGTTCTGTAGAGACGTCGCATGTACCTCAGCCTGTTGCGGAGAACAAGACCCCTGCTTCTGTAGAGGAGGTTTCTCCTTCGAAGTCCAGCTAGCAGTCTTCGTCTGAGGAGAAGTCTTCTTCTGTTGATGAGATATTGTCGCTTCATCAGCTTGATGGTCCTGACAACGGTGGTGTATCCTCGGTTGAGTCGTCTGTATTGCTTGAGTCTCAGCAAGTACCTTCTGTAGTAAGCCCTGTAACGCCTGACACACATACGCTTATAGTGGGCACTTCTGATGTTTCTGCAGAGTCGCCTTCTGTGTCTGTAGTTGGACCTCATGTATTTGAGGTAGTAGGTGTTGTAGTAGTTGAGGTAGCGCCTGTAGTACACCCTGTATATGTGCATACATCTGCTTCTCCTACTGTATCCTCTGAGACGGTTGCATCTCTTCCTGGTGAGTCTCATTGTTCTGTAGAGACGTCGCATGTACCTCAGCCTGTTGCGGAGAACAAGACCCCTTCTTCTGTAGAGGAGGTTTCTCCTTCGAAGTCCAGCTAGCAGTCTTCGTCTGAGGAGAAGTCTTCTTCTGTTGATGAGATATTGTCGCTTCATCAGCTTGATGGTCCTGACAACGGTGGTGTATCCTCGGTTGAGTCGTCTGTATTGCTTGAGTCTCAGCAAGTACCTTCTGTAGTAGGCCCTGTAACGCCTGACGCACATACGCTTGTAGTGGGCACTTCTGATGTTTCTGCAGAGTCGTCTTCTGTGTCTGTAGTTGGACCTCATGTATTTGAGGTAGTAGGTGTTGTAGTAGTTGAGGTAGCGCCTGTAGTACACCCTGTATATATGCATACATCTGCTTCTCCTACTGTATCCTCTGAGACGGTTGCATCTCTTCCTGGTGAGTCTCATTGTTCTGTAGAGACGCCGCATGTACCTCAGCCTATTGCGGAGAACAAGACCCCTTCTTCTGTAGAGGAGGTTTCTCCTTCGAAGTCCAGCTAGCAGTCTTCGTCTGAGGAGAAGTCTTCTTCTGTTGATGAGATATTGTCGCTTCATCAGCTTGATGGTCCTGACAACAGTGGTGTATCCTCGGTTGAGTCGTCTGTATTGCTTGAGTCTCAGCAAGTACCTTCTGTAGTAGGCCCTGTAACGCCTGACGCACATACGCTTGTAGTGGGCATTTCTGATGTTTCTGCAGAGTCGTCTTCTGTGTCTGTAGTTGGACCTCATGTACCTGAGGTAGTAGGTGTTGTAGTAGTTGAGGTAGCGCCTGTAGTACACCCTGTATGTGTTCATACATCTGCTTCTCCTACTGTATCCTCTGAGACGGTTGCATCTCTTCCTGGTGAGTCTCATTGTTCTGTAGAGACGCCGCATGTACCTCAGCCTGTTGCGGAGAACAAGACCCCTTCTTCTGTAGAGGAGGTTTCTCCTGCGAAGTCCAGCTAGCAGTCTTCGTCTGAGGAGAAGTCTTCTTCTGTTGATGAGATATCGTCGCCTCATCAGCTTGATGGTCCTGACAACGGTGGTGTATCCTCGGTTGAGTCGTCTGTATTGCTTGAGTCTCAGCAAGTACCTTCTGTAGTAGGCCCTGTAACGCCTGATGCACATACGCTTGTAGTGGGCACTTCTGATGTTTCTGCAGAGTCGCCTTCTGTGTCTGTAGTTGGACCTCATGTACCTGAGGTAGTAGGTGTTGTAGTAGTTGAGGTAGCGCCTGTAGTACACCCTGTATATGTGCATACATCTGCTTCTCCTACTGTATCCTCTGAGACGGTTGCATCTCTTCCTGGTGAGTGTCATTGTTCTGTAGAGACGTCGCATGTACCTCAGCCTGTTGCGGAGAACAAGACCCCTTCTTCTGTAGAGGAGGTTTCTCCTTCGAAGTCCAGCTAGCAGTCTTCGTCTGAGGAAAAGTCTTCTTCTGTTGATGAGATATTGTCGCTTCATCAGCTTGATGGTCCTGACAACGGTGGTGTATCCTCGGTTGAGTCGTCTGTATTGCTTGAGTCTCAGCAAGTACCTTCTGTAGTAGGCCCTGTAACGCCTGACGCACATACGCTTGTAGTGGGCATTTCTGATGTTTCTGCAGAGTCGCCTTCTGTGTCTGTAGTTTGACCTCATGTACCTGAGGTAGTAGGTGTTGTAGTAGTTGAGGTAGCGCCTGTAGTACACCCTGTATATGTGCATACATCTGCTTCTCCTACTGTATCCTCTGAGACGGTTGCATCTCTTCCTGGTGAGTGTCATTGTTCTGTAGAGACGTCGCATGTACCTCAGCCTGTTGCGGAGAACAAGACCCCTTCTTCTGTAGAGGAGGTTTCTCCTTCGAAGTCCACCTAGCAGTCTTCGTCTGAGGAGAAGTCTTCTTCTGTTGATGAGATATCGTCGCCTCATCAGCTTGATGGTCCTGACAACGGTGGTGTATCCTCGGTTGAGTCGTCTGTATTGCTTGAGTCTCAGCAAGTACCTTCTGTAGTAGGCCCTGTAACGCCTGACGCACATACGCTTGTAGTGGGCACTTCTGATGTTTCTGCAGAGTCGTCTTCTGTGTCTGTAGTTGGACCTCATGTACCTGAGGTAGTAGGTGTTGTAGTAGTTGAGGTAGCGCCTGTAGTACACCCTGTATATGTGCATACATCTGCTTCTCCTACTGTATCCTCTGAGACGGTTGCATCTCTTCCTGGTGAGTGTCATTGTTCTGTAGAGACGTCGCATGTACCTCAGCCTGTTGCGGAGAACAAGACCCCTTCTTCTGTAGAGGAGGTTTCTCCTTCGAAGTCCAGCTAGCAGTCTTCGTCTGAGGAGAAGTCTTCTTCTGTTGATGAGATATTGTCGCTTCATCAGCTTGATGGTCCTGACAACGGTGGTGTATCCTCGGTTGAGTCGTCTGTATTGCTTGAGTCTCAGCAAGTACCTTCTGTAGTAGGCCCTGTAACGCCTGACGCACATACGCTTGTAGTGGGCATTTCTGATGTTTCTGCAGAGTCGCCTTCTGTGTCTGTAGTTGGACCTCATGTACCTGAGGTAGTAGGTGTTGTAGTAGTTGAGGTAGCGCCTGTAGTACACCCTGTATATGTGCATACATCTGCTTCTCCTACTGTATCCTCTGAGACGGTTGCATCTCTTCCTGGTGAGTGTCATTGTTCTGTAGAGACGTCGCATGTACCTCAGCCTGTTGCGGAGAACAAGACCCCTTCTTCTGTAGAGGAGGTTTCTCCTTCGAAGTCCAGCTAGCAGTCTTCGTCTGAGGAGAAGTCTTCTTCTGTTGATGAGATATTGTCGCTTCATCAGCTTGATGGTCCTGACAACGGTGGTGTATCCTCGGTTGAGTCGTCTGTATTGCTTGAGTCTCAGCAAGTACCTTCTGTAGTAGGCCCTGTAACGCCTGACGCACATACGCTTGTAGTGGGCATTTCTGATGTTTCTGCAGAGTCGCCTTCTGTGTCTGTAGTTGGACCTCATGTACCTGAGGTAGTAGGTGTTGTAGTAGTTGAGGTAACGCCTGTAGTACACCCTGTATATGTGCATACATCTGCTTCTCCTACTGTATCCTCTGAGACGGTTGCATCTCTTCCTGGTGAGTGTCATTGTTCTGTAGAGACGTCGCATGTACCTCAGCCTGCTGCGGAGAACAAGACCCCTTCTTCTGTAGAGGAGGTTTCTCCTTCGAAGTCCAGCTAGCAGTCTTCGTCTGAGGAGAAGTCTTCTTCTGTTGATGAGATATTGTCGCCTCATCAGCTTGATCGTCCTGACAACAGTGGTGTATCCTCTGTTGAGTCGTCTGTATTGCTTGAGTCTCAGCAAGTACCTTCTGTAGTAGGCCCTGTAACGCCTGACGCACATACGCTTGTAGTGGGCACTTCTGATGTTTCTGCAGAGTCGCTTTCTGTGTCTGTAGTTGGACCTCATGTACCTGAGGTAGTAGGTGTTGTAGTAGTTGAGGTAGCGCCTGTAGTACACCCTGTATGTGTGCATACATCTGCTTCTCCTACTGTATCCTCTGAGACGGTTGCATCTCTTCCTGGTGAGTCTCATTGTTCTGTAGAGACGTCGCATGTATCTCAGCCTGTTGCGGAGAACAAGACCCCTTCTTCTGTAGAGGAGGTTTCTCCTTCGAAGTCCAGCTAGCAGTCTTCGTCTGAGGAGAAGTCTTCTTCGTCTTAGGAGAAGTCTTCTTCTGTTGATGAGATATTGTCGCCTCATCAGCTTGATGGTCCTGACAACAGTGGTGTATCCTCGGTTGAGTCGTCTGTATTGCTTGAGTCTCAGCAAGTACCTTCTGTAGTAGGCCCTGTAACGCCTGACGCACATACGCTTGTAGTGGGCACTTCTGATGTTTCTGCAGAGTCGCCTTCTGTGTCTGTAGTTGGACCTCATGTACCTGAGGTAGTAGGTGTTGTAGTAGTTGAGGTAGCGCCTGTAGTACACCCTGTATATGTGCATACATCTGCTTCTCCTACTGTATCCTCTGAGACGGTTGCATCTCTTCCTGGTGAGTCTCATTGTTCTATAGAGACGTTGCATGTACCTCAGCCTGTTGCGGAGAACAAGACCCCTTCTTCTGTAGAGGAGGTTTCTCCTTCGAAGTCCAGCTAGCAGTCTTCGTCTGAGGAGAAGTCTTCTTCTGTTGATGAGATATCTTCGCCTCATCAGCTTGATGGTCCTGACAACGGTGGTGTATCCTCGGTTGAGTCGTCTGTATTGCTTGAGTCTCAGCAAGTACCTTCTGTAGTAGGCCCTGTAACGCCTGACGCACATACGCTTGTAGTGGGCACTTCTGATGTTTCTGCAGAGTCGTCTTCTGTGTCTGTAGTTGGACCTCATGTACCTGAGGTAGTAGGTGTTGTAGTAGTTGAGGTAGCGCCTGTAGTACACCCTGTATGTGTTCATACATCTGCTTCTCCTACTGTATCCTCTGAGACGGTTGCATCTCTTCCTGGTGATTCTCATTGTTCTGTAGAGACGTCGCATGTACCTCAGCCTGTTGCGGAGAACAAGACCCCTTCTTCTGTAGAGGAGGTTTCTCCTTCGAAGTCCAGCTAGCAGTCTTCTTCTGAGGAGAAGTCTTCTTCTGTTGATGAGATATCGTCGCCTCATCAGCTTGATGGTCCTGACAACGGTGGTGTATCCTCGGTTGAGTCGTCTGTATTGCTTGAGTCTCAGCAAGTACCTTCTGTAGTAGGCCCTGTAACGCCTGACGCACATACGCTTGTAGTGGGCACTTCTGATGTTTCTGCAGAGTCGTCTTCTGTGTCTGTAGTTGGACCTCATGTACCTGAGGTAGTAGGTGTTGTAGTAGTTGAGGTAGCGCCTGTAGTACACCCTGTATGTGTTCATACATCTGCTTCTCCTACTGTATCCTCTGAGACGGTTGCATCTCTTCCTGGTGATTCTCATTGTTCTGTAGAGACGTCGCATGTACCTCAGCCTGTTGCGGAGAACAAGACCCCTTCTTCTGTAGAGGAGGTTTCTCCTTCGAAGTCCAGCTAGCAGTCTTCGTCTGAGGAGAAGTCTTCTTCTGTTGATGAGATATTGTCGCTTCATCAGCTTGATGGTCCTGACAACGGTGGTGTATCCTCGGTTGAGTCGTCTGTATTGCTTGAGTCTCAGCAAGTACCTTCTGTAGTAGGCCCTGTAACGCCTGACGCACATACGCTTGTAGTGGGCATTTCTGATGTTTCTGCAGAGTCGCCTTCTGTGTCTGTAGTTGGACCTCATGTACCTGAGGTAGTAGGTGTTGTAGTAGTTGAGGTAGCGCCTGTAGTACACCCTGTATATGTGCATACATCTGCTTCTCCTACTGTATCCTCTGAGACGGTTGCATCTCTTCCTGGTGAGTCTCATTGTTCTGTAGAGACGTCGCATGTACCTCAGCCTGTTGCGGAGAACAAGACCCCTTCTTCTGTAGAGGAGGTTTCTCCTTCGAAGTCCAGCTAGCAGTCTTCTTCTGAGGAGAAGTCTTCTTCTGTTGATGAGATATTGTCGCTTCATCAGCTTGATGGTCCTGACAACGGTGGTGTATCCTCGGTTGAGTCGTCTGTATTGCTTGAGTCTCAGCAAGTACCTTCTGTAGTAGGCCCTGTAACGCCTGACACACATACGCTTGTAGTGGGCACTTCTGATGTTTCTGCAGAGTCGCCTTCTGTGTCTGTAGTTGGACCTCATGTACCTGAGGTAGTAGGTGTTGTAGTAGTTGAGGTAGCGCCTGTAGTACACCCTGTATATGTGCATACATCTGCTTCTCCTACTGTATCCTCTGAGACGGTTGCATCTCTTCCTGGTGAGTCTCATTGTTCTGTAGAGACGTCGCATGTACCTCAGCCTGTTGCGGAGAACAAGACCCCTTCTTCTGTAGAGGAGGTTTCTCCTTCGAAGTCCAGCTAGCAGTCTTCGTCTGAGGAGAAGTCTTCTTCTGTTGATGAGATATCGTCGCCTCATCAGCTTGATGGTCCTGACAACGGTGGTGTATCCTCGGTTGAGTCGTCTGTATTGCTTGAGTCTCAGCAAGTACCTTCTGTAGTAGGCCCTGTAACGCCTGACGCACATACGCTTGTAGTGGGCACTTCTGATGTTTCTGCAGAGTCGCCTTCTGTGTCTGTAGTTGGACCTCATGTATTTGAGGTAGTAGGTGTTGTAGTAGTTGAGGTAGCGCCTGTAGTACACCCTGTATATGTGCATACATCTGCTTCTCCTACTGTATCCTCTGAGACGGTTGCATCTCTTCCTGGTGAGTCTCATTGTTCTGTAGAGACGTCGCATGTACCTCAGCCTGTTGCGGAGAACAAGACCCCTTCTTCTGTAGAGGAGGTTTCTCCTTCGAAGTCCAGCTAGCAGTCTTCGTCTGAGGAGAAGTCTTCTTCTGTTGATGAGATATTGTCGCTTCATCAGCTTGATGGTCCTGACAACGGTGGTGTATCCTCGGTTGAGTCGTCTGTATTGCTTGAGTCTCAGCAAGTACCTTCTGTAGTAGGCCCTGTAACGCCTGACGCACATACGCTTGTAGTGGGCACTTCTGATGTTTCTGCAGAGTCGTCTTCTGTGTCTGTAGTTGGACCTCATGTATTTGAGGTAGTAGGTGTTGTAGTAGTTGAGGTAGCGCCTGTAGTACACCCTGTATATGTGCATACATCTGCTTCTCCTACTGTATCCTCTGAGACGGTTGCATCTCTTCCTGGTGAGTCTCATTGTTCTGTAGAGACGCCGCATGTACCTCAGCCTGTTGCGGAGAACAAGACCCCTTCTTCTGTAGAGGAGGTTTCTCCTTCGAAGTCCAGCTAGCAGTCTTCGTCTGAGGAGAAGTCTTCTTCTGTTGATGAGATATTGTCGCTTCATCAGCTTGATGGTCCTGACAACGGTGGTGTATCCTCGGTTGAGTCGTCTGTATTGCTTGAGTCTCAGCAAGTACCTTCTGTAGTAGGCCCTGTAACGCCTGACGCACATACGCTTGTAGTGGGCATTTCTGATGTTTCTGCAGAGTCGCCTTCTGTGTCTGTAGTTGGACCTCATGTACCTGAGGTAGTAGGTGTTGTAGTAGTTGAGGTAGCGCCTGTAGTACACCCTGTATGTGTGCATACATCTGCTTCTCCTACTGTATCCTCTGAGACGGTTGCATCTCTTCCTGGTGAGTCTCATTGTTCTGTAGAGACGTCGCATGTACCTCAGCCTGTTGCGGAGAACAAGACCCCTTCTTCTGTAGAGGAGGTTTCTCCTTCGAAGTCCAGCTAGCAGTCTTCGTCTGAGGAGAAGTCTTCTTCTGTTGATGAGATATCGTCGCCTCATCAGCTTGATGGTCCTGACAACGGTGGTGTATCCTCGGTTGAGTCGTCTGTATTGCTTGAGTCTCAGCAAGTACCTTCTGTAGTAGGCCCTGTAACGCCTGACGCACATACGCTTGTAGTGGGCACTTCTGATGTTTCTGCAGAGTCGCCTTCTGTGTCTGTAGTTGGACCTCATGTACCTGAGGTAGTAGGTGTTGTAGTAGTTGAGGTAGCGCCTGTAGTACACCCTGTATATGTGCATACATCTGCTTCTCCTACTGTATCCTCTGAGACGGTTGCATCTCTTCCTGGTGAGTCTCATTGTTCTGTAGAGACGTCGCATGTACCTCAGCCTGTTGCGGAGAACAAGACCCCTTCTTCTGTAGAGGAGGTTTCTCCTTCGAAGTCCAGCTAGCAGTCTTCGTCTGAGGAAAAGTCTTCTTCTGTTGATGAGATATTGTCGCTTCATCAGCTTGATGGTCCTGACAACGGTGGTGTATCCTCGGTTGAGTCGTCTGTATTGCTTGAGTCTCAGCAAGTACCTTCTGTAGTAGGCCCTGTAACGCCTGACGCACATACGCTTGTAGTGGGCATTTCTGATGTTTCTGCAGAGTCGCCTTCTGTGTCTGTAGTTGGACCTCATGTACCTGAGGTAGTAGGTGTTGTAGTAGTTGAGGTAGCGCCTGTAGTACACCCTGTATATGTGCATACATCTGCTTCTCCTACTGTATCCTCTGAGACGGTTGCATCTCTTCCTGGTGAGTGTCATTGTTCTGTAGAGACGTCGCATGTACCTCAGCCTGTTGCGGAGAACAAGACCCCTTCTTCTGTAGAGGAGGTTTCTCCTTCGAAGTCCAGCTAGCAGTCTTCGTCTGAGGAGAAGTCTTCTTCTGTTGATGAGATATCGTCGCCTCATCAGCTTGATGGTCCTGACAACGGTGGTGTATCCTCGGTTGAGTCGTCTGTATTGCTTGAGTCTCAGCAAGTACCTTCTGTAGTAGGCCCTGTAACGCCTGACGCACATACGCTTGTAGTGGGCACTTCTGATGTTTCTGCAGAGTCGCCTTCTGTGTCTGTAGTTGGACCTCATGTACCTGAGGTAGTAGGTGTTGTAGTAGTTGAGGTAGCGCCTGTAGTACACCCTGTATATGTGCATACATCTGCTTCTCCTACTGTATCCTCTGAGACGGTTGCATCTCTTCCTGGTGAGTCATTGTTCTGTAGAGACGTCGCATGTACCTCAGCCTGTTGCGGAGAACAAGACCCCTTCTTCTGTAGAGGAGGTTTCTCCTTCGAAGTCCAGCTAGCAGTCTTCGTCTGAGGAGAAGTCTTCTTCTGTTGATGAGATATTGTCGCTTCATCAGCTTGATGGTCCTGACAACGGTGGTGTATCCTCGGTTGAGTCGTCTGTATTGCTTGAGTCTCAGCAAGTACCTTCTGTAGTAGGCCCTGTAACGCCTGACGCACATACGCTTGTAGTGGGCACTTCTGATGTTTCTGCAGAGTCGCCTTCTGTGTCTGTAGTTGGACCTCATGTACCTGAGGTAGTAGGTGTTGTAGTAGTTGAGGTAGCGCCTGTAGTACACCCTGTATATGTGCATACATCTGCTTCTCCTACTGTATCCTCTGAGACGGTTGCATCTCTTCCTGGTGAGTCATTGTTCTGTAGAGACGTCGCATGTACCTCAGCCTGTTGCGGAGAACAAGACCCCTTCTTCTGTAGAGGAGGTTTCTCCTTCGAAGTCCAGCTAGCAGTCTTCGTCTGAGGAGAAGTCTTCTTCTGTTGATGAGATATTGTCGCTTCATCAGCTTGATGGTCCTGACAACGGTGGTGTATCCTCGGTTGAGTCGTCTGTATTGCTTGAGTCTCAGCAAGTACCTTCTGTAGTAGGCCCTGTAACGCCTGACGCACATACGCTTGTAGTGGGCATTTCTGATGTTTCTGCAGAGTCGTCTTCTGTGTCTGTAGTTGGACCTCATGTACCTGAGGTAGTAGGTGTTGTAGTAGTTGAGGTAGCGCCTGTAGTACACCCTGTATGTGTTCATACATCTGCTTCTCCTACTGTATCCTCTGAGACGGTTGCATCTCTTCCTGGTGAGTCTCATTGTTCTGTAGAGACGTCGCATGTACCTCAGCCTGTTGCGGAGAACAAGACCCCTTCTTCTGTAGAGGAGGTTTCTCCTTCGAAGTCCAGCTAGCAGTCTTCGTCTGAGGAGAAGTCTTCTTCTGTTGATGAGATATCGTCGCCTCATCAGCTTGATGGTCCTGACAACGGTGGTGTATCCTCGGTTGAGTCGTCTGTATTGCTTGAGTCTCAGCAAGTACCTTCTGTAGTAGGCCCTGTAACGCCTGACGCACATACGCTTGTAGTGGGCACTTCTGATGTTTCTGCAGAGTCGTCTTCTGTGTCTGTAGTTGGACCTCATGTACCTGAGGTAGTAGGTGTTGTAGTAGTTGAGGTAGCGCCTGTAGTACACCCTGTATATGTGCATACATCTGCTTCTCCTACTGTATCCTCTGAGACGGTTGCATCTCTTCCTGGTGAGTCTCATTGTTCTGTAGAGACGTCGCATGTACCTCAGCCTGTTGCGGAGAACAAGACCCCTTCTTCTGTAGAGGAGGTTTCTCCTTCGAAGTCCAGCTAGCAGTCTTCGTCTGAGGAGAAGTCTTCTTCTGTTGATGAGATATTGTCGCTTCATCAGCTTGATGGTCCTGACAACGGTGGTGTATCCTCGGTTGAGTCGTCTGTATTGCTTGAGTCTCAGCAAGTACCTTCTGTAGTAGGCCCTGTAACGCCTGACGCACATACGCTTGTAGTGGGCACTTTTGATGTTTCTGCAGAGTCGCCTTCTGTGTCTGTAGTTGGACCTCATGTACCTGAGGTAGTAGGTGTTGTAGTAGTTGAGGTAGCGCCTGTAGTACACCCTGTATATGTGCATACATCTGCTTCTCCTACTGTATCCTCTGAGACGGTTGCATCTCTTCCTGGTGAGTCTCATTGTTCTGTAGAGACGTCGCATGTACCTCAGCCTGTTGCGGAGAACAAGACCCCTTCTTCTGTAGAGGAGGTTTCTCCTTCGAAGTCCAGCTAGCAGTCTTCGTCTGAGGAGAAGTCTTCTTCTGTTGATGAGATATTGTCGCTTCATCAGCTTGATGGTCCTGACAACGGTGGTGTATCCTCGGTTGAGTCGTCTGTATTGCTTGAGTCTCAGCAAGTACCTTCTGTAGTAGGCCCTGTAACGCCTGACGCACATACGCTTGTAGTGGGCACTTCTGATGTTTCTGCAGAGTCGCCTTCTGTGTCTGTAGTTGGACCTCATGTACCTGAGGTAGTAGGTGTTGTAGTAGTTGAGGTAGCGCCTGTAGTACACCCTGTATGTGTGCATACATCTGCTTCTCCTACTGTATCCTCTGAGACGGTTGCATCTCTTCCTGGTGAGTCTCATTGTTCTGTAGAGACGTCGCATGTACCTCAGCCTGTTGCGGAGAACAAGACCCCTTCTTCTGTAGAGGAGGTTTCTCCTTCGAAGTCCAGCTAGCAGTCTTCGTCTGAGGAGAAGTCTTCTTCTGTTGATGAGATATTGTCGCTTCATCAGCTTGATGGTCCTGACAACGGTAGTGTATCCTCGGTTGAGTCGTCTGTATTGCTTGAGTCTCAGCAAGTACCTTCTGTAGTAGGCCCTGTAACGCCTGACGCACATACGCTTGTAGTGGGCACTTCTGATGTTTCTGCAGAGTCGCCTTCTGTGTCTGTAGTTGGACCTCATGTACCTGAGGTAGTAGGTGTTGTAGTAGTTGAGGTAGCGCCTGTAGTACACCCTGTATATGTGCATACATCTGCTTCTCCTACTGTATCCTCTGAGACGGTTGCATCTCTTCCTGGTGAGTGTCATTGTTCTGTAGAGACGTCGCATGTACCTCAGCCTGTTGCGGAGAACAAGACCCCTTCTTCTGTAGAGGAGGTTTCTCCTTCGAAGTCCAGCTAGCAGTCTTCGTCTGAGGAGAAGTCTTCTTCTGTTGATGAGATATTGTCGCTTCATCAGCTTGATGGTCCTGACAACGGTGGTGTATCCTCGGTTGAGTCGTCTGTATTGCTTGAGTCTCAGCAAGTACCTTCTGTAGTAGGCCCTGTAACGCCTGACGCACATACGCTTGTAGTGGGCATTTCTGATGTTTCTGCAGAGTCGCCTTCTGTGTCTGTAGTTGGACCTCATGTACCTGAGGTAGTAGGTGTTGTAGTAGTTGAGGTAGCGCCTGTAGTACACCCTGTATATGTGCATACATCTGCTTCTCCTACTGTATCCTCTGAGACGGTTGCATCTCTTCCTGGTGAGTCTCATTGTTCTGTAGAGACGTCGCATGTACCTCAGCCTGTTGCGGAGAACAAGACCCCTTCTTCTGTAGAGGAGGTTTCTCCTTCGAAGTCCAGCTAGCAGTCTTCGTCTGAGGAGAAGTCTTCTTCTGTTGATGAGATATTGTCGCCTCATCAGCTTGATGGTCCTGACAACGGTGGTGTATCCTCGGTTGAGTCGTCTGTATTGCTTGAGTCTCAGCAAGTACCTTCTGTAGTAGGCCCTGTAACGCCTGACGCACATACGCTTGTAGTGGGCACTTCTGATGTTTCTGCAGAGTCGCCTTCTGTGTCTGTAGTTGGACCTCATGTACCTGAGGTAGTAGGTGTTGTAGTAGTTGAGGTAGCGCCTGTAGTACACCCTGTATATGTGCATACATCTGCTTCTCCTACTGTATCCTCTGAGACGGTTGCATCTCTTCCTGGTGAGTCTCATTGTTCTGTAGAGACGTCGCATGTACCTCAGCCTGTTGCGGAGAACAAGACCCCTTCTTCTGTAGAGGAGGTTTCTCCTTCGAAGTCCAGCTAGCAGTCTTCGTCTGAGGAGAAGTCTTCTTCTGTTGATGAGATATCGTCGCCTCATCAGCTTGATGGTCCTGACAATGGTGGTGTATCCTCGGTTGAGTCGTCTGTATTGCTTGAGTCTCAGCAAGTACCTTCTGTAGTAGGCCCTGTAACGCCTGACGCACATACGCTTGTAGTGGGCACTTCTGATGTTTCTGCAGAGTCGCCTTCTGTGTCTGTAGTTGGACCTCATGTACCTGAGGTAGTAGGTGTTGTAGTAGTTGAGGTAGCGCCTGTAGTACACCCTGTATGTGTGCATACATCTGTTTCTCCTACTGTATCCTCTGAGACGGTTGCATCTCTTCCTGGTGAGTCTCATTGTTCTGTAGAGACGTCGCATGTACCTCAGCCTGTTGCGGAGAACAAGACCCCTTCTTCTGTAGAGGAGGTTTCTCCTTCGAAGTCCAGCTAGCAGTCTTCGTCTGAGGAGAAGTCTTCTTCTGTTGATGAGATATTGTCGCTTCATCAGCTTGATGGTCCTGACAACGGTGGTGTATCCTCGGTTGAGTCGTCTGTATTGCTTGAGTCTCAGCAAGTACCTTCTGTAGTAGGCCCTGTAACGCCTGACGCACATACGCTTGTAGTGGGCACTTCTGATGTTTCTGCAGAGTCGCCTTCTGTGTCTGTAGTTGGACCTCATGTACCTGAGGTAGTAGGTGTTGTAGTAGTTGAGGTAGCGCCTGTAGTACACCCTGTATATGTGCATACATCTGCTTCTCCTACTGTATCCTCTGAGACGGTTGCATCTCTTCCTGGTGAGTCTCATTGTTCTGTAGAGACGTCGCATGTACCTCAGCCTGTTGCGGAGAACAAGACCCCTTCTTCTGTAGAGGAGGTTTCTCCTTCGAAGTCCAGCTAGCAGTCTTCGTCTGAGGAGAAGTCTTCTTCTGTTGATGAGATATTGTCGCTTCATCAGCTTGATGGTCCTGACAACGGTGGTGTATCCTCGGTTGAGTCGTCTGTATTGCTTGAGTCTCAGCAAGTACCTTCTGTAGTAGGCCCTGTAACGCCTGACGCACATTCGCTTGTAGTGGGCATTTCTGATGTTTCTGCAGAGTCGCCTTCTGTGTCTGTAGTTGGACCTCATGTACCTGAGGTAGTAGGTGTTGTAGTAGTTGAGGTAGCGCCTGTAGTACACCCTGTATATGTGCATACATCTGCTTCTCCTACTGTATCCTCTGAGACGGTTGCATCTCTTCCTGGTGAGTCTCATTGTTCTGTAGAGACGTCGCATGTACCTCAGCCTGTTGCGGAGAACAAGACCCCTTCTTCTGTAGAGGAGGTTTCTCCTTCGAAGTCCAGCTAGCAGTCTTCGTCTGAGGAGAAGTCTTCTTCTGTTGATGAGATATTGTCGCCTCATCAGCTTGATGGTCCTGACAACGGTGGTGTATCCTCGGTTGAGTCGTCTGTATTGCTTGAGTCTCAGCAAGTACCTTCTGTAGTAGGCCCTGTAACGCCTGACGCACATACGCTTGTAGTGGGCACTTCTGATGTTTCTGCAGAGTCGCCTTCTGTGTCTGTAGTTGGACCTCATGTACCTGAGGTAGTAGGTGTTGTAGTAGTTGAGGTAGCGCCTGTAGTACACCCTGTATATGTGCATACATCTGCTTCTCCTACTGTATCCTCTGAGACGGTTGCATCTCTTCCTGGTGAGTCTCATTGTTCTGTAGAGACGTCGCATGTACCTCAGCCTGTTGCGGAGAACAAGACCCCTTCTTCTGTAGAGGAGGTTTCTCCTTCGAAGTCCAGCTAGCAGTCTTCGTCTGAGGAGAAGTCTTCTTCTGTTGATGAGATATCGTCGCCTCATCAGCTTGATGGTCCTGACAACGGTGGTGTATCCTCGGTTGAGTCGTCTGTATTGCTTGAGTCTCAGCAAGTACCTTCTGTAGTAGGCCCTGTAACGCCTGACGCACATACGCTTGTAGTGGGCACTTCTGATGTTTCTGCAGAGTCGTCTTCTGTGTCTGTAGTTGGACCTCATGTACCTGAGGTAGTAGGTGTTGTAGTAGTTGAGGTAGCGCCTGTAGTACACCCTGTATATGTGCATACATCTGCTTCTCCTACTGTATCCTCTGAGACGGTTGCATCTCTTCCTGGTGAGTCTCATTGTTCTGTAGAGACGTCGCATGTACCTCAGCCTGTTGCGGAGAACAAGAACCCCTTCTTCTGTAGAGGAGGTTTCTCCTTCGAAGTCCAGCTAGCAGTCTTCGTCTGAGGAGAAGTCTTCTTCTGTTGATGAGATATTGTCGCTTCATCAGCTTGATGGTCCTGACAACGGTGGTGTATCCTCGGTTGAGTCGTCTGTATTGCTTGAGTCTCAGCAAGTACCTTCTGTAGTAGGCCCTGTAACGCCTGACGCACATACGCTTGTAGTGGGCACTTCTGATGTTTCTGCAGAGTCGCCTTCTGTGTCTGTAGTTGGACCTCATGTACCTGAGGTAGTAGGTGTTGTAGTAGTTGAGGTAGCGCCTGTAGTACACCCTGTATATGTGCATACATCTGCTTCTCCTACTGTATCCTCTGAGACGGTTGCATCTCTTCCTGGTGATTCTCATTGTTCTGTAGAGACGTCGCATGTACCTCAGCCTGTTGCGGAGAACAAGACCCCTTCTTCTGTAGAGGAGGTTTCTCCTTCGAAGTCCAGCTAGCAGTCTTCGTCTGAGGAGAAGTCTTCTTCTGTTGATGAGATATTGTCGCTTCATCAGCTTGATGGTCCTGACAACGGTGGTGTATCCTCGGTTGAGTCGTCTGTATTGCTTGAGTCTCAGCAAGTACCTTCTGTAGTAGGCCCTGTAACGCCTGACGCACATACGCTTGTAGTGGGCATTTCTGATGTTTCTGCAGAGTCGCCTTCTGTGTCTGTAGTTGGACCTCATGTACCTGAGGTAGTAGGTGTTGTAGTAGTTGAGGTAGCGCCTGTAGTACACCCTGTATATGTGCATACATCTGCTTCTCCTACTGTATCCTCTGAGACGGTTGCATCTCTTCCTGGTGAGTCTCATTGTTCTGTAGAGACGTCGCATGTACCTCAGCCTGTTGCGGAGAACAAGACCCCTTCTTCTGTAGAGGAGGTTTCTCCTTCGAAGTCCAGCTAGCAGTCTTCGTCTGAGAAGAAGTCTTCTTCTGTTGATGAGATATTGTCGCCTCATCAGCTTGATGGTCCTGACAACGGTGGTGTATCCTCGGTTGAGTCGTCTGTATTGCTTGAGTCTCAGCAAGTACCTTCTGTAGTAGGCCCTGTAACGCCTGACGCACATACGCTTGTAGTGGGCACTTCTGATGTTTCTGCAGAGTCGCCTTCTGTGTCTGTAGTTGGACCTCATGTACCTGAGGTAGTAGGTGTTGTAGTAGTTGAGGTAGCGCCTGTAGTACACCCTGTATATGTGCATACATCTGCTTCTCCTACTGTATCCTCTGAGACGGTTGCATCTCTTCCTGGTGAGTCTCATTGTTCTGTAGAGACGTCGCATGTACCTCAGCCTGTTGCGGAGAACAAGACCCCTTCTTCTGTAGAGGAGGTTTCTCCTTCGAAGTCCAGCTAGCAGTCTTCGTCTGAGGAGAAGTCTTCTTCTGTTGATGAGATATCGTCGCCTCATCAGCTTGATGGTCCTGACAACGGTGGTGTATCCTCGGTTGAGTCGTCTGTATTGCTTGAGTCTCAGCAAGTACCTTCTGTAGTAGGCCCTGTAACGCCTGACGCACATACGCTTGTAGTGGGCATTTCTGATGTTTCTGCAGAGTCGCCTTCTGTGTCTGTAGTTGGACCTCATGTATTTGAGGTAGTAGGTTGTAGTAGTTGAGGTAGCGCCTGTAGTACACCCTGTATATGTGCATACATCTGCTTCTCCTACTGTATCCTCTGAGACGGTTGCATCTCTTCCTGGTGAGTCTCATTGTTCTGTAGAGACGTCGCATGTACCTCAGCCTGTTGCGGAGAACAAGACCCCTTCTTCTGTAGAGGAGGTTTCTCCTTCGAAGTCCAGCTAGCAGTCTTCGTCTGAGGAGAAGTCTTCTTCTGTTGATGAGATATTGTCGCTTCATCAGCTTGATGGTCCTGACAACGTGGTGTATCCTCGGTTGAGTCGTCTGTATTGCTTGAGTCTCAGCAAGTACCTTCTGTAGTAGGCCCTGTAACGCCTGACGCACATTCGCTTGTAGTGGGCATTTCTGATGTTTCTGCAGAGTCGCCTTCTGTGTCTGTAGTTGGACCTCATGTACCTGAGGTAGTAGGTGTTGTAGTAGTTGAGGTAGCGCCTGTAGTACACCCTGTATGTGTGCATACATCTGCTTCTCCTACTGTATCCTCTGAGACGGTTGCATCTCTTCCTGGTGAGTCTCATTGTTCTGTAGAGACGTCGCATGTACCTCAGCCTGTTGCGGAGAACAAGACCCCTTCTTCTGTAGAGGAGGTTTCTCCTTCGAAGTCCAGCTAGCAGTCTTCGTCTGAGGAGAAGTCTTCTTCTGTTGATGAGATATTGTCGCCTCATCAGCTTGATGGTCCTGACAACGGTGGTGTATCCTCGGTTGAGTCGTCTGTATTGCTTGAGTCTCAGCAAGTACCTTCTGTAGTAGGCCCTGTAACGCCTGACGCACATACGCTTGTAGTGGGCACTTCTGATGTTTCTGCAGAGTCGTCTTCTGTGTCTGTAGTTGGACCTCATGTACCTGAGGTAGTAGGTGTTGTAGTAGTTGAGGTAGCGCCTGTAGTACACCCTGTATGTGTTCATACATCTGCTTCTCCTACTGTATCCTCTGAGACGGTTGCATCTCTTCCTGGTGATTCTCATTGTTCTGTAGAGACGTCGCATGTACCTCAGCCTGTTGCGGAGAACAAGACCCCTTCTTCTGTAGAGGAGGTTTCTCCTTCGAAGTCCAGCTAGCAGTCTTCGTCTGAGGAGAAGTCTTCTTCTGTTGATGAGATATTGTCGCTTCATCAGCTTGATGGTCCTGACAACGGTGGTGTATCCTCGGTTGAGTCGTCTGTATTGCTTGAGTCTCAGCAAGTACCTTCTGTAGTAGGCCCTGTAACGCCTGACGCACATACGCTTGTAGTGGGCATTCTGATGTTTCTGCAGAGTCGCCTTCTGTGTCTGTAGTTGGACCTCATGTACCTGAGGTAGTAGGTGTTGTAGTAGTTGAGGTAGCGCCTGTAGTACACCCTGTATATGTGCATACATCTGCTTCTCCTACTGTATCCTCTGAGACGGTTGCATCTCTTCCTGGTGAGTCTCATTGTTCTGTAGAGACGTCGCATGTACCTCAGCCTGTTGCGGAGAACAAGACCCCTTCTTCTGTAGAGGAGGTTTCTCCTTCGAAGTCCAGCTAGCAGTCTTCGTCTGAGGAGAAGTCTTCTTCTGTTGATGAGATATTGTCGCCTCATCAGCTTGATGGTCCTGACAACAGTGGTGTATCCTCTGTTGAGTCGTCTGTATTGCTTGAGTCTCAGCAAGTACCTTCTGTAGTAGGCCCTGTAACGCCTGACGCACATACGCTTGTAGTGGGCACTTCTGATGTTTCTGCAGAGTCGCTTTCTGTGTCTGTAGTTGGACCTCATGTACCTGAGGTAGTAGGTGTTGTAGTAGTTGAGGTAGCGCCTGTAGTACACCCTGTATGTGTGCATACATCTGCTTCTCCTACTGTATCCTCTGAGACGGTTGCATCTCTTCCTGGTGAGTCTCATTGTTCTGTAGAGACGTCGCATGTACCTCAGCCTGTTGCGGAGAACAAGACCCCTTCTTCTGTAGAGGAGGTTTCTCCTTCGAAGTCCAGCTAGCAGTCTTCGTCTGAGGAGAAGTCTTCTTCGTCTGAGGAGAAGTCTTCTTCTGTTGATGAGATATTGTCGCCTCATCAGCTTGATGGTCCTGACAACAGTGGTGTATCCTCGGTTGAGCCGTCTGTATTGCTTGAGTCTCAGCAAGTACCTTCTGTAGTAGGCCCTGTAACGCCTGACGCACATACGCTTGTAGTGGGCATTTCTGATGTTTCTGCAGAGTCGCCTTCTGTGTCTGTAGTTGGACCTCATGTACCTGAGGTAGTAGGTGTTGTAGTAGTTGAGGTAGCGCCTGTAGTACACCCTGTATATGTGCATACATCTGCTTCTCCT
The DNA here is from genome assembly GCA_026936325.1 of Platynereis dumerilii. NCBI lineage: Eukaryota > Metazoa > Annelida > Polychaeta > Phyllodocida > Nereididae > Platynereis > Platynereis dumerilii. The sequence continues at coordinate 2,372,934 of JAPTHN010000049.1, read as the reverse complement.
ACTGTATCCTCTGAGACGGTTGCATCTCTTCCTGGTGAGTCTCATTGTTCTGTAGAGACGTCGCATGTACCTCAGCCTGTTGCGGAGAACAAGACCCCTTCTTCTGTAGAGGAGGTTTCTCCTTCGAAGTCCAGCTAGCAGTCTTCGTCTGAGGAGAAGTCTTCTTCTGTTGATGAGATATCGTCGCCTCATCAGCTTGATGGTCCTGACAACGGTGGTGTATCCTCGGTTGAGTCGTCTGTATTGCTTGAGTCTCAGCAAGTACCTTCTGTAGTAGGCCCTGTAACGCCTGACGCACATACGCTTGTAGTGGGCACTTCTGATGTTTCTGCAGAGTCGTCTTCTGTGTCTGTAGTTGGACCTCATGTACCTGAGGTAGTAGGTGTTGTAGTAGTTGAGGTAGCGCCTGTAGTACACCCTGTATGTGTTCATACATCTGCTTCTCCTACTGTATCCTCTGAGACGGTTGCATCTCTTCCTGGTGAGTCTCATTGTTCTGTAGAGACGTCGCATGTACCTCAGCCTGTTGCGGAGAACAAGACCCCTTCTTCTGTAGAGGAGGTTTCTCCTTCGAAGTCCAGCTAGCAGTCTTCGTCTGAGGAGAAGTCTTCTTCTGTTGATGAGATATTGTCGCTTCATCAGCTTGATGGTCCTGACAACAGTGGTGTATCCTCGGTTGAGTCGTCTGTATTGCTTGAGTCTCAGCAAGTACCTTCTGTAGTAGGCCCTGTAACGCCTGACGCACATACGCTTGTAGTGGGCATTTCTGATGTTTCTGCAGAGTCGCCTTCTGTGTCTGTAGTTGGACCTCATGTACCTGAGGTAGTAGGTGTTGTAGTAGTTGAGGTAGCGCCTGTAGTACACCCTGTATATGTGCATACATCTGCTTCTCCTACTGTATCCTCTGAGACGGTTGCATCTCTTCCTGGTGAGTGTCATTGTTCTGTAGAGACGTCGCATGTACCTCAGCCTGTTGCGGAGAACAAGACCCCTTCTTCTGTAGAGGAGGTTTCTCCTTCGAAGTCCAGCTAGCAGTCTTCGTCTGAGGAGAAGTCTTCTTCTGTTGATGAGATATTGTCGCCTCATCAGCTTGATGGTCCTGACAACAGTGGTGTATCCTCGGTTGAGCCGTCTGTATTGCTTGAGTCTCAGCAAGTACCTTCTGTAGTAGGCCCTGTAACGCCTGACGCACATACGCTTGTAGTGGGCATTTCTGATGTTTCTGCAGAGTCGCCTTCTGTGTCTGTAGTTGGACCTCATGTACCTGAGGTAGTAGGTGTTGTAGTAGTTGAGGTAGCGCCTGTAGTACACCCTGTATATGTGCATACATCTGCTTCTCCTACTGTATCCTCTGAGACGGTTGCATCTCTTCCTGGTGAGTGTCATTGTTCTGTAGAGACGTCGCATGTACCTCAGCCTGTTGCGGAGAACAAGACCCCTTCTTCTGTAGAGGAGGTTTCTCCTTCGAAGTCCAGCTAGCAGTCTTCGTCTGAGGAGAAGTCTTCTTCTGTTGATGAGATATTGTCGCCTCATCAGCTTGATGGTCCTGACAACGGTGGTGTATCCTCGGTTGAGTCGTCTGTATTGCTTGAGTCTCAGCAAGTACCTTCTGTAGTAGGCCCTGCAACGCCTGCGCACATACGCTTGTAGTGGGCACTTCTGATGTTTCTGCAGAGTCGTCTTCTGTGTCTGTAGTTGGACCTCATGTACCTGAGGTAGTAGGTGTTGTAGTAGTTGAGGTAGCGCCTGTAGTACACCCTGTATGTGTTCATACATCTGCTTCTCCTACTGTATCCTCTGAGACGGTTGCATCTCTTCCTGGTGATTCTCATTGTTCTGTAGAGACGTCGCATGTACCTCAGCCTGTTGCGGAGAACAAGACCCCTTCTTCTGTAGAGGAGGTTTCTCCTTCGAAGTCCAGCTAGCAGTCTTCGTCTGAGGAGAAGTCTTCTTCTGTTGATGAGATATCGTCGCCTCATCAGCTTGATGGTCCTGACAACGGTGGTGTATCCTCGGTTGAGTCGTCTGTATTGCTTGAGTCTCAGCAAGTACCTTCTGTAGTAGGCCCTGTAACGCCTGACGCACATATGCTTGTAGTGGGCACTTCTGATGTTTCTGCAGAGTCGCCTTCTGTGTCTGTAGTTGGACCTCATGTATTTGAGGTAGTAGGTGTTGTAGTAGTTGAGGTAGCGCCTGTAGTACACCCTGTATATGTGCATACATCTGCTTCTCCTACTGTATCCTCTGAGATGGTTGCATCTCTTCCTGGTGAGTCTCATTGTTCTGTAGAGACGTCGCATGTACCTCAGCCTGTTGCGGAGAACAAGACCCCTTCTTCTGTAGAGGAGGTTTCTCCTTCGAAGTCCAGCTAGCAGTCTTCGTCTGAGAAGAAGTCTTCTTCTGTTGATGAGATATTGTCGCCTCATCAGCTTGATGGTCCTGACAACGGTGGTGTATCCTCGGTTGAGTCGTCTGTATTGCTTGAGTCTCAGCAAGTACCTTCTGTAGTAGGCCCTGTAACGCCTGACGCACATACGCTTGTAGTGGGCATTTCTGATGTTTCTGCAGAGTCGCCTTCTGTGTCTGTAGTTGGACCTCATGTACCTGAGGTAGTAGGTGTTGTAGTAGTTGAGGTAGCGCCTGTAGTACACCCTGTATATGTGCATACATCTGCTTCTCCTACTGTATCCTCTGAGACGGTTGCATCTCTTCCTGGTGAGTCTCATTGTTCTGTAGAGACGTCGCATGTACCTCAGCCTGTTGCGGAGAACAAGACCCCTTCTTCTGTAGAGGAGGTTTCTCCTTCGAAGTCCAGCTAGCAGTCTTCGTCTGAGGAGAAGTCTTCTTCTGTTGATGAGATATTGTTGCCTGATAATTTTGATTTTTTTGTGGATGTTTACGTATTTTCTGTAATTCCTTTTGTAGAGCCTTAGTCTTATCGAATATCTCCTGTGGTATGACCTGTTGTGAGCCATGCATAATTTTCGGTTGCGAATATTTCTTATTTTATGACAATGTCTTTGTCTCTTCCTGTAAGTTGTTCTCATGTACTTGAGATAATGTCTTCGATAGTAAATGATGTAACGTCTGTAATATATTCTGAAGGTTTTCATGCAGTGAATTCTTCTGTTGTAATCTCTCATTCTATTGCATCGTCTCTTTACAAGTCTCACTCTCCTCCTTAGATGTCTGATGACTTTCAACCTCCGCAACAGCTGGTATCTTAATCGTTTGTAATAGACACCGAAGTTCACATGTGGAACATGTGACTGTTTCAGTCGTCTTAGAGTGATGATTAGTCTTCTACTTGCAGTCAAAAAGTTCCGTCTCATTGTTTTGTAGTGCCGAGTTCGGATGAGATATCTTCTGTAGTGGGACCTATTGTGTCTAACGCATATTCTTCTATTATGCGCATTTCTGATTTTTCTGCAGTGGGTTCGTCTCTGTCTGTATGTTCTGGCCAGACTTCGAAGATAAACTGTTTTGTACAGATGAAGATATTGTCTGTAGTATTTTTTGTACCTTCGGAGGCAATGACCTACTCTTGTGTGTCCTCTGAGATGATGACACCTTCTTTTAGTCCGTGATAATCTTCGGAAGACATGCTTGATGTGAGCAATTTTCTTTGTCAAAACATGTCGCATTCTTCTGTAGAGAACATTTCTTTGTCGATGTCCACCCAGCAGCCTTTTTTGTAAAAGGTATACTGTTTTATGATGTATTGTATGGTGACGTGTTGGTCTTCCTCTTCCAAAGTACTTCACAAAGTATTTGTAACTTCTGTGAATGGTGTATTTTCGTCTCCAGTCTCTTAAACAGCGCATCTTTTTGATGCCTCGCAGCCTAAGACAATGTCTGTGGATGAGTTTCCTCCTTCTGATGTACAAAGCATAAGATCTGAAAGTCCTGGAATACTTTCTTTTCCATTTTAGAAGACAATTCCTTCTCCTGCTTCCTCTTGATCTCAAGCAATTTCTTCGATATCGTCTTCCGTTGATTATCCAGTACCTGATGCCTTTACGTCTGTAGAAGAGTTTCCTGAATCTGGCTAGGCAATGCCTTCGTCTTCTGCTTCTCATTCCATACTTTAAGCAATGTCTTCGAGCTTTCAATCGCCATGTTTTCCAGTGTTTGTAACCTGCTGGCCTTGTCCATTTTTTATGTACAGATTTTAAGCATCGCCTTTTCCTCCAGCCTTTGTACCTATGACATCTTCTTGTCTTGTGCCGTTGACTTCGAAGCCAGATTATGTAACTCTTTTGTTTACCATACTTTCTGGACCATAGTCGCAGGCATAGTCTTCGGTTAAAGGGAATTCTCATGCGCATGCATCTTTTCTTGTAAGACAGGGATCTTCGAAGCCAGATGGTGTATGTCCTGTGAGTAACATATCTTCTTCGCCAGTGATGGAGGCATCGCCTTTGCCTCATACCTCTCAATTTCAAGCAATGTCTTCTGGATGTTCTTCTACCTCTTATCCATTTGGTGTATCTTGAAAATTTACCATATCGTTTCTTATAGTGTTTCAAGCAAAGTGACTTTGGTTTTCCTTTCATACCAGCACAATTTTTCTTGTAGCGATATCTCAAACGTATCCAGTGAATGTAGGACTTTCTGCTACCAAAGCGTATTCTCCACCTCAGTATGCACCTTGATCTGCTTCTTCCTCTCAGGGCTGAACATCGTTTCCAGAACCTTTGTCTTCTGTTGACATAGCGCACATATGAGAGGCGTTTCAAGTAATGTGCTCTCCACATTTTCATACAAGAGGTTTTCTTTGTACCTTTCAGCCTCAGGCATCGTCTTTTGTATCTCCTTCTGACAGTGAGCCAATGCCTGTATTTTTTGCGTCTTCCATACAGTTTCCTCCAGTGGCGATAGCACATTTTTCTTTGTGTTCCTCTTCTCCTTTGACAGCGTCTCCTAAAGAGCCGAATGCGTCTTAACCAAAGTCTGTAACGAACTCGTCTTCCGTAGATTCGTCTGATACGCCTGATGCAGTCTCGTTTTGGGTGCCATGAAATGTTTTACATTTTAGGCGAGAAATTCTCCTCTTGGTCAACCAGTAGGCATACCCTCTTCGCCATCCGTAATAATTGTAGTAACCACGAAGACAAGCTCTCCTTTTCTTGCCCTTGTGCTTCAGGCAAGTTACCCTCTTCTTGCGTCTTAGAATAAGCCAGCGTGCATAGTACAGCTTCTTCTTTCCAAAGCGTTTCGTCCAACGTGAGATGCATTTTGTCTTCCTGGCTCCTGGTAGTCTGAGGCATCTCCTCCTGTAGTGCACTCTGAGGTTAAGCCAACGTCTGTAGTATTTTCGGCCTCCAAATCTAACTTTGTATCTTCGCAGACACTTCCTTCTTTCATTTCCTCTCAATCCTTTACACTTTCGGCTGTATGTATACCTGCGCCACAACCAGAAATAGTAAGATACAACTCGCTTTCCATAACGCCTTTTGTATTTTTTCAAGCAGATCACCTTCTTTCTTCCCTTCTGTCGAGAACAGTGCCTCTGATATCTCCTTCTGAATCTCAACCATTGAGCATATGCATTTCTCCTGGAATACCTTACTCTCCACTTGATCAAACACACTTTCCTCCTTCGTGATCTCAATGTCAAACACCTCTTCCTGTATCGTCTTATTCGTCGCAACCACAAGCCATACCTCAATCGTCTGCCGTAGTTTCCTCGCCACCTGATGAGACATTGTCTTCTCTGATGACCTCTGAATCTTAAGCAACGGGTGTGATGTTGGCGGCGGATCTTTACCCACAGTCCATAACCTCTTCTTCTGCCAAAACGACGATAATACAAGTTGAGACATTGCTTTTGCTGGTGTTTGTGCAAGGTGAAACATCTCTTCCAGAAATGCACCCTCTGCTTTATCCACAGTGTGTATGACACATTGGATCCAAAGATCTTCTTCCACCTTGTCACACAGGCACTTCTCCTCTTACCCTTGAGACTGAAGCAACGTCTTCGGTAGGCTAGTCTTCTGGTTATCCATAGTCGATAGAATCTACGTTTGCCGAATCTAATTCTGTATCTCCTGAGACACATTCTCCTTCTTAGACCTCTGAACCTCAGACATGTTCTCCTGAAGGTACGGATACGCCTCAGCCATAAGGTGTAACTGACACGTTTAGCATAACGTCTACTCCATCTGGAAAGGCAGGCTTTTCTTGTCGTTCCTTTCAGCTTCATACAAGATCTTCTGTACTTGTGTCCTCTGGTGAGCCATCGCCAATAACCCCTATGCCTGCCAAGGTGAATACGTAGCCTCATCAGACACGTCTTTCTTGACTTTCCTTTCAGTTTGAGACAGTGCTTTCGATAGCCCAATCTGCGTTTGTACCAGAATCCAAACCCAGTTGGTCTGCCAAAGCGTCTTCCATATCGCTTGAAACATCCTCTTCTTGCGTGACCATGGAGCTTCAGACAACCTGCCCGGTACCTTGCTCGCAAGACTATCCACTTCCTGAATCCATACCGTCCAAATCTTCTTTTGTATGTTCTAAGGCATGAGCTTCTATGATGCCCTCTTAGTCCATGACACTGCCTCATGTACATGTGTTTTCTGAACACCCAGATCAGGTAATCATATCTGCTATGTTTACCACCTTTGGCTTTGTGAGTAGCTCTTTTCTGCTGTCTCAGCCTGATGGCATATTGTCGTTTGTAGTGATGCACGCAACGCCTGCTTCTTGCTCCTTTGAACTTTGTAAGACATTGTTTCCAACCATCTGGAGTGCTCACTCTGATACCTCCTTCAATAATCTCCTGATACTCAGTGGTGATTATTGTTGTATGAGTTGTGGTGGTGTGTTTTCCTCCATGTTTCTTTGCTGCAAACCTTTCCTTGTAGTGTTTGATGCAGAGGTTTTGCTTAGGTCCCTTAAACTTTTGCAGACAGGCTTTCCATCCATCCACAGTATCAACAATTATTCCACCTTCAATGATTTCAGTAGTGGTGGATGTGGTCGTACTGCTGCCTCCTTTCTGCTTCACTGCATACCTCTCTTTGTAGTGTTTGATGCAAAGCTTCTGTTTGAGGCCCTTGAATTTGGTTTGGCAAGCCTTCCAACCATCTGCACTCTTGACCACAATTCCACCTTCAATGATCTCTTCGGTAGCTCCTTGGACCACGGTTGTTGTAGTGCTACTACTTGTGGATCCCCCATGAGAGCCGCCCTTCAGCTTGACTGCATATCGCTCCTTGTAGTGCTTTATGCATAGCTGCTCTTTTGGACCATTAAACTTGGTTTTGCAGGCCTTCCATCCATCAGCATCCTTAACCACTATTCCGCCTTCGATGATCTCTTCCGTTTGTCCATGGACTACAGTCGTCGTTGGTGCATGTTCAACCACAGTTGTCGTTGGTGCATGTTCAACCACGGTCGTTTCAACAGTTCCGTCAGCATGAGTTTTGGTCGTCGTTGTACTTCCCGCATTTACCACTAGGGCAAATAGTGCCAGAATGGCACCAATTTCTAATAGGGCAGCCCTCATCCTGGTCTGTAACATAAATCATTGAGTTATATCGGACATGCACATTGCACAACTTCACTAATGTATATCGTAGCCTTCAAAGTTCTAACTTGCTGGTAGTTAAGCTGAAGCTGCGCTACGATATATAATTTTATAGGTACTAGAGTTTGAAAGGTTGTGAAGTCTTATACTGAAGTCTGAAGCTATAGTAGAAACTTCAAATTAGCTTCGTTATCAAATTTGACAGCTTATGACAAGGCTGGGAGAATGCTGTTGAGTGACTGCTGGTATTGAACATGTTGAACAAGGAAAAATGTCTCTCTTGATGAAATTGCTTGGAAAAAGCTAAATTATATAAAACATGCACTCTAGAAAATTCTGCTTGTAAAACTGAAATGTCACATGTGAACACCCAGGTCCTGGTTCAGCTGCTAAATTAATGTAGATAGCCTGAAGCAACTGTAATTTCAAACTGGTGCAGATACCGTAAAATGGGGGTAAAGTTAGCAATGCGGGGTAAGGTTGGCAAGCTATTTTGACTAACATAATGACAGAAATGCCAACTTTTCCTCACTGAAATGAATGGCAAATTTGCCAAAGACACCTGTGTCCGTGAGGAAAGTTGGCATTTCTTCCATTACATGGGTCAAAATGGCTTGCAAACTTTAACCCGGATTGCCAACTTTACCCCGTTCTACGATATGCTGTCCTCAAGCCTTGTTTCATAATAGAGGCTGTACTAAAATGCATGCATATATAAACATGAAGAATATTTATATGAAACTGATCACATACCTTGCTGTGAGAAGCCCTGGATGAGACTGCTGATGAACCAAGAACTGGTCACCCTTTTTATATGAAATGGTGACAGAAGTCGGAATATGTGGCAGAACATGTGGTGCCCCGGATTAAGTAATTTTGGAATTATGAAACCATTCTCTCATATGTATCCTTGATATATAATCTATATTTTAATCCAAAACCCTGAAGTATGTGTCAACAGATTAAAATCACCATATAATATTTAATTGATTTTTGAATCAGAAACAACTGGAAAGGCTTAATTGTGATAATAGGTCTATTGACTGCTCTGTAGAAGCTTGTGCAATTTCACATTTAACAATTAGTGTGGCAGCATGAGGGTGTGTTGATGGAAACATTGCAGCATGTGGGATATCATAAAATGCCAGTCTGGAGTTATAAATTTTGTTTTATAAATTATATTTCTGGTTCAATGTATGTTTTGTCTTGTAGGTAAACATGCTGAACAGCAATTATTTATTAACACAATTTTAAATATATGAAGAATTTAAGGTACGGAGCCCAGAGCTGAACTTCTTTAGGGGATCCAACCTTTTCCTAGAGACTCTGGGGTTCAACAAATCAGTGGCAAATAATCAAATTACACATTTGATTACCAGAGAGTCAGAGACAATTAGCAAAGACAAACAACTACACGACATTGCAGAGAAATAACTACATGATGAGGTAGGGAAATACCTGCATGAGGTAGGGAAATAACTACATGAAATGGCAGGGAAATATAATTGCATGAAATGGCAGGGAAATATAACTGCATGAGGTAGGGAAATAACTGCATGAGGCAGGAAAATAACTGCATGAGGTAGGGAAATAACTGCATGAGGTAGGGAAATAATTGCATGAAATGGCAGTGAAATAACTGCATGGTGTATTCAGGGAAATAACTGCATGATGTAGGAGAACTTTCAATTACTGCAGTGTAGCAGGGAAATAACTGATCAATGTAGCGTATAAATCAAGATGTCAAAGGAAAATACACTGCATGACGTAGCAGGGAAATAATGTAACTGCATGATTTAGCAGGGGAATAATATAACTGCATGATGTAGCAGTGAAATAACTGCTCAATATAGCTAGGAAATAACTGCATAATGTGGCAGGAAAATAACTGCAAGAAGTAGCAGGGAAATGACTGCATGATTTAGCAGGGGAATAACAGCATGATGTAGCAGGGAAATAACTGCTCAATATAGCTGGGAAATGACTGCATAATGTGGCAAGAAAATAACTGTATAGCAGGAAGTAGCAGGGAAATGACGGCATGATGCAGCAGGAAAATAGCTGCATCATATAAACTGTACCAAGGGAAATAACTACGTGTAGTGGTATAGCAGGGAAATAACTACTGAATAGAGCAAGAAAATAACTGCGTGATGTGGCAAGAATATAACAATTAATAAATTAATCAAATAATTAGCAAAGTTGAAGTTATAAGTTGAATTTTTTGCTAGGTTAACTGAAGTAAAAGTTCAAAGTTAAGTTGATTTCGTTTTACTTCTATAAAAACAAGAGACAATATGAGACAATAATCATGGAAAATAATAATATTTATTGATTTCAAGTGCATTCCATCAAATTATCTCAACACACTGTACATACCGGTTGAAAAAAATATTCAAAAGTTTAAAAACAATTTAATTTAATATTGATTTAAATTGGCTGTAAGAAGACACTGATCTAATATGCACAGGCTGTTCATTCCATAATGCTGGTCCTTCAATCGAGAAGGCACGATTACCAAATATCTTTGTCACAAAGATATTTGGTAATCTTGCCTTCTTTTTTGTGCGACAAGGAGGCGGTCACCTCAGTCACTGCTGAGTCACCTCGAAGACTCATATATCATCGCTCATTAGCATTAATAAACTGTCTCAGAGCTCTTTGCAGATTGGTGGTCCACTGGAAAAATGTATTTTTTATTTTCAATTTGCAAACTGGCTTTGCCATGTCATTGACAGTTTTCTGTTGGTCTCCTAATCTTCTTATTTGATGAAGTACCTTACATGTAAGTCATTTTATTAGTTTGTTTATCGTCACCTATACTGGTAGACATTATAGATGCACCTAGTCGACTTCTGAACCATAACTGATACAAACAAAACATTTATGAGCCAGTGACATCATACGACCAAGTTGAAAGTTAAGTTTAAACTGTTTGGACCGCTAATCTGCAAACATCTATAGTATACTGGTGCTGGATGCACTTGTGGACGATACAAAGAATTTTGAAAATGTCTCTAAACTAAATAGGGAGCCAATGTAAATTCTTACATACTGGTGTTATTATGATCTCTATCACAATCTGCAGAATTCTGAATCACTTGCAATTTTTTAAGTTGGTAATCCTGGGCACCCGATAACAAACTATTAGAGTAGTCTAACCGGCAGCTAACTCCTGCTAACTCCCACTAACTGTCACCATGTATCTTCACCAGTTAACCGCTTGATTTTCTGGGGGGGGCAATCTTCACCAGTTAACCACATGATTTTCTTGGGGGGTATCTTCACCACTTGACCATGTGATTTTCTTGGGATATCTTCACCACTTAACCATGTGATATTCTTGGGTTGTCAATACCACCTAACCATGTGGTTTCTTTGTGTGAACTTCAGGTACAAAGCTACTAATGCATGTGTTTATCTGGGAAAGTCATCATAATCTGGTGATGGTCCTCATGTTTTTCTCCCATGTAAATTGTCCACATTATACCATGGGCGGCCATACTAATCTTTGAGAGACAAAAGGTATCAGGGCATGCAAATGGCTTCAATCCACCTACATACTAGCATATGACAAATCAAAGAAATGCCCAAGACATTTGTGTTTTGATATATTTGTCACAGATTCCATCCAATTTTACAGTTCATTATGAAGCTTAAAAACAATTTAATTTAATTTTGATTTAAATTAGCTGTAAGAACACACTGATCTAATATGCACAGGCAGTCCATTCCATAATGCTGGTCCTTCAATCGAGAAGGCACGATTACCAAATATCTTTGTGCGACAAGGAGGCGGTCACCTCAGTCACTGCTGAGTCACCTCGAAGACTCATATATCATCGCTCATTACTACAGGGAATCAAGAAGTGCAACGAAATGACAATGTGTTTGGTGTTCAAGTGGCTTTGCCACGTCACAAATTTTCATGCTCCTCTGAGCACAGTCAGTGTATCACACTTGACAGTTATTATCATTCTATGAAACAACACCCTTGTATGATTGTGATTCCCAGCATTGCACTGTACAAATTGCATGGAGACTGAGCCTCAATATATCAACTGAATCCTGAGAGTCTATCAACATACAAATAAATTGATCATGTGCTTGACTTTTTGCAATCATACTATTAATTCACGGACCCCTTATGCTACTCCATAAACTACGGATTGCTCACTTTTGAAAACTTGCAAGCAGATTTTCTGTATTCTATAAAATGTCCTTAGCCAGGTTTGATGTTCAAATTACAGTCACAGAAATTGATGTGATGTTTTCCCATAATTTAACCATAGGCCATTAGAAAAATATACTGACTGAGAGAGTAATACCTTTTTCTTCAATTCTATTCAACAAAACTATAAAAAGGCACTGCTGAAAGATAGGGAGAGAGGGAGGTAGAAAGCTCACCGCCCCCCCCCCCCCCCCGGAATTTGGCCAATAAAGGTGCATTACAAATAAATATGGTAAATTTTCCGGGGTCTTCCTGGTTGCACATGCCCTCCAAATTTGTCTCTGCTAGATTGGTAGATGAACACATAGTATGGTAGAGAGATCATGATTCATGAATTCATACATCTCTTCGCATGCATATTTTTGTCAGCTGATGATGCTGATGATAACAATATGTATCAGAGAAAATATTCTTTAAAATTAAATATATTCCATAATAATTATTAGTAATTTTTAGTTGAACTGTCTGACAATGAAAGACTGGTACATTGTCCTAACTGTGATCAACTATGTCATTTTTGCTTTGTTGAACTTAATCACCTCTTTATAATCAAATGAAAAGTGCTAATTGATTGTTGTCTTCACCTAAGCAAATATTTACACTGTGTGGTCAATGGTGCATAGAAAAATCTCTCGTCACAAGACCACTTTGGCCACTAATCATATGATCCTTTCGTTGCACTTCTTGTTTTCCTGTAGTAACATTAATAAACGGTCTTAGAGCTCTTTGCAGATTGGCGGACCACCGGAAAAATGTATTTTTATTTTCAATTTGCAGACTGGCTTTGCCATGTCATTGACAGTTTTCTGTTGGTCTCCTAATCTTCTTATTTAATGAAGTACCTAACATGTAAGTCATTTTATCAGTTTGCTTATTGTCACCTATACTGGTAGACATTATAGATGCACCTAGTCGATTTCTCAACCATTACTGATACAAACAAAACATTTATGAGCCAGTGACATCATACAACCAAGTTGAAAGTTAAGTTTAAACTGTTTGGACCGCTAATCTGCAAACATCTATAGTATACTGGTGCTGGATGAACTTGCAGACGAATAAAGAATTTTGAAATTGTTTAAGCTGGTAATCCTGGGCACCCAATAACAAACTATTAGTGTAGTCTAACTGGCAGCTAACTCTTGCTAACTCTCACAAACTCTCACCATATATCTTCACCAGTTAACCATGTGATTTTATGGGGGGGAGTCTTCACCACTTAACCATGTGATTTTCTGGGGGTATCTTCACTACTTAACCACATGATTTTCTTGGGATATTTTCACCACTTAACCACCTGATATTTTTTTGGGGTTATCATCAACACTTAACCAAGTGATTTCTTTGTGTAAACTTCAGGTACAAAGCTACTAATGCATGTGTTTATCTGGGGAAAGTCATCATGTGATAATCTGGTGATGGTCCTCATGTTTTTCTCCCATGAAAATTGTCGGGAAATTTCCCTATGTGAAGAAAAACATATGTGAAAACTCTCAGTTATGTCATGAAGATAGCCACGTGATAATCTGGTGACAATCAACACGTGGTTATCCCATGAAAATGTTGGGGAGTTTTTCTCATGTTAACAAAAACACGTTATAACTCTCAGTTATGTCATGTTCACCAGTTTTCTCCCGTGTTTACTACGTTAACTTCATGTGCATTGTCAGCTGGGTATAATGTGGAAGGGAGCTCGAGCTTGCTTATAAAGGTCATCGGATGGACTCTTGGCGTAGATTTTGGAGACACGTCTCTTTTTCTTCAAGCTGACTTAAAAGAGTTGAAAGGTATGTACTTTTGATAATCATGATAATAACGCAGGACCCAGGCCTTTCACTGACTTTCAGTTCTTGGGGGCTGTTCTATTCGGTTGTTGAAGCTTGGTCTATACTCATTATTAAAGAGCTCTACCTAATGTGCATCATTAATTTGCATGTCCATGCATGTAGGAACCTACATTGTAGGTTCCTACTCATTAACTAATCCATTTGGCCTTTTGAAGTTATTTTTATGAAAAGATTATTATCATGCTGCATGAGTTGTGGGTTTTAGCTTTTATACTTGAAAATTAAGGCCTATCTCAAGATCAAGCATGTTTTTCTGACTTTTTTTTGCTAAATACTTGCATAACTTTACTAATACCAGACGTAGAATGACATTTATTGCACCAAATGAAAGGACGCTTTATCTTTTAGTGGTTGTATCAATTGAATTGCTTCAAAGAAACCTTTCTTAGATTCTTGGCTGCAATGATGGGTCGAGATCCCAGTTGCTTTTCTGAATGTGTAATTTCTTGTTTTTTACTGTTCAACCCCATCTCCCGGAAACAACCGTGCAGTTATCCTGGATAGAATTGACTTATGATGGGTAGATAGATATGGTAAGTGCAGCCCTCTAAGCCCAGTTCTTGGTGTTCACGAGGGTTGATTGATGAGATGGGAGAGAGAAGGAGTCCTCAACATTTATTTTAGGGATCTTTTACTTGCTCAGCACAGACACTGATACTTCATTTACCGTGGCTGCCAATTTAACGTCTCATCTGAATGACATCCAGCTGGGATTTTGCTCATGAAGGTTCACTAAGAATTTTGGTTCCCTATAAGGGGTTTGAACTCGTGCAGGCAAAGACCTTTGGTGAAGCAGGTGGCCACCTTAACCACTCTGCCACCAAGCTGACGTGGACATTGTACGCTGCAGCCACGTTAAGTTGGGTCGTCCTCACTCACATTTTTACGACAGTTTGACCTCATTTATATTTGTTCAACTTGTGACATGTTGAATTTGCTGAGAAAGTTGAGCGGAAGTGATTTAGGATTCAGTTCAGGCTAAATCTCATTTTAAACACCATGCTTGCTATTTTAAGGTGCCAGTTCGATAAGCAGTTGTGTTTTTCTGGCCTCCTGAACTTCATTTGAAATAAATTTATCGATCGATATTACTCTCAGTCAACGGCCAAAAAATTAATGTGTTTTCTGAAAACAGCCCTTTATTTATCCGCGGTTCGGTCGGTGATTGGTTGTGAACCAGATTTTTGTTGCCTCACATCATGGCACTATTATAATTATACCATACCTGACAAGCATGTTGCTGCACAACACATCATTACTTATGCCTTTCAGTGTAGGCCTATTTTACTATTTGGTTTTCAGAAAAAAGCTAATCGCTTTGTTTTGACCAGCCGAGCTGCTGTGTACAGTTGTTTTGTGTTCTGCCTCAGACTGCCTTGTTGTTTTTGTCTTTTGTTCTCCTTTCCCCTTCTTTAACAGTTCTTCACAATGTAATTACACTTTATATGTTCACCTTGACATTTTGACCTGAGTTTCTGGCCTTTCATCATACCAAGAACAAAGGAATTATCTAGAAGGCTAAGCAAAGCCATTATGGACACCTACAAAGATGGAGATTGCTCTGGATGAAAGTCAGGATAAACAAAAAGACGCGTATCACTCAGGATTCATTTACGGGGAATGGGGACACAGTGAATCACTGCTCACCGTGAATCAGTGGCTATTTCTGGATGCTAAAACCATAAATTACTAGAATGTGCCATTTACAGGGTGGCTGTTTAGTCCAGCATACTTATTGAAGCATGATGTCCAAAATTTCTCATGCTGCACTGGAGTTCTGAAGTAAAATACGATTTTGAGCACTAAATCCTGAAATTTTGGATTACGAAGTTTTGTAATTTAGTACAGGTTATCCAGGATTAACTGGCGTACTTATAATATATGTGAAAGGAATATATAATGAAAGTAATGCATTGATATTTCAGAAGCACATGGTTGCAATTATCGAGATATAAAGATTTTAGTTTAATTAATCACACTTGCCACAGTGAATCGGGGCTGCCACGGGGCACAGTGAATCACTGCATTCAGTGATTCACTACAACCCAGGTAAGAATAATGAATAGGCCTAGTTTATAGCTGTAATTAGTACCTTCAGCGAACGAAGTCCGAAGAAGGTATTGTTATCACTTTGGTAAAATGTTGTCCGTCCGCGGTCGGGCGGCGGGCGGATAGATAGTTTCCGGGCCAGAACTCGGGCCCTATTGCATGTACAATTTTGTACATAGATGAAATTTGGTACACATATAGCCCATATGGTCTAGTTGTGCCTTTTGATGGTCAGATTGATGGATAATCCATACTTTTGAAATATTGAAAAAACAGATAAAACATTATACTTTTTGTTTCCGGATCAAAACTCGGTCGCTATTGCATGTACATGGATGAAATTTGGTACACATATAGCCTATAATTATGGTCCAATTGTGCCTTTTGATGGTCCGATTGATGGGTATCTATAGTTTTTGAAATATGGAGAAAAAATTATAAAAACTTTTTTTTTCATTTCTGCCCCAAAACTTGCTCAGTATTGCATGTAAATCGATGACATTTCATACACACATCACCTATATGATGCTGTTGTGCCTTTTGATGGTGTGATTCATGGTCATTCTATACTTTTTGAAATATTGACAAAATATATTGCAAATTATAATTTTTTGTTTCTGGCCCAAAACTTAGCCTCTCATGCATGTACCTGGATAAAAATTCATCCACATATTGCCTATAAAGATCTTTCACTGGTCTCATTGATAGGTAGTTTTAACACTTTTTAAATATTTAGAAAAAATTTGAAAAATATAAATTAATATACTTCTTGGTTTTCGACCCACAGCTCATAACCTATTCCTTGTACATGTATGAAACTGCACCATAATATGTGTAAATGTGTCTAGTTCAGCCTTTCCATGGTTTTACATACCCTGGCAGGCAGGCGGGCAGATGGTAGGGCAGCGGGTATATAGATAATTTCAGGCCAAGATTTGGCCACGATTGCATTATACCAATTTTGTCAACATCGCTTTTATGACTTTTAAAGATGTCTTTCGCTGAAGGTTTGCTGCTGCGCAGCCTATGTTTTTTAAGTAGCAATAAACAACTGTAGGTAAATACCCCACTGTCAAATATGCAGAAAAATGTACCTTAACCTTCTGTTAGTCGATTTATTTCAAGTGTTGACAATCATACGATAATGCTGTTTTGTTTCGGAGTAATAAGTTGGTGTTACTGGCAAAATAAACTTTGGTCACAGACACTATCTAGTTCGTTTTATTTATTGTCTTTGCACAAGATTGTTATATTTATTACACTGATTCACTGTGCCCCGGGTGCCGATTCATTGTGTCCCCGTATGTTGCCACAGTTAATCAAATTTTTTTTTTACAATTTTGGATTAAAACAGAAAATGCTGAAGCTCTGCAAATACTTTGATGCCATTGGTGTATAGGTGGCAAATGAATCTTTCATTTAAGCCTAACATTGAGAATGTGGATAAAAAAACTTTTTGAGATATTAAGGAAATAAACATTGTTGATTCAATGTGTCCCCGTTCCCCCTATATTCAGCTGGGTGGCCACTGGCCAGGTATAGTCACAATCCAAGCCTGCTTCTCTGAAGGTCTGCCTGCGTTGGTTCTTGTACCACTTGAGCTCCCAGGGGGAGTACTTAGCGGACTTTTGGGTAGGGATGCGCCACGGCGATTTTGAAAACCAGAACCATTTTAATCCGGAAACCCGACCAAAACCACAAACCATTTTAATCTTTTTGTGAAAAATATCCACAACCAATTTAATCTTTATGATTTTAATACCATTGAAATTGTCTTTTCAAGCCGATTCTAACGGTACCAAACATGTTGGGGGTGCAAAAAGGGCAACCAAATTAATCTGAATTCCCAAAAAACCAAGACCATTTTAATCCTAGAAGACCAAAAAACCAGTACCATCCAGCGGAGCCTCTATATACACCCTTTCATAGTGAGTACCCCCCTCCCCCGGCTTGAGCTCTCCATCAGCCAATCACAAGCCAGTATTCACTGTAATAAATCCCATATTCGTTGTGTTTTCCACTCATTCTCCAATTTTCATATGTGTGGGTGTATGTCTCATTGTATGAGGTAGCTATTCACCACAAGAAAGGAATATGTGATTTATCACCCGAAGACTTTAGCCCAAGGTGTGATAAACACATATTCTCGATCTCATGGTAAATAACTGGCTTAAACTCTGACACAAACACTCAAACATGGTAGGATAAGTGGACAACAGAGAATATGGGGTTTATTTCAGTGAAATACTGGCTTCTGATTGGCTAACAGAGGTGATGAATTGTTAAAAGCCAGTTATTCGTCATTTGATCGGGAATATTGTGTTTATCACACCTCAGACTGAAGGCTTCGCTGGATAAAGCACATATTCCCTCTCCCTTTGCAATTAACCTATACAAACCATGAGCTGTGAATTCTGAACATTTTCAGAGGACATATGAAAAATAACATCCCAGCTGGATGTCTTTCAGATGAGATGTTAAATTGAGAGATCCCTTGTTATCAGTGTCTGTGCTTGGTAAGTAAAAAGACCCTGCATATCAACTGTTGGCAGGGATGGATGGATGGATGGATGTTTGGGGCTTTACGTCCTATATTTATGCACTTGGTAGGCTAATTAGGACAGGAGGAGGACACGACAATGAGGTGAAGGATGATTGAAACCGCCGTCCAACATGGGCCCTGGTGACCTGGCAAGAGCTGGATTCGAACCCTGGACCCAGCGATTGGCAGTCCAGCACACTACAACTAGACCAACCCTCCCCCCCCTAAAAACTGGCAGGGAAATGTGTGGGATGAATTCATACGATGTTCCTTAAACGTTTGTAAATGTTTACATGGTGCATGGTTATTTCAGACCTGTCTGTTTGACTGCCATGATTGTTTACAATGCAGTAAGTTAGCACCCAGATAATTTTGTTTGAAGTTTCGTCAATGTGGGCAAAATGCTGTGATATGCACCAGGAAACGACTTGAGCAATATTTCAGATTCAGGTAATTCATTTGTCTGTCATACACAATTAGAACACTGGAGACATAATTAGAACACTGGAGACATACTTAATTAGAACACTGGAGACATAATAATTAGAACACTGGAGACCCTCTAAGATCCCAAGAGGGGGGAGGGTTGGTGTAGCGGTAGCATGCTGGGCTTCCAATCGCTGGGTCCAGGGTTCGAATCCAGCTCTTTCAGGCTCACCTTGGCCTATGTTGGATGGCTACTACAACCATCCTTCACCTCATTGCCATGTTTTCTTCCTGTCCTAATTAGCCTACCAAGTGCAAAAATACAGGACGTAAAGTGCCAATCATCCATCCATCCATCTAAGGCTCCCAAGAGCCGCTACCAAGGGGTCATTTGTCAACATATTTTACATAAATGAACACAACCATTATATGTGCACTTCAGTGGTCGAAATAGGCCATGTTATTTCGGGGGGTCTCTCAGTTGGAAGACCCAAAGGGTTGAAGTCCTTGTAGCTGGCAGTCCGCGGGCCGCAAGAGGTGCCCTGAAGTCGCATTTTTTCAAATGCTCTAAAAATGAACTCTGGGCTTTTTAAATCAGAAAATGAGTTGTGAAACCCTAGTGATAATGTATATAAATTACAAGAGGTTTTGTTTGCTCGTTAGGCTTTACTTGCTGCTTCATGCTCACTTCTCAGCACACTTTCAGTATTTGGGGGGGTTTTTTGAGGACCCCCCCTGGTCCTTTTGAAAAATGTATTTGAGGGGGTCCCATGAGCATTTGGGGGGTCAAACCCCCCCTGACCCCCCTTATTTCGACCACTGGCACTGCACTTACTGGCATTTTCGCAAAGTGACCAGAGAGGGTGATGTAGATTTTGTTGCAGATTACTTTCTACAATGCAGATTGCCTTCTAGAAGAAGAAAATTTAAAAAAAATCTGAAGCATAGTAATTATATCATATAGGATATGGCTACATACCTGAATGCAATGTGAATTGGACTCTCCAAGTGCAGGGAATGGAAGTCATAGAAAGTTAAAAGTTTCTGAAGCACTCAGCCCTCACATATGAGACAAAGCAGCGATGGAAAACTTTTAACATCATTAGCAAGGACAATCAGAGCTACAAACCCATATCAACAAAGCCTTGTCAAGGCCCTGTAGGGTTTTGTAAGTCTGTGATGCTTCTATGAGTTAATGTTTGAATATCACACCTCATTTCAGGACTGACTAGGGATGGATAGATGGATGGGCTTTACGTCCTGTATTTATGCACTTGGTAGGCTAATTAGGACAGGAGGAGGACTCGAATATGAGGCAAAGGATGATTGAAACTGCCATCCAACATAGGCACAGGTCCAAGAAAGAGCTGGATTTGGACCAAGCTTTGGTTTGGACAAACATAATGTGGACGTAGAACACCATCACCTAGGCCGCATGAATGCATCCTCCTTTATAATGCAGATGTGAATACTCATGTTGTTAATTTTCGTCTCAGGATAATCAATGCTCCAGTCATTGTCCCCTTCCTCATAGACCACAGGCTGAGGGCCTTTAATGCAGGGCTTTGGAGTCGGGTGTTAAGTGAACCGACTCCGACTCCCGACTCCTTTGGCTTTCTGAAAAGCGACTCCGACTCCGACTCCGACTCCTTAGGTCTCCTGAATTACGACTCCGACTCCCGACTCCACTTATCGGCATTATCGCACACAAATATTACATGGTTAACAGGGGAGAAAAGTAGTTCCATAAAGTTTTCATTGGATTTTGTACATGAATACTTCTTTAAGAAATGTTGTATAAAATTTGTAAAACATAAAAAATGTTTGTAGCTGTGTTTTTGTAAATTATATTGATTATTTGTTGGAGTCAGGAGTCATCAATTTAATTTTCGACTCCGACTCCGACTCCACCTGAAAGTCAAAGTTCGACTCCGACTCAGACTCCGACTCCACCCAAAAACCTCCGACTCCACGACTCCGACTCCCGACTCCGACTCCAAAGCCCTGCTTTAATGGACAAATTTTCTTATCAATCTTAATAGAATTTCTTGTTATAGTACACAATGCATCCGAAAATGCTTTTCTTAAGTGTCAACGTTGGGGCGTTTCTGCTGTAGCCCTCATCAATGAATTTTTTGTACAGGTCAATTTTCTCAAGATTGTTGCATCACATTTTTGCTTACGACAAACAAACTATAAACAGTGGTACATCAGCATCCACATGCTTTTCATGCATAACTCGCAAGGGAGGAGGTGACACTGTTTTGGCTTCTGTGAACTTATTAAGAATAATATCAAAATCATTGATACATGAAATTAAAGAATGGAAAATTCCGCAGTTTTTGATGCTGGTCATTATTAGATTTGAAGAAAATGAATGTGTTCTGGCTACTATATAAGTTCATAAATGCAGCGAAATTTGGCGTAAAATTGTCACACTCCCATTTTCAAAAATAATAGCTGTATCAATGTAATTATTACAGAAATTATTTCGTCCAACCCTCTAGTTAACATGTGGAAAATTATAGATTCATATACATCTTATTGTATTGGTAATATGACAAAATGTGACACCACCTCTACTCCAGAAATGAACCACCTAAAAAACACAATAAAATGGCCTGTACCCTAAACGCCCCAACAGTGACACTTAAGAAAAACATTTTCTGGAGCCTCAATATATACCCTAACAAGAAATAATACTAAGATTGATAAGAAAATTTGTCCATTAAATGGGTTCAGCCCGGTGACTATCAAAGTAAGTTTGTTGAGGTCACCAAAAAGCCAAACAAGGTAAGGTGTCATTTACATCCTAGAGGCCTTGAACCAGTTTCTGGATTCATTACAATCGGAAATTTTACCTGTCACACTGGGAGATTTGACATCTTTTTTTTTTTTTCTTGCATTTTAAATTTTGTCGCACTCTCTGTGTCACTGTATTGTGTCAGAGGTGTACAAAACTGTGCATGACAGACCAGCAAGTAAATTCTGTTTTACACCATCTGCTCTGCTGGAGATTAATTCATCAATGTAGCTACTATACAGATGGCTGGATGAAGAGCTAATTAGGACAGAAGGAGGACATGTCAATTAGTTGAAGGATGATTGAGATGAAGGACGATCGAAACTGCTGTCCAACGAAGGTCCAGGTGAGCCGACCAGAGCTGAAATCGTACCCAGGACCCAATGATTGAACACACAGATCACAACAAACAGAGCTTACCCCGCTGATCAATCTCTGTATCTATTACAGTTATTTGAACTCTTCTCAGGTGTGATAAAAGGCACTTTCTTCTTGTTTTGACACTACATAGCCTTGGGTATGAATGGATATTTTGTTACAGTTTCAGATGGAAAATTTCCATCCATGAAGAGTTGTAGATGTTAGGCAGATTGTTCCATTAAGAGCCATAACGTGTTGGACAGCACGTAGTCGTATACAGTAGAGCTCCTTCAATGCCCAGCCACACATTTAGTGATATATATTCAACACATTTTGCAAATTTTAAAGATTATTAGTGTCATAGGAACGACAGGTTGAAATGTGGACGCCTTTCACAGGTTTTGCAAACATCTGCCTGTGTGCAGAATATTTCACAGGTTCTGCAAAAATCCAACTGATGTGCAGATTTCTATCACGGGTTTTGCAAACATCTAACTGAAGTGCAGATATGTATTACGTGTTGTGCAAGCATCTGCCTTAAGTGCAGATTTCTTTCTGGTTTTACAAACAATTGCCTGAACAGCATAAATCTATCAAAGGTTGTGCAAACATCTGACTGAAGTGCAGATATCTGTCACAGGTTCTGACTGAAGTGCAGATATCACAAATTCTGCAAACATCTGCCTTAAATGCAGATTTATTTAACAAGTTCTACAGACATCTGTCTGAAATGCAGATTTCTATTACATACGATTGCCAATTAATTTTAAGGAGCCGGATTGGAACCCATGACCTCAGAGACAGTGGTCGCGTAAAGAAGCGCTCTTGACTATCAGTGATGCACGGATAGTGAAAATAGCCTGATACCGGATATCCGGCAGCACTGTCTGCCGGATACCGGATAGGAACCGGATAGTAGGAACCGGATAATAAACATACGAAAAAGGAAGTTTTCCTGCATTTGCGGTTGATTATAAATATTTTTTTCTGAGAGTCGAGAAAAATCATGTCCGGCAGGAGGACCGTTCCTTTGACGGATTGTTCTTTTTTATGTTTTGTACATGAATGAAAGTTTTGAAGATGGTTGCATCATGTTTTTGACTCTGTTCTTGTAACATTCTTTTATTTATTATCAAATATTTTTAGCTTTTCACTTATTTTTGAGTATCCCAGATATCCGGTTCTGACACACCAATTCTGCAGGATACCGGATATCCTGCAAAATCCAATATCCGGCCGGATACCGGATACCTTGCCGGATATCCGTGCATCCCTATTGACTATCAGGGCTCCCAGGCATGTGTTACCCCGATCCAGCCATGCTTTACACACACCTGCCGTAGAATTTGATGGACACTTTCTGTGTACTGTATTACGACTATAGTGTCATGCACGTGTCAAATTTGAAGCAGCTATCGGCTATGAATGTGATACACTTGAGCATGAGACTTTTGTCACAGATGTTTTTTATCTTAACTGAAACCTTATAAGGTTATGACAGGATGAGAAGCTGACCTGCTCCCACAACTCTGTACAAAACATAGACTACTTGAAGCCTCTCATTTACGATTCGATTAGGGGAGGCCAGGGCTGGTTGTCACAGGGGCAGGTTGTCACACTTTTTATTGCACTGAACTAGGAAGTTACACAGCTCAATCAATCATTGTTTACTGCTTTTATAACCCACTGGAGTCTTTTTGAAAAATCTTGACCCCTGGAAGGGATTTTGGTAGGCACACGGTCTATTAAAAATTTCTGGTCACAAAAGGTAAATTTTTACCTGCAACTTGCATGTTATCCTACTCATTAACAAATAGATGTTGAAAAAGGTAAAGTTTATACACATACCATGTAAACAAATCTTTAAATAATGATAGTAAGAAATAGTGAAAAATATGATAAGAACAGCCTTGGTCGCCCGTTTTTTGCATTTTCATCAGTCGGGGCAGGTTGTCACAAAAAGACGGGGCAGGTTGTCACAAAAAGACGGGGCAGGTTGTCACACTTTTTGGTGCTGGTTGTTACCAATTAGGACCAGTCTTTTAAACCAAAAAAAACTATCACAAATGTAAATTGGTGATTTATACATGCTATTGATGACTAAAGATGTATGCACATATGGCATAGTGTCAAAGTAAATCTATTTCAAATTTATAAAGAAATTTGCTTGAAAACATTGTAATTTTCCTCCTCCTGATCAGAATGCTTTTCTGCTGTTTGGTAAGCCTTCATTTGTAGCACCCTTGTACACAGTAGCGTTTTTGTTGAGGTCTGCACTGGACAAGCAGAGGATTCCTCATATGTCCAAAATAACTTGTTTTATTCAAGATCTGCCTTACGGAGTCCCAGTCCGAGCTCTTAACCAAAAGTGTGACAACTTGCCCCGAGTGTGTGACAACCTGCCCCGTAAATGTGACAACCTGCCCCGAGTGCTGAATAAAAAAAAAAGTCCCATAAGATGTCAAGATTTCGAAAGATATAGATATATTGATCAGATAGGTTTAAGCCACTCCCCTTTTAACATTCATATAGATTGGCAGTGCTCCTGCATGCCTTTTAGAAATAGTAGCATATTTAAGTTCTACACAGTGTGGCAACCTGCCCCTGTGACAACCAGCCCCAGTCTCCCCTACAACTTATACAAGGTGAAATGAGTTTGCTGACCTTTTACCTGCCCTTCTTTTTGATATAACATTTTGTCATTATATTCTTACAGTCAAAGAATGACGGGTACTTACATTCAGTTTTTGTGGCTATCAATGACCTCAAAAAAGGCCCTATCCATTGCACTAAATTAAAATGTCAATTTGCCATTGAGTGACTTGTAACCTAATTGACGAGTGTTGTGACTCAGTAGCTGACTTGTTTTGATAGCATTGAATGTGCAGGATATGACCTCCAAATATTGCTTGTGAATCACAGAGAATAGCATAGCATGGATAAGGATAGTCTCACAAGGAGCAATTCTGTAAGCACTTATCATTCATTGACTGTAAGATTTTGTGTGCAGTGATTTCCAAATCTCAATACATATATATACATGTAAAGCGTTTTTTTGTTTTTGTTTTTGCAATAATTGTTACATTGAGATTTAATAGAGCGGGCAAAAAAATGTTTAAGCTTGTTTCAATTTTAGACAACTCCTTTTTGAGGTACTGACATGCATTTTTATCAGATCACTTCTTCCCATCTGGATCTTGCAATGACCTTCATTATGAAGTATCTATGTCATTTCAGTTTTTCTTTGCGTCATTATGAAACTAATTTCTCTTGTCGGGAAAAGGTTCACTGGTTCAAAATCGAACCTCACATTGACAGCTGTGGAGCAGATAAGACTATGTAGTGCCGTGGCTGCCGCCTGTAAGTTCTTGAAACGGGTGATGTTTTGGCATTGGGTCAATCCTAGATATCCTCAACTGTACTGCTTGTGGAAGCAAGTATGCTCATCTGATGAGAAGAAAACTTATGGGGTCATAAATGACAATAGTTTCGGTAAATTGGTTACAAACGGCTGCCAATTTTGTTTGCACTACAAACAGTTAAATATAGGTCAAAATCTATGGTAAGTACATGAATCACCTTACTCTAGGTGTTCTAAAAGCATTTACCCAATGGCAAAACATTACCCGTTTCACTTACTTACAGGTGGCGCTGTATGTATTTAACCCACTCGTCACTGGTCTATGTTGTATTCTGAGGACGACAACATCAGGTAGGTACATAGAGTATATATGTTATTTGGGTGATGATTATATAGAGATGCTTATTTCATTCCTTGTCATTCCTTGTCATTTCTGTCTGCTTCTTCTAATTTGCCTGCCACTTTGTTGAAAAAATTGCCTGTATGACAACACACCATACTCCGTAGTGCACTTAGGTTAGTCAATATGCAAAATATGTCTAGTATTTTCTGTTGCTTTCTCAGAAGATTCGAAACAAAAAGGTAGGGAAGTAGAAAAACAAGGTGTCCAGTGTTGCAAGTTGGTAAACAGAACTAACCAAGGAATAATACCCAATAACACATATTTCTGTTAACTCTATTATAGTTTAATGCGTAAAAAAAACTAAAGCAGTGTCCAACGCGACACCGAAAAATTATCCCGCATACAATCATACATCACCCAATATATCAGGACCAGTGACAGATGGAATAATTATTGCTATTCACATGGAAGAGGACATTATTGCCTTTCATAGGATCCATTACACTTGCATAAGTTCCATGAGGAGGCTGAGATGTGAGCTAAAATGTATATCACATTGGGCCAAAACTGAATTTTCAGCAACTCTCAAAATTTGGTAACGGTTAAGCAACTCTCAAAATTTGGTAACGGTCTTGTTAGATAACTGTTTTCCTTTGAAAAGTGAAGCTGTTGCCATTAGTATTACTCTGTATGGACCAATGTTCAATTAAGGGATTTATTTTCACAGGTGTTTACATTTTTCATCATCATTTGATAGATCAAAACAGAAATCAGTTAGCCTCATATCTTCTTAAGAAGTCCTATCTTGTAACAAAGGTCGGTGAAAAATAAAATGGTAAAACACACCACAATGACACTTTCCCCTGTCACAACAAAGACAAGGTGTGTTAACACTGCTTCCGTTGCTCTGATGTGAGATTAAAAAGAGTTTCAACCTACTTTTAAACTATACTTTTGAAGCCATCTAACAGATAGGGTACATTTCTTGATTAGGCCTACCTGTACTCTTGCGGCTTCACTTGACATTTGCAGATACTTGACTACTATTGCACTGAGCCTGTTATTGGACATAATTTATAGTCCAAGAGGTTCAAATCTCACCCCGGGAACTCACTTTAGTCCAAGCCCATGGGACATTAAATGGAGGCGGGTTGTATCCAGTGTTCTATGATGGGGCAACTGAAAGACCCTGGGCATCCCTGAATTAATGGGGTATGTGGCAGACTCACAGTCTTCTCATCTCATCATCATACGGCGGTCACCTGCCTCGATATAGCCCACCAAGGCGCTGCAGAGGCATAAAACACAAACAAACAAAACAAACAAATTATAATCCAAGAATGATGAGTACCTTACAGTCCGTCTATTTGATATGCAAAAAGAGTGGACTGACGCACTGTGAAAATGGCACTTCTTGAGTCATCATACTGATGATATTGTCATGATCATACCCAAACCTTTCAATGTTAATTTGATTTGAGGAGACAAATCCCACATGTTAATGACAGGCAAATGAAAGTATTATGCAACTGATTTTTACGGTAAAATCAGTTATGACAAATCAAAAGGCCTTCTTTTGATCATGACTAATGAAACAACCTCTATGTTTCCAATGTTGAATGTAGAGAAGATGACACTTCACTAGCTATCATGAGTCAGTCACAAAATGCATTTTTCACAGTGAACTGCATGGTCCTCTGTTTTTGCGTAACAAATGGTTAGGCTGTAATACATTCAGCTCTTTGTTGCCATCACTGACCTCACAACAGGTCTCGTCATCGAGTAACTTGAGACCTTATTGACGCGCACTGTGACTTGGTAGGTGACTTTGTCTGTGACTTGTTTTGAAAGTATAGGTTATTACTAGACTGAGGTCACAGTCTTCACGTTGCTGAAGGCAACGTAGACTGAGGACATTACCTTTGCTGAGCAATCTTGATTTTTTTTTTTTTTTTTTGAGCACTCTTGAAAATCATTGCAAACAATAAGTGATAATAATAAACAATCAAACAAGAATACAAATGCAAAACTGTAATCTGAAAAGTTGCAAATAGAAAGCAACATTAGCAGTAATCTGGTTTTGTCGCCAGCCCTGAGGCATCTTAAACACAAAGAGCAGTCAAGATTTCAAGAAGTGGGAGGCAACATGTATTTCTGTATGTCATTGTAAAAAATATCAGAATATGTGGTAGTTCATCACTTGTGAAACAATTTTAAAAAAACGCATAAGTTAAATTAAAATGTACTTTCCTGTTTTGGTTTGACTATCTATCTATCTATCTATCTATCTATCTATCTATCTATCTATCTATCCATCTGGGTCCCTATATATTTTTATATCTAAGCCAATCTATTTGATTTTTTAATATACCTTGATTACGATAACACTTTATAAAGAGGGCAGGAATTAAGTATAT
The DNA here is from genome assembly GCA_026936325.1 of Platynereis dumerilii. Lineage (NCBI taxonomy): Eukaryota > Metazoa > Annelida > Polychaeta > Phyllodocida > Nereididae > Platynereis > Platynereis dumerilii. The sequence continues at coordinate 2,345,024 of JAPTHN010000049.1, read as the reverse complement.
TCCACAAAAATGCTATCTGAACTTGTCAAATGTGGTCTAAGTCAATCACTGTTCAGCAAAGTGTGTTTGAACCAACCATCACACAAATCAGAGAAATGCTTGACTGAGTTCAATTGACTGCTAAACATATCAGTCCAAAGCTGTTCATTTCAAAACAGAAACAGAAAAGGTGAATCATGAACAACATACTGATTAACAGTTATCTGTTTGTACAACATTCTAATAACAGTTATCTGTTTGTACAAAGCCTCCCTCCATTCAACATGAAACTTCTGTCATTTTTGGTGGTAATTGTGTTGAAAATTGGTCGATTTTGACACTTTCTTTACAGTACAGGAAAGTTCTGAAAATCGCACACAATGCATTTAAGAGGCTCTGCCTGTAAAAAGCTGCAAAATCAGAAGATGGTGGCCGGGGACCCGTCAGACTTTGCAAAATGTCATATACCGGGGGTTAGCTTATAGTCTCAGGAGGCTCAAAATCATATTTTAAGGTTCAGAAAATTATTGGTATCCATAGCAGCAGCCCTAATATTGACCAAGGTCAGACCCCCTTTTTTACAGCTGTTTCAAAAAGTGCAATTTTGCCAATCTTGATTTTATACATTTTTGTTGGCTCTGCCAATATTTCTTACCTGGTGGATCAAGGTCTGTCAGTCATTTTTGGTCAATATAGGTCAATAGAATTTTCACAGACTATTACTGGGGTGCAGGCAAGGTCTTGTGTTCTCACTACAGCGCCCCCTAGTGGCCATGTTTTCTCTATTATCTCATACCTCGAAAAGTCTCAACTTCAAGGCAAATTTATTTCTATATCCAACGAGACCCAGGTAAGTGGTGCATGTGGGGTTTTACCCCAACAGCTGTATTTCACAAAACTGCCATAAAACTCGTGGGCACTCATTCCATTTTCAGTGGCGCCCCCTATATATTTTGTGAAAATTTCAATTTTTTGAAAATTCCATGTATTTTAGCATGCTATATCTACACAATGGAAAGAAATGAAATTCTGAAAGTTTTTGAAAAAGGTCAAAACAGCTGCAGCCCAGGGCAATGCAAAATATTCCATGGGGTCAAAGGTTATAGAGTGATTAAAGCCCCCTGGTGGCCGTTTTTCACATTTTTGCAGAATTAATGAAATTTACGCCAAAGACAAATACTTTAATGGAAGGAATGTGCTTTGATTAAGTTGCTTCACCCATGTAAAATTGAAATATAATGTCATACCTAATTATGCAAATTAACAACTGCATCCATATATGGAAGTAGCACTACATTGTATCAACCCCTGGTGGCTCTATTTTCAAATCTGTTTTTGGTGGATATATGCATCTCACACAGATTTAGCAGGCTATCTCTCCAAAACTAAAGCATCAAGATGTTTGATATTCATGGTGGTAACAAGGCAAGACATCCTCAGAAAATATATTCATGAAAACATTCCATGGGGCAAAGGTCTCTGCACTCTGCTGCCCCCTGGTGGCTATTTTAAACACATTTTTCAATTAATATGCCTGTCACAAAAGTTTATTTGTCCACACCTCCCAAAAGTAAAGCAGTAAGGTGTTTTTAATATTCATGGTGGTAACAAGGCAGGACACCCTCAGCAAATATATTCATGAAAATATTCCATGGGGTCAAAGGTCACCACACCCTACTGCCCCCTGGTGGCCCTCTTCTATATATTTTTCGGTGAATGCATGCATGTAAAAGATGTTCAGCAGGCCATGCCTCCAAAATGAAACCATAAAGGTGGTTCATATTCATGGTGGTAACAAGGCAGGACATCCTCAGCCAATATATTCATGAATACATTCCATGGGGTCAAAGGTCAACACACCCTACTGCCCCCTGGTGGCCCTCTTCTATATATTTTTCGGTGAATGCATGCATGTAAAAGATGTTCAGCAGGCCATGCCTCCAAAATTAAACCATAAAGGTGGTTCATATTCATGATGGTAGCAAGGCGGGACATCCTCAGCCAATATATTCATGAATACATTACATGGGGTCAAAGGTCAACACACCCTACTGCCCCTGGTGGCTCTCTTCCATATTTTTTTCGGTGAATAAATGCATGTGAAAGATGTTCAGCAGGCCATATCTCCAAAATGAAATCATAAAGGTGGCTCATATTCATGGTGGTAACAAGGCGGGACATCCTCAGCCAATATATTCATGAATACATTACATGGGGTCAAAGGTCACCACACCCTACTGCACCCTGGTGGCTCTCTTCCATATTTTTTTCGGTGAGTAAATGCATGTGAAAGATGTTCAGCAGGCCATATCTCCAAAATGAAATCATAAAGGTGGCTCATATTCATGGTGGTAACAAGGCAGGACATCCTCAGCCAATATATTCATGAATACATTCCATGGGGTCAAAGGTCACCACACCCTACTGCCCCCTGGTGGCCCTCTTCTATATATTTTTTGGTGAATAAATGCATGTAAAAGATGTTCAGCAGGCCATATCTCCAAAATGAAACCATAAAGGTGGTTCATATTCATGATGGTAGCAAGGCAGGACATCCTCAGCCAATATATTTATGAATACATTACACAGGGTCGAAGGTCACAACGCCATACTGCCCCCTGGTGGCTCTCTGCTATACATTTTTCTGTGAATACATGCATGCAAAAGATGTTCAGCAGGCCATACCTCCAAAATGAAACCATAAAGGTGGTTCATATTCATGATGGTAGCAAGGCGGGTCATCCACAGCAGATGTATTATGAAAACATTCCAAGGGGTCCAAGTCACTGCAATTAACTGCCCCTGGCGGCTATTTTACACACATTTTTCAGTGAATATATTATATGCCTGTCACATAAGTTCAGCAGGCCATATCTCCAAAAGTAAAGAGGTTCACATTCATGGTGGTAGCAAGGCAGGACAGCCGCAGCAAATTTATTCACACAAAGATTCCACGGAGTCAAAGTCACTGCGCATTATTGCCCCCCTCTTTTCTATAAATTTTTCAGTGAATTGATGTTTGTTGCAAAAGTTCAGCAGACTGTATCTCCAAAACTTTGGCAGTGAGGTGGTTTATATTCATGGTGGGAACAGGGCAGGTCGGTAAATGTATTCATGAAAACATTCCATGGGGTCAAGGGTCACTGCACATTATTGACCCCTGGTTGATTTTTTTCCTACATTTTTCAGTCATCAAAACTGGTGCAGGGGCGGACTCAGCAGGCGATTCTCCTCGCCGCTTGTTCCTGATTGATTGATTGATTGACTTTATTTAACATTATTTCAAGAGTGTACATACAAGTTTACAAGAAGTACGCCGTCAAAATAACATTAGGATAGCACACAAAGTTATCGAACTTATTTCCAGTGTGGTCCTTGCTAAACAACAAAATGGTGTTGCTACCAATCGTCACAAATTATAAATAACATAGATTTAAATAGATATATTTATATAATAATAAAATCAGAAAGATACAACATCCCTGTTTTCATTGTAATGAGCCTGGGCCCTGAGATAAGTTCTAACTTTACTTTTAAACAGTTGTTTGTTGTTAACAGACTTGATGGATACTGGTAAGTCATTCCAGGCCATTACACCTTGATAGGAGAAATTATACTTATCAATCCCAATTGGTTTTGGTACACAAAAATTATGTTCAGCATATCTGGTGGTATAACGGTGACTAATTACATTGAAGTTGTTACAGAAATAAGATGGAGCAGCTTGATGGTAAATATTAAACATATGATTTAGAATTAATTGTCGAGCTCTATCTCTTGTACTCAGATAACCAACTCTGTCAAGTTCACATTGACCTATATGGGATCTAGGTCCCAAATCTAAGATAAAACGTACAATTTTGTTTTGCATTATTTGGAGTTTCCTATATGAACATTGAGATAGACCCATAAACCAAGCGGAGACAGCGTAGTCAAAGTGGCATTGAATTAACGCGGATACCAGAAGTTTCCTTGATTTAAAATCAAGAACTTTGGCATTTCTATACAGAAATTTAAGCCGAGATGTTGTTTTACTAATGATGTTCCTTACTGTTGAATTTCCAGACAGTGTATTATCTATCTTCAGTCCAAGATACTTCACCTCTTCGCTTGGTTTAATTGTGTGCTCCTTACACTTGATTGTAACATTATTCAACCGGCCTTTTCTACGTTTTGAACAGAGGATCATAGCTTCTGTTTTACCCATATGCATGGAAAGTTTGTTATTAACTAGCCAGTGAAAACAATTAGATACCTCTTTGCTAAGTTGATCAGTTACAACATTGATGTTTTTATGACTAAACAACAAAATAGCATCATCTGCATACAATAATAATTTGCAGGAAATACAGGTCGACATATCATTACAATATATAAGATAGGCCCACGGCCCCAAAATGCTGCCCTGTGGCACACCTGATAATATTGTTTTAGCCGATGACTGACAATTACCCACAGATACAACTTGTTTCCTATCAGTGAGGTATGACTTAAACCAAGTATTGTCAATACCTGCAACAGCAATCTTCTCACACAACATAACATGATCCACAGAATCAAAAGCTTTCTGTACGTCAAGCAGAAGCATTCCTACAAAGTTACCTTTACTAATATTTGATCTAATATAATCATGCAGGTGAATTAAACAAGTATCCGTTGAGTATTTCGAACGGAATCCTGATTGAAACTCGTACAATAGACCTTTCTCTTTACAGAAATTTTCAACCTGATCGAGTACCACACGTTCTAAAATCTTCGAAATTGATGTTAACACACTCACAGGTCTATAATTGCCTATTTCTAATTTGCTACCTTTTTTGTGTAGTGGTGTAACCTTGGCTAGCTTAGTACAATCTGGCACAACTTTTTGTCTTATTGACAAATTTACAAGATGTGTTACAATACTTGTTAATTGTTCAACACCATCATGAAGAAATTTTGGTCCGATGTCATCACGACCAGTACTCTTTCTGGGGTTTAATGCTTTAAGATGTTTCATTATACAATTGCTAGTGACTTCATTGAGTACGTACATACCAGGAATATATAGTGGACATTCTGGAGACAGAGACAGATGGCGCCAGTTTCGCGATCCCTTGCACCCACCAATGTACGATTGAGGTCATATGTAAACATCTACATTGCGATTTCCCATAGGAATTCATATAAGATTTATTTAAAATGGATGTTTGCAAATGATTCAACATTATGTTTACTATAAAGTCAAGTTGCTCAAAATATGGATTCAAGACATGAACGTTTTAGTCAATATGTTTTCCTGACTTTGGTTGGGTATCATATAATACATGTGTGGTAATGTTGACTCTGTGAGATGTACTCATCTCAATGTCCCAGTCTCAACTGGAAGTGTAACCCCCCAGAGGGCAGCACTGTGCTTGCTCCTGATTGGCTGATGGTCAGCAGCCTCACTCTGGGGCTTGGAGGGAGGTATAAACCTGACTCAGTGGTGGGTCCAGGGAGTCTCTCCTGCACTTTCCTGCAAGTGCAACCCAGTGCCTTGGGCCTGGAGGAGGACTCCCATGCCAATGGACAGCTCCCTGTCCCATGGCTCTCCAAGACCATCATGACCTGGCTCTCCACCTGTGCGCTTAGACAGTGTATTTAGGGGTATATCATCATGCATGTGTTTGCTTTGGAATAAACCTTGGAATCCATCATCTCTTCTGGCATAGACTTGGAGGTCAGGAACTCTCGTTAACTATGGTCACCTAGCCAATATAGTGAGCAAGAACCATTACTCATGTGTGGGTTATAAAATTCAAAAGCAAACATACACCTGCTAGGTGTATGTTTACTTCTGAACTGAAAACATTGTTTTTGATACTGAATAATGCTAATATCATTAATTTCTTTTGTGATTCTTGATTTAATTGTACCCGTTATTTTGAATTTCTTATTAAAGCATCCATTAGAAATGTATTTTAAGCCACCTAGCCAGTTCTTGGTTCATATGTGTATTGTTTTTTGCTTAGTGTTTACATGGTTTATGGTTACAGAATCCAATACAGGCACACACTTATCACCCATTCCAATAGCTATGCCTATGGCTAGCTAAAAATGCAAGTTCCAATTGATAAGTTGTAAAAACATCTGCAGAATGAGAAGGGTGAATGATTTTGTATTTCTGATTTTATATTATGATTCCTGGGGAAATTTTACATAAGATAGGCTATTTTTCATATAAAAATTCAAAAATAAAATTTTGGACCAAAATGTTACAAAAATCTTACTCAAATCTTGAACCTTGTCGTAAACTCTTGCGATAGGCATTATGATAATCCCTGATAAATGTAGACAAAAGATCAACCAGGGGTCAATAATGTGCAGTGACCCTTGACCCCATGGAATGTTTTCATGAATACGTTTACTGACCTGCCCTGTTCCCACCATGAATATAAACCACCTCACTGCCAAATTTTTGGAGAAACAGCCCACTGAACTTTTGCGACAAACATCTACAGTCAGACCAAGAATTATTCAGACGCTTGCTGTTTTGTTATTATTTTGAAGGAATTACAAAGTAAGTTATGAAACATGCAATTAAAATCATCTTTGGTATTAAGTGTAACCTGTCCAAAACAAATTTATTGCAAACTGATTCAAAATCGGATGAAATTAGCTAATTTGTCAATTTAAGGAACCAGAAATTATTCAGACACTTTTACAAAGTTGTAGAAATTGAACTATTTACCAATATTTATCCCAAATATTGCTAATAAACTACCATGGGATCATTGTGGCCACATTGGATGACAGGTGTGATCATCAGTTAAGAAAATTTGGATGAATACGTGAGATAAACATCTGACTAAGTTTATCACATTTTCTTCACTAATGAGCTGAAATCTGTCAGATATCAATTGGAAATATTTCAGAATATCATAAAGTGACAATTGCTAACTGTACTATCTTAGTAAAATTGAAATACAGGCTTACTTGAAAAATTTTATGCACTTTGGTATTTTCGTTTTGTTTTTGGCTCCAACCGCTCTCTGATTCCTTGCCCATTGACCCACTGCAATCCATCAAATCACTTAAAATAAAGTCGCATGGCCTTCCTAAGATTGTTAACTCTATTGCGTATACAGGATAGCCCATTTACGCCAGTTGTTTACAAGTGGTGTGCCATACTACAACTATAGTGTGCTTTCATGGAGCAATCTCCATTGGAATAGCATTGAGGCTGAAGAACCACATTTTTGCCCCCTTCCCAGATGAAGTTAAAAGTGCCCAATTGAGTTGCTGTTGGACCATGCATGGAATATAGCTTGAAATTGATAATGAATCTTGCTTTCCAAAAATTTGTAGGTTTTGGTGCCACATGGACTTTTTTTTGTTTTGGTAAAATTGGACAAATAAATACAAAAGTGCACTGATCTTAGTATGCAGCCTCCTATGCTTCATATTGTAAGTCAAAGTTATAAGAATACAATTCTAAGGTAAACTAAAGCAATTTGAATCAATACAAGGCATGTTTGAGGTTAAACAGTGCAGCAAAATGTGATAAACTGGACATACTGTTTATCTCCAGTATTTATCCTAATTTCTCAATTGATGGTCACACCTCTTATTCTATGCAGTCATCATGGTCCCTAGATAGTTTATGAACATTATTTTGACATAAATACTAACAAATGATAGTAAATAGTTCACTTTCTACAACTTTGTTAAAGCGTCTGAATAATTTTTGGTTCATGGAGTTAACAAAAGTGGCTCTTTTCACCACATTTCTTGCCAATTAGCAATAGATTTGTTTTGTGCATGTTACATGTGATGCCAAGGATGTTTTCAATTGGATGTTTCATTGGTTTATTTGATAATTCCTTAAAATAATAACAAAACAACAAGCATCTGAATAATTCTTGGTCTGACTGTATTCATTGAAAAATGTATAGAAAAGAGCCACCAGGGGGCAGCAATGTGCAGTTACCTTTGAACTCATGGAATATTTTTGTGAATAAATTTGCTGTGGCTGTCCTACCCTGTTACCATCATGAATATCAACAACCTTAATGCTTAAGGTTGGTGGTATGGTCTACTAAACGTTTGGGTCATGCACAAATTCACTGAAAAATGGGTTGAAAACAGCCCCTAGGGGGAAAATACTGTGCAGTGACTTTGACCCCGTGGAATCTTTGTGTGAATAAATTTGCTGCGGCTGTCCTGCCTTGCTACCACCATGAATGTAAACGTCTTTACTGCTTTACTTTTGGAGATATGGCCTGCTGAGCTTATGTGACAGACATATAATATATTCACTGAAAAATGTTTGTAAAATAGCCAGGGGGTAGGGGGTAGTTAATTGCAGTGACTTTGACCCCATGGATATAGAGAAGAGGGCCACCAGGGGGCAGTAGGGTGTGATGACCTTTGACCCCATGGAATGTATTCATGAATATATTGGCTGAGGATGTCCCGCCTTGCTACCATCATGAATATGAACCACCTTTATGATTTCATTTTGGAGATATGGCCTGCTGAACATCTTTTACTTGCATTTATTCACCAAAAAATATATAGAAGAGAGCCACCAGGGGGCAGTAGGGTGTGGTGACCTCTGACCCCATGGAATGTATTCATGAATATATTGGCTGAGGATGTCCTGCCTTGCTACCACCATGAATATGAACCACCTTTATGGTTTCATTTTGGAGATATGGCCTGCTGAACATCTTTCACATGCATGTATTCACCGAAAAATATATAGAAGAGGGCCACCAGGGGGCAGTATGGTGAGGTGACCTTTGACCCCGTGGAATGTATTCATGAATAATATATTGGCTGGGGATGTCCTGCCTTGCTACCATCATGAATATGAGCCACCTTTATGGTTTCATTTTGGAGATATGGCCTGCTGAACATCTTTCACATGCATTTATTCACCAAAAAATATATAGAAGAGAGCCACCAGGGGGTAGTAGGGTGTGGTGACCTTTGACCCCATGGAATATTTTGGTGAATATATTTGCTGAGGGTGTCCTGCCTTGTTACCACCATGAATATGAACCACCTTTATGGTTTCACTTTGGAGGCATGGCCAGCTGAACATGTTTCATGCATTTATTCACCAAAAAATATATAGAAGAGGGCCACCAGGGGGCAGTAGGGTGTGGTGACCTTTGACCCCATGTAATGTATTCATGAATATATTTGCTGAGGATGTTCTGCCTGGTTACCGCCATGAATATGAGCCACCTTTATGGTTTCATTTGGAGGTATGGCCTGCTGAACATCTTTTACATGCATGCATTCACCGAAAAATATATAGAAGAGGGCCACCAGGGGGCAGTAGGGTGTGGTGACCTTTGACCCCATGGAATATTTTCATGAATATATTTGCTGAGGGTGTCCTGCCTTGTTACCACCATGAATATGAACCACCTTACTGCTTTACTTTTGGGAGGTGTGGACAAATATACTTTGGTGACAGGCATATTAACTGAAAAATGTGTTTAAAATAGCCGCCAGGGGGCAGCAGAGTGCAGTGACCTTTGCCCTACGGAATGTTTTCATGAATATATTTTCTGAGGATGTCGTGCCTTGTTACCACCATGAATATCAAACATCTTGATGCTTTAGTTTTGGAGAGATAGCCTGCTAAATCTGTGTGAGATGCATATATCCACCAAAAACAGATTTGAAAATAGAGCCACCAGGGGTTGATACAAGGTAGTGCTACTTCCATATATGGATGCAGTTGTTAATTTGCATAATCAGGTATGACATTATATTTCAATTTTACATGGGTGAAGGAACTTAATCAAAGAACATTCCTTCCATCAAAGTATTTGTCTTTTGCGTAAATTTCATTAATTCTGCAAAAATGTGAAAAACGGCCACCAGGGGGCTTTAATCACTCTATAACCTTTCACCCCATGGAATATTTTGCATTGCCCCTGGGCTGCAGCTGTTTTTACCTTTTTCTCCAAAAAACTTTCAGAATTTCATTTCTTTCCATTGTGTAGATATAGCATGCTAAAATACATGGAATTTTCAAAAAAATTGAAATTTTCACAAAATACATAGGGGGCGCCACTGAAAATGGAATGAGTGCCCACGAGTTTTATGGCAGTTTTGTGAAATACAGCTGTTGGGGTAAAACCCCACATGCACCACTTACCTGGGTCTCGTTGGATATAGAAATAAATTTGCCTTGAAGTTGAGACTTTTCGAGGTATGAGATAATAGAGAAAACATGGCCACTAGGGGGCGCTGTAGTGAGAACACAAGACCTTTCCTGCATCCCAGTAATAGTCTGTGAAAATTCTATTGACCTATATTGACCAAAAATGACTGACAGACCTTGATCCACCAGGTAAGAAATATTGGCAGAGCCAACAAAAATGTATAAAATCAAGATTGGCAAAATTGCACTTTTTGAAACAGCTGTAAAAAAGGGGGGGTCTGACCTTGGTTAATATTGGGGCTGTTGCTATGGATACCAATAATTTTCTGAACCTTAAAATATGATTTTGAGCCTCCTGAGACTATAAGCTAACCCCCGGTATATGACATTTTGCAAAGTCTGACGGGTCCCCGGCCACCCTCTGCAGGTTTTTACAGGCAGAGCCTCTTAAACCATTTCCTGTCAGCCCATATCTTTATTTTTAATGGGAATAGGCCCTAAAGTGTATCATTTGTATAGTGCTCAGCTTGTGGTTTGTCTCCAATCCTTCTCAGCTCCACTGTGAAGGTGGTTCTTCCTATCCAGCATATTCCCCCACAAATTGCTTATAAATGAGTCATAAAGAATAGCATGGCATGGAGCTAGAGGGATATGACCTCTCAAGGAACATGTAAGTGCAATTCTGCAAACACAAAGTCTTGTCGTTCGTCAGCTGTAAAAGTGCGCAATGTGCATCCCCCAAAATTATTGCATTTTAATTTTTGAGTGGTCATAAAAGATGAATAATTGTAGGCTTCCAATTGCTGGACATCATAGGTATGATTTGAGCTCTATGTTGGACGGCTGTTTCAATCATCCTTCGCCTCATTGCCTTGTCCTCCTTCTGTCTTAATTAGCCTACCAAGTGCATAAATACAGAACGTAAAGCCCCATTCATCCATCCATCCTTCGGTTTCGGCTCTGGCGGGTCGTACTTTCAATCATCCTTCACCTCATTCTGTTTTCCTGTTCTTATTCTTTTATGCATGCAAGTACATCAATAGATACATACTCTAAAAAAGATTTGTTTAAAACCGGCAAAATGGACATTTGCTGCTGTTTGTGACAATTTTTTATGTGAAATAACCCAAAAAGTTGTGCATTTCGATCAGTTTTTTGTGCAATCTGAATAAAGAAATGTTAAGAATAATTGAATCACATAAGCATGGCTTTTGTCTGATTTTACACGAAGAGTTTAAATGGACACCAGCTAACTTTTATCTTTTTCAAACAGACCTTTTTCAGTTCAGGATGTAAAGATCTTGTCATCCTGCCATGTAAACTTTTTCTTCACAGAGAAATGTTCACACCCTCATATCATTGTTGAAGTCCTTGGCGGCCTCGCAGCATCTCAAAGACGCCTACATTAATATCTCGGCCAATGACGATGCAGTGAGTCAAACTTGCCAAAGTATAATAATAACAATTATATGATATTCGCGTAGCGACGGGCGGCGAAGCCGCCCGTCGCGTAAGCGAACTTAGCTTAACAACAGCTCATAGTAAATTTTGAATCTGTCAGTGGAGTGAGAATGAAGGACTGCCTGTACCTGCCATGGAGTTGGTCCCTGATTAAACAGTTAGTTTCGGTAAAAGTAAACATCCCTGAATTTCTCTTGCAATACTGCAGTAGTGCCTGAAAAATTCCATTTGGTTCTTAACTATCCTATTCTGTTTTGAAAATTTAATTTTTATGCTCATTTATGTCGTCTGCATGAAAAAAGCTTAGGCCTATTTTGCTAACAGGTGTCGCCACCGGTGTAGCATCATGCTTGCAGTGCCACACCCAGGGAAAATGACTGAACTATCAGCAGCCTGCTTGTGAGCAGTGATGTGTGAAGTTTATTTGAGGTGTGAATTTTAAAAGCGTATTGCTATTACTGTACTTAAATAGCATCAATTAATTTAGGCCCAACTGATTGTGTTCTTGTTTATCATTATTATACCTCGACCATGAAAGCAGAGCTGTCATTGGCTGAGAGCTGGTCACATGTCAGTCATTATTTTAGTATATTGACCAGGACAATTGCCCTCCAAAATTTGTTTTCCGAAAAAAAAAAAATTTTCAGAATTTTTTTTTTCCCGAAATTTTTTTTTTTCGAATTTTTTTTTTCCGAATTTTTTTTTTTTCCAATTTTTTTTTTGTCCCAATTTTTTTTTCCAAAATTTGTTTTTTCCAAAATTTGTTTTTTCTAAAATTTTCTTTCCCTAAATGTTTTTTTTCAACATTTTTGTTTCAAAATTTTCCATACATTGGCAATAGTGCAGGAAAATAATAAAATTAGGGCATTAATTAGTAAAGACCAAAAAAAAATCAAAACTAGTAATAATAGTGCAATGTAGGCTATGCGTCTGCTTATCTACTCTCCTGTGTGTAAGGAAAACTCTTTTCCTCGGTCTTCGGCCTCGTGAAAAAGTTTTCACTTACACACCCTCGAGGGAAATAGATTTGACTAATGCCCTCGAAATCAGTCAATATTTGTATACTATAATACGGTTTCAAAATAAGAACAGTTAATTTGAGCTCCGCGAATCTATGGCATTGCCATCTACATATTAATATGTTCCCAGAAGTAAATCTCATAAGGTGGCTGCAAGTATTTAATAAGACTCCGCACTGACATTGCTCACATTTTGTTGCCATTTTGAGAAGCTTACATCCTGTGAGGCCTGAAGGAGAAACAAAGAATTTGTCGGCTCCATTTCCTTGGCGGCCTTTGCTGCTCTCTCAGCCATCTCGCATCTCAACAGAACTTCTGTGGACAACCGAGGGGTAAAGACGGCCATTTTTGGTAAGTAGACTTTGTGATGTTGTACATAGTAAAATTTAGATTTTGAGCCTGCTCAAATGACTGAGATGTTGGCACAATTCCTTTGAGCTAAGATAGCTTGTTGTTTTAAGTTATGACAACGGAAAGATTATCATTACTCTAAACCATCTCGCGAGGGTTTGTTAATTTCCCGGTTTTCCATTAAACCGGAAAACGGGGAAAGGCAGCTCTCAGAACCGGGAGTCCCGGTACTCCCAGTTTCAGTTTTAACCAGTATTAGACTTTGCAAATCATAGGACGTTTTGCCAAATAAAATTAATATTGTCTTACATCAACAATTTATGAACATTGAAAAATCTTAATGGCCTATTAGAAAAATGATGAGTGTCATGAGGTATTCATACAGGCCTAGTATATAGGGTATATAAGTTTCCTTGTGTCGGACAACAAGATTCTAGACATTTTAGAAAATGATAAATAGGCCTAGGGGAGACCGGGGTAAGTTGTGCCATTTTTTTCGTCAGGCTGATTTTCCAAAAAACCAAAGCTTAATCATGCAATCTGAAAATCAGACATCAAAATATAATACGATGGCCAGAATCAACCAAAGTTTCAGGGCAGTCCGACCATTGGGAAGGTCATGGCAGGCATTTGAAAAAAGTAGGTCAAGTGGCACAACTTGCCCCGGTGCCGGGGTAAGTTGTGCCGCATGACGGGGTAAGTTGTGCCGCCTAATTTATTCCAAAAAAATCTTGTATTTCACCCGTTTCTTCAGATAGATTATTTGTATCATGTTTTTAATGTATGACTGACATGTTACATGAAACTAATCAGACATTTATGAGCCATTTTATACACAAATTAAAAATGCTGAAAAAAACCAGAATTATTTTTTGTTTAGAAGGTGTTATAACTCTTTTAACATGTGTTCCTTTCGGTGTAAGTTATTGCACAACATTTTGAGGCCTTGCGTAAAATTTAAACAAAAAAAGATGAATAAAATATTAATTCCTATGTCATACCATTGGCACAACTCACCCCAATCAAAACGGCACAACTTACCCCAAATTGATTTTCTGGATGAAACTGGTTGTCAAAAATAAACCAACAATGCAAAATGAAATCTAACAACAGAAATGTCTAGATATACCTCTTAACTCCATCCTACCAGAGGTACATCATCTTATTACAAATACCAAATGACTGAGAAACCAGAATGTCAGTCCTCGGCACTTCAAGTTTTCAGCAACAAAATCGAATTCATTAGTGTAGCTTTTCATACCATTATACTTGGTAGTTTTTTTCTTGGTGCCTGATGATGTTGACCAAGTGGGTATATATGGGTGGCATTACCTTCTTTGCCCAGTTCTTCATTTAACCCCAACAGTGGGCGGCACAACTTACCCCGCGGCACAACTTACCCCGGTCTCCCCTACATGTATGACCAGTCCTTCAAATGGGTTATGATCTCACTCAAGCATTAAAGCTGACTCAAAATTTCTAATTTTGCAGTGTAGATGTTATATTCTAAAGTAAACTGTGAGTTTGATAATGTTTGGATGTTCAAACTGGCTGCCCCTTGAATCAGTGTCTGTGTTGGGCAGTAAGAGATCCCTTGCATTGGGTAAATGTGTAACATTTTGCAGACTCATGCCCTTTCTGCTATCTGATCAATCAATCTTCATGAGTGCCCAAAACTGTGATAATCTTTGAAAAGTAAGTGAAACAAAAGGCCAAAACTGTGATAATCTTTGAAAAGTAAGTGAGACAAAAGGCCAAAACTGTGATAATCTTTGAAAAGTAAGTGAAACAAAAGGCCAAAACTGTGATAATCTTTGAAAAGTAAGTGAAACAAAAGGCCAATGTAATTTAGTGGGAATTTGGGAAGTGGTAGCGGGGGGGGGGATTTACTTACTTATCAGATATTTTGACCAATGTAACTGTAGAGCAAAGAAAATTGGCAGCCATTCATACATCGACCGTTTCACTTATACTTACAAGCAAAGGGTCAGTGAAAAATGAACTTGCAAAAATCGCCACAGTTACAAATTTTTTCCTACTGCGACAAAGACTAGGCGTTCTTATGATAATAGATTGAAAAGAGTTTCAACTTACTTAGTATTTTTTGAAGCCATCTAACAGATAACTTACATTTCTTGGTTCCATGCACTCTTGCGGCTTCATATGAGATGTGCAGATACTCGACTACTATAGTAGCCATAGATCTGGAGTGGGGAAGCCCCTCAATGACATCACAGGACTCCCTCTTTCCAGTTTTCTAGAGTGGTTTTCCTGGGTCTCTAAAATGGTATTTAAACAATGTGCATGTTCCTGTAAAGTTGATCAACACAATCTTAGGCAAATCAAACTCCGTGTGCAAAGTTTGAATGAAATTGGTGCAGTATTTTGTCCTGAAATTTGTCCACAAGATTCCTGAGAAGGCCAGTAACAATAGGGCAGAATTCCCTAATAACCAGTGCTGGGACACTGCTGGCCACTCACAAACTTACTTGTGGCATTGGAACTGTTCTTCTAATAGTAATTACAAACAATTCCCTATATAATGACCAATAATTGCAACAATATAATTATATTTGATAGTCTCGATTGACATTAATAATCAATGATGATCCATAATAATTTCAGCCTTTTTAATTATGGCTATTTGCATAACGTGTTCAATAGAAATGCATTGTTTCTCACAATGAGTGATTCTGGCCATAATTATTATCAATGTGGACATTAGCCATTAAGTTATTGCAATCAGGACTATAATAATTATTGAGTGCAAATGCTTGTTCTGACTGAACCTGAGACAAAGATGGCATATTGGCATAATGTGAGGCTTTAAGTGATGGCAAATTATCTAGTCTCCGGTAACATGACAGTTTCATAACATTTGGTCGATGTCACATGACGTTGATTCCAAACGTTGTAGCAACTTCAAGATATGAAGGTGCACTCCATGTTATTACAAGAAGATTTAGATAATGTTGCTAAATGGGCCGACATTTGGCAGATGGATTTAAATCCAGACAAAACGAAAATATTGACTATTGGTATTAACAAAGTGAACTTTGATTTTTTATTGAATAATGATATTATTGAAACTGTCAACAACATTAATGATATTGGAGTTACTATCCAGTCAAATTTGAAATTTACGCTCCATTGTATTAACATTACTAGGAAAGCGTATTTTGTTATTCATAAACTTTTTTCAATTTTTAAGAACCACAATTACAAGTTCTATCTCAAAATGTATATGTGTTATGTTAGACCACTTTTAGAATATTCTAGTCAGGCTTGGTCACCAATATTACAATGTAATAAAGACAAAGTAGAACGTGTGCAAAGGTATTTCACCCGTCGTATATTAAACTATGAAAATGTTTCGTATGAAGAAAGACTACATTTTTTGAAATTAGATTCATTGGACATTCGAAGAAAAAATTCTGATTTAATATTGTTTTACAAAGTTATTAATTGTCATACAAATCTCAATATAAATGATAGGGAAGAAGTTTATAAATTTATACATAGAAGTAGAGGTCATAATAAACAATTGTATGTGTTTTATAGCCGTACTGATAAAAGAAAATATTTTTGGTGCAATCGAATTGTAAATAAATGGAATAATTTAGATGAAAGAACTATTAATTCTGTTTCAATCAAGAATTTTATAACTAATTTGAAAATGTTAAATTCTGCTAGTTAGTGGGAGTTACGTTGTAATTTTTACTTAAACTCCCATTGTTTTTGTATTGTTCACATGTTGTTCTTTTTAATAAATAAATCAAATCAATCAAAATCTAAAAAATGTCAGGACAAAATTGGTTTTTTAGATTCAAAAAAAAATTTAAAAAAATCCATGTTGGTTTTTTGCATTGAAATTTGGTTTTTCAAGAAACCATTTTGAATCTAAAAAACCAATTTGTCTGAAATTATTTAGAGTGTGGCATCCCACTGTTGTGGCATGGATTTATTACTCGCTCTGCTTATTACTCTGCCTGCATGCTGCAGGCCGAGTATTGTAGGGATGGGCATTTTCTGGGATCTCTGCTTGACGGTTTGTGTGTTTTTTAATCAACTCCTGCCAACAATACTCAATGGATTTAGATTTCCTTTGGCACGATGTGTTCATTTGTACTACACTCTAAAAAATGTCGGGACAAAATTGGTTTTTTAGATTCAAAATGGTTTTTTGAAAAACCAAATTTCAATGCAAAACCAAAATGGATTTTTTAAAAAATCCATTTTGGTTTTTTGCATTGAAATTTGGTTTTTCAAAAAACCATTTTGAATCTAAAAAACCAATTTTGTCTGAAATTTTTTAGAGTGTACACAAGACATGATTGAATTTTGGTGAATACTGGAGAATTTTTGGGGCTGTAGTTAAAGAAATTCGAAATTAGGCCACTACCACAGGGCGTTTCATTTTTTTTTTCGGAAAAATTTTCCGATCAAGCTCTTATTTAAACTAGCTGGTCTCCCATGCCAGATAAGCATTCGGTGCGAATTTCGGCCAAATCTATCAAGTCCTGACCCCCACCCTACCACCATCTTTGTTTTTCCTTCCGAAAACGCTATTTTCGCATGAAAAAAAAATTAGAATTTAGACCTGAGGTATCCGACATGAAATAGTAGGAGGTTTGATAATGATTCTAGTTGTCTCTAAAATACTTAAGGGAAACACACACTAAAAATTCAGGTATAATCCATCCACCAGAACACAGCCTCAAATTTGCATGAAGTCCAGTATGGTGGCTGAAAAATTGACGTATTTCAAAATAACTCAGAAACTATTAGTGATGGACCACATATTGGTATGAAGCATTACTATAAACTAGGGTATTGCAGACATTTTGACACTGTTCCCTTCTCTCTATCTCTAATAGTTTTTGAGATATGGGATATTTGCATATCTCTCACTCTATATATGATAATCAAAATATGTTAAATTGACCTCAAATATTTCACCCATGACTTTTTCTTAGCCACATGTTTCATTAGGAAACAAGTTACAGACTGTTTCCACTTCTACTTTGGAGATGTGCGTTGCTGTATTGCCTCACAACAAATATAAATGTTTCGTGTCATAGCTAATCTGGCAAATGTTATACAGTGTATTTTAGATAAATTTCAATGAATCATTTTATTTATTTAACTCATACCTACTCCATATTGCCAATGAATTAATCAAATACACCTTGCCCGGCTTGCCGCGCTGTCACTGCAAGCCTTTTCCAGCTATATTTTTGCTAGTAAGATGCGTGGAAGCAAACCCTCGGCATACAGCTTGTGTCCTTTTACCTTTATCTACTGCTTCACTAAAATTTCTCCAACTCAGTCAAAAAATGCCCGTTTCTTAAAATTAAAGAACCTAAATACACAAGGAAAATCCGACTCGGTGACTGCCATGCTCATTTCTCCTCTATCACCGATACTAATTAATATATTATATATAGAAGTACAGTACAACCATCTTAAAGTGGCTTAATACAGTGATCCATAGTGATCCAGAGCGGTCCGGATAAAGAGTGATCTGTAGTGATCTGAGATGATATAACTCTATCTGTAGTGATCTACTAATCCACTTTTAGAGAAAATCAATCATGTCAATTATTTAGGATTATAAGTCAAAGAACAGATGAAAGCCATCTAACAATTGAAAATATTGATTAAGGGAACATATCCAGAAGTTATTTTGTGCAGAACAGTAAATTTGATAATATTAATTTTGATCAATAGATATAGATCACAACAGATCAATCCAGATCGATCACTCCATATCAACCAAGATCGCCATGGATCACTATAGATCAATAGAGAAGTATCGATCCAAACTGACGAGCCATTTTATGATGGTTGTACTGTACAGCTTCAGTTACTTGGCAAATCCTGCAGAAGCACTCTCTGAGTCTTGTTGTTATACTTTACAAGGCATCGTAGGGACATATTGTTCACTAATGCGTGCTTGTTACCACAGGCCATGGCGTGGAGGAACTGAGCAGATACTCCTTAACTCCTTGCTCCACTCTATCCAGGTGTAAATTGGTACATGGCAATAGGCAGTGATGGTAATTGTTGAATGCTTGACTAAGCAGCGCGGGAAATTCTCTACATTTACAGGAAGCCTCTTGTGAGAACTCTACAATCACCCTTTGTCTTCTTGAGCACTGTGTCCTTCTGTCCTATAACCTACCAAGTGCAGAAATATGGGACGTAAAACCCAATCATCCACTCATTCTTCATTCTGAAATTGTCATCATTTTCTATTTGCAGAAAATGGCCATGGATGTCACGTCGGATATGACCGACGATTACTCGGATGTCACACAAACTTTTCCGACTGAAGCAAGTGTAAACGCCACAGACACAGCAATATCTCAAGCTGATCTCGATCTTTACGCCATTTCTATTACTGTCCGCAAGATATTTGGTTTATATATTGATCCATGTGTGTTAATATCGGGTATAATCGGCAATTGTTTAGCTGCTTTGGTGTTTCATAAGAACAGTAAACATCATACAGCTCTGTTTTTAGGTGCTTTAGCTCTATCTGACATTGGTCATAATATCACTACTCTAACCTATTGGATATTTTTATCAATAATTGGTCAATTTTCCCTTAATACTTGTAAAATATTGTTATACATAATGACTTATTTTTCTCTGTGTAGTTCATGGTTGATAACCACTATGACTCTGGAGAAGTTTATGTCTGTGAGATATCCTTTAAAGTTCAGACATTTAAGAAATAAGAAAGCTTTGCTTATAGCAATCTGTACTATATTTGTTCTAAGTTTAGTATCAGCAACACCTATTATCTTCACTGCGTACATCGGCAGTGGTAATGTACCGATTTGTAATACTTTTGTTGAAGCAACCACACTAAATATGATCTACAATGGCATCTTGATCACATTTCAGTTTCTGATACCATTCTGTATTCTTGGAGTTTTTAATGTTCTTATTATACGTACTATCCGTAAGAGTAGGGAGACTGTTCTAGAGTATGCCAAAGATAAAGTAGGGGGATTAACAAGCAGTTCGGAAGGTTCCGGGACTCAAGTTACTCGACTGAGTACCAACGATGATGACTTTCAAGACAATAAGAACTCCAATATGGTGATCTTTGACAGCATTTCTAAATCTGATGAAAAGGTGAATGTGAAGTCTAACTCACCAGGAGGCAGTAGAGGGACCTCTTCAATAGCAGTTTCAAAGAATGAGGAGATTTCAGATTCTCTGCAGCATAAATCGACAAAGAAAAGACCTCCTGAAAGTTCTAACACCTCCGATCAAGAAGGTCATCCAGTTGCGACTATTTCATCAACGAAGAACTTGCCCACGGCATCCCTTACGACCAACACAACAACGTTTAACAGAACCTCAGCAACCAAATCGACCTCGGATCCAGAACGCCAAATGATGACGATGTTCTTTGTTGTGACTTTCGCTTACCTTATACTATACTTGCCCTTTTATGCTCGTACTATCTTCTTCATCTTCTACGGCATAAACAACCTTCGCGACCAAGCCATCTTCGATCTCTGTGCCATACTCTCGCGAACCATCTACTTCGCCAACTACTCCATCAACTTCTACCTTTATGTCGCCGTGAGCGAGAAGTTCAGAACGAATCTTGGTCGGCTGTTCAGACCGACCAAATAACAGGGAAAGAATGGTTCAACTGTCAAGTATTTTCAAGCTCATTATGCTAACAAAATGAAACAATCACAAACTATGGTGCAAAAGCTGTCAGTGGCTGTTGCATTTGTGAAAAACATTCTATGTTTTAATTTCAGCCGATACTTTGGAAGATGGCTGGCATGTTTAAAGACACTCTCAAGTGCAACATTTTCACAGATGTTATATTATCTATATAATATATATTTTTAAATCCATAATGTTATTAATTAGTAAATAATTATGTTGACATTATATGTGAATATTTTTGATGTGATTATTCAAATTTGCATGTTTACACATATTTATTGGATGTATTTTCAAGAGTAATAAATAGTTCGGCATCAAATCATACTGTTTTAAGGTTTATTTGCACAAATGTTATAGATTTACACAGATATTACAAACAATGCATGTGGGCAGAGGATAAAGGAACATTGCTGATGGTTCCAAATTTCCCGTGTCGTAGCACTGTCCAATGTTGGTGATTGCTTATGATGATGAGTGATGAGAAAACTAGGAGTTATGGCACATACCCTATCAATTCAGGGATATCCAAGGTCATTCAGTTGCCCTGCAGTAGAATACTGGACACTACCTGCCTCCTTTAATTTAAATGTTCCATGGGATCAGACTGAATTAAGCTCCATGCATGGTGTTCGAACTCATGTCCTTGAAAGCCGGTGGTTGCACTGTTATGCTCTATTAGCCACTAGGCCACAAGGAACACTGTTTCACATGCTGCTTGCAAAAAGAGAATTAATCCAGTCTGGTGAAAATGAGAACTGCATGATGCTGCCATAAAGATAGTTTTGTATGCCGTGGCATTGCAGCTCCAAAGAAATATTTCCAATTTCATGGTACTTTCACAAAGTTTCTATTGAACATTGAGGTAAACCAGAGTAAGACTCAGCGATCACATTCCCTAAGGAAGTAGACAAGGCCATCAGTAAACTCAGAAACGACCCTGGTTCCTTCCAGACAAAATTTTGTGAGTTCCTAACTCTCAGTTTATGTGGACCCGCTCGCTGGAGCTTGCGGAATTGCACACTAGCCTAGGTGGCAACACATGACAGCATGTGTTCTGATCTGCGAAGGCTGGAAAAAGCAGTGGCAATAAAACGGCTGTCCTCTTGTAGACAGGAATTGATCAGTGTTTGGAAGCTGCAGAATGTGTTTCGTTGACACCAGGTGTCCTCAAAAGATATCATTGTGAGAAGCGCCACCTAGGGTGGAAAATTGGACAGAAGAAATTTATTGCTTCTTCAAGTTCTTGTTTGTGCTTCAATGCAAGCCACTGGAAAATCCAAAATAAGCTGCGTATCCTTAGATTAATTTAGAACCTGGATACTAAGTAACCTATTTTTTTTTTCACTAGCTATTTTAGATCAAGTCAACTTAGCCAAAATGACTAATTAAATTGATCATTTAATGGTACCTTAAACTTTTTGCATTTTAGTCAAAATAACTAACTTGATTGGTTATTTTCAAAAAGTCAATAACTTAATTAACAAGGAATTCTTTAAAAAAATAATTTTAGATGGTTTGAAATGTTCGAAGTGACATGCATTCACAATTTAGCAGAACAAATGAACTAAACACCTATATTTAGAAATCCCTGAACCAGTGACAGGTGGAAGATGGTATTTGCGGGATTCCCCCTAAGCAGGCTGTTCTGCTAAGGGTCTGAGATGCCATCTATAAAAAATTAGTCGACTTGCCTAAATTTGAGATTTAATAAACCTGATTAGTGAAGAAAACCAGTGCATGAAAAAGTGCAAGTGCTTGAATAGGATCTATCTGACACAGACAGCCTTTTGAAAATTTAAAAATTCCGAACGAGGCCTGAACCATCGGCTTTCATAATTGGTAGGTAAGTGGTGATGCTTTTGTGTATCTTCTTTGATCGTTAATATTTTATGAAAAGGACACGTTTTTAGTCATTTGACTGATTGTGAGAGTATACTTACTTAATTAGTCAAAAATATTTTCAGTTGAGAATCATTACCATATGGGCACATCTACATTGTAGCAATGTTGCAACAACGTCACCCTGTTCGTCAAATGACGTAGAATTGTATGGTCGAAATTATGTTGTCATAATGTTCATTGAGAAGCAAGGTCAAAGATATGACGTTAGCATGGGCCATTGTGGCGATGTTTTCACAACATTGTGAGCAATGTCAAAGATTTGACGTTAGCTTGCGACGTTGTGGCAATTTTGCAAAAAATCTGAACGTAGTGTTCATGTTGTGGCAACATAATTTCTTTCATACATTACTACGAGACCAATAGACAAGCCGTCCACTAAGTAGCAATGTCGTGTTTACCTTGTGTGCCCTTTGGTAGTTGGTAATCAGGATTTGAATCCAGACCACTGCAGGAGAACTTTTTTACCACTGAGGGGTAGCTTCAGTTGAATTCTAGGAAAAAAATGACCATCCCGGCAACATACAATGTTTATAAAACTATTATATAATTAATTAAAAGCATATCACGGCGGGATAAGATCGTAAATCGGCGGGATAACATCATATCCCTGTGGGAAAGATCCAAATGCCTGTGGGATGTCAAAGATCGTCGGCGGGATATCAAAAGACCGTCGGCGGGATGTCAAAAGACCGTCGGCGGGATGTCAAATGTCCCCCCAGGGGCAGGAGAGGTCCCCGCAGGGGCAGGAGAGGTCCCCTCAGGGGCAGGGGATGTCCTAATATCCCGCCAGAGATGTTTTTGAGACGTTCTCACTGAAAAAATCCCCGCCGGACATCCAAAAATCAAGAAAATTTTGGGCTCTGTTCCGCCGTGATGAAAAAAAAGTTTGAACCTGTTGAATCTTTTTTGACATCCACAGCGCAGTTTCTCCATTTCTAGGAACCCCTGAGGGGAACAAAAACTACCCCTGGGGGATGTGAAAAGTTGACGGCGGATCACCCAAATTCATCCAAATTTCCAGGAAATACCATCGCGCCGACGCCTAAAGTTCTCCGTAACGTGCCATGAGATCTTAGCATAACTTATCAAAGAGTTTGATCCAAATTATGTAAAAGTTGGTAGAGCAAAACAAATGAGACCATATGTATCTTACATGCCTCAAATATCATCCTTTATGACCCCATGAAGAAGTTTTCTATCATTTTGTGGAGTATCCTTTCTTCCACAAGCAATTTTGTTGATGATATTTAGCAATGAACCAATGGCAAAACATCACCTGTTTCACTTACTTAGTGGCGATACTGTAGACCGTCTGTCCATTATACATGTACAGGGTAGCTGTCAGGGGTATCATGTGGAGCTGCATGTATAGGTATGAATGACATGTACACATTACTGAATAGCCTTGTATGAATTAAAATAACATGGAGAATCTCTACTCCTCCCACTTTGTATGCAGGTGTTCACATATCTTTGAAATCACGACAGACAAACTAGGTTTTTTTTAGGTATTTCCATATATATTTATATTAACAGTTCTGCTTGAAATGCTGAATCAATCCTTACAGCTACCCACTTTTCTACCCCCTGGAATATGACATAGCGTATGTTATATACTATGTCCTGCAGCCAGAACTTCTCAAAATGTAACACTGTTGGCACTATGGTTCAGGCCTGCTCTGCTGAAGGTCTTTGCTTGAATGGGTTGCCGGTTGATTGGGTTTCCAACTCCGAGTGGGGAGCCCAAAATTTTCAGTGGACCTTCATGAGCAAATTCCCAGCTGTATGTCATTTGGATGGGATGAGACATTAAATTGTCTGCCTCTTGTATCAGTGTCTGTGCAGACTGTGCTTGGCAAGTAAAAGATCCCTCACATGGGATGAATGTGTAACATGTTGATGATTACCACTGTCTCCCATCCTGCATGGAGGTAGACCACAGCGAGTGCCCAGAACTTTTCAGCTTTGAGGGCTGCACTTACCATATCTATCTACATGTATACAATACGATATGATATGTTAATACTTTATTGAATCATTGAAAAATGAAACTCATTTGATTTTCATGGCTCTATCACAATCACATATATCTATTTGTTTGTCCATCTATCTATCTTTCTGCATGTCTCTCTGTCTCATTCTACAACTTTTGATGTTTGTGTTTCCATACTTTGTGAAGTGGGCAGCCTATAATTTTTGACTAATTCTGAGTGGGAGACCAAATCCCCAGGATAAAAGCATGGACACTTGAGCTGGTGATAAATTTAGCTGTGGCAATGATGGCCTAGCAGCTTGGTCAATAGGAGGGGATCATTTGGTATAAATTTGGCATAAAGCTTGTCACTGATGGTTTGTAGAGGAGTTGATTGATTCTGACTGCTCCTGGTTCTCTCCATCAATTCTCATTGAATTTAACTGTTGGTAGTTGATGCTTTTCACTATGTGGCTATTTATAGACTGGCCAGTTCGAAAATAACCGTTAGATATGCAAACGTGCTGAGTTTTTCCACCTTTTTGTCAACAGACAGATGCGCAGTCATCTGACATGCTCCGATCGATTCATTTAAGCGATTTAAATTATTCGTCCTCATGTATCAGAACGCCTACCGGGTCATTTTGGGCCAAGAATAAACGCTTCACTCTTCTTAGAGCAATTTGGCACTTTCAAGCTTCATCGCTCAGGATCTGAACAAGCACGTTCGAAATGCCCTTCGATAACAATTACCCCGAATGCTCATTACCCTCCCGAGGCCTCCTACGCAATCCTCATTGTGTCCTCACTATGTGTCGTAATGACAGGGATTCAACCACTCCGTAGGAGTATCACAGGAAGGCCCTTCAATAGGCATTCACTTGGTCAACTTTTAATCACGAAATTTTCCAAACTTCTCAAAGCAGAACATCAACACATTCTGGTTAAATTTGGATCTGTTTAATCAGTTAACCACATTATCCCCCATCAAGTGCATTATCAGCCACCACAGAGTGTGATCTGTGGTGTGTGATCTGCCTGCTCAGATCACACACCTTAGTTACCATAGCAACGCAGCATAACACAGCACCTTGCTGCCTGCTGAGCAGTGAAAACTGTGCGTAATTTTCAAACAACATGACTATGATTGAAGGATATTTATTCAGGCAATGATCATCTTAGCACCATCAAACTTTCAGGAATCCTTTAACAGTGTATATTGGGTGTAGTCTTCAAATGGTATGGTTTTCTGGCCTTCTGATAAAAAGTAACAGAGGTATTAGTAAAGAAAAGTCGCAAAAAGCAGTTAAAAAGCTTTAAAAGTATGGAAAAAGTCATGAAAATTGACCTGAAAATTGTTGTTTCTGTTGTGGCTGAAAAGTGATTGCTTCACACCAGTAGAACATAGAACCTTAAAAATTTTCACGAGTGTTACCAGATATATGTAAGACATTGTGTGAAAAGTGCAGTACTATACATGGAACAGCTTTTGTGTACCGGCGATGTGAGTAACAAATGGGAATGAACTTTTAAAGTTCAAAAATGCAACTTAAAAGCAAAAAAGGTTGTTGCGGTTTTAATTTTTTTGTGCTAAAAGTTTTTAGTTTATAAACATCAAACTTGCTGAGCCTCTAGGAAACAACTATAGCAAAAACATCTGAAAGTTTCATCGTTCTATTATTCACTTATTTTGAATGATGCCTCTTCAAAGTTGCGAGGGTGAAAAATCTGCAAAAAGCGCAAAAATGATAGTTTCTTGTTCACTAAAAAAATTCTTTTTCTCTCACATATGAATATAGTACCTCAATATTTTGCATTCTGCAAGACAAATACATTTTACAAAATATGTGAAGGTTTCATATTCATAGAATAATTTTCTGATGTGCTACACCTCTATGAAGTCCAGAAAAGCAAATACCATAAAAACAAACTTTGGCGCAGCAAATTGGCCTAAGTATAGGCCAATTTAGCTTAAAATCGATATTTTATCATACTATAATATATAGAAATTGATTCCTGTGACTCTCTTTGCTTACATTGTTAAAGGTGTGGCTGGGGGATAAAAGGGAAACCCAACTCGTCAGTGATCTGTTTGGTCAGATCAGACTCGGAGGGCGCTACGCGCCCACCTCGTCTGATCTGACCAAACAGATCACTGACTCGTAGGGTTTCCCTATAGGAGTAGCTTTTTTAGTCAACGCAGCTCGCGTCATCCGCGTAGGAGTGAAACTTTCGCAAAACTTTACTTCTGCATTTCAGTCAGCAAAAACAGTGTTCAAAGCACCTCCACTTTTCACTCAGTCCAAATTAATTAAAGCATGCAAAAGCAATCTATACACGTATACAAATCTGGCATGCATGAGTTTGTAGTTTATAGTTCTCATTTTGTTTCATTACAGTGGCAGAAGAATGAGTGATTAAATTTGGCTGTTTGTGGAGAACAATAGTGTCACTACATGACCTAGAGGGAGGTTCCCCCGTGGCCTAATTGGCAAGTGCGCTTGTTAACTGGCTTTGAGGGCATGGGTTCAAATCTCACCCCGGGAACTCACTTTAGTCCGAGCCCATGGGACATTAAATGGAGGCGGGTTGTATCCAGTATTCTATGCTGGGGCAACTGAAAGACCCTGGGCATCCCCGAATTAATAGGGTATGTGCCAGACTCACAGTCTTCTCATCTCATCATCATAGGGCGATCGCCTGCCTCGATATAGCCCACTAAGGTGCTGCAGAGGCGTAAAACACAAATAAACAAACAAACAAACATGACCTAGAGGGAGGGTTAGCTCAGGGGTTAGGGTGCTTGGCTGCCGACAGCTTGGCCCAGGGTTCGATTCCCACCCCGGATAGGTAATCAGGACAGTGGTTTCAATCATTTGCATCATTTCTGTGTAATCAGCAAGCTAGTGAATGAGTCATGCCACTCACCCAATCAGGTTGCATGTCTCACAATGACAAGCTCTCATTTTAATGTAAAAGATAGGGGCTATGTTGACATCATTTATGTCTTCAAAAAGTGCAATCACTTATCTTTCCTTGGCTGTAAGTTATTATGTATACACTCTAAAAAATGTCGGGACAAAATTGGTTTTTTAGATTCAAAATGGTTTTTTGAAAAACCAAATTTCAATGCAAAAAACCAAAATGGATTTTTTCATGGATTCGTAATTTTTATACAGCATTTACAGCATATTTGAACCTGCTATCTCCACATTGGCATGTTAGGTTGGGAACCAATGAGTCCATTTTTGTATTTGCACAATTTTTCTGATCTCCAGGAGTGGGGAAATTTGTGGTGAGCTTTCCACTGGTTACAGCTAAAGGCAACCACAGAGCAGCGCCCATTGGCAGAGGATATAGGAACATTGCCCAAGGTTCCTATGCCGTAGCACCCTCCAGTGTTGGTGATGGCTGTATGATGATGATTGAAGAAGACTGTGTCTTGCGCATACCCTATTAATTCAGGGATGTCCAGGGTCCTTCGGTTGCCCCAGCACAGGACACCGGATGCAGTCAGCCTCTATTTAATGTCCCATTGGCTGGGACACAGCACTTCTGATCAATGGTGAAATTTGTTGTATGTAGGAATATCCAACACTGGAACAAAACTTGATGAAGAAAAACATGAATGAAAAATGAAATCATGAAAAATTTAAAGATAGGGGATTTCCATGAGCATTATTTTGTTTGTTTGTTATTAAATTTCATAAAGACATATCAAATTCTTGCAAACATGCTTGAATGCTTCAGTTTTTTTTGGTCAATTTTATTTTGCACCTTTTTTCGGACAAATGTGATTAACACTGAGTAAATATTGGGACAACGGCCTACGTTCCTCTGGCATATTATGCTTCTGTATTCGTAGTTATTTTGAGTGTTTCGGTTATTTGAGACCCAGTGTTTCGCTCGCCTACACTTCATTGACAAAATGAATGTACAATCACACAGTCTTTTGGAGGAATCTGTTAAGAGAATCTCATTCAATCCTCACGATTTTGTCTTAAGGTAAACATGAATTTTCCCTTTGCTCAGCACTTTACCCCACAGTGCTACTGTATATGCTTGTCCATAAGTCTATCTGGTTTTCTGGCAATATTTTATCTGATTTAATTTTCGGGCAATCTCTAATCTGATTTCTGGCAATCTGTCATCAGGTTTCCTGGCAATCAGTTATCATGTTTTCTAGAAGTCTGTTATCTTATTGTATAGCAATATTCTATCTGGTTTACTGGAAATATGTTACTTGATTTTCTGGCTATCTGTTTTCTAAGTTTCTGGCAATCTGTTATCTGATTTTCTTGCGATCTGTTATCTGATTTTCGGCAATGTGTTCTGGGAATCTGAAATCTGATTTCTGTCAATTGGTTATCTTATTTTCTGGAGGTCTAGTATCTTATTTTCTGCATGGCTATCTGTTATCTGATTTTCTGGCAATCTGTTATCTGATTTTCTTGCAATCTGTTATATAATTTTCTGACAATCTTTATCTCTTTTTTTTTCTGGAAATCTGTTATCCGATTTTCTGCCAATATATTAGCTAATTTAGCAATCTTTTTCTGATTTTCTTGTAGTCTGCTCTCTGATTTTCTGGCAATCAGTTACTTGATTTTCTGGCAACCTGTTATCTGATTTTCTGTCGATATGTTAACTGATGTAGCAATCTGTTTGATTTTCTAGCAATCCGTTGTCTAATTTCCTGGCAGTCTGTTGTGTAATTTCTGGAAATCGGTTATCTTATTCCTGGCTATCTGTTATCTAATTTCTGGTAATCTGTTTTCTGATTTTCTGGCAATCTGTTCTCTAGTATTATTTGATTTTTTCGGCAATCTGTTATCTGATTTTCTGACAATTGGTTATCTAACGTTCTGGCAATTTGACATCCAATTTTCTGGCAATTTTCTGGTGATCTGTTCACTAAAAATTGTTTTCTTCCCTCTCCGGAGTTCAATCCTATGCCGGCAAAGACCTTCAGTGGAGCAGAATAAAATTAATTCCGGTTTCAAAAGCTTGATGAATATATACAGAATAAATTCAACGGCAAATTAAAAACATCACATTATGAACATTATGTTGTTGAACTGTTTAGGTTTTTATTGATTGTGGCTTTGCCATTTACTCTTTCATTCCTGCTTTTTGATACTTGAGAAGGCATACATGTACATCTTGCTGTTGTGGCTCTCTCTCCCCAAGTCTCAATTTATTTCACTACAATGTTACTGTAGGTTACATGCATGGCCATTCTCTCTGTCATTATTTTTATTCACTTATTGCCCTTTTTTCTTCGGTTTTGTTTATTTTTTATCGTTATCTGTGCGTTTTATTTGTTTGTTTTGGTCGAGAGGACACGAGGCGTACAATAAAGTGCCATATAGTGCACAAGTAAAGCTGAGTTTTTATTGCCCCATTATTGATACATTATTAGTCCCCCTCAGGGGTGCGTTAAGAAAATTGGGTACTCATGGACAATTGTCCCCTTCAAGTGGACATTACTTTTGTACCCGCTGAACTCATTATACACCCAGTGATCCCTTAGAAACTGAACCAGAGTGCTTCCTATTTATTAGTCCGAAGAAGCGACATTTTATCTTGCGATAAAGGTGATATTTGGTTCCTTCTGCTCTTCTTTAAGTTTCATTTTGGCCATGATATGACTTTAAAGTTAATTCTGAAAACGTCAGGATTGTGCCAACATGTGATTTTGCAAATTATGTTTTCGATCGGTCTTGCAGTAGTGGGCAGTACGCAGACTTCACAAGTTCTGTTTTTCCTACACCGTAAAATTTGAAATTTTGAGTTAGCTCAAATGATTGAGTGAGATGGTTGCACAATTTGTGTGAGCCATGATAGCTTGCCGTTTTGAGTTATGATAATCTTTATGTTGTTATAACTTGCAAACAACAAGCTATCTTGGCTCAAAGGAATTGTGCAACCATCACACTCAATCAATTAAGCTAACTCAAAATTCAAAGTTTACAGTGTATGCCACTTTCTGTGGCAGAGGGACTTCAGAAATTAAAAGTTGCTCAAAGTGTGTTGACCGAAGTTACACAACTTTCTATAAACATTGATATATATACATACAGGTGATTATAACAAACAGTCCATGCCAAACAAGGCTAAACAAGATAGTCCAGTCTGCTATTTTGCCACTTAGAACACTGTCAGAACATGAGAAAATGTGGCAGAGCTCTGCCAGCAGGGCTGAGCAGGCCTATTGTGATGCACCAGATTATCCTGTGTGTGTCTCTGTTCTGAAATGAACAAATTTTTAATGTGTTACATGCATGAAATTAGTGAAACTTTCCAAAAATGCTCCATATTTATGAATTAAAATACCAATGCAAGATGGTAACTTGATCTAAGATATTTTATCTCTGCACATGTGGCTCATTGACCAGCCAGTGAGTCTGACTAATCAATTTAGATCAGAGGACTGTCTTCTTCTTTACGACCAAAACAAAAACTGATATGCATGGTGTTGTTTGTTTACCTTAGATTCTGAAACCATTGCAATGTTGATTGTGGTGGTTAGTTTTGTAATTTAATTCCGATCATGCAGACAAAGTTTTCATCATATTTTGTCATTCTTAGTGGTTACTTAGGTGATGATTGACAGCAGACAACTCAAGTTTCACTGTATTGGTTGCATTTTATAATGCAGATTGAACATTAACTCAAAGAACTGTGAGATTTCGTACAATAATTATCATTTTTCAATAAGAACAATTAGATGTATTGTCTGGCCTTCTTGACTATTATAAACTGACTTTTAAAGTTTATGTTATTTTAGTAAGACATATTAATTTGGCCAGACAGTACATGAGAATTCCATGATGCCTGTGCTGCACCTACCCATAATAACCCATTTTGGAGAGATTGCTGTTTAGCAGCAGGCTGCAAATAACCCAGCTTGCATATATATAGTTTCCTTGTAATTCGGTCCTTCCTCCTACACAGCCTGTCCATTAGTTATGGAAAAAGAGAGGACCAGTTCACTGTGGAAGATGCACTTTGCGACTCATGATAGCGATGAAGTGTCTACTTTCAACATGGGAAACATTGAAGCTGTTTGATTAGTCATGATCAAGAGAAGGCCATTTGACTTCGTCATAACTGATTTTAGAGTGAAAATCAGATGCATAATCCTTTCGTTTGGCTGTCACCAACAAGCAGGATAAGTCTCCTTAAATCAAACTAGAACTGGCACTCGAAGAGCACATAGCTTCGCTGTCCTTTTAAAATTGCAAGATTGATGATGAAAGACCCAGCTATTTCGACTATTCTGATGGGATTTTCATCAAATGAAGGTTGAAATGTTGCTAATTTAGTGCTTTGGAACCTTTCACCACATTCTATGGACGTTTAATGGCCATTTTTGGGGAGAGAATGTTAAAATATATAGGTCCTACGAGTATAGAATTATGACATCACTCAAGAGTATTCTGATAATAACTTGTATTTCTTCAGCTGTATTTAAAAATTTCACTATATTTGAGGAGGCTCAGCTTGTAATGAATGTCCTCAATTGGAAAATAAAGGCTCTGAAATCTGTGGAACTGCTGAAGAGAATTGACACTGGTATGTAAATGGAGTGAAAAGAGACCAATTTGACAGTGTTCATTCACAAACACAGTTTGTCAGCACGTCTTTTATGCAAATAAGGTAGGGCGAAGAAGTTATTTATTTTACCAAATTTAGATCTTTGTGGGGGAGGGGACTGTTTATTTACCCCTCATGGCTGAACTCCTCAGGGAGCTAAGATAACTGTTAATAAAAGCTAATTGGTAACTCTATAGCAAAACTTGAGTTCCATGCTGCCCACATATCAGGTAACAGTAAGTTGCTGATGAAATTCTTGGCAAAACTACTGATGCCTTCGCTATACTATTAACATAGTAGTACTATACAAGTATGTCTGACAAAGTTTTACTTGATTTCGTTATTTATTACTACGCTTACAGTTGTTTATTGCAAAAATTACATGCAGCATCAGAAACCTAGATCCATAAGAATAAGTGCAATTTAATATTTAAAGGAAACTGATTATAATGAATATGATCATGTTCTCATTCAACTTTGTTACTACACCTTCCCATTACAAGCAAGGAGTACATAGTTACACAGAAACTATATTCAAGTTAAGTGTATGTTGCATGCTGCTACTGAGACTGCAGTTACTGATCACTCTTAAGAAATGTGCAGCACAGGCAGCACTTCCTGTAGACCTGTACTCTATCTGCTTTTGCCAGAGTGCCATGTCTTATTGAAAATATGTCTTTGCTTTAATGACTGCAATTGCAGTAGCTCTTTAAAGTAAGCACTCCCCCATTTTGATTTGTCATTTTCGACCATGATAAATGTGTCTTGTGGCAATGGCTATATAACAGCACTGATATTGCTTGCATCATTGATGCAATGCTTGCTTCATACAATTGAGGATCACTGCTGCATCTATTAGCATGGGTATGGAATTTCTGCCAGGAGTCTTTTCAAAGATAGTAGTAGATACATTCTAAAACATTTCGGGACAAAAATTGTTTTTTAGATTCAAAATGGTTTTTTGAAAAACAAAATTTCAATGCAAAAAACCCGCATGGATTAAAAAAAAAAAGTTTTAGAGTGTAGGGGTCCAAATCTTGCAAAAGTGTGTACACGTGTACACCCCAAGCCCAACATCAATTTCTTACTAAAAAATGACCATGTTTTAACCTCATTAATATCTTCAGTTCTTCACTCTGCACCATTAATCATTGTATACATAGAGACGTAGTAGTGACAAAGAGGGATGCCAAATATCTCTTAACTGGCCACTGTCCAGTTATCACAGTAGCCCCAGGACCAATTTGTAACTCTTCGTATTGTTTTACAAATTATTCCGTGATAAATCCAGTAATATGGGTCTGGTCCAGGGCAGTTTTTATGGTTATTTTTATCCCATTTCCCATTTATCTTACAACCATACATGTCACCAGACATATATACTTTTATACTACTTGTACACGTGGCGTATGTCGCATGAGGAATCATTGCGGATAGATAGTTGGAAAGGTAGACAGATACCCAATGTGCGCAACTATGTTGCAGCAGTACTAGTACTTACTACATTGTTATTTAATACTATGATATTCTAAGAATATTGACAGTTTTATATTTTATTGAATATTATGTATATAAAATACTTTATAAAGTTAATATTATTTAATAAGTCATATTATTCTGGCCATACATTTGCAGGACGCAAATTTACAACTTGCATGGAGTTTCCTTGTAATTCTGTACCCCTTGCTCTTAGAGCTCTTTGCCGATTGGTGGTCCACTTGAAAAAATTAATTTTCTTCTTTTCAATTTGTAAACTGACTTTGCCATGTCATTGACAGTTTTCTGTTGGTATCCTAATCGTTTATTTGATGAAGTACCTTAAGTCATATTTAGAGTTTGTTTATTGTCACCTATGTGGCTAGATGTGATATGCACTGAGTCAACTGATTAACCATAATAACTGACACAAACAAAACATTTTAAAGGCAGTGAAATCTCAAGACCTAGTTGAAAGTTAATTTTGGAATTGTTTGGACCACCACACAGTGTCCTTGAACAAAGTTCTGGGTTATAAAAAACGTACACTTTCCTTTTAATCATAATTCTGAATTTGGTCCACTGTATATATAGGCACCGGGGTGGCAAAGCCTCCGAAGGAAAGCATTTCTATGTTAAGATTATCGTTTTAAACATTCTATGTTGGATATTTCGCCCGCAACAAGGGTGTGAAAAACTAAAAATTTTGAATTTTAATTTTCTCAAAATTTTCCCAACAGATTTTTTTGATCTGTATATCAAATCGAAGCTGAGACCACATACTACAATGCTGTGTTGACAGATTCTTTGTACATTTTTTTTAACCCTAAACTTTGTTCGAGGACAGAGTGACCAATCTGCAAACAGCTCTAATGAGATGTGCTAGTAATACCTAAAGTTGTAGGAGAACAATGTGATCACTGATGACATTTTCATTGCTCTTTATATGGACTATGCAATCACAAGATATCCAGAAACTGCCTACACTTTTTGCCACTTCTGTATATATGTATATATATACTCATTTGAAAACTAAAGTCCCTCAAATCTGTGAAATTGCTGAAGAGAATTGACACTGGAATGCAAATGGAATGAAAAGAGACCAATTAGACAGTATTCATTCACAAACACAGTTTGTCAGCACGTCTTACATGCAAATAAGGTAGGGCGAAAAAGTTATTTATTTTACCAAATTTAGATCTTATAAATAAATAACTTTTTCGATTTGAGCTAAGATAACTGTTAATAAGAGCTAATTGGTAACTCTATAGCAAAACTTGAGTTCCATGCTACCAACATAACTCAGGATGCTGCCCACATAATTCAGGCCTGTAAGTTGCTGATGAAATTCTTGGCAAAACTACTAATGCCTTCGCTACTATTAATATAATAGTACTATATAGGTATGTCTCACAAAGTTTTACTCGATTATGTTATTTATTACTACAGTTTTTAATGCAAAAGTTTGAAACCCCTGGAATGGACATCATATTTTCTTGTTTTGCTAGCAAACCATTCACAGCCCCCATCCGGTCCAGAACCGCCCGGTCCAGGGGTGAGGTGGTCCAGTCCAGGGGCGGTCTGGTCCAAGGGTTCGGTATAGCGGTACGTACCGGTTTCCAATTTATGGCAAATTTTCCCCAAAAATCATTTGAAAATGAAGGTGTGAAAAACAAAAAAAGTATTTTTTCTTCACTTTTTCACATTTTTGACAATTTTCACTGTACCGGTACGTACCGGTACAGACAACATCAAGACCGGTTTTTTAAACTAAAGGTGGTCCGGTACTAAAGAGGTGGTGATAGTGGACCATACCGGTCCGAAGCGATGCAATCCACAACACTATCATTTAGCTTGATTGGGGTCCAAATCTTCCAACACTTTGTGCTCCCGAAGCCCAACATCAATTTCTCACTAAAAAATGACCATGTTTTAACCTCATTAATATCTAGAGTTCTTCACTCTGCCATTAATCATTGTATACATAGAGACGTAGTAGTGACAAAGAGAGATGCCAAATATCTCTTAACTGGCCACTGTCCAGTTATCACAGTAGCCCCAGGACCAATTTGTAACTCTTCGTATTGTTTTACAAATTATTCCGTGATAAATCCAGTGATGTGGGTCTGGTCCAGGTCAGTTTTTATGGTTATTTTTATCCCATTTCCCATTTATCTTACAACCATACATGTCACCAGACATATATACTTTTATACTACTTGTACATGTGGCATATGTCGCATGGGAATAGATAGTTGGAAAGGTAGACAGATACCCAATGTGCGCAACTATGTTGCAGCAACGTTGTGACAATGTCGCATGCAATGTTTGTAAAAATTACATAGAATTGTACATGGTAGAAATGATGTTTTCATAATGTTGTGAAGCAACGTCAAGGATAATATTATGACATTAGCATGGGATGTAGTGGCAATGTTCACAATGTTGTGAAAAAACCTCAATGTCATTTTCATGTTGTAGCAACACAATTTCTACCATACATGAACTACATGACCAACAGACGAGCACTCCACCAATTAACAACCTATATGTTCAAAATATTGAAGAACTTGTTAATTTCATTCTATTGATTTAGACAATAGAAACAATAGAATGAAATAAACAAGTTCTTCAACATTTCAAACAATTCAATTATCTGGATAAGACAACCACTTTGATCGGACACTTATTAGACAATCATTGTCTGATTCAGACAATCCTTTTTTATTGTGGGTTAACCAAATTGCTTGTGGAAGCACATATTCCACTTCTAAACAGAGGCGTAAAACACAAACACGCTTTCTTTAAAGCAGCACTGCACCTCGATATGTATATTAGTCTTGATTAAAAAATTAATTTCACTGAAAGAGAGGCACAGAATAACTATTTGTTGATGAGATATATTGCCTCAATCTTCGGGCATGATGAGCGTGCTAAGAAAATAGGCCAAAAATGTGTGTAGGATGCGTTCAAAATATGTTAATGGCTGCAAGAAATTCCGTAAATGCTGAAAAAAAGTTTCTAAAAAAACCTCTAATGAAAGACTCTTTGACATAACAGGTGTTCACATATAGCATGTTACCCAATTTAGCCAAAATTGTCTTGGACAGTGTTGAATGCCATAGATTTTCTTATTTTACAATTCATGACAGTTTCTATTCAATTCCAAATACTATGCAAACTTCTTCTGATGGCCAATTAAAGTAAAAGCCTGAAAATTACCTGAAAATTAACCATTCAGAACTGCCTAAAGTCTCTAAAATTCGTTACCTCTGCATTGTTATATTTATTAGGTAATTCATATATAGTTAGCATTTTTTGCTGTCGTACGCAAAAATGTTCTAAAAAATCTCGGCTAATTTGGTTCGTAAACCATTTCTCAAATATTTCATTCCACAAATAAAAACTAGCACAATTACAAAATAAGATTGCCTTGGCACTGTATATTGTTTTTGGTGCTCCTTCTACACTGTAAACACAGCTCCCTTTACTTTTGCTGCAGTGACAGTTGAGAATCCATAATCCCTTTTTTGAGGACCGTTGAAGAAAGTTGTTTGTACACTGTTATTTATTATTAACGCAAAAGGTTCTTGAAGGTATTTATAAAGAACCCACAGCCGAAAAAAGGTTTTACATTTTTTAAGGGTTCAACCGAGTTGAAAAGGCTCAATACTTGGTCAGAAGGCCCTATGACAGGACCCTATCCTCCCAACTTGAGAGAAAAATGGGTTCCATTGCAGGAGTTCAGCGCAGCTGGATTATCTAACTGTTGTTTTCGTATGCTGTTGGAACCTTTTTAAAAGTTTAATACAGAACCTTTCAGGTTTCTTAGCTATACCAGCTTATAGAACCTTTAAAGGTTCCATATAAAACCTTTTTGTTAATAGTGTATTAATTATAAAGAGATGCAGCTGGTTTAACAGTGTACTCTTTTTTTATTTCTCACTTCTATCTCCTGCTCCTCTTTTCTTCTCCCTTTCCTGTTTTATTCTCCTCTTTTTCATTTCTGTTCTCTCTTCTTTCCCCCTTTCCCTATCTTTCATCTTTATTTGTTTGCCCTTCTTCTTTCTTGTCTGTTTTTGTTTTTATGCATCTTCTTCCGTTCTTCTTCTTCTCTCCTACTTTTCATTTTGCCTCTTTCTGTCTTCCTTCTTGCCTTTAATATCCCCTCTTAGTCTTTTCTCTTTTTCCTCCTTCTGCATGTTTTTCTTCCTTTGCTTCTTATCTTCTTTTCCTTCTGTTTGCTTATTTTTAGTCTTCACTCTTCCTCTATATTAACTTACTTAGATTGTTCTGTTATATCCCCCCTCTTTCAATTGCATCTTCCTATTTCCCCATTCTTTCTCCTATCATCTTTTATTTCCCCTTACTCCCCTTTTTCCTTTACTCTTATGTTGCCTTTAAATAGCCCGCTCTGATGCTGAATGGGAGTAAAACACAAACTCACTCACTCTCTCCTTTACTCTTTCTGTTTTCCCTTCTCTCTTCCTTCTTTCTTCCTTCTTTCTTCCTTCTTTCTTCCTTCTTTCTTCCTTCTTTCTTCCTTCTTTCTTCCTTATTTCTTCCTTCTTTCTTCCTTCTTTCTTCCTTCTTTCTTCCTTATTTCAGCCTTGTTTCCTCTTTCCTCACCTATTACTCCATGTCCTCTCCCTTCCCTCTTTCTAACACTTTCTCTTACTTTTTCTCCTCCAGTTTTTCCTGTTTGCCTCTTTCTTTCTCTTACTCCTCTTTCCTTTCTCTCCCATCTCCTCTTTCCTTTCTCTCCCATCTCCTCTTTCCTTTCTCTCCCATCTCCTCTTCCCATCTCCCCTTTCTCCATTCTTTCTCCTCTCCTCTTTTCCCTCACTGTTGGTCTCTTTTTTCTTCATTTCGTCTTCCTTATTTCTTCCTTGTTTCTGCCTTGTTTCCTCTTTCCTCTTCGTGTCCTCTTCCTCTCCTCTTTCCAACACTTTCTCTTACTTTTTCTCCTCCTGTTTTTCCTGTTTGCCTCTTTCTTTCCCTTACTCCTCTTTCCTTTCGCTCCTGTCTCCTCTTTCTTTCACTTTTTCTCCTATTTTAAAATAAGTTACGATTTCAAATGCCAAAAAGCCATTCATCATAATTACCCTGAGTTAAACTTTCAATAGGTTTGTTAATTGGTAAATTGCAGGATAGAACATGACAATGTCACAGCGCATTGCTCCTTGTAATGGTCCATTGTTAGTCAAATCGACTGTCACAAATGTCACCCTGGTGCACTCAAGTCATAGTGTGTTCTGTCCACATTTTGGTGTTTGATAAATAGGTGAAGAACTCAAAGAAACTATCATTCTACGTTATAGCTGTTTGCAGATTAGCGGTCCAAACAGTTTCAAAAATAACTTGCAACTTGATCGTATGATGCCATTGGCTTAAAAATGTTTTATTTGTGTCAGCCATGGTTTATCAGTTGATACAGTGCTTATCATATCAGGCAGCATGTGACAATAAACAAAATAATTAATTGATTTAAGGTACTTCTTCAAATAAGAAGATCAGAGACTAACAGAAAACTGTCAGTGACACAGTAAAGCCAGTTTGCATATCCAAAATAAGAAATTAATTTTTCCAGTGGACTGCCAATCTGCAAAGAGCTCTGGTATCTATAGTCTTAACACTATATATATAGTTTGCTGATTTGAGAGTTAGTATGAAAAAGTTGATTTCTTAAAATTGATGGATGATTGGAGCTTTACGTCCAG
Source organism: Platynereis dumerilii (assembly GCA_026936325.1). Classification (NCBI taxonomy): domain Eukaryota; kingdom Metazoa; phylum Annelida; class Polychaeta; order Phyllodocida; family Nereididae; genus Platynereis; species Platynereis dumerilii. Next base: position 2,305,697 of record JAPTHN010000049.1, on the reverse strand, counting down.
TATTTATGTATTTAGTAGGCTCTTGGGACTGAAGGAGGCCACAACAATGAGGCAAAGTAAAATTAGGATGATAGAAACTAATGTCCAACATTGGATCAGGTACCCGGCTAAAATCAAACCGCTGATCCAATATTTGGAAGCTAAGAGTAAACTGAGCTAATCAACCTTTCCTCAAGAGAGTTTCCTAGCTGTACGTAGAAGTCCTGCAATAATAGTCTGAAATGAATAGCCCAATAGTAATTAAAAATGTCTAATGAGATAGGTCAAATGTTCATGAGTCTTCCATCTCTTGGTTGGGAGTATGCTGATGACTCTGATGACATTGATGTTACCCAGTAGTCTGAAGTCACGACTTTTGCTAAGGTTTCAAAATGACAAAGACACACTTAAAATCCTATCTTACTAAGACTTTAGTCACACAATACCATATATTCCCCTTTTTGGTTTAAATGTTTTTTTGAGCTTTGAATCTTCCTGCTTTTACAACAGTTGGTGTCAGAAGTGTCAGAAAGACAAGTTATGACATTACATGTTCCTGTCTTCTTATGATGAATGGCATCTTCATTTACTTGTCTGCGATTCATTGCGCCATTTCTGCGAAATTCTTAATTCAAGCAACATCTTCATCCGTAAAAGATTACGACCATAAAAAGACATAAATGCCTATAAAAGTCAAATTCCTTTAGTATTCTTTGACAGCTTGCTGTACAAACTGAAATTTATTGCCGGTTCAAAGGGCGTAAAATTGTCAGACCCCGTTAGGCCATTTAGTCTTGGACAACCAGTAATTATATCAGTGAAAATAATTATTTATTATCACAATTATCTTAATCTATGACCTAGTAATTGTGCATTATGATTGAACATTACAGCTAGCAAACTCATGTGAGTAAAATTCTGACATTTGCGAAATACTAAATCTTCGATGATAGTAAATTTCTCCCTACGAAGTTACATTTCAACAAATACATGGGTATCCACTAAAAATTGTTTGAATACATGTAGTTTGATATATATGGGAAGTGCAGCCCTCTAAGCCCAGTTCTGGGTGCTTGTGAGGGTTGATTGATGAGATTGAAGTTCTCAACATGTTACACATTCACTCCATGTGAGGGATCTTTTACAAGCCCAGCACAGACACTGATGGAGGAGACCACCAATTTAACATCTCATCTGAATGAAATCCGGCTGGATATAGCTCATGAAGGTCCGCTGAAAATTTTTGGTTCCCCAACCAGGCCTGAACCATTACCACCCAGTTACAATTCTGCACTTAGAAGCCTTCATTATCTATGGAAAAAACTTGAAACATAGCATTAATGGTTTGTAGCTTGGGAACCTGTTTATTAGCATCAACTGAAAGGGTTTGCAACTTCGAGAACATGTTTATTAGCACCAACTGTTTTGTTTGGAAAGCTTGCTTTCTTACTGTTGAATGTTTGCGCATTCTAAGAAATAAAGCTGACACAAAACCATGTTTGGTTTTTGGGCTTGAGGACTTGTTTATTACCAACAACTTAAACAGTTTGTAGCTTGGGAGCCTGTTCATTATCTCTAGCTGAAATGGTTTGTAGCTTGAGTGCATGTTTATTAGCACCAGCTGGAACAGATTGCAGCTTGAGAACCTGTTTATTAGCATCCAATGAAACGGTTTGTGTCTTGAGAACATATTTATTAGCACCGACTGAAACAGTTTGTAGCTTGAGAACATGTTTATTAGCACCAACTGAAACGGTTTGTGTCTTGAGAACATGTTTATTAGCAACTGAAATGGTTTGTGTCTTGAGAACATGTTTATTAGCAACTGAAACGGTTTGTGTCTTGAGAACATGTTTATTAGCAACTGAAACGGTTTGTGTCAAGAACCAAATGAAACAATTTGTAGCTTTAGAACATGTTTATTAGCACCCACTGAAATGGTTTGTTGCTTGAGAACATGTTTATTAGCACCAACTGAAACCATTTGTGTCTTGAGAACATGTTTATTAGCACCAGCTGATTTGCTGGCAAAGCTTGCCTTTTCTGACTGTTGAATGTTTGCACCTTCTAAAAAACCATGTTTGTTTTTGGGCTTGTCCTCCAAGTCATTCCAATAATCAAATTAGCGTTTGTTGGAATACAGTAGGCCAACAACTGTATTGTCAGGAATGCTGTATTAGTAGGTTTTGGGCCAAATGCAACAAATACATCATGGGCATTCATGGCGGTTTCAAGATACTAATTTTGTCCAAAAAGAAATTCACATTGTACTTGGTATTCATCCAAATCATCCTAATTCTTTGTAAAAAAAAGGTCTCCGAATCCCACCTTGGAAATGGTAGCCTCAACTTGCCTTTGAGTCTGATTCCTGATGCATGTTCTTGCCCAATGTATCTTCTTGTCCAAATGTTTTATCAAGATGACTGCAGAGCAAATTGCTTACCCTAATGATATCAGTGAGCAAAAACAATGGAGCTGCCTAACTCTTGGCAAAATATCATATTTTGCTTGTGTGTCTCAACTGAAATTGTATTTCTCAACTGAAGCCAAACTTAAACTGTTGAATGTAAAAAGCCAAGAATCCTATAGTTTTATTGTGAATTTCTCAATTGAAGAGGAATGTGTATTTTTATGTGTGTTTTGCCATACATTATACATACATGTGTATTGCCTCTTCAAAATGAATCTACACTCTAAAAAATTTCAGACAAAATTGGTTTTTTAGATTCAAAATGGTTTTTTGAAAAACCAAATTTCAATGCAAAACCAACATGGATTTTAAAAAAAATCCATGTTGGTTTTTTGCATTGAAATTTGGTTTTTCAAAAAACCATTTTGAATCTAAAAAACCAATTTTGTCTCAATTTTTTTAGAGTGCATCTGTACACAAATGTATTGCATCTCATTAGAATGTACACCATGTAATATTGTGTGCAATTGTGGCTATAAGACGAGTCGAATCAGCAGACCTGAGGAATCAGAGTCGGATTTGTTTTTCAGGAAGTCAAAGGAGTCGGGAGTCTCCAAGTCGGTTTTCCTGATACTCGACTCGGAAACCCTGTAAAAGACCCTACTTTTAGGAACAGGGAATAGGCTTACACTCTTAACGCAAAAGATTCTTGAAAGTATAAATAAAGAACCCACTGCCGAAAAAGGGTTCTTCATTTTTTAAGGGTTCAACTGAATTGAAAAGGTTCAATATTGGTCGGAAGGCCCTTTGATAAGACCCTGGCCTCCCAACTTGAGAGAAAGGGGTTCCATTGTGGGAGTTCAGTGCAATTACATTATCTAAATGTTGTTTTTGTTTGCAGTTGGAACCTATTTAAAAGTTGAATAATGAACCTTTTAGGGTTCAAACTATCTATACCAGCTTATAAAACCTTTAAAGATTTCATATAAAACCTTTTTGTTATGAGTGTAGATACTTGTTGTGGATGTTGTGGATCCAACTTTATCATCTCTTCATTACTTCTGCCCTTACCAGCTGGTCACATTATACATTAACCAAAGTGTAGATCAGTAGTATTGAGATGAAAAAGAAGAGAACATTAAAAAAAAAAGGCATGTGTTCCATGACATCCAGGATGATCTGAAACGTGTGGCAGAGATTTAGGCTAAATACTTTGGTTGTTATTTGTTTTGAACTCAGGAAATCCAAGTTTTGGAAAAAGTTTAAAAACAATGAGTACTCATAAAAGTGTCATATTCTGTTTCCCAGTTCCCAACACTTAAAAATAGCTTAAAATGGCCATTTCCTGTATGGCATGAAAGTTATTGTTCTGTGACAAAAACTAAAAAAAACCAAAAAGAAAACAACAACATATTTTTGCAAAACTATTCCTTTAAAATGAAATGAAGTTGAACAAAACTGTTTTTAAACAAAGGATATTCCATACTGAAGTTCAGAATTGTTTTTGAAGTAGTGCTGCTGCTGCTGAGAAACAAACTGTCAGAGGAAGGGGGTACAGAGGGGGGGGGGTATGAAGAGGGTAATTGGTGGAATGAAGGGAATGCACCCCCCTTAAAGCCCCCACGTGGGTTTGTCACATCTTCCTACACTCACACCCCCTCCCCCTCCAACTTCAAAACTTCAGATCTCTTTCCCTGCTCACCCTTGACATCCTGACACACTGACTTTGCAGCCATGGAGGAAATTTCACTTTTCCTGTACCACATACACATTGTACAGTGTTTGCCACATTGTTTTGAAGCGTTCTGCTTCAATTTATAGTCCCATTGCTTTTGCCCTTCCCTGGTGCATTAGTGTGTAAAATTATTAATAGTTCTAAGAGGTTTTTTGATCTGGTCAGTAATTATTTATTTAATGAATTGTATGAAATGAGATGAATCCTGGATGAGCTTTTGTATTATTTGGTCTTTGTTATTTCTCCATGGTCCAACTGACTTGACTGACTGACTGACTGACTGAATGACCGACTGATTGATTGGTTGACTGACTGATTGATTAATTGACTGGTTGACAAATTGATCAATAGATTAATATAATTACATGAGAGATCAATTAACAGATTGTGTGGTTAATTATAAGCTCTAATTGCTAGATAAATCTTAATAGACTGTTTGACTGACTGTTTGGCTGAATTGGTTGATTGATTGATTGATTGATTGATTGATTGATTGATTGATTGATTGATCGATAGATATTGTCCGTCTGTGGAGAATATGCCATTTGGACTTTCATGTGGGCTAATTGATGGTAATTCTCCAGATTGAAATCTATTTTGATCAATAAAATGTATAGGCCTACATATATGTAATTCATTGAGTACAAAATTCAATATCACTGAAATGTGTTCACTCTATTGTAACAGCATTGCACTGGGTTGGTCCACATTTCCTGATGGTGTGACAAACTTCACTGCCAGCTCCTTTCAAGGAACAACACTGTGTCCCATTTCCAAGAGATCAAAGGAATATTTGAGGCTCAGAATCTCCCCAGCCTTCTCATCTCAAATTGTTTTGTGATTTTTTAGGCAACTCTTGACACCATCTGTCAGTCTTTTAAGTTTAGCATTTGTTGGTTATGGGGTAAACACAAACTGTCAGCTTTTAGAAATACACACATGGTGACATAGCATTCCTTAAATAACAGTTAAAGTTTTCTCCATGGAAGTGTATGTGTTAAAAGCTATTTAAGACACACTACTGCCAACTCGTATTACCATGGATGATCATAGTTTATGAGATATTTATTCTGTGACTCTGTTTGTGTTTAGAATTGCATAAATTGCTCAAAAATCACATTTGTCTATCAGATTGTTTGTTTGTCACTATTTTGGCATTTTGCATTGCTTTCAGGCGATGAAATGTGCCCTTTGCAGACATATCATAGGCCTATATAGTTTTAATTGATTATAGAAAGTTGAATGAGTATTGCCTACCACTCATGAATATGTATTGCCTGCCATTACACTCATGAATGTGTACTGCCTACCACTCTTGGATATGTATTGCCTGCCACTATAGAATATGTATTTCTTACCACTCGTGAATATGTATGTCCCACCACCATTAATTAAGTATTGCCACTCTTGGTTGTGCATTGCCACTCTTGAATATGTTTTGCCAACCAGTCTTGAATATGTATTGCCAACCACTCTTGGATATGTAATGCCAATCACTCTTGAATATGCATTGCCAACCACTCTTGAATGTGTATTACCAACCACTCTTGAACCCACTTTTGAATATGTATTGCCTACCACTCTTGAATGTGCATTGCCAAACACTCATGGAAGTGTATTGCCAACCACTCTTGAATATGTATTGCCCACCACTCTTGAATATGCATTGCCTACCACTCTTGAATGTGTATTGCTTACCACTCTTGAATATGTATTGCCTAACACTCTTGAATATGTATTGCCTACCACTCTTGAATGTGTATTGCCTAACACTCTTGAATGTGTATTGCTTACCACTCTTGAATATGTATTGCCTAACACTCTTGAATATGTATTATCAACCACTCATGAATGTGTATTGATTAACACTCTTGAATATGTATTGCCTTACACTCTTGAATGTGTATTGCCAACCACTCATGAATGTGTATTGCTTACCACTCTTGAATGTGTATTGATTAACACTTGAATGTGTATTGCTAACAGTCTTGAATGTGTATTGCCTAACAGTCTTGAATGTGTATTGCCTAACACTCTTGAATATGTATTGCTTACCACTCTTGAATGTGTATTGATTAACACTTGAATGTGTATTGCCTAACAGTCTTGAATGTGTATTGCCTAACAATCTTGAATGTGTATTGCCTACTACTCTTGAATATGCATTGCCAACCACTCATGAATGTGTATTGCCTACCACTCATGAATGTGTATTGCCTACCACTCTTGAATATGTATTGCCTACCACTCTTGAATGTGTATTGCCTAACACTCTTGAATATGTATTGCTAGCCACTCTTGAATGTGCATTGCTAACCACTCTTAAATATGTATTGCTTACCACTCTTGAATATGTATTGTATTGCAACACTCTTGAATATGTATTGCCAACCACTCATGAGTGTGTATTGATTAACACTCTTGAATATGTATTGCCTTACACTCTTGAATGTGTATTGCCAACCACTCATGAATGTGTATTGCCAACCATGCACTCATGAATATGTATTGCCAGCCACTCTATAATATGTGTTGCCTAACACTATTGAATATTTATTGCCTAACACTCTTGAATGTATATTGTCAACCAATCATGAATGTGTATTGCCAGCCACTCTTTAATAAGTATTGCCAACCACTCTTGAATATGTATTGCCTACCACTCTTGAATATGTATTGCTTACCACTCTTGAATATGTATTGCCAGCCACTCTTGAATATGTATTGCCTACCACTCTTGAATATGTATTGCCAGCCACTCTTGAATATGTATTGCCTAACACTCTTGAATATGTATTGCCTACCACTCATGAATGTGTATTGCCTTTCACTTATGAATGTGATTCAATTTGTCTCTCTGTGACTCATAGGCATATCTTTTACATTGGAGCACTAATGAAGTAACCAATTGGCAGATTCTTCATGTGACATCACTGAAGCCTGAAAATAACTGAAATTTATATCTATCTATCTATCTATCTATCTATCTATCTATCTATCTATCTATCTATGACATTTCACCAAATTTCCAAACTTTCTAAATTAATCACTTTAGATTTGATCCTGACTCTTGGCGGTCTTGGTATTCTTTATGAGAATGAGACATAAATAATTTTATAACAGCTTTCCTTAAATAACCTAAAATGTAGAATAATCAATTTCAAATTATTGGTGAATGAAATTCTCTGTCTGTTGCATTTTTCTCAACCATTCAATATCCATTCTGTTCATTCCATTCCCATTCCACTTTATTCCAATTTTATTCTATTTCTGCTCTATTTATTTCCTGTCACAGTCCAATGCACCTCAGTTCTTCTTTTTACATTTTTTCATTCTCAATTTTATTTATTCTTTTTATGTTTTCAGCCTGAAAAGACACCAACAAAAGGTATGACATGCTTTTGCCTTGGCAGCCACGCAGGTGCACACTCGAAACTGAAGCTCCTTGACTATAAATGAGAAGTTGACAGTGTCAGCTCACTACACCTGCTATGGGGGCAGATAGGCAGTTATGGAGCTAAGGGTAGATAGATAGACAGATAGATAGACAGATAGATAGACAGATAGATAGATAGATAGATAGACAGATAGATAGATAGATTGAGATCTAGACAGATAGATTGAGATCTAGACAGATAGATGGATAGATAAATAGATAGATAGATAGATAGATAGACCGACAGGATAGATAGATAGATAGATAGATAGATAGATAGAAAGCTAGACAGCTAGACAGATACAGTAGATAGATAGATAGATAGATAGATAGATAGATAGATAGATAGATAGCTAGATAGCTAGATAGATAGATACTATTAGACAGAAAGATAGATGGATAGATGGATAGATAGGACAGTCACTGTCTATTTATTTCACCATCTATGTACCTTACTATCTATCTATGTGTCGTTATATCTATTTATCTATCTATCTTTCTCTCTATCATTCCCTCTATCTATCAGCTGGGTATAGCTGAGTCTTTACGGTCCTGCCCTGCTCCGTCGAAGGCACAGGTTTGAACCCGGTGGACAGAACCCAAAATGTTTTCAGTGGAGCTTCAAGAGCAAAATCCCAGATGGATGTCGTTTGCGTCAAATCGGTGTGATACTGTGATTCGCATCAGTGTCTATGCAGAAGATCCCTCACATGAGATAAATGTGTGACATGTTACATGTTGAGGACTCCCGCTCTATGTATGATGTCATCAATCAACCACGAGCAACAGCATGCCAAGAAGAACAACGCTTAGAGGCCTACACTCCTGGGGCTGCACTTACCATTGCTATCCATCTATCTATCTATCTATCTATCTATCTATCTATCTATCTATCTATCTATCTATCTATCTATCTATCTATCTATCTATCTTCCAACATGGATAATCAGTCACTGATTTTTAATGGAGAAACTTTGGTAATGAGAATGTGAATGAAAGTAAATGAAATCTGTATGAGACTTCTGAGTCTGCAACTCCACACACATTCTAGTCAGTTGTGATCTCACCATTGAGTGACACTGTTGTGTGATCCTCCTGGCAGGGGGCGCTGAGGAGTGCTTTGACCAATAAGAAGAGAGTATTAACTCTAGTAGGACGCCCCCTTCAGTGAGTGTTCAGTGAAGTTAACAGTTGGTTACAGCAGAGTGTTAGGAGGAGATCTATAAATGTGAAATAGCAGAATGTTGGAGGGAGAGTACAGGACATGTAGAGGACTACCTGCACCAATGCCTGGGACTATGACAGGCAGGTCGAGGCACCTACCAGGTTGATCTGAGCAGTCGCTTCGTCAGGTGGACACCCCAGTAAGCTGCTACCTCCTCAGCATAGGCACGACCGTGGCGGCTACTTTGGTCCCCCGTGGTCTGCCTGCCTTATGAAGAGAGCATGCGATTTTTAGTATCAATTGGGACCATCTTATTGGTCTACCATTCACTGGCTTATGCAGTCTTAGCTGTTAAAGATAAACAAACAAATAGCAACCTAAACAACAATAACAACAACAACAATGAGGGTAGGCAGCAAATACAACGAGAAGGGGATGGCAACTCCAGCAGCCCTCCTGCTAATGACACTTTCCCCTCTCAAGGATACCCTGGATATGGTGGCCGCAGGAGACCAGGTATACTTTTATTTTTGATATTTACAAACATTATATATCATGCTCACTATTGCTGTGTATATGTAATGCATATAGTTTGAAAAGACTGGACACTTGCTGTGCCTAACTGCAACAGTGATACTGCAAAAGGTGACTGTCACCATACATGGGTGTTGGTGCACACACACCAATGATCATGGGGTGCTATAATTACAACATCGCACCTTTGCTCGTACTTTATTGGTTTTTATTGCACCCCAAAACGTTCAAGCTATCTCATGTGTTCTTCAGTTTGAGAGCAGTTCGCTAAACAAGCGGTGCATAGCAAAACCTGTTTTAGTGTGTGTACATCTAGGGTTCCATTTCATTATAAATTTTATAGGAGCTCGCCGTCATATACGTCTACTGTGACGTCGTGACGTCATGACGTAATGACGTCAAGATGTAGGAACACCCCTTCCCAAAAAATTCAAAAACGTCTTAAGAAGTCCCCCCTCCTTGGCCCAGCAGACCTTTGCTTAAACCACGTGGTCACCAAACATGTGTTTTGCGTGTGTAATGCCATGGTAGGCTAATACCCTAGCTGTATTTCTCTGTGCATATATATCCTACATGGGTGCCCGATCTCTGTAAAAGTCTATGTTATCTATAAAAGGCTTTGGTTTACAAAATAATTATCTTCCCATAATTTGCTTTAAAATGTAATCGCTGAGCTAAACGTGTATGATTAATTAAAAAGCCACAGGCTTACATTTTATCTTTATTCTCTCCTTAGCCTAAGTCAAAGAATACCTTCCAATTCCAAATGTGCAATCAAAGTTTATTATGAAACATTGGAATATTATTACAAATGTTGGCCTCAATTAAATAATAATCCACCACTATAAAGAGTGTTTCATATCTGGTTGTTTGAATTTGTTTATAAAGTCTTACAGTTGTACAATATAACAGTAACTGACATATTTCATTGGATGTTGATTCATTGATGTGTCCCTATCCCTCAAGGCCTCAACATGATCAGGGTGTTCTTTGCTCAAGAAAAGAGGCACCAAGCTTCGAAGTAAAGGTTTAGAGACTCTGATCCACAATTATTGAGCATTTTAATTTACAAGAAACACACAGCTGGTTCTTGCTTTGAATTAGAATTACTTTTGACATTTTTGTTGTTGTTGTATTATTAGTTAAGTTTGTCCTTTGTCAGCTTCTGGAACCTACCCCTCCTGCTATCTCCTATCCAGATGGCTTGTCAACATGTTTTGAAGTTGTTTTGGACGTGTTTGTGTTTTTATTCCTGTTTGATCAACAAAAGTTGTTTAAAGTTTAGACCTATATTGCCTCATGCATGACAGTCTTAAAGAATTATTCAAATAGATATTAACATAGATATGAAAATAGATAGGTCGATCAGTAGGCTATAGATTGTTTGATAAGAGTCTGAGATCGACAGAGCTAGATGGAAAGGCCTACATATAGATCGATAGATAGACAGATAGGCCTATAGATAGACAGAAAGACATAGATAGATAGTGAGATCACAGTCACTTAGTCATTGTCAGGTTCTTACACTTTTACAAAATCCTAAAAAATGACCCATTCTAAAATTCTGGCAGCTTTTTTTTTGGCGGGAACTTTCCTGTGTAGTGTCCGACGCGCGACACGCGCTGGGAACACGTCACAAATATAGGTCAAACTTTGCGTGTATGTAACAGGCCTACTTGTCATGTTAAAAAGTTCTTTTTTTTCACTCCTCATTTGTAGTATATATAACTCTTCCTACACTGTATAGAGCGACATATAGTATGCCACAATATAAATTAAGCTTGGGGCATATTATGTGCTTGTGTTTTGCGCGAAGATGTCAAAAGGTTTCTATTTTTTTAAGATTGAGAAAAGATTAAGAAATATGCTTTTCTTAGAAGATAAATTTATAATATCGTATAGAATAATTGATTGGATGTTTATTCAGTTTTCCTTCAGAATTGTGATTTTAATGACACCTATTTAGTTCCGATTAAGCATCTATAGGCCAAGTTCCAATGAAATTAGGAGTGGGGTAAGATGGGACATGAGGCACAATGGGGGAAAAAGGGCCAGCTACATTTTATTTCTTGGTAAAAAAAATATAATAAGACGAGAATATCAGGATATCTTGTTTTGTTCCATGACCCCTATGTAACACGCCCCCTGATTGGCCAACAACCCACCTGCATAATGTGATGTTCACCTGTGTGCAGTGTTGTGTGACAGGCAGGTCAATAACAAATGTTATATTCACTGATCAGTGAATATAACATTTGTTATTGACCTCCCTGGAAAAAAATTTCCAAAAAAAAAAATTTTCCGAAAAAAAAAAATTTCCGGAAAAAAAAAATTTTCCGAAAAAAAAAAAAATTCCGTAAAAAAAAAAATTTTCCGAAAAAAAAATTTCCAAAAAAAAAAAAAAAATTCCGAAAAAAGAAAATTTCCACCAAAAAAAAATTTTCTGAAAAAAAAAATTTTTTTTCAAGAAAAAAAAAAATTTTCCCCAAAAAAAAATTATCATGGAACAAAACAATTGTGGACTTCAGTTTCGGTCAATATCAGGTTTTACGGACCTGACCTAGTGATATTCACCTCGGCCTTCGGCCTCGGTGAATATCACCGATCAGGTCCGTAAAACCTGATATTGACCTCAACCGAAGTCCATAATTGTATAATGTCAACTTGTAATATGTACAAGAAATATCTCAGAATTGGAATCACTCATTTTGTACAAATGTCAATACAAAAATATATTAAATCTCTGACCTGCTAGATGCAATTCTCTCTTAACTTTCATTTGTTTCTGAGTATTTAGATACCCACAGTGATTTATGCATTTTACTTGAAAACAATTACTGTGTGCAATGAATTTTAATCATTTTTCCCAATTGACTAATTAACTTCAGGTTATTATGTAATATTCTTATTAACATAATGTCTCTTTGTTAGACTGTGTAATTATACACAGTAAATCATACTTTGAAATAAGCTGAGAAAAACGTCTTTGTGTCTATATCACTTAAACTTGTAATTGACAATATCGTATATGACTTGAATTGCTTGAACCATTTGAGTCATAAATGTTATTAAAAGAATGTTTGAAAGACCGTATGCAGCTATTAAAGTGGCACACATAATATCTATCTTTATATTGGTAGATCTATGTTGACAAAATTTTTTTTGGTACCTAGTATTCATTGAAAGAATAACATGGCCATACATAACAGAGTTTGCCAGATATAAGCATTCACAATTTGTGCTTCTCTTGCAGTTATATATTATGTGGAATTATATTTCATTATTTAAATGGAGAACTTGGCAGCCAGGAATGTCCTTCACAAGAGATCCTATTTGAAAAGTTCTTAGAGCGAATGCCATGCCATTAATGCCTTCAACACACATGGAGTAGTCCATCCATGACTTGACCAATATATTTTTCTTGTCCTAAATTTAAGGTATTTTGAAGTATGTATATGTAGCTGAAGTTCTGCATATCAAAAAGTTGTAAATATGAACTCTGATGTATTATTTTCATAAAATGTTCTTTCCACTCCATGGGCTATCTATCTATCTATCTATCTATCTATCTATCTATCTATCTATCTATCTATCTATCTATCTATCTATCTATCTATCTATCTATCTATCTATCTATCTATCTATCTATCTATCTATCTATCTCATCAAGTGATCCAATTGGCATTGAACATATAGATGGATAGATAGATGGATAGATAGATAGATAGATAGATAGATAGATAGATAGATGCTGAAACGTACTTCGGGCTAATTACATAATATAATTATACAAATTATTTTTTTCAGTAACTTCGTGACAATCAAAGTGTATTGTCACTCAAAACTTCTCTAAAACTTTTCAAAACTTCTGAGGGTGAGTAGTAGTGCATACCAGTACATATAGAGCTAAATGGGTCCTTCTCTGATCATTTCAAGCTGCTGTGAATGAAGCAAACACATGCGTCCATGAGAATAGCAAAATGCACAATGAAAGTGATGAGAGGGACATGTAAAGTAAAGAAAATTAGAAATATATTTTTAAAAAGTTTAAAAATGTTAACCAGGCGAATGAAACTCTGCAGAGTCGAAGTCAAAAAGATCATTGCACTGTGTTTATGTTTAACATTTGACAACAGCTGCTAGTGTCACACTAGTCCGTTTTTCTCAATGGAATTTTTGGCAAAAATGTAGAAAAAGATTAAAAGATGACAAAAAAGTATACATATATACAAAGTATATAGCCTTGTTTGCCATTACACTCGATATGTAGATGGTATGGCATTGGCATGTCGAATGAAAGTATATCACGACTATAACTGTACACACATAGTAGCGATAAGTAGCTGAAACCTATAGTTTTAAAAATCCTGCTATCCGTCTTCATATCTGTTTCGGTGGCTGAAGGATCTTCGCCTGCGTGGGTTCGAACTGCAGTTGGGGAACCCGTAAGATTTAGATTTAGATTTCTTTTATTTATCCACACCATGTAATTTTTTTTTACAAATATATACCAAATCAACATATTATTTTAGTACAATACAGCGTGAAAAGGGGAAGCATTCGAGTATTTCTACTGTAACCCAAGGGTGAATGCATCCCCTAAACTAAACTACAGATATAATATTATAAAATATATACAAGACAAAATAACTTTGACAAACAATACAAAATAAAATTGACGGTGGACCTTCATGAGCAAAATCCCAGCTGGTTGTCGTCAAGATGATACGTTAAATTGGCGGCCCCTTGTATCAGTGTCTGTGCTGGGTATGTAAAAGATCCCTCATATGGGGTAAATGTGTAACATGTTGAGGACTCCCGCTCTCTCTCCCATCTCATCATATCAACCCCCGTGAGCCCAAAGAACAGGACTTAGAGGGCTACACTTATCCTATCTATCTATCTATCTATCTATCTATCTATCTATCTATCTATCTATCTATCTATCTGTATATTAAAAATATTCTATCTATCTGTCTATATGTTGTTTTCTTGATATCTGTATATAGATCCATTTTATATAAGCATTTTCATCAGGCACTTATCTGTCTTCCAGTATAATCACAATTCAATTCATCCATCGTCAAAAAAAAAATCTAACCATCAACCAATCCATCAAAGATACCAAACCACCAAGACAGGACGTTCACCCGGAAGCAACTTTTCTAGAACAGGAAGTGGCAAAAAAGGGGTGTAACCAGCGGAAGATGAAACCACAGGGATCAAGTGGTTGACCAGTTTGCATAACCTCCCAGTGACAGTAGCAACAAGAATCTTTTTGATGTTTGTGTTGAAATAAATTGGTGATGAGTATCACTATGTGGTTGGTCTATGCACCTGGTGGAAGGAAATATACAGGGTTTCCTTTCTAGGGTTTCCTACCTGTATCCAACTCACATTATAAATAGATAAATAGATGGACAGATAGATAGATAGATAGATAGATAGATAGATAGATAGATAGATAGATAGATAGATAGATAGATAGACAGAAAGGTAGATTAATTCATTCATTCATTCACACATTCTTTCATTCATTCGTTCATTCTTTCATTCATTCTTTCATCCTTGTCTTCAAATCGATTTTCATAGCTGCCTGACACAAATGTATTTGCCTTTTGTTGACTGGCATGTATGAAGGAAAACTGCATTCTCAGTATATTTGATGATTTACAAATTATACAATCATCACCACATAATTTCTATTCGATGACTATGATAATCACCATTTCAAATCACCCCAACTGCCCACCCTACAATGATCAAACAGGCAAACACCCCACCCCCTTCCTCCTCTGCCTTCACCCTTTTTCCAAGGCCACTGCCCCTCACCCCACCCTTAGGACCATTGCTCACCCCCATTCTTCTGTTTTATAAAATGCCACCAAGCATCTTTGCTGCCCACCTGATCACACAAATGAATTATCTACAAACATCTTCTGTTTCACCCCAAACCACAAGCCAGTAATGAAAACACCCACTTCATGGGGTGTAGAAAGTCTTCTGGATGAGTTACCATGGAGACATGTCAACATCCTCCCACTTACCCTTGTTGCAGCCCACAGGAATCCCATAAGACACCTGCAGTGAGGGGGGGGGGTAAATAAAATAGCCTACAATTGATATAAAACATTAAAAACATAACTTTTCTGCCTGCTGAGTCATCAAAAGTTTTCTTCGACAAGACGGATCATCAGATGGGTGATTGGAGCTTTACATCCTATATTTATGCAATTGGCAGACTAATTAGGACAGGAGGAGGACACAGCAATGATGCGGAGGATGATTGAGACAGCTGTCCACCATAGGCCCAGGTGACCCGGAAGAGCTTGATTTGAACCCTGGACCCAGCGATTGGCTGATAGATAGATAGATAGATAGATAGATAGATAGATAGATAGATAGATAGATAGATAGATAGGTAGACAGATAGACAGATAGATAGATAGATAGACAGATTAATTAAGTGATTGGTTGATTGATTGATTGATTGATTGATAGTTAGGAAGACTATAAGTAAACTCACAAATATTTCAGCATATCAATAATTATCAATTGATATCTTTATGATATTGATGTTCAGAGTTTTTATCACACTTTTTAACTTAACATAGTCCAAATCCACCAAATGCTTAGAACACAATCCATACCAGTATCTGATGTAACCCTCATCACTTTGCCATGAGTAATGAGAGCTTGAGTAACTCCAGTTACCCCTCAGTTGCCCCTCAGTTGCCCTCATCAATTGCCAGCTTCCTCTGCTGCTCCTTCTCTGCCCCATCACTTCCTGTGCCATGGCTCACCTGTGAGCCACACAGGTGAGTCATTCTTTGATCTCCCAGGTGAGTCATTAGCAGGTTGGCCAGGTACCCCAGAAAAGACTTTTTAAAAGTTGTCTGGCCACTGTTGATTTTCACCCTGGACAAAATTGAACGTCATTTGATTTGCCCTGATTGTATAATTAGTTTGTTTTAATGTGATTGACATTAAAAGCATAAAAGAAGGTCAATACAATTATGGATGTGATAGTACTGTTGTGGCAGCATCACTGTTTCTGAGACTGGATGGATGGATGAATTGGGCCCTATGTCCTGTGTTTATGTCATTTAGTAGGTTAATTAGTACAGGAGGAGGACATGGTAATGAGGCAAAGGGTGATTGAAACAGCCGTCCAACATAGGCCCAGGTGACCCTGCAAGAGATTCGAACCCTGGAGCCAGCAATTGGCAGCCCAGCACGCTACCACTAGATCAACCCTCCCCCAGATGGATGGATGAGTTTGGAACTAGTTCCTGTATTTATGCTTGGTAGTAGGCTAATTAGGACAGGAAGGCACAGCAATGGGCTAATAAGGATAGGAGGGGGGCACAGCAATGGGGCAATGGATGATTGAAACTGCTGTCCAACATACAATCTACACATAGATCCAGGTGACCCGGCCAAAGCTGAAATGAAGCTGGCTGGAAATAATATTACTATGTGCTCCAGTAATAATTATGATATAAGAAGGACACAGGAATGGGGAGATGGACGATTGATACTACCGTCCAACATATGCATAGATTCAGGTAACCGGCCAGGACTGGAATCAAACCCGGGTACCCACTGGAAACTAGAGTGCTTTACCAACTGATCATTATATTGAAACAAAAAATTGTGGTAGATTCTCTTAGAAAAGAGTTTTTTTCTGAGACTAATCCAGTGAAATTTTATTCTGGGAGGTTGGTTGCTGTTGATGCTCTTGATTCAGACTCTGGCATTGATGGTACCTGCTTTGGCTACCAATGCATTTCCTGCAGCAATGAGTAATATGGCCTCAGTGACTGACTAATCGGTGAATAATTCTGATTTGCAGTGACTAATTCTGAATTCATCATCAGTCTGCAGAGGCTGGGTAACCTGAGTTGATTTTGAGTGCTCTGCTTTTTATTTGTTATTTAGATGACTCATTTATGTGATTTGGTGTTGGTTTATGGATTGTAGCAGTACTTGATACCACAATAACGATAATATAACAATTTATTTGTCAAATTATAGTCTGGTTCGATATAATGATAGTATTTGAAACCCATTGCAGCAGTGTATATTAATCTGGTTCCTTATTATGACGGTATTTGAAACCCATTGCTGCAATATAATTATATATTCAACTGGTTCATATCATAACAGTACTTGTAATACATTGCTGTAGTATAATAATCAACTGGTTCCATACCATGACAGTATTTGTAACCCATTGTTGCCAGTCTGGTGAAAATGAGAACTGCATGCTGCTGCCATCTGGCAAAAAAGTTGATTTTGTATGCTTCAGCATTGCTGTCCCAAGAAATAGTTCCAATTTCATTGCACATTTACAAAATTTCTATTCAACATTGATGTATACCAGAGTCAGACTCGGCAATCACATTCTCTAAGGAAGTAGACAAGGCCATCAGCACACTCAGAAACAGCCCCGGTATCTTCCAAACAAAATTGTGTGTGTTCCTCTGATTGAAATGATGTGGACGCTCGCAGGAGCTCACGGAATAGCACACTAATCACAAGGTGGCAACACAAGACAGCATATGTTCTGATCTGTGGCATTGCAAGAGCAGTCCACTTGTAGACCGCATTGTTGCAATATATATTGAGCTGGTTCTATGTCATGACAGCATTTGAAACCATTAGTGAAGTAAATATTCAGCTGGTTCCATGCCATGACAGTATTAGAAACCCATTGTTGCACTATATATTCAACACTGTTCAATATATATTGCTGTGAGCTGCTTTGGTATA
This sequence comes from Platynereis dumerilii, assembly GCA_026936325.1. NCBI lineage: Eukaryota > Metazoa > Annelida > Polychaeta > Phyllodocida > Nereididae > Platynereis > Platynereis dumerilii. The sequence goes on along the minus strand of JAPTHN010000049.1, from coordinate 2,287,663 downwards.
TCATCTGGTTCCATATCATGGCTGTATTTGGAACCGCTTCTACTATATATTTCCTGGTATTTTTTAATTTGATAGGGTGTGTAACTTAACGCTAGTATTGATGACCTCTTGCAGGGTCTTTTCTGCTGTTATCTGCGGTATGTTTTTGGATAATCGAGGCAGTCTTGAATCTAACAAGATATTTCAAGTTAATATATTTCTTTTGATCTAGCCTTATCCTACCCCTGCAACAGAAGTGTTGAAACTTGGATATTAAAACTGCTCTGACATTTCATGTTTCATAAAAATAAGTCAACAAAATTTAAATAATGACATATTCTAATGAAAATGCAGTTTCTAAATTAATAAAATAATCTGATTTAGTGCAATCGATAATGTAGTTTTAAGATGTCACGTTAAAACCTAACTCCCCAATGCTCTTACAAATGCCAGCAGAATAATACACTCTGAACTATTTCTACTCTTATATTTGCCTTTTTATAGGAACATGCATTCTGCTCTATGAATCTAACATGTCTATTCTGTAGGGAGCATTTTTTGTGAACATTTTAACCGCAGAGTACAAATCATGTCTATAATGCTATTTAGCGGTGAAGAGCTTTTTGGCTTTTTTCAACGAGGCATTTTAGGAGGCATTTTTATGTGCTCAAGATGTTTTTGTAATGTTTTGATTAAACCACAGATGTCAACTGAATCAAAAGCCTTGCTTAGATCTAAGAAACATCATTGTCTAGATGACAAAAGGCCTCTAAGGCTTTCAAAAGATTGCCTTATGCCATCGTTTTGTATCTTGTCCGGGCTTTTTCCTTCAAATCCTTCGGCTTGTCAGCTACACATCGTATATCAATTTATTCTATTGTAATATTTTCTTTATCACTTTTTTATGAGCGGCTCACTAAAATCGCATTCACAAATTGAATAACGAAAAACGTAGAGCGAAAACATTCTTTTAACTCAAATATAAGCTGGTCAAATACTGCGGATCTACAGTACACTCTAAAAAATCTGGGGACAAAATTGGTTTTTTAGATTCAAAATGGTTTTTTGAAAAACCAAATTTCAATGCAAAAACCAACATGGATTTTTGAAAAAATCCATGTTGGTTTTTTTGCATTGAAATTTGGTTTTTTCAAAAAACCATTTTGAATCTAAAAAACCAATTTTGTCTGAAATTCGGTTTTTCAAAAAACCATTTTGAATCTAAAAAACCAATTTTGTCCCCAGATTTTTTAGAGTGTACACACGTTTCAAGTTGCAATTCTAAAAATGTTTAATGTTTTGCTCCAAGTTGTTAGAACATTAAAAATTTGTATTGTGCCTCATAACCTGTGACTGAAATTCTAATGAAATGACTTCTCTGTATGATATACATCAGTGCAAGCCTGAATGTGCATGAAGTTATCATGAAGAGTATGTTCTGGTTATTTTTAAAGTATGTTCAGAGGTAAGTAGTTATAAATAGTGCAGCCCTCTGAGCCATGTTCTTCCCTGCTGTTTCTGTTTGTATGGTTGACGCTGCATGCAATTGTGTAACATTATAGTTTTTAACCGTGATATGTTCCTAAAAATGGTGGTCATTCACAGTAAAATTTGAATTTTGAGTCACCTAAAATGTTTGAGTGAGATGGTTGCACAATTATTTTTGAGCTAGCAAAGCTTGTTGTTTTAAGTTATGAAAATGAATAGATTATCATAACCTAAAACAACAAGCGATGTCAGCTCAAATGCGTTTTGCAACCATCTCACTCAATCTTTCAAGCTGACTCGAAATTTCAAATTTTACAGTGTTGGCAGTTATCAGTGAACCTGTCACAATTGGGTCGACCATCAGGTCCTCAAGCTGAAGTGGCTAAGTTGTCATTGTCCAGGCCTGCTCCGCTGAAGGTCTGCCTGCATGAGTTCAAACCCCGGTTGCAGAGCCAGAAATTTTCCGCAGACCTTCATGGATCACAAGCGAAATCCCAGCTGGATGTGGTTCGAATGAGACATCAAATTGGCGGTTCCATATATCAGTGTCTGTGCTTGGCAAGTGAAAGATCCCTCACATGGGGTAAATGTGACAGATGTTGAGGACTCCCACTCTCTCTCTCTCTCCTATCTCCTCAATCGACCCTTGCGGTCGCTCAGAACAGAGATTAGAGGGCTGCACTAGTGCACTTACCATATCTATCTGTGTGCTCTAGCTTAAGTTGTCAAAATTGTCAATGTATTATTTTTTGCTGACACATCTATCTTTTTGATATCCAGATTGTCAAATAAGACTTTATATGTATTGTCATGAAAATGCGATCATCTAGTGGAGTGAAATTTCCAAATTATTAAAAATTTTATGGAAATATATATATGTTCAAATCTGTTTTCATTCCAGACAAACTACTTAGTATTCCTAACTGTCACTTTGTGGTATGAACACCCATTGGGAGGTGTCAAAAATAAGTTTATTTTCTGTTGATTTTCCTGTGTATCTTTCATGTCTACACATATCCTAAGATATATAAGGAAAAATCACATAATCACATATCCTCCCACACATATATAAACAAATACAAATAAGTAGATGGATAGAGCCAGATAGATAGACAGAGAGATTAATCAATCAATTAATTAAGATATATAGATTATAGGCCTACATTAATCATAGATAGAAAGATAGATAGATAGATATGCCTATATGATTAGATATAGATATATAGATAAATAATTTGATATATATATATGTCTTGGGATAACTACACTTTAAAATGTTTTACATTTGTTGATAATTCAGAAATATAACCCAAATACATAACATCTTTCTTATACAATGTTATATGCTCAATAGTATAGTTCAAAAGTTTTTTGTTCCTCATTCATAAAACACAGGGACAAATATGAGACAGTTATCAGGCTGTATATTCCATGTATAAATAGCTTCAGCATATGTATTAGGTATGCTATATTTGCTTAACAGACTTCTCTGGAAAAAACTGCTATAGAATATCTGAATTTTAACTTCAAGCATGACAATGTGCACGTGGGACAGGTATATGTTGGAAACTTTATCAAATGGGGAAGGTGATAGGGCTTTATGGCCTGTATTTTGGTTTGGGTCAAATGTAATGGCATGGACTATGGTAATGAGATAATGTATGTTCTTTGACATTTTGGTGCAGGATGAAATTTCGTCTAACATTGTATTGAGGTGCCCGCACCAGGAATCAAAGCCGGGTTCTGAAGGTTACATAACGGTCTGTTATGCTACCGGGGAAGGGTTAACTCTAGGGCTCTATATCGTTGCCGACATTCGATACGATATGTATCATAGATACACTTGATCGATACACGATTCGTACCGTCGGTCCGCAAATTCGGGCCGATTCGCATTTTAGAAATACGCATCCACGCAAACCAAATTTTTGGCCCGGAAAGTCGCATCTTGCGTCAGAGCGGACGTCAAGATGACGCCATACTCGAGTTCATTTCATGATTTTCTGGACAATTTCTGTCAAATCTCGGCAATAAAACGACTTTTTGAGCTGGATATAGCGTTATTGAACCGAACCGAAAGTGCTGATTTGAAAACCGGTTCGGGAACCGACCAGACTGTACCGGTACGGCCGGTATTTATCGAACCGGTGTAGACCCCTAGTTAGCTCTTTCGGAAGTGCACCGGGACAGCCAATCACTGCCTCTTCGGTATGATTCCCGCTGTGATCAGGTCACCTGCACTAATGTTGGACAGCAGTTTCAATCATCCTTCACCCCATTGATATGTCCTTCTCCTGTACTGATTAGCCTACCAAATGCATTAATACAGGATATAAAAGCCCCAATCCATCCATCCATACAATTTTGCTACCGAAGAAAGCGGACCCAGGCCTCGGCAATGTATTCGAAGCGATTTATATTCTATTTGGAAAATGATTTGAATATTATTGAAATCACCATCGATGACTACAGGATCTTATGATGAAATTCAGCAACTGAGTTTGACCGTTTGATGTCTATTGAAGATGTCTATGGACGTGGAAGCCATAATAATGCATTGAAAACAATTTATGTACATAAGCCTGAAAAATAACTGGTTAAAAACTGTTCCAGAAACATGCAATTATATTTTTGTCAATTAAAAAAATTGTGTTGCAAGGATGAAAGATTGATTTGTTAGTTTACTTAAAAAAATAGAAAATCCAATGATTACATGGCGAAAAGACAACTTCTGATTTTTCAGGTTTTTGAAATTGTCTTAAAATAGACTGTAAGCCCGAAATGCTATGGAATGCCAGAAGAATTTGCCTACGTCAATGGCAAAACGGTATAAGTTGTGTTGGGTCAATAAAAGCATTATTTGCCCATTGACTTCTCTCCTCCTCGCCCCGAACATGAGCTGCAATTTGTGAACATGTAGACTCTAGCTGGGCACAAGATAGTGTTCTTCATGCACATTGTAAAAGTGTGAAGTAATTTCTGCACAAGTTTCACTTCGAGTAAGAGTGCACGGTTCTTCTTAGGCATATGATTGCAGACGATACAATTTATTATTGCTAATATTTACATATCTCCAAATAGTTAATCGACATGTAGACTCTAGCTGTGCATAAGATAGTGTTCTTCATGCACATTGTAAAAGTTTGAAGTAATTTCTACATGAATTAGCTTGACTTGACTAAGAGAGTTAGAGTACATGCATGTTAATCTTTAGGTTATGATTCTGAACAATATGGTGTTTCAAATGTTTTCGCAGATCAAATTGTGAATTAACACATCAATTGGCTGAAATAATTGTGCATAAGATTGGGACTGTATGCACATTGAAATTATTTCTACATGAGCTATAAACTACAGTTTCTGTCTTTGCAGGAGCAATGTGATAAACCTTGTGTATATGTTTCTCTGCAAATTTTAAACAAGTAGACTCTAGATGGGCATAGGACAGTGTTCTACATGCACATTGTGTAACTGCTGTTGGACCATGTTGCTGGCCTTATGACAGTGCTGCAGATGTATTGGTTTCTTCCTCAAACTTGTACTTGTGTTGAAGGACTGGATTGGAATATTTAAATCTAAAAAACTTCTTCTCTGAGTGTATGCTAAAGTAACTTATGAATTACAAAAGGTAAACTTGGCCTTCATATTTTATAAATTCCAAATGAAATATTGAAATATAAAAAGGTGCAAAGCAAGAAAACTTCATGGCAAAAAAAGGACACTTACTTCCAAGATGTTATATCATGTTAATAGTTGACAAAATTGGCCCAGTTTTAAGAAATACTAACATGCTGAGAAAGTTAAAGGTTCCACATGATGAGATTTTGACTTTTTGATAAGATCTTATTTGATAAGATCATATTTAGAATAACCTTCAGATATTTTGGTTTGGAGTCTATCAATCTATCTTATCTGTTTTTCTATCGATCTATATCTATCTTTTGTCTTTCTGTCTATCAATATCTATGTCTATCTCTATCTATTATCTGTATATTATCTGTCTATTATCTAAATGTGCAATAACTCTATATTCATGCCTACTTAAATATTCTATTAATAGCATCTTCAATCAATTAAGAACTGTTCCATGCATGTTACATGCCTGTATTTTGAATAATATGGATTACAAGCAAGTATTCGAACAAGTTCAACATGGTTTAACCCAGTCGAATGCTTTTTTAAGACCCATGTATATATTACTTGATTCAAGGATATTTCGGATCATTTTAGTGCTACTTACTTGGCTTATGGTTGGTGATCATTTGTCAGAGTTGATTTGCAAGACGTGCATACAATAGGATTAATTATTACTTATTTGTTGTTATGCGTTGTCAAATTTCTATAAAAAACAGCGAACAATTCAAAGAATGATTTTTGTGCTGTGGTTTATTGCGAATTGATTAAAATACAATGCACAGGAAGTTGTGATACAGGTACTATAACGGATGATTGATGGATGAACGGGACCTTTTTCCTGTATTTATGCACTTGGTAGAATAATTAGGACAGGAGGACACAAAAATAAGGCAAAGGTGGTTTGATGGAAACTGCTGTCCAACATATTTTTTAATAATAGGTCAAGGTGACCCAGCCAGAGCTGGAATCGAACCAGGATTCAGCGATTTGAAGCCCAGAGCACAACAAATTGAGCTAACTCCAGATAGATATAAGATAGATAGATAGATAGATATAAGATAGATAGATAGGTAGATAGATAGATAGATAGATAGATAGATAGAAGAATGATAGATAGAAAGATAGAGGGACGGATGGATAGATAAATACACCTTTGCTCATAAATATGGAATACTTCAACATTCTCCATAGAAATTAATAACTTTAGCAACTTCTGCTGCAGCACATGATGGTCTGATTCAATGGTAACTGCTTCCATTGACCAATAAAGGGAAGAACATGCTGTTGTTTAAAACGCATGCGGTAGTGTTATTCTAAAGAAAAGTTGCAGCAGCACGAAATATGGAAATTCAGGGGGTTTTTTAAGGTGAGGTAAATTCAACCAAAAATTAAAAATTCTTGCAAAAAATTTAGTTGAGGCTTTCAAAGGGTGATTAGAGCACCAGTGGTCGAAATAGGCCATGTTATTTGGGGGGGTCTCTTAGTTGAAAAGCCCGAAGGGTTGAAACTCTTATTGTGGCCGGATCTGCCATTGGCGCACCCTGAAGCCGAAGACTTTAAGATGTTCTAAAAATGAATTCTGGACATCTTAAGGCCATGTTTTATCTCAGAAAACTAGTTTTGAAAACCCTTTTGATGATGCATATAAATCACAAGAGGTTCTTGTATGCTGATAAGGCTTTATGCTTATTCCTCTGGACACATTTAGTATTTGGGGGGGGGTTTTTCAGAACCCCTCTGGGTCCTTCTGAAAAATGTATTTGAGGGAGTCACAAGACCATTTGGGGGGGGGGGCTGAAGACCCCCTTGACCTCCCCTTATTTCGACCACTGTAGAGCACACGACTTGACCCTTTCAATGGACGTTACCAACATTCAAACTCTGGAATATACTTTTATTTGGAACTTTTTTTTTCCAAAATAGTGTTCCTTATTTATGAGCAGGAGTGTAGAATGATAGTCAATAATATTAAGATGGACAGATTGATCTATAAATGAACATGCAGACACAGAAAGAGTGGGAAATTATTTCAAAAAGGTAGAACACCTTGTAATATGATATGTATGTCACAAAAATTGTTGCTATTTTTCAAAAAATGATATCTGTGTCAACTGCTGTAAGAAAAACATTGTACCCCTGAGGCAAAACTATTGTTGATAGTAAATCACCTAACATTATGTCATCACATTATTATATGGTAGTAAAAATAGACTAGACTATTAATTTCATTGATAAATACCTTAGTACTAAACTCCTGCCTGCCTTTAGGGTATAGTCACTGTGTAAGTTCTTAATTATTGATTTTTGGTGGGTTTCAAAGCAGATGGCTTAGTTGAAATGAATTGGTTAAAAATTGTTTACACGAGAATTATGTATGTGGCAGTATATTAACATATATACTAACTGATTGAAAACAAAAAAGACTGATTGATGAATCTATTGTTTTATTATTCAAATAAAGATTTTATGCTACTAATTCTCTTGGTGTTGTGATAGACTGATTTTTGTTGTAGAACTGAATGACTGTAAGCTTCTTCAAAATATTCTTGTTAAAAAAAGTATCTGACAGACCATTTTGTTTCAAGGAGCAATTGATTGATTGCTTGATTGATTTATTGATTCCGAAAATCAAGCAGACATCACAATTTTCTGATTGACTCACTGACTGACTGTCTATAATTGATTGATTATTGGATGGATTGGGATTTTTAAAAATGTTGACTGATGATTGACTGGTTGATTGATTGATGGATTGATTACTTGACTGATTGATTGATAGCTTGATTGATTGCTTGATTGATTGATTGATTGATCGGTTGATAAAATAATTAACCTTTATCTCACCAACTACTTTCTTTTAATCATTGACATTTTGTTTTAGATTTTAGTTATTCTTTTTTAGGTACAATAATGGCAGTTATGAATTCAATTTTCATTGAATTATGGTGTGGAAAATGTTATGGACATCGAATATAATATTGTGTGTTGATATTATCATGGTTGCATAACACAGGTAAACATTATTATGGGTGTGTCTGTGTCTGCCCCAACTGTTTTTGGAACCAGATATATTAGGGATCATAATTCATTTGACTATAGATTTTTCTGGCAAGATAATCCATTCTCTTTTATTATTTTTTTTCACAAGCAATTCTAGGAATTTGACCATTGAACACTATGTTATATATGAAAGAGTATGTTGCCCTAATAAGTGTACAAATCATGTAATATGATACCAAATTTTAAAATAATCAATGGGACCGAAGTGTCAGGTGTTTGCCTGATTCGCAGAAAGCTTTGACTGAGTGGTTTCAATAACATGGTGCAAGGCATTAGATTAGTTGTTTCGGAAGATAGATTTACTTAAAGCGTCAGATAATGGTGTTTCATTATTGTAGATTGGCAAAATAGTATTGGTCATGGTGCATTTGGCAATACATCAGGTTGTTTCTGAAGATATATATAGATTGACAGAAAACATTGGATAATGATGTTTCTCATTTGTATATTGGTAAAAAGTATTGGACATGTTGTATTGAGCAGTACATCAGGTTGTTTCTGAAGATATATATAGATTGACAGAAAACATTGGATAATGATGTTTCTCATTTGTATATTGGTAAAAAGTATTGGACATGGTGCATTGATTGACACAAAGCGCGAGACAGTGATGTTTCTTGTTTGTAGATTAGCAAAAAGTGTTGGACAGGAAGCATTTGGCATAAGATTGGGTTGCTTCTATTGATAGATTGACACAACACTTTGGTGATTGGATAAGTATAGGTTATTCACCTAGGGAGAGGCAATATGTGATTTATCCAGCGAGGGCATTAGCCCGAGCTGTGATAAACACATATTGTCGATCCCGCGGTGAATAACTGGCTTATACCATAAGACAAAACTGAAACTTGTCATTTGTTGCTGTTGTTTTTTCACAGCTTCACTTATTATTCTCCCATGGGAGGATAACTGGACAACAAAGAATAAGGGTTTTATTGCAGTGAAATACTGGCTCATGATTGGCTGACAGAGGTGTCGAATGGTATAATGATGTTTCTCACTTGTAGATTGACGAGAAGCTTTTGACATGGTGCATTGGGCATTAGATGAGGTTTCTTCTGTCGATAGATTGACACAAAGCATGGGACAATGATGTTTCTTGTTTGTAGATCAGCAAAAATTGTTGGACAGGGAGCATTTGGCAAATATCGGGTTGTTTCTGCAGATAGATTGAAACAAAGCATTAGACAATGATTTTTCTAAAAAAAAGAATCGGACATGGTGCATTGGGCATTAGATTAGTTTGTTTCTCTAGATAGATTGACATAAAACATCAGATTTATAATGGTTTTGTCATTGGTAGATTAACATGAATTATTCAACAATGTTGTTTCTTTTTTTTGCATGAAACATTATATAGTTTTCTCTCTAGACAATATTTAGACAATGTTATTTTTCATTGATAGATTATAATGAAGCATTAATTACTGAGAAAAATGGTGTTGTTCTATTCAGCATGTTCAGTAGACACTACCTGACATACATTATTAGGCATTGTTGATTATTGTTGATTGTTAGATTGTCAGAAGGTGTTTGATTCAGTTGCTTCTATTTGCAGATCTGCATGACACAGTGTATGTATATTTCATGACTATCTATCATAGGATGCCTTGAGGAGAAGACAGATATCATCAACATCTGCTGTCTCTGTTGTTCTGTCTCTGTCTATCTTTTTTTATTGGCCTATATTTGCTCTGATAAACTGACTTTTTTGTTAATAACTTTGACATTTAAGTCCCCTGGCAACATGGTGTCATAATTATGCTATAAAACAATGAAGAAAAATAGGACAGTTGCAAAAAAGGGGAAGTAAAAAGTTGACTCTTTCACATGATTTGTGAGTTGTAGTTTTTGTGAATTTCTTCTGTCCTCTTTTTGCTATCATTATTACAATTTTACAAGAGCATTGTGGACAGGAGAAAGATATGGCAATGAGGCAAAAGGATGATTAAAACTGCCGTCCAACAGGCGCACTGGCGCAGGTGACCCGGCCACTTGAGACTGTGATTTGAAGCGCATAGTGCTATACCAACTGCGTCACCCTCTTTCACAATAGATAGATCGATGATAGATAGATGGATTGATAGGATATTTTCAGCCGATAAAATAAGGTGCCAAAATGTGTTTATTTACAAAATAACGTCTTTGAAGATTCCTGAATCTTGACGTTTTTGGTGACACCATTATGTAAAATTATGTAAAAGTATATTATGAGAGTCATGTTATAGGTTGTGTAACAGCATGTATTAGTATCTCTAATTTTCTGGTTAGTTCCATCCATCCATCATGTTACACAATTTTCACTCTTTGAGTTTGCTTTCTATGATGACAATAATTGCCTGAATTTTGCTTGTGCTAGTACACCATGTTTTTTCTTGCCACATAACTGTATGTTCTTCACACCAATTAAAAAGTTGTTAATGCCAAAAGCATGAAATTACTTCCTAGAAAAACCGTGCTATTTCTCAGAGGTTAAAGTGAGAAAATAGTAGGGATAAAAAAATGGCGGAATTTAGTGCATAATTAGCGGAATGTCCCAAACAACTCTTTCAATGAATATTTCACAAATGTTGGACCAAATTTATCAAACAAAATAACCCCATGCTCTAGGCAGCCGTAGTACTTTTCTACCCAATTTAAATCTAGTGGGTTCTCTCTTTCTTAGGCCAACTTCGGCTGAAGAAATTGCAAAAATTATTCAAAAATTCAAATCAAAATCTTCTTACGGATATGATGAGATTAGTCCAAAAATGTTAAAATCAACTTTTCAGCCAATTCTGAGACCGTTGACTCATATATGTAACCTTAGTCTTAGGAATGGAATTTTCCCTGACCAAATGAAACTGGCTAAAGTTATCCCAATACATAAAAATGGACCAAAAAGTTCTTTTACAAATTATAGACCTGTTTCTCTCTTGCCTACGTTCTCTAAGATACTGGAACGACTAGTCTACAATAGATTACAAAATTATCTAAAAACAAATGATCTATTAACTCCCTGTCAATTCGGCTTCAGGGAAAATTTATCCACGGACTTAGCCATATTAAAATTACAAGATCTGATTTCAAGGACTTTAAACAAAAAACATAAAGCCCTAGGACTCTTTCTTGATCTAAGTAAGGCGTTTGACACGTTAAATCACCATACACTTCTAGACAAGTTATATCACTATGGAATTCGTGGAATAGCCCACAAATGGTTTTCAAGTTACTTATATGGCAGAAAACAATTCACTTATTTTAAACAGATTAGATCTGATACACTACACATTTCCACTGGAGTACCGCAGGGCTCCATACTGGGACCGCTATTGTTTATATTATACATCAATGATATCGCTCAAACAGCATCCAATGCGCAATTTATAATATTTGCAGATGATACGAACATTATATTTCCCTTCGAAAAATCCATAACTCCCTCCATTAACCAGAATATCAATGATCAACTTAAAGAAATAAGTGACTGGTTCTCCGCAAACAAATTATCTATCAATGTCTCGAAAACTAAATTCATGATCTTTCATACACCAAGGAGCTCAGTAAATGAGGCTAATTTAGACTTTTACCTTAATGGATCTCAAATTGAAAGAGTTCACCAAATTAAATTTCTTGGTGTTATTCTTACTGACACGCTAAACTGGAAAAACCATATTGATGGAACAGCCAATAAAATTTCTCGGATAGCTGGCATTATGAATAAACTTAAACATGAACTTCCTTCCAATATATTATTCACTATTTACAACTCACTGGTGGTACCGTATTTAAACTACAGCTTAATAGCTTGGGGAAATTCACCTAACTCAACAATTAATAGAATCCAAGTTTTACAAAAAAAGGTCATGAGAATCATTGACAAAAAAAGATACAATTCTCACACCACTCATTCATTTCATAAATACAAAAGCTTAAAACTAGCCGACTTATACCAGTTCAGATCTTGTCTTTTATATTACAGAGCCCTGAACAATTACTTACCATCATATTTTAAAGATACTTTGAAAGCAAACGAAACAACTCATCATCATTCCACCCGTGGAAGAGCAAACATCCACGTAAACTCAGTTCAATCCCAAATTGGTAAACAATGCCTTAACTACAAAATTGCTCAATCCTGGAACAGCTTACCTGAGGACATTAAGTCTCATCGTACAGCCTCTATTCATATCTTTACGTCTAAATTAAAAACCTTTTTCATCAATAAATATTCCTTGCCATGTACCATAAGGAACTGTTACATTTGCAATCGATTTATGCCATAACTGACTCTATTACCTCCATCAGCATTCTACGCAAATTGTCTACTTCTATTTTTTAGATTTATGATAGATAAAATTTTTAATTCTTATCTAATGTATTAATTGTATGGTCATGTACTCAGAAAATGTAATCCTTGTCACAAGATTCGAGATTGTATATTCACGTAAATTGTCTTTTTCTATTTTTAGATTTATGATAGATAAAATTTCTATTTTTTTTCTAGTGTTTTAAATGTATGGTCATGTAATCAGAGAATGTAATCAGTGTTATAAGATTGTAATTATCTAAAAGCTTAATTAGATGCTGTTTTGTAGTACTAAGCAGGAGTCACTCGCAGTTTTTGTCAAAACTATTGGCCCTGCTGTGCCTTATGATTATATTATATTTATGTATTCATTTTGGTACAAATAAAGTTCAAGTTCAAAGTTCAAGTTCAAACAGGTTGTGGAACACTATACCAGGCTTACACAGCAAACACGAGAACATGTGTTTGACTTATACAGACGGAGTCAAATATTAAGACCATCTGATTTCTTCTATCGGGCTATTAGTAAGAGTGTTAGATTAGACATGTGACGATGCTGGCATTTACTGATTCCACATCGATAGATTCGATACTACATTGATACCACACCGATAACACGTTGATACCTTGCCGATACCACATCGATGCAACGTTGATGCCACATCGATATCATGCCATAAAGAGCATCTTAGTAAGGTCGGGATCTAGTATTAAAATGTGTTTCCAACCAAGCACTTTTCACAAAAAATCAAACTTCATTGTGGAGATATATTGTTTCTGTAAAATTTAAATTTTCATTGCATCATATGATGCATACATATAGTCTACTGCATTAATGATACAATTATTGTACACCCGGGAACTTAAAAGGCCCGCGGGTAAATCTGGATGACCCACAGGTCCCCTTCTGTCTTGACACCATCGCAACACACACCTCAGGGCAGTGATGCAAGAATTCACCTCATGTCATGTGGAGAATTATTAGATATCTACAACTAATATTTATTGCCATGCCCGAGGCAGAAATGTGCTCCACTTTTCTGTTGCAAGGTATCGTGGTTCTTCGATGTAGAGTATCACCAAAGTTGTGAGACTTTCGAAGTATACTGGACAACTGATGGTACATGTATTCAGAACAATTTAATAGGTTCACTGTAATTTGAGTCAGCTTAAATGATTGAGCGATATTTTGTTTGAGCTACCATAGCTTGTTGCAATAAGCAGTCAGGGAAATTACCAGCATATGAGGACAATTGCAATTCCAGCCAAGTCGTGGCCCTGACAGGATGATTGAGTGTGTGGGGTTGATCAGTTGGGTCTCAGAAGAAAGTCTGATCTCTTTGCAGCCATCCTCACCACACAGCAGCATGTCAGTTGCGGGACTTAATCCTATCCAATTTCACAAAATACTGCGAAGTCATCAGCAGCTGATGACAATTTCCTAATTTCTCTGGAGCCTTCGGGTTCTTTTCCTGATTATGTAATGGATAGGTCTACCAAAATTGATAGAGTTAGTTGACACTGTGATACAACTTTTATACCAAGTTTGGAAGTGATAGTTGCAGTAGTTCTTTTTAAATAGCCAGTCAAAGATGATTTGGAGCACTGCCAAAGTCATGGCTAGGCCATGACACTGTGAGAGTGTCATGCGAGGGTGATGACAGTGCTAGGGTGATTGTCACGTGGGGCTGAGGACACTGATTGTCATCAGCTGGTGATGATTTCCCTGACTGATAAGCTATGATAATATTTCCGTTATCTTAACTTAAAACAAAAAGCTATGTCAGCTCAACGGAACAGTGCAACCACCTCACTCAATCATTTAAATGAATCTTGGGTTTAGCTGTTTGGTTGAATTTGCAGGTTGATATCACAGGTCCCTGCAATGGGCAAGAGTGATGTCATGCTCTCAGCTTGATTTCACAGCTTTTGGCAATGGGTAAGTGTGATGTCATGCTCTAGCTTCATGTCACAGCTTTTGCAATGGTGAGGTGGGATGTCATGCTCCCAGCATGATATCAGAACTTTTGCAATAATTGGCAAGTATGATGTCATACTGTCAGTTTGATGTCACAGCCTTTTGTAATGGGCAATTGTGATGTCATGCTCTCAGCTTGATGTCACAGCCTTAAAATTGCAATGGCAAGCCTGATGTCATGCTCTCAGCTTGATGTCACAGCTTTTTGCAATGGGCAAGTGTGATGTCATGCTCTCAGTTTGATGTCACAGCTTTTTGCTGGTGAGGTGGGATGTCATGCTCCAAGCTTGATATCATGATACTGCTACTGACCAATCACTGTCCTATGATTTCATGGTTCAGACTGCAAATTTTAAGAGTTGGAGCGACATATGTCATTAAACTTCTGATTATTTAGTTGATATTGTCATAACTTTCATTGACTTTAATATTTGGACTGAAAGTTTATAGTAATACTTCTGAGGTATATATTGTACTGAGGGCCCAGTCTGGTTGTTATGATGGACAATAAAAATTGTCCTCAACTCCTGGTACTCTTCCGGAATAGGACCGAGAATAGTCTGCCTGTATAACCTCTGACATAGCTGTCGATATGTTACCTGCTCATGATGTATGTTTATACATACGCGAGTGACAGCCAGAAAGGTCAAAGTGACCTTTGAGAGTCAGAGCTTGACCTTAGAGGTCAAATGTCCCAAAACTACATGTAGTGAGCATAACCATGCTTGCAGCCACATGGCCAGACAGACCATAGGACAGGATATATAGATATAGAAAGTCATTTGTGACCGTTCTACTGAAATGAAACTATACCGACGACATTGCGCAAGGTGAAACTTTACTCAATGAAAGAGAGTCTTGACTCGGTCTCTGATGCCAAATCCTTGGCCTTGCCTCGGTCTCCGGTGTCTTTGGGTCAATTAGGTTTATTTCAGGTCAAAGCCAGTTAGCCACTTTTTCGATGTAACATGCCTTTTGGTTAGTTGTACCTCTATACAGTCAGGGAAATTACCAGCATATGATGACAATTGCAATTCCAGCAAGTCCTGGCCCTGACAGGATGATTGAGCATGTGGGGTTAATCAGTTGGGTCTCAGAAAAAGTCTGATCTCTTTGCAGCCATCCTCACCATTCAGCAGCATGTCAGCTGCAGGACTTGATTCTATCCAATTTCATGAAATACTGCAAGTCATCAGCAGCTGATGACAATTTCCTAATTTCTCTGGAGCCTTCGGGTTCTTTTCCTCATTATGTAATGGATAGGTCTGCCAAAATTCATAGAGTTAGTTGACACTGTGATACAACTTTATACCAAGTTTGGAAGTAATAGTTGCAGTAGTTCTTTTTAAATAGCCAGTCAAAGATGATTTTGAGCACTGCCAAAGTCATGGCTAGGCCATGACACTGTGAGAGTGTCATGGGAGGCTGATGACAGTGCTAGGGTGATTGTCATGTGGGGCTGAGGACATTGATTGTCATCAGCTGGTGATAATTTCCCTTACTGCTATATATGCCAGATCCTTGTTTGAGTCTTTCTGACAAAAATATAGACTATGCCTGAACCTTGAGCTTCAGCACCACTTTGATGGTTATATAAACCTTCAGAACTGGTGTCTCCGCAAAACTTTCTGCAAGCCTGCTTGAGAAATGAGGCAGTGTGTGGCATTGAAAAATTCCATTTATTGAGATCCACACTCTAAAAAAATTCTGACAAAATTGGTTTTTTAGATTCAAAATGGTTTTTTGAAAAACCAAATTTCAATGCAAAAAACCAAAATGCATTTTTTTAAAAATCCATGTTGGTTTTGCATTGAAATTTGGTTTTTCAAAAACCATTTTGAATCTAAAAAACCGATTTTGTCCCGACATTTTTTAGAGTGCACTGATGCTGCATGTCATGGGCCAACACCACTGGAGGAGCTCATAGGATCTGTCCTGTTTCTAAGTATCATAAAAATTCACTAAACAAGACTACAACAGTTTCATTACACCTTTACAAATGTATGTTACTCTCCACACAGAATCTATTACTAAGTTTTCTTGGCACTAGTTTGTATTAATGTGTGTTGTACATGCCTATGGACCATGCCTTGCAGCTATATATGTTAAATTATGTCACATACATACTACTGGATGACAGACGACATATAATCACAACTCTTCTCAAAACTCATCTCTCCTGCAATGTACACCTTTATAGTGGTTGTAGGACCCCAACCAAACAAAACTAATTGATATTATAATTTAATCGAAGATGCATCTATCTATCTATCTATCTATCTATCTATCTATCTATCTATCTATCTATCTATCTATCTATCTATCTATCTATATATCTATCCACCCATCCATCTATCTATCTATCTATCTATCTATCTATCTATCTATCTATCTATCTATCTATCTATCTATCTATCTATCTATCTATCTATCTATCTATCTATCACATAAATCAACATACTGTTTTTTGTCATTTATCTATTTGTGAACTAGTCCCAAAAATTGGAAGTCAGTAATATTTGCTTTTTGATTTTTTATGACTTTTAAAATATTTTTTTACAACTTTTTGACAAGTTTACTTCTCAGTTAACATTGCATTTCAAGTCCATCTCAGTCATTCACTTGGGACTTAAGTTTCTCTCATTTCTAAAAACCATAAATAAGAGGAAAAGTGAAATGTTATTGCTTGTGACAGCGTTTGGTGCATTACGATTTTGTCATGTATCCAGTTTTGTTTCTCGGTATCGCTTTACTTGTGTCATGTATCTATTACTGGTGTTTTGTATCTATTACTGATGTTATGTATCTATTACTGATGCGATGTATCGAATTGCATATGTATCTCATTCCTTCAGTTATGTATCACATTACAAAAGTCATAAATCACTCAGGCTGGTGTATATTGCAAAAGGCAGTCTTATTTGCAAGTTTACATTGAAATCTGGTGGTCGCAAAGTTTCTCAATTTTCACACTGCGCACTGAATGCTAAGTTGTGGCGAATGCTTTAAGTTGTAAGTTGATTTGCCTTTTCTATCACAATCCTCCACAAGCCAGTTTGGCCTCCAGTTACAGTCTGTCACTTTGATACAGAAACAATGAGGACCAGTTCACTGTGAAAAGTGCAATTTGTGACTCATTACAGCCGATGAAGTGTCATCTTCTCTACTTTCAGCATGGGAAACATAGAAGCGATTTGATTATTCATGATCAAGAGAAGGACATTTTACTTGTCATAACTGATTTTAGAGTGAAAATCAGAAGCGTAATCCTTTCGTTTAGCTGTCACCAACAGACTGTAATACCTATGACAGGAAAATTGTAATTTACACTCCATTTTTAGTTTTGAATTTATGTACAGGTAGTGTCTCCAAGCAATAGGAGCTCTGATGGAATCCCTTTTGTCTTGCCAAGGAGTCTGACTTAATGAGTGTGTTTGTTGAATGTTTGTTTGGGTCAGCTACACTGTATTGATTATGTTCTCAAAACTCCAGTTCAACAGAAAAGTGTGTTGCTATCATACAGATTGCGGGATTGTAACATGTTAACAACCAGATTATTATTAACTTTTGGCCACAGGATTTCATTCACTTTGCAAACCAGATAATATATCATTTGGTGGGCTTCCCCATAAAAAAATAGCCCCCTTATCTATTGCCACCTACAGAAAATACCTGTCGTAATCCCCATATTGAGACAGACCTATCGAAGCTGACATCAAAATATGAAGTGCTGCTGCATATCTATTGCAAGGAATTAGAACAATATACTTCTATTAATATATAACTTCGAAAGCCCTCTCCAATTTTTGAACAGTCTCTACACACGAGATCAGGGAAATCTTATGGGAAGTGGGAAAGTGGTTTACACCATGCATTTGAAGAATGAACCTGACCTAAAGTGGATCCAGTAATCAAACCATACTGATTTGAAGGTACTTCTTATAGCCAATTCTGTGGTTAACTTTCACTATTTTATGCACACCTTGTTTATTTTAGATTACAAGGTTGTAAAAACGCAGGTTACATCAGCTGTTCTTGTTTACTGGAACACCATTTAATGTCCATGACCATTGAGTTATCTCAATGTCCCTACGTTTTATGGCTTTTTGTCTATTTTATGAAGTTTTCTTGTGATAAGGTCTGGTCCCTGGCCTTTTGACCCTTGCATTGACTGGTCTGTTGCACTAATAATAATAATAATAATAATTTATTGACCACATAAAAAACAATTCACAATTACATAATTTGACAAGAATTAATACGACGTGGTTGGCGACACCAGATAGGTGTATATGCCATTACCAGTTAATGAAACAAAGTGTTGCAAGAATAATACTTAAAAGTTAACATAATCGAGTTACAAAATTAAATTCAAGAAAAAGAAAGAAAAAAAAAAAAAAAAAGAAAGGGAAAAAATGAATTAGAATTTTATAGCTTGTATTAGTGAATCCTGGGTTAACACTCGAAAAAATTTAGATTATGATAATGAATGATAATGTGATATTAACAAATGACCATGATGATGATGATGTAACCTTGACGTGAAGTTTACAAAAAATTCTTGATCTTCATGAATCAACAACTCTGAATGAGCTCTATGTGTGGGTAAGTACTTTATCCTCCTAACTGGAAACAGGAGGACTGGACACTGATCAGTAGTAGTTTTGTCAGGTTGTGTAGGGTTATGTTATTCTCTAAAGGTAGATGCAATGATTTGGTGAATAGTGAAGCAATCACAATCATTCAGGTTGATTCTCTGAACAGTCCATGTTTGATAGACTTTTTATCCTTTGCCAAGATTGCATTACTAAAAGCTAAAGGTCACTAACATCGAGATAAGGCAAGACCATAGGTAGGGGTAATGATGAAATGATAAGTCCACAGGTACTCTCACTGTTCCCAAGCATAGGGCCTTGAGCCTGTCCCAGCAATGCATTTGGTTCAAGAGGGAAGTATTTATGCATTTGTATTACATTGAGGATGGTTGTGAACAGACAGGCACTAATTTTGATGAGCAGACTCAGAAATATTAAAAGTGACCTCGGGAAAAAATATAATAACTATCTTTAATGTCAAACTGTTACAATTTCCATCGATGCCAACATTATACAACTGACTTCAATGCCCTACTCCAGTGCCAACTATTATAACTGTCTTTAATGCCACATTAGTATGGCAACCAAAATAGTATAACTAGTAACTACCTTCAAATGGCTTCCATATAAAAATGTTATTAATGACTTCAGTGCCAAATACTATAACTGTCTTCAGTGCCAGTATATCATAATTTACTTCAATGCCAAAATACTATAACTAACTTCAATGATACTATGTCATATCTAACCTCAATGCCAATATGTTATAGCTGACTTAAATGACAAATATTATAACAACCTTAAATGCCAAATCATTTTATTTCAGACAATTCCATAATTGAAGATTGTGAAGCATACCTGAACCATTGCTTTTCTATTCATGTCAGCTTTATATAAATGTCACAGTAATAAAATATAATAACTGTCTTCAATGCCACAATATTATAACTGACTTCGGTGCCAAGTGTTACTTTCTTCAATGCCAAATATTATAATTATCTTCAATGCCAAATATCATAACTATATTCAATGCCACACTATTATAACTGACTACAGTGCCAAATATAATATCATTGGCAATATGACTAATTTCAGCGCCAAGATATTAAGACAACTTCAATGTCAAATTATTACAACTTACTTCTACGCTAAACTTGTTATATATAGAATCACACTTTCAAGCACGTTTTGATAATATAGTTCCTTGATTTAATTCATGCTTTCTTACTACAATGTGAGTTTAAGAGTTTTAAGCAGGAAAGAAGGATTAAAAAGTTGAGGTTTGTAGGACACGATAATGTAGAAAGAGAACTAGTGCACATGCACTTCTCTAAGACTGAGCACATTTTCATTTATGCAATATTTTCTGAAACTTGGGATTTTTCTCATTTAAGCATTATTTGTGATGTGATATGAAATTCCATTTGGAACATTTTATGTCAAGTAAAGATATTATACCATAATAATAATCATTATCTCAATGTAAAATAGGTCATGGCAGATGTCTTTTTAGAGTAACAACTGTTCATATAGTTTTGCAATACATGTATTTTATGTTCCTGTAATTTCAGTCATTTCACTGGTTGGTTTGTTGGCTCCCAAAAGATTGCCTGATGCTGTATAATAGCATATGGTGACAGGCTGACACACTTTATAGCTGTGGTGATTTAGAATGTAAGGCAGAAGGAGGTAAAATTCTGAGAAAAGTGTGAGAAAAGCGAGGGGTCTGAGCTAACTGCTTTGATCAGCACGGAGCGTTTGACAGCGTTGCCCTGGGGCAATGGGTATGTCGATGAGCTTGTGCTATTTAACACTTTCCTTCAATCACAGCTATTAACGTGACAAGCTGTTATTGGCTGTTATCATTCAATTATAATCATATCATCATTCAATTATTGTATTCACAAAAGCAAACCTTTTGATGAATACATTAGATATGGTTAATGCCTCTCTGGGTGCACTGGCTTGTGCGATCCACAAAAAGCTTTCGACAGTCCGACTTGCACACACTTCAACTTGAACGGTCCAACACAGTTCGACTTTCACAGCTCAACTTGCACTCAAGGCTGCCTACACCCTGGTCGGAAAATATAGTTCATATGCCTGCAATTATAAAATTTAAAACATTGTTTGATGATTGTTTCTAGTGTTTTATCTAAAATATGCAGCAGTTACACGAAGATAAGCAACATTCTCTAGGCAGAGAATTAAGCTTGGCCTGAAGGTCTTACAACTTCACAAGCATGTCACAGAGCAGCCAAAAGATGGCTGTTATGGCTTTACGTCCTGTAGTTTTGCATTGATAAGCCTTCGAAAGAAGACAGGTAGGGACCGTAGGTAATGAGGTAAGCTGCCATCTCAATACTGGGTGAAACTTTCATCTATAGATCATTATTACTATTGAGTTGGATGGGAGAACATTAAACTTCAAACTTGCTGTATATATCACAAAGGTATATGAGCTGTTCCCTTGATATGGAGGTACGATATCATGCTTCTGCAGTCATGACCTTGGAAACTAACATAGTCCCAAACTTTATTCCAAACTTAGGAGTAAGAGTGTAGAGCTCTTCATTCAGTGTCACAGTTTGTGTGCAGGCTACTTCAGAAGGCTTACAATAGACTAGAATAGAGTAGAACTGATTCTGATGCTTCATTTAAGTCTAAAAGAGGATCTAAAGTGGTTTGCTGGGACAGGGTACACCGGGTTCAAAGGGAGCTGTACATGTTGAGGGAGATTTCAATGCCTGAGCATTTGGTGGGCATTATCCATGACTTGGATCCTATTGACCAGTTTATGCCTGTGGCTCTTGTGGTTTACGCCACTTCGATGCTCACTTGGACTATATACCAGCTATTCTTCGGACTCTTTTAACACCACTAATATGCTTGATTAGTAGGAATTTGCAACATATGTACCCAATGGGTGGGTAATATATATATACAGAAATACAGATAGATGTATGAATAGATAGAATTGATATCAGACCAAAACATTGAATTGTCATTGAAATGCAGATAGACAGATAGATAGATAGATATATACAAAGCGTGGGTCAGAATAGTACAGATACAGACAAATCTATTTATAATAGACTGCAGATAGAGGATTGATCTACAGGTCGATACTATATATATATGCAAATGGTTTGAACAGTATGAGTTTGCATCATACAGTTATGTCAGACATTCTATCTCTCGCGACTTACTGAATATGTTGCGTTTCGCTCTCACTTATACCTATTAATATAATATAGTGTTATAAAACTTGTATGTAACTTATATTATATAGTGTTGTCAGGACATCACCATTACATTTTTGTGAGTTGATTTTTGTGAGTCGTTGTATTCGCAACGCTTGACAAACTTTCGTCCCTAAACGGTCTCCACGACTGTGTGCTCTTTGCAGCTGAAAAAGTACATGGCCTAGTGACATAGAAATTCAATTACAAGCACTGGCAGTGCATAAGGCTGCTTGGAAAGGCTGAGGGTGTAGTTGTAAGCCCTATAGGTAGCTGTTCCTATTGGGAAAATAGTAGGAAGTCTTCAAGACTGTGGCAGCAGCTTCTTAGGCTAGACAAAATTCATCTTTAGCTTTTCAGATTCTACATTTTTTTTACAAGCATTGGCAGTGCATAAGGCTGTATTGCAAGGCTGAGGGTGTAGTTGTAAGCCCTATGGGTAGCTGTTCCTATTGGGAAAATAATAGGAAGTCTTCAAGACTGTGGCAGCAGCTTCTTAGGCTAGACAAAATTCATCTTTAGCTTTTCAGATTCTACATTTTTTTTACAAGCATTGGCAGTGCATAAGGCTGTATTGCAAGGCTGAGGGTGTAGTTGTAAGCCCTATGGGTAGCTGTTCCTATTGGGAAAATAGGAAGTCTTCAAGACTGTGGCAGCAGTTTCTTAGGCTAGACAAAGTGAATCTTTAGCTTCTTGGATTCTAAATTTTTTACAAGCATTGGCAGTGCATAAGGCTGTATTGCAAGGCTGAGGGTGTAGTTGTAAGCCCTATGGGTAGCTGTTCCTATTGGGAAAATAGGAAGTCTTCAAGACTGTGGCAGCAGTTTCTTAGGCTAGACAAAGTGAATCTTTAGCTTCTTGGATTCTAAATTTTTTACAAGCATTGGCAGTGCATGAGGTTGCTTTGAAAGGCTGAGGGTGTAGTTGTAAGCCCTATGGGTAGCTGTTCCTATTTGAAAAAAAATGGTAGGAAGACTGAGGTTGTAGCTCCTTAGGCTAGCTTCTTGGAACAAGCGGCCCAACATATTTTCCCTGAAAGGAAAAATGGACTTTACCCACTATTTTTTAATCAATTGACATGTAAAACATATAGATTAAAGCTTTTTTCCTTCTTACCGACCGACCCAAGAAAAGGTGCCTCAAGAAGATCCAAGAAACTAAGCACTAAATATGTCAGGCCTTGCAGTTGCCTGCATGTGAGCTGCTTGAGAGTGTTTTGAAAAAAAAAGCTGCTTCCAAAAAAATGAGAAAAAAAAATTATTAAAAAATGTCTTAGAAAAGAATCAGAGACATGTCAAAAGATGGTAAAAAATGGGCAAAAAAAAGATATAGCATATGTAGAGTGTGATATTAAATAGCCCAGCTGCATGACTGTCAGGAGTGTACTATGCAATAGCACATATATAACCACTATGGAAGCAAGATATGGGATGAAATAGTATACATGGACATGCCGTAGTGTGTAGTAATGATGTGGTAGTTATCGCTCAATACGGCACATGGCCATGTATTCCTTGAAATATTGACTATAGTCCCGGTTAATATATGCAGTCTTGTTGTCCAAGACCACTTTTTTAATTCCAAATTTCTCTAAGAGTATTTTCATATAATTTTTAACCTGTGGATCACAGTCCTTGATGCCAGTCTTTGACTATGGTCCTGAAGACATTGTTGTGAACTGGAACACAATTCTAGACTGGACAATATTTTTCTGCATTTTTGTTCTTGAAACATGACAGATCAAGGGTTGGGGAACTATCTGGAAGACATTGACTGCAATCGCGGACTATGAACTAAAAAATGATCTGAAATGGTTTGCTGGGATAGGGCACTTTGGATTCGAAAGACTGTACATGTTGAAGGAGATTTCAATGCTTTAGAATTTGATGGGCAATATCAATGACTGGGATCCTATTGACCAGTTTATGCCTGTGGTGCTTGTGGTATTTGCCAATTGTGTGTACACTTGGAATAACAACTATGACAGACAGTCCTGGACTATGGTTCCTGATAACACTCCTGGACCACTCTGTGAGCACTTTGGTCCCAAATTGTGGTCAAGGAGACATGTCTTGGAGTCGCGTCCTGGACCTTGCACCTCCGGTTGGAACTATAATAATTATTAGGGTCTGTGAGACACTGTGACGCAGACTCTCCTGACATGGTCCTCTTGACAAAAACAATTGTCTTGGAATATAATGTCAATCCAGACAAGGATTCAGGACTACTGCCCTGCTTACCAGAGCCTGAACATGTGGATTCTGGTCAGGGATTTAAATCTGCAGATCTGGACTATGGTCTTTGACTTCAATCCTTCTTTTTCAAGCATGTTGTCCATGCGGAACATTCAGGGTTACTTTTTTTAAACAAGAAAACCACTGAGGAAGCTGCCTCTGAAAAGTTTAACAGCAAAGAGATGAAAGATATGTTGAGGTACTTTAATGTCAATATTGGAGGTTTTAGGCTTGAAAATAGCATTATATGATGGCTTGTATGATCTCACACCATGTCTATTTGACATTTATATGCCTAAATATTGAGGTTGTAGTCTTATTCAGGTATGTCAAAAGCAAGCACTACTGGAAAAGGTAAATAGGAGAGTTCACTATGTAAATTGACCTGACCTGGCCTTTACATTGACTTGACCTAGTTCTGCATCAAGGTCACACACATGGTTCAGGGCAGAGAATGCATTAGGTGAATTGGGTCCTTGCTTCAAAGGACATTTTTCCATAAAGTTAAATGAAAATGGTGTACTGGCTTTGATTTTGGCTTCAGTCTTTGTAAGCAGTAACCAATTGGTAAGATTTTCTTGTGCCGAAGCAAAACTATCATACTATCTTGCATGTATGAATTTGTTTCAAGTTCATGTTCTTATGATCCTGATGTGACAGAACCATTTAAGCACATTGAAAGATGCATCAATGAAACCACTGCTTTACAAATATGTCCAACATTTCTCTGTTCCAGCACCATATCTTTTCTACTACCCGTTGCAAAATATCATATAACAATTCATTTATACCCAGAGTATGTTATGGTAAATAAATGTCTTCAAGCTTGCTAATAGAGATATGCTGATACCAGGTATCAGTATGGGGGTTTATCCACCAAAAAAGCATTTTTGGCAACAGAACCGCTGTTAATACGATATTACCAATCAATTGCAATCATATCACAAATGGCATAGGTATCAGGAAAAGAGCTAATTCTAACATCGGTATCAGTATTGGACATGTAAAACTAGTATCGGTGCATTCCTACTTATACATGAGTTATAATGAAAAATCAATGCTGCCATGGCTTCACAAAAAGCTCCAGCTTCTCTCTCTTTCTTACCCTCATAGTTTCTACAATCTGTTGCATAAAATCATTGTATGCAAAGTGGATGCCATAAATGTTGGGCTATGGGATTGGAGACACTTGAAAGCCATGCTGTGGCAAAGAGCAACCACAGGGTAGGATGACAGTTGATAAGCACACAATGACTGTTTGCTGTTAAAGTTAAGTGTCTCTGTTCTCCTAGATCTTCTATGTACATTCTATTCCTTACCGGGCTAAGTTAGGACAGTCGATCTTAAAAAACATTATTCAAATATGTTGGTAGGTATTAAGCTATATATTTATTCCTGTGACCTATCTGTGCAGGTTTATGCTACAGATAGAACATGGTAAAATTGCAGAATCTTTGATTTTGTGTCCAATTTGATTCCACAAAAAATTGCCTTCATATCTCCTTCTGATCAGGGACCTTCTCTTCATTGTTAGTAAGAACAGTTCTGCACCCTTAATGCTAAAGGTTCTTGATGGTATATACAAAGAACCCACAGTGGAAGAAAGGTTCTAAATTTTGTTAAAGGTTCTAGTGAATTAAAAAGGTTCAATACTGGTGGGAAGGCCCTGTAATAGGACCCTATGCTCCCAACTTGAGAGTAAGGGGTTTCGTTGTGGGAGTTCAGTGCACCTGGAAATGTCCTGGATTATCTAAATGTTGTCTTTGTTTGCTGTTGGAACCTTTTAAAAGTTGAATAATGAACCTTGTAGGGTTCCTTTTCTATACCAGGTTATAGAACCCTTAAACGTTCCATATAAAACCTTTTTGTTAAGAGTGTGAGTTTATTGGCCTAGATCCATGCACTAACAGCCTAGATAATATCATTTTTACCCTTAAGATGACTATGTTGTATTGTTGTTCCTTGCTTCATGATTACATGATTTGTAAACTTCCTACCCGAAGGAAGAAATGACTGCGTTGCTGTATATGGTACAAAGATGGCAGTTTTGCTTGCTATTTCACTGCTATACTTTGACATTACTTTCATTTCTTCTGTATTTTATTGTGTAAGTTTGTGATATATGAAAATTTAAGCTTCCTATTACCATCTCCACTTTTATACAACTCTGACATGTAGCTACACTGAAAATTGTATATATACACATTTCTGTATGCACCAGTTATGTTGAGAAAAGTCAAGCTAGCACAAAATAAATTTCAAGTGTTCAGTTATATCAGATTAAATAGGCAACTGAGGTCGAGTCATAAATTTTTAACGCCAGGCTAGACAAGACCGTAGGTGACACCGAAACTCTCCATATCGTCTTCAGCATGTCTTGAGCTTAGGGACATTTTGTCAGTCAAAAAAATTTTACGACCTGTTAATGTATAGTTATCTCTGGGGTTATAAGTCAGGAGCACGCAGCGAAAGTCATGTGTTTAAAGCGTTTGTACAATATATGTAAGTGAAATATATATCATTTTATAGCAGCGTTTAAGTTAAATGTTTCGTAACTTTCTTTGAGTGTTTGAGGTTCTTTCGCTGATGGTTTGTAGATACATTTCCTTTTAATAATTTATTTGTTGATAGATAAATATAAATAGATTGATATGGCAAGTGCAGCCTTCTAAGCCCAGTTCTTGGTGATCGTGAGGTTTGATTGATGAGATGGGAGAGAGAGTGGGAGTCCTCAAACATCTCGCATTTGTTAAAACCCATGTGAGGGATCTACATATTACTTGCCCAGCACAGACATTGATACAAGGAGCTGCCAATTTTAAAATGTCTGATCCGAATGACATCCAGCTGGGATTTTGCTCATAAAGGTCCACTGAAAGTTGTGTGTTACTTGCCTGTGGTTCGAACCTTTGCAGGCAAAGACCTTCAGCAGAGCAGGCTTGACCGTAACCACTAAGCCACAACAATCGCCCAGCTAATTAGATGTTGATGAGCTGTGGTTCTCAGCTGGATGTTGTTTGGATGTTATATTAGGGTCCCTTGTAGTGGTGTCTATTGCGGGCAAGTTAAATATCCCATACATGCGGTAAATGTCAAGTACATTTATGAGTGCCATGAATGTGCTTCTGAAGACTGAACCATCCAGCTTATCCATCGACTTGGGAAATCTCTTCATTGTGATAGAATATATTGTAACCAGGGTTGGTTGTGGTATGAAATAAGTATGTGGTAACAATTGGCTACTGTTACATTAAGTTTAATCTTGTTGTATTGTGACGTGGTCTGCTTTTCATGAAAACTCATTACCAGAATATATATTTTCATTGGAATTGTTGACCGTATCTATCTTGTTTATACTGGTTATAAATACTTCATGACTGCTGTTCAGGATTATCACCAGTTATCATCCCAACCCTATTGGTAACTCATGGGCATCATCCTTGAGACCTTGATACCAATTTCATAGTGAAATTGCTGCAAAGAC
This sequence comes from Platynereis dumerilii, assembly GCA_026936325.1. Lineage (NCBI taxonomy): Eukaryota > Metazoa > Annelida > Polychaeta > Phyllodocida > Nereididae > Platynereis > Platynereis dumerilii. The sequence goes on along the minus strand of JAPTHN010000049.1, from coordinate 2,259,679 downwards.
TTCTTCAGGAAGACACTCCCTGCTTCTGTCACTGTTTGTAGTGACTTCAATGCCTGAAACTTCCCTCATTTCATGCCAAATGTAGGTTTTGTGGACCTGTGAAATATCTGCTGATATCATATCTTTGGTACAATGTGTTTCATTTCGGATGATACCAGAATGACAACACTGAATAACAGGCATAAGCATAAGCTAGTTAAGCTACCTCTGCACATCAAAGATGTCTTAGAAAATTTCATGTGGTAGAATGAAGCAATACTTGAATTTGTAGATGGCCTGTTTCACGCTATTGTGGTACAAAGTGTGACATGGAGGTCAAAAAATAAACTTGATTATTTCCAATATATCCATATTATTTAGGCAAGCTATAACTGTCAAGCTTATGATTTTGGCAAATTTGAGGCATGTGTTCCCTTCATTTGGTGAACACATCTTTGCTAGAAAGCATCAATTATTTTTAGTCATTTTTCTCTGCTTTTTTACATCACAAGACACAAAAAACATCACTGAAAATTCTCTTCGCCTTGCTGACAGCTAACTATTAGTTTGTCGACACAAAAAGTAACAAGATTGGAGTTTTGCTGCCATTGTGAAAAGTGGAGACTGACAATATCTCTAAATAAGCATCACAATTCTTTAACGAAACTTTGATTTTATTTTGTTGTACAAAACTGTATAATTTCATGGCATATTGGTCTTAACAGATATCAACACACATGTAAAGACCAAAAAGTACTAATGTAGATTTGAAAAATTAATTTCAGTACCCAGAATCTAGGTAAAAACTTTAAGGTAAACCACGTTACTTAACGCGACATGTGTCCCGATACTGCTTGCAAATTAAAACTGCATTATATTGAATTTTTCTGCAAATATTTAGCCCTAAACATGTTAAGAGTCAGTTCGACATTGATCTGAACTAAAATTCTCACTAGTATAATGGCCTGTATAATATATAGGCCTGCGGCATTGTTATTTAATTAGAAAACCCCACTCTTGGATGTGTCATACAAAGACATTTGACGTTAATTGCATAAAGTAAATTGAAAAAAACAAATCATCAAGAAATAAAATAATGTAAAGCCACCCAAAACATGCGAGTTGAGAGGAAATCTACAAAACATAATATTGTATGCAGCTTTAGTGCGATAAACAACAATATTAGTAACAAACAAATTAGTTTTCACATTCATCAGAGGCGCATTCACACAGGAAACAATTGAATATACAGCACCTTGAATGACATTTAAAGCTAAAATTTCCAATACTAAAGTCGGTTTTAATTTTTTATATAATCACTACAGTCACTTATGACAGCTTTAATGAATTTGGAATATCCTGCATTATGCTCCAAAGCTGCAGTTGCACCAATGTTTTGGGCTGGCTTATCTATATTGTGTGCTTCAAAAGTGCAGATCAGCCTATTTTTGAAATATATACAACGTACAAATCATTACATTAGTCTTTTTTGAGCCCAGCGTCAACAATCAGAAAAGCATAACTTACGGGACATTACTTACGGGACGGGACACATTTCAACTTTTTGCAAAATAAAGCAGAAAAAACTGGCACAGGAAACTGAAAAAGCACATATACTGTATCCACAGACACCAAATCAGCACATGTGTTAACAAGTAGCTGGATCATTTCAACAGTCAATGAGGAGCCTTCAAAACTGCCATTACTTACACCCTCCAGCGGGACACGGAACAAAAACCAAAAATCATAAGGGTTTCTGCAATTCATGTGTGCATTTATTGCACATTGGGCAATATGACAAACTAATATAGATTATTAGGCAACACAAAATAGCAAATTCAACTGAATATATTGTAAACAGTGCATACACTTGAGAATATAGTGGCGCATCATTTCGGGACACGGAAAAATTACAAGTACACTGTGTGCTAATATGTAGCAGAGAGATGGTTCACTGGTATTAAATCTACAAAAATGTTTTTAGACATTCTGTTAGGTACCAGAGGCCATTTGTAATAGCAGTTCAGTTTTCTATATACAACTTGATAGGAACTGCAATAGAAGCAAATCTCTTAAATTTCTCATGTCACAAATTATGGGCTAATTTTGCCAATTTTTGACTACTTAATAGTCCTTGAAACAGAAACTTTTGAACATAGCTTTACGAAACTTTCAGGCTATGCTCAGGCCATCATTTGCAAGATATTAGTGCAGAAATCACCCACATTCTACAAATATTATTGTTGTTTGAAGGTATTACGCGTTCTACATGCTCTTGTCCCGCAATATTGTGAAACAGGCCAGATACATTATATACAAAATTATGTAATCTTGTTAATACCCAGTATCCAATAGATAAACAGACAGATAGATGGATGAGTGGACTGGAAGAGAGATAGACTGATAGATGTAATAGACAGATGGATTGATGGCATGATTGATTGAGATAAGATAGAGAATTAGAGATATTAGTATGATTTTAAAATTGGCTCATATGCAGAGTTGTATAGTTATATACAGTGGTACCTGCGTTGTAAGACCCCCTGTTGTAAGACCGACTTGCCTTATGTGACCGCCTTCTTCCTGCACTAAGTAGCATTCTTAATGCATATTGCACCCCAACGTGAGACCGCACCCCCACGAGAGACCGCTTCATGACTGCAGAAGGGGCAGTATTATAATGCAGGGACCACTGTATGTACAGATAGACAGATCACTGGATACTGATATACTTATATTAGATACCTTCATGTATATAAGAGATGCAACGTACATGACAAGTATCACAGACAGTGATTTGCAGTCACCGAGTAGTGGGATATGTGGATGGTCTCGAATTTCTCTGCATTATGACCGGCCTATTTCTAGCTCATCTCCCTTACCTATTTCTTGCTTGGCTGCATGCCTTTTACTGTTTGCCTTGACTCTCCCTTAGTAGACTCATAAAAGTTGCCTTTTGGATGATGTATGGGACACCCTACCCATGCACCTCCTTGTACCGAATGCAATGCTGCAACTGGGCCATCGAATACTGCACTCTATTCCACAAGTGTTTGAGTTATGGCCGCCGTACATCCATGCGGACCGAGTCATGCCTCGTGGTTATGAGAAAATAGTGTATACATGTTGTATTTGTGATTGGCATTGAAATAAACTAAAATAGCTAGCTGTATTTTGTCTATGTTCAGATAAATACATATAAACATAGGTGTAATGACTATTTTGATTGAGTTATGGCTGCCATACGTCCATGCGGGCCTAGTCATGCCTCGTGGTTATGAGAAAATAGTGTATGCATGTTGTATTTGTGATTGGCATTGAAATAAACTAAAATAGCTAGCTGTATTTTGTCTATGTTCAGGTAAATACATATGCACATGTGTAATGACTATTTTGATTGAGTTATGGCCGCCATACATCCACGCGGACCTATTCATGCCCCGTGGTTATGAGAAAATAGTGTATACATGTTGTATTTGTGATTCGAATTGAAATTTTAAAAAGTAAGATAGTTGGCAGTATTTTGGTATTCTCATTGAAAATTACATAATACTGCAGCTATTGATGTTTGATAAGTGTATATATTATGATGCTTGCTATTGTTGTGGTATGTACGTCCACATGGACCGAGTCATGCCTCATGGTTAAGAGAAACAGTGCAATCATGTTGTATTTGTGATTCGCATTGAAATCAAGTGCTACCAGCTACAGGCTGGTTGAATATAGGTGTACCTTCAGGAAGGTAAAGTGAAGCACCAAGTTGTTAGTCCAGCAGGTCTGATGACTCTTTTGGTTGAGGTAGGCCTATAGTCTCCTCACATCAGCATGATACCAAGTCATGTCTCTTGGTGCATGTTGTTGCATTGGTGACTCTCGTGGAAATAATGTACAATGTATATTTATTCATATGTACTCTCAGTAGTCAGTACATGAGGTATATCATCTATAGTGATAAATAATACAGTTGATTAAGTGTATGAGAAATATGAAAGTCATTTTGTGCAAATTAAATTGATAAGTTCACATTGCTCTTCCGCCCTGAGTTGAACAATGTCATATTTTAGTTCTTTTACAGGCGGCAATATTTAGTTTATCCTCTGATGATAAGGTACTATATATTGGTCAAGTCAGTCTAATGATTATTTTCGATTGAGTTTTGGCCAGCGTACATCCATGTGGATGAAGTAATGCCTCGTGGTTGATAGAAAATTGTGTGCATTGTATTTGTGATTGGCTTGGAAAAAATGCAAATCGGCTTCCAGATTTGGTGTACCTTCAGGTAAATAAAGTGAAGCACCTAGTTTGTCAGCCCAGCAGGCCTAATGACCTAAAAATTTTGATTTAGTAATAATCTCTTTACATCCAAGAGAGCAGGAGTTCCCCCGTGGCCTAACTGGTAAGTGCGCTTGTCAGCTGGCTTTGAGGGCATGGGTTCAAATCTCACCCCGGGAACTCACTTTAGTCCGAGCCCATGGGTATTAAATGGAGGCGGGTTGTATCCAGTATTCTATGCTGGGGCAACTGAAAGACCCTGGGTATGCCTGAATTAATAGGGAATGTGACAGACTCACAGTTTTCTCATCTCATCATCATACGGCGATCGCCTGCCTCGATATAGTCCACTAAGGTGCTGCAGAGGTGTAAAACACAAACAAACAAACATCCAAGAGAGCAACATCACAGGGCCAAAATGAAAGTGATTTCAATGATGGCAAGTGAGTCAGATAGTCTGTTAGGGCCGTCCACTAGGACCAGGACAAGACCAGGAACCATCAGGAAAGTGAAATTGACAATTCTCCATCCCTTCAGCATGTTGTCCTGGTCTTCCTGAAGCCTTACTTTTGCTGTCCTTGTCTTTCCTGAACCCTTCCTGGTGCTTCAGCGCCTTCAGCAGAGGCAAACATTTCAGCGTCCAAATTTTGCTCCAGAGCAAAATTTGGACGCTGAAATTGATTTCCTGGTACCTTCAGCGTCTTGTCCTTGTTGTCCTGACCTTGTCCTGAAGGCTTCCTGGCTTTCCTGAACCCTTCAGGATCCCTTCAGCATCTTCTTGAAGCTGTCCTGGACCCTTCCGCGCTGCTGACAGCTTCAGGAATGTTCAGGAAGGCTTGCTGAAGGTTTGCTGAAGGCGCTGAAGGCGTGCTGAAGGCATGATGAAGTATTGAGGAACCAATGCTGAAACTACCAAGAAGCTATTAGGAACGGTGAGGAACATCGGGAAGCCTTGCAGACAGCTCACTTAAGGTGTCAGGACAGCGCAGACAGCTTGCAGAAGGTGTCAGGAATGTGCAGAAAACACGCAGAAGGTCGCAGGAAAGGACTGAAATATGTGCAAAATTGCCTAGAACAAGATGTCATGTCAAGAAAAATTGGAAAAAATGGCATACAATCGGCCACCAAATAAAATTCCTCATGCTGTCTGGAGGGCTTCCTGATTGTCCTGTCCCATGTTTTTACCCTTCCTGAAGTGTTCTGCACCCTGTCTGCGGACAGAATGCAGAAGGTCTCAGGAATGGAGCATCTGATGCTGAAGATACGCTGAAAATGGCCAAATTTGCTTCCCCAACCCTTCCTGGTCTTGTCCTGGCCCAAGTGGACACCTGGTCTTATGCAATATTTACATAGGGTGAGATGTCATCATGACCTTAAGAACATCATGAGTGTACATATAAGGAGTTTTCCAATTGTAGTTCAAAAGTTGAGAGATTGACTCTATTGAGGCCAAGCCTTTTTTCTACACTCTGGCTACCTCTGATTCTGCTATAGATATAGTATATATATTCAGGGGTCCCTGTTCTGTGACTGTATTGTATTTGTTCAAGATGTTTGAACTGGTTAAGTTAGATTTGCCAAAGGACAATACAAACATACCTGGATTCCAGGGGAATTCTTCAGAGCTGAAGAAGGATACACATTTTGTGGATGTGATTTGAGGACAATCATGTAGCTTTGGAGGTGATTTGTGTTTGTTTGATATGAGTTACTGACTGGTCTGCACTGCCGATAAAAATTGATAGATTATTTTGGGTGATATATTATGCATTCCTTTTACAGTTAAGATAGTGTTTACTTGCTTTACTGTAGAGTTTCAATTTTGGAGCTTGCTTGAATGTGGAGCTTCATTTTTGGAGACACATTTACCCTGGAATTCCATGGCATAACATTGAAGAATGCACTTAGTTTCACGAGCAAATGTATACGCTTCTTGCGACAAGGATTTTATTTAATGTTTCATTCACCAGCATACGAATCTGACACGTAATGCAATGCAATGTAATTTCTAACCACAGGGTAGGAAACCTTAATGACTGCAAACCAGTGTACTGAAAGACATGTGAGTATCAGCTAGTTGACAAGACTTGTACCAGAAAGACAACTACAATAGATATAATAGCATGCATGCATTGCAAATTTTAGTTGAATAAGCATTACATAATATATATTATACTTTCTTTAAAACATTTCATAACAGTAAACTTGATATTTGCTCTTATTTTTGCAAACTTGCACTCTATCCACCGCTGTATATACAAGGTGTAGGATGTCATCCGATGTCAACCAGTTTCAGTCTTTCGAATCGACTTTAACAGCAACTTCAACAACGACCTAAAATCTACGATTTCTTTCAAAAGAGCCTTCCACAACTTTTGATATGCTATTCACGTGCAACGCTATTCTTATTTGGAGATTTTATTTCTATGCAGTTCAGTTGCTTTTTACTCGCCACAAAAACCAGCGATGTATGTCTACTCGTTGAAACTGTTCTTATCTCCCTGCATTTGCAGTTTTTCAGCCATTTCTTTAACAGTTCTATATAATATATATTTGCATCATTTTTAGCCCCACTCTGACCTATTGAGCCCCGCTGAATAAATTCTAAGACTGCAATTAGGCAGCGATACTCATACAGCACATACTTTCAGCTTTTAGGTACATGTTCATGTTATGATAGAAATGGGGGCAGGCATGTAAATTTTGAGTCTTTATAAAGAGGAATAAAAGTGTGCTACAGATAGGTAGATAAATAAATGGATATATAGATAGATAGATAGATAGATAGATACTTGGATAGATAGACACATGGATAGATATATGATGTATATTATGCACAGTGGTCCCTGCCTAATGAGACCGCCCTTAGTGCAGTCATGAAGTGGTCTCTCGTGGGGGTGCCATAACTCCCAAATACAAAGCGTGCAAAACGCGCTAAGAATACTACTCAGTGCAGGAGGAAGGCGGTCACATAAGGCAAGTCAGTCTTACAGCAGATGGTCTCATAACGCGGGTGCCACTGCAGATATATAGGTAGATAGGAAGATAGACAGGTGTAAAGATAGGTAGGTAGATATAATATAGATAGATAGGTGTATAAGAGAACAGCACTCTGAGAACCATGTTATATGAATACTTGTAAGCTCATCTACAACTGTTAAAGCCCTATATCAATTTATAGGGGTCATCTGTGGTGTCACAACCAGCAGAGTCTATCTATCTATCTATCTATCTATCTATCTATCTATCTATCTATCTATCTATCTATCTATCCATCTTTCTTTATATTTCTTACGGTATATTCTTTGTAATACACTTGGATGTTATGCGTCGTGAATTGTGTGTGTATATAGGACCTTGACATGTTCATGCGATTATGGGACTAAATATTCCTAGCACTTTGGACAAATCCTCAGCTCAGGTGTCAGCAAAAAGTTTGTCTTGGGACAGAGGTACTTTTAACTGCATGTATTGATCTGCTGGAAGAATTTGTTTGTAAAACTCTCCAATTTACACGAGGGGAGGTTATCGGAGCTGCTTAAGCAGGCAACGGAATGCTGCGACAAGTACAAGCGAAGCATATTTAGAGGCATATTTTGGGGATAAGCAGAGAACCTGGTCCATATAATGTCCATATAATGTCATAAGGGGCATTCCGAGTGGCGCCATGAATGTCAAAAAACTATTCGAAGATCTGGTCTTATCTCGAAAAGACCACAACTTAAGCCGGTGGCTTAACGTGGAATATTTTGACTCCTATTAACCCGCGACTACCAATGCGATTTTGACGGCGCCTGAAATAGCATTTGTGGAGTAATGCTGAATGAATTACAATAAATCATGGCTTCTACGCTTTGACCCAGTTAGAGCCTTCGATGCTGTCAATCATCTGAGTATGCAAGAATTCTGTTGAATGTTTGAATCACCATTGATGCATAATACACCTTAACTTGAAATCTGCTTCTGAGGACAACAATTTATAATTTGGAATCTGTTTCTCTATGTATCTATCTATGTTTATCTCTATTTTAAAAAATAATCTCTATGTTATGTATACTATCCCTCACCAATTTCCAAAAATCATCTTTTACCACATAGTCTTGCTTCTATCTATCTATCTATCTATCTATCTATCTATCTATCTATCTATCTATCTATCTATCTATCTATCTATCTATCTATCTATCTATCTATCTATCTATCTATCTATCTATCTATCTATCTTTTTGCCGCTTCCCCTCTTCAAAAACCATCACAGGGTCATGCGAATATATTTTAATCAAAACCACCTTCAATAGCCCATCTCAGCTACTGTATAAAGTGCCCAATTTGCTCAGATTGCCTTGGTTATTTGAACAAGGCCTTTTTCATTTTCTTTTGATATGGTTTATTGAAAACTGGGGTTCAAGGACATTGTTAAAGTAGGTCACTTCAGTTTCGAAGGGTTACCATCCCAGATGGAATGAGATAATAAAAGATATAGGAGGAGAAATTCTGGAAAAACATAGATAGGCAATTCAAAGTTTTATTCATTGCAAAAGCCAGAAACAAGTTTTGATGACCTTCCTGTTTCTTCTCCCAAGATATTGGTAACTTTATTCCATTCTGCAATTTCCTTCCTGGTAAGCTTTATATTGTGAATACCCTGTACATGTACTATTTGTATTCTGTGGTATTATACTGTCAATAGTTCACAGATACCAGATAGATATATCATGTATATATAGTTAGGGGAATAAGTCCTGCTGCTGTAATATGTCTCAACTTCAGGATCAGAAGTTGATTTTAGCAATGAGGTTGAATTTTCCTGAGCCTGCTGAGTGGAACACTTTTTGGGACACTGATAGACTGGACCCTAATTTAAGGTCTCTTAAAAATGTTGTCCAGCTCGGAAGGCCTGCTGAATAATAAATATTGTTTTCTGACAAAAACTCTTAACACCTTTCTTCAAAAAATGACTGTATGCATACAAACTATCACTTCTGAAGAAACTGTCCTCTTTCGAACTTTTGTATTAATTCAGTCTTATTTTTCTGGGTAGAATTGAATTTTTCACATGATCATGGGGTACTAAATAGCAAGGAAATTCATATTACGTGCAAAAAGACATATATCTTACACCTCAACACGATTTGTCCCAGTTTACATTTCATCTCCTCTACCCTAAAGATTTAAATTCCACGTCAGCATATAAATGTGTATAAATTAAACAGCCAAAGAACTGCTCCACATATCAGTATACGGTATAGCAGTAAAGATATACGAGTATGAATGAGGACATTATCTCAACCATGAGCAATAAAAGCTCACTCAAGATTTAAAATTACTACTTGAAGACAATTTCACCTGAATCACTGTCCATTTCTGTTCCAGGAAGTATTATTGGATGAGAATAGTATGTTAGCTGAACTTGTCTTACTTGTTGTTTGGTTTAGACTTTCAGTTGGTAGCCCATTTAATTGCAGTTGTAGTTATGTTGGGTAGGTTGTTGCTAGGGATTTATGTCCTTTATTTATGAACTGGACAGTAGGTCCTGGTAATGAGGCAAACAGGATGAAGATCTGCCAAGCATTGGTTGCCAGGACTCCTCCAAAATATGTATAATTTACTAAACAGCTATAGTAGCTGTCATAGGTCCTTTTCTAATGTGAGTAACTTTCCGAGGTCTACTTCTCTTACAATTAATAACTTTCTAATAAAAGTATCTGTTGAAAGTCCATTCCTCTTGTGAATAGGTAACTTATAACTGGTCCAACAAAAATATGTAACTCACCTAGGTTGCTAAGTTCTGGTCTTCTAGCAATAAGTAACTTCTGAAGTAACTGTCAAAGGCCTACTCCTACATAAGTAACTTACTAAAGTAACTGTCGAAGGTCTACATACTCCTCTAACAATACATAACTTACTAAAGCAACTGTCGAAGGTCTACTCCTCTAACAATACGTAACTTACTAAAGTAACTGTCAAAGGTCTACTCCTCTAACAATAAGTAACTTACTAAAGTAACTGTCGAAGGTCTACTCCTCTAACAATACGTAACTTACTAAAGTAACTGCCGAAGGTTTAATCCTCCAGGCTCCAGTGGTGTAAATGGGCAGGAGCTCACCGGAGCTCAGCCCCAAACCTCTTGAAGGCACTGGAGCTCTCAGGGTCCAGAGCTCCGGCAGCTCTTTGCAACAGATCAAATGGATTATCTCATAACATGATTCTCATCCAATCAAGGCAACATATGGACAAGAAGCTTCAGCAGTTGCCTGACCACTTTTGAAGCCGATCCAATTTTTGCCAACCGCAAATCAAAACATTGAGCACTTATACACTAATTCTTTGAGTCGGCTGCAGTATTAAAAATATATGTTCATGCTTTGTGAAAAATATGTATATTGAAGTGTTAATATATCATCAAATAGACCTATATTCATGTGATCTGCTATAGCCTATACCCCAGGAATCAGGATATACGCGCGCAATTATGCCGTCACGATAACGGCTATAATTTTTTTGCGATAGAGCTCCTGCAGTTCGAAATTCCCATTTACACCACTGCGTCCAGCAATACATAACTTGCTGAAGCAACTGCCGAAGGTCTATTCCTCCAACAATAACTAACTTACTAAAGTAACTGTCGTAGGTCTACTCCTCTAACAACACGCAGGCCTCTAACATTACATAACTTGCTCAAGCTACTGTCAAAGGTCAATCAAGCTGATACTTGACTTCCTTTAGGAGCGACAATGCAGTCAAATGACAGTCATAATTGTACCGAAAAACCTCAGTACAATATACAGAGTATTATAGACACACCTCCTTCTTCTGTCAGGTGCACATTTCTGAATGCTTGTGTTTCACTTAAGGAGTTTTAAGGACATTTGTATAGTTCTACTCTACTATAAATTCTTCACTCTGAAAGTACTTTTAAAAAATTTTTGGACGAAAAAAATAAAAATAAATAAAAATGCCATAAAGATAAAAAACATAAATTATAAATACCCTGTTTTGTCACCAAGTAAATACGGGACTATGAATGTGAAAAAGGAGCAGAACCAATGATTGTTATGTGACATATGATACGAAGGTGCACCTGGGCTGCTTGTCATACATGCATATGGTATGGACCAGTGCCTGCTCCTACAGTTCTTTCTTAACTCTATGGTTGCTCCATTTTTCACCAGCTTCTATTCAATGTATGATGTTGTATAGTGAGGACTTTTTGCCTTTCTTTCGGTGCTTCTTTCGGTGCTTGCATTTAACTGATGTCACTCTTGTTAAATGTATTGCAGTAGACTTATTCTCAGAATAGCGGAGAACCATGCACTGATATTTTATACTTTATGAAGCCATTGAAGGGCTTCCTTCGAGATTGGTTCGTAAAACAAATCATACTGGTATGTAATATATATATACATATGATTTGGGATATATGTCCTGTATTTTGGTATTGACTAGGCGTAGTAATGAGGCGTGGTGCATTTTGGACACAGGATGAAACAATGGTTTGATGACAATAAGCATCAGGATTGAAAAATGTACCAAGAGATTAACATGGTGCTATAACAGACTCCAGGCCGTTATTATAGGAAACTTTTCAAATTTTCGCTCTATGCTGAAAATATAAAATATTTCTGAAATTGGAACGAAGGATTTTGAACTTCAAATTTTAAGTAGTTAAGATTAAAAATGTAAGAAAAGAATCGATGGAATAATGCAAGTATGATTATTCTCACCAATGTTTTATGTTTCCTTATCCATTTGACAACTTCTAGAATACTCTAGATTCTAACCTGAATGATAATGAACCCATTTTTGGCATGTTCAATAAAAATCTGACACCCTGTTGCCCCTAAAGTCACATAATAGTGTGTCTTTTTTCAAAACAACATGATAACTTGCTGTCTTTTGAAAAGTTTTCACTTATTTGACAATATCCTTGTATTCAAATGTGCATTGTGCACAGTGCTTTGCATCAAAAGCTTTCTTAGAGTCAACTGTGTGCTGTTATTACAGATTTCGTATTAGTGTGCCATGTTCTTTTCAACTGCCACAGTGCTCTTGTGATGTCAGTATCAGCATAATGATTTCACAGTTGTATATTCGCAGTTTCAACTGTGTCACTTGGAACCCATACTGATCACACCATTACAAATTCACACATACGCTGTTAGATTGTTGCTCAACATTGATTATTCAGTTTGATGTTTTGAATAAATCCAAAAGTTACAATATCCAGCTATATATAATGCATGGATTTTGTGTATAACTGCTATCAGTTTAGCACTTTTACAACAAAACAAATTCATTCACTCTCACATTCATTTGTTCGTCTGAGAGGTTATCATGTGCTGCTCCGTCTTGGCAAAAATAATATACTCAGGATCCATTCAGAATTTAAGACCTAAGGGGGGGAGTTTTGCTTTGGGGCATCCTTGTCACTGATTTCCAATACTGTTCATTTCATGATCGAATTCTTAGTCTCCTTGTCTGGCCTTTTCCCAAATTTTTAGGGAGCAACTACCCCCCCCCCCATTTCTCGTCCTCTGGTATGCCCATGCAACACCGCCACGTTCACTTCCGAAAAATCTCCCAAATCTCAATTCTGAACAGTTTCTTTGGCGAAGATCTCACCTAAAAGGCTGAAAAGCCACAAGGTGCTGCCCTCAATGAGAAATTTCACAACAGGACACCATGAATGTCCATGATGGATCAAGCAAGTGGCTCAAACATCAGTTTCACCTGCTCCAACTGAATCAAACAACCATACCAATGAATGCAGATTAATCAATTGTCATTCACACTTGGACAGCCCATAAGCCTGACTTGTTGGTAGCAGTTGGAATCAACACTCAAGCTTGGAGTGCCAATAGTGATGTCAGTATTGCAATACTGACATCATCTGGGCATATATTCACATGGAACATGGCACACTTATACGAAATCTGTAATAAAGTCACCAACAAACTACACATTTCACCGTTGCACTTCATGAGGCGTTTTTTGAGCTTCATTCGTGTCAAAAACAAACGCTCAAGCGAGAAGGAATGCTTCCCAGAATGTTATCGTGAGACTTTCATGAGTTGAAAAAAGGTATATATATGATATATGTAAAACCCAGTTGGTAATGGTACTGGTGAAAAGTATTCAGGCATTCTCCATATATTTTTGAGGATTAAAATCCAGTGGTAACAGTGTGATGCTGTTGTTAAAATACACTTGATAGAGGATTAGTACAGTGATACACTTGATAAAAACGCTAAATGATGTAGAAAAATTACTTTCCAGGCTAAGAATCGGAGCGAACGAAAACATCTTGGTTTCCTATGAGTTCAATCTCCTCAACACTTCAGCTGTTCTTCAACTTTGTGTCTGTGTATAAAGCTTCTGTAAATTCTGTCATCGATTTCTGACGATATAATGTTGAACGTTGTGACGTTGAAGGTTATTTCGCAAATGTATCCCTGTCAGGATCTTTAGACATTATCTGTATATGGAGTCATTATGGACTGTGATGCTCTACTTCTTCAGATATGAATGCAGAGAGAGATATAATATTGTTATATTCTGTCAGTTACTGCTCAGTATTATAGTCAGGACTTCATGCTTGTCAGTGATTAAATGTTGATTGGAATATAAAATCATAAATTGTGTTGCAATTCCATTTTCTCTTTTTTTGTACTAAATAAATGTTTATACTAAATTTAGGCCTGGACAGATTTATCCAAATTTCTGTTTTTTGGCAGGTCCTTTTAGAGGTGGGATTCCAATCTGCAAGAGTCAAAAACGCTTATGTCGATATCTTAATTTTAGTCAGCAAATTTTCAGATCTTGGATACTAAATATAGGTCTAATGACTATTTGAATGTCCTCATGTAGTAAAAAGAGGTTCTGTGGTGCAGACCTAGTATTTTATTTATCTGACGACAGAGTGTAATAATAAGATACGTGTACTTGTATCTCAACAATTGGAATGAAATTTACAGGGTAAAATGCAAATAATTAGTAATTTCAATAGAGACGGTACTCTTTATTACACAAAAAATAATTTAATTTGCTTTAAGACACAGAGTGGTTCGCAAAAAGCCCGGGTTAGGTGAGAGGCCCCCCCAGGGTTATATCTAAACTAACATTTTTGGTGCTTTTTCTTATTGATAGGATTGAAGCTAGAGGCTTTTTAGGTGACGTCACCAATTTTCAGGGCAAACAGCATCAAACCATAGTAGTAATTAAATAAACAAAAAAAGGTGCATGGTTTATGTAACTTTGATTAATTCTTTGAAAGTGGTTGACAGAAATAACTTTGGAAATTTTTAAAAGTATAATGGATATCTGCATTGCTTCACTTTATGACCATCAGATAAATATGATTTGGATCATGTTTTTTGTATCTTAGCTCAAAATATAGAAGTTAAATTAAAATATGTGGGTTTGGGGCGAGAGGCCCCACATGGTATGGGGCATGAGGCCCCCTTCACTGAGGCCTTGAAGCTGCTCCAGGAACCATTTAATAATGTGTACTTTACCTTAAATCTTGATCGAATAGCTAATTGAAATGAAAAAAAATTTGGCCGAAATTGAAATAGGGCAAAAAATATTAAAAAATAAATGTATGAACAGAAAAATTATGAAATTCAGAAAAAGATAATAGAATGCCTTAAAAATGATAGAAGAACCCTGAGAAATAACTTTCAAGCTGAATGCGCTCGCAAAAAAAATTGCCATAGGATTATAATAGGGGGGCTTCTTGCCTGATGGGTGGGGTAAGAAGGCCATTTTAATTTTTTTACAAAAAGGGCCGTAACTCCTTTATTAAAATTGGTAGACATTTGATTCACTAGTTATAAGTAGAGACAAGTGATCCCTTCCTGACAGCATGAGCATTCAAATAATTGACAACAAAATGTAGGTCAAATCGCACCTCGAAGTTAAGGGGGGCTGCATGCCCCGCGCTACTCTACGCTCCTGCTCATAAATACGGAATATTGTGAATGTAAGCAAGGTCCATTGTAAAAGTCAAGTCATCCTCTCTAATCACTCTTTAAAAGCCTCAACTCCATTTTTTGCAGGAATTTTAAATTCTTGGTTTAATGAACCTCACCGTACAAAACCCCTGTATTTCCATGTTTCGTGCTGTTGTAACTTTTCCTGGGGTTAAGGCTGCAGCATGCCTTTTAAGCGACAGCATGTTCTTCCCTTTAGCGGTCATTAGAGGTAGTTACGATTGAATCAGACCGTCACGTGCTCCAGTAGAAGTTGCTTAAGTTATCAATTCAAATGGAGAATGTTGAATTATTCCATATTTATGAGCAAGAGTGTACAATATAAGAACTTAACAAAGAGAATCCCATGCTACTCAATGATTTCAATGTTGCTAAAATATATCTATATTCAGATATTACAGTGACAGTTAAAATTGAATATTTGAATCTGCTTAGACTTTCTGTGGCAGCAATAAATATAACCTAATGCTAGTCAGTGATTTCAATTTAGGTTGTTATAGTTGTTGGCAGTTGCAGTACACGTGGGTCGGCCAGAGGGAGTCGTGGTCAGCGCTCTTGTGACGCGCAGGGCAGTCGAGTCACACGTGGCGGTTGTTATCAATTTACAAAAAATGCCGTGTATATTTTTACACCAGTTGTTAATTACATGTTGTGGGAACACTGTAAGCACTTCTCGCCTGTGGTAAGGTTCAGCCGAGCGCGACGATCCTTTCAAACGCTCGCCACGCTCTGTCTACCGCGGATCGGAGAGAGGATCGTATTCTCCATGCTCAGCCGACTGACGGCCGCCAAGTGCTGTGTGCCATGAAGTGCTCCATGAATGACTGAATGGCCTCACCGTGCTGAATGGCCTCATCGTGCAGAGTAGCTCTGAGTGAGGGGAGTGGAGTGAGTGGGGACTGAAGAATGTCAAACTCCTTGCCAAAACCACATGGTCGAAACCATAGTCACAGATATAAGTATGCAAACTGCACTTATACATGAATGGCTTTTGCATTGCATCAACTTGATCAAGTGCCTCGATGCCAAGATATAAAATATATAAATTCGGTGTTTTCGAACTGTGTCAAATGCCTTTGCAATACCTATGGTGTCATAGGAAGTCAAATGCCTTTGTATTGTCTTGACGATGACTAAATAATTCAAAGACAAGGGGGCAAGTAATGTAATGAATGAGTTGGTGTTTTATGTCCCATCGAATAATGTAACGAAGTCATATGGTCGAAACCATATTCATAGATACAAGTATGCAAACTGCACTTGCACATGAATGGCTTTTGCATTGCATCAAGTGCCTAGATGCCAAGATATAGATTTTATAAAATCAGCATTTTGAATTGTGTCAAATGCCTTTGCAATGTGTATGGTGACATAAGAAATCAAATACCTTTGTATTGTCTTGACGATGATTAAGTGATTCAGGGACAAGAGGGCAAATGTTATGAAGTTGAATGATCAAAACATGAATGGCTTTTCAATTTCATCAAATGCCTTAATGCCAAAATATAGGATTTATGATTTCAGCATTTTGAACTGTGTCAAACACCCTTGTAATACCCAAGCCCATGATGTGATAACAAGTCAAAGGCTTTTGTATGGTTTTTGACAATGATAAAATGATTCAAGGACAAGCAGGCAAATGATGTTTTAAATTACTTATAGAAGACCACATGGTCAGACCGTATTGAATTGTTCTTGGAAGTACACCCCTTAATGTGTCTCATAATAATGGGTATAACAGCAATGATACTGCCACTGTCATTGACACAATGCTTGCATCACACTTTTAAGGGTCCCTACCACATTTAGTAGCGTGGTCGTTGAATTTGTGTCAGGGGGTCTTGAAGCTAGATAGGGGTCAAAATCCTGAGAAAGTACGCCCTCTGGTTAATTGGAATAGCATTGGGTTTGGAGTGTAAATGTTTGCAATATTATTACAATAGAGTCAAAGACATGCAGCAGAAACACCAGAAAGCTCCATTGGTAATTTGTGTCCGCCGTATGGGTGCCGAACAAGCCACATTCGGATAGATAGATTAATTGATATGGTAAATGCAGCTTTCTATGCTCAGTTCTTGGCGCTCACGAAGGTTGATTGGTGAAATGGGAGAGAGAGCGGGTGTCTGACATGTTACACATTTGCACCATGCGAGGGATCTTTTACTTGCCCAGCACAGACACTGATGCGCTTTAGCTTCAAGGTTGGTACTTTTAGTGTTCTCCGAAACTATGGTTCAAATATATCAGCTGCAGTTTGTGCACTCTTTCATAATCATCATGGGAAGATGATCTAACCGGATGATGGACATTTGTAACACTGAACAGATGACAAGCTGGTACCAGTTACATGAAAAAAAATTATGTAAAAAAGATTTGTTATGATACTTATGCAAGTGACACAGAGATTACATAGTTTACATGCACTTAGATACCCATTTACAATAGAGTCAAAGACAAAAATGTCCCAAAGAGTGATGCCTCAAATTGCTATGTTATGATTCACAGCCACAACAATTTGAGGGTTCAAATAACTGGGTTGTTAGTGGTTTTCCACAACACATCTATCATGAATGGACTTGGCATTCCTCTGTAATTGATTCATAATTGACACTTGACCTTTAGCAGTGAAGCATTTTGCTTTGTTCTTCATGGAATAGTTGTCTAAAGGTCACACATGTGACTGTTGTCAAGGCAACTAATTGACAATTCCAAAGGGTGTCGTAATTCGTGTAATTCGTACTGGACTTTATGATTTTAAAAATGGTGTTCTTATGGTTTAAAATTGTCAATTTCGACACATTGATATTATATTTTGTGTGTGATACTGGCAAATCTTGTTGCTGTAATTGACTATTATCGATGACAACGTACACTCTTAACAAAAAGGTTTTATATGGAACCTTTTAGGGTTCTATAAGCTGGTATAGATAAGGAACCCTAAAAGGTTCATTATTCAATTTTTAAAAATGTTCCAATATAAAGACAATAGATAATCTGAACTCCCACAATGGAACCCCTTTTATAATAGGGCCTTCGCACCAAGTATTGAACCTTTTCAATTCAGATGAATCCTTAATAAAAATGTAGAACCTTTTTTCGGCTGTGGGTTCTTTATATATATATACCATCAAGAACCTTTTGCGTTAAGAGTGTGCAGTTGCTATTAGAAGTAACTACGCCTCTGAGTGATTTGCCATGTTAAATGTGTCTTACAGAAATGGATACAGCTATAACAGCACTAACATTGCCTACATCATTGATACAATGCTTGCATCATACCATTGAGGTTTCGTACTCCCATCTACCAGCATGACCATTGAATTTGTATCAGGGGTCTTTAAGCCAGACTGAGGTCATAATGGCAAAAGTCAGTACACAAAATTGCAATGCTCAATCAGTCCTTTAAACAGTCAGATTTAGCATTTACTATGGAAGACATTCTAAATCTGTGTAAACTGATGCAAATACTGTAGGTTTATCCTGTCCAAGAGGCACCATTGAAAAACTATGATATGAAAAATTAACTGTATGTTACAGTTCTTATATGTACTACATTATGCAGATGCTACACATATTTCTAGTTATTCAAATTCACACTAATGACAATTCCATCTTACATCAAAGACCACAAACTCTATCATTAATACCATTTTATATATTTTATGCAGTTTATATACATTTGGCAGATACCAAGGATTACACTACCTTTTTTCACAATATCCTTCTTTCCACATTCCTCCAGTAATCCAGCAGATGTTGGGGATTTTTGTGGTATGTTGCTGACCTATGTACCTATCCCTTTAGCTATTACTGAGGTGTTAGAATAGAGCTTTGTTATTTACCTACCAACAGAGAAATTCTTTACCAAATGACACCCTCAATTAAGCAACAGACTTTCAGATAATGTTAGAAATCATTTGTCAGAAGCCTCAGCATTCTTGAAGAGGTTGGAATAGTTCCTTGCATCTAAAAGCTTGTTTATCTGTGGATGCAGTGGGAGGGTTAGCTCAGTTGGTAGCACATTTGGTTGCCAATCGCTTGGTTCTGGGTTACAGGTTCGATTTCTGCTCTTGCCGAGTCATCCGGACTTATTCACCCGGACTTATGTTGGACAGTAGTTTTATATCTTTACCTTGTGCTTTGTCCTCTTGTCCTAATTAGCCTGCCAAGTGCATAAATACAGGCCATAAAGCCCCACTCATCCATCTATCCATCTGTCGATGCAGCCATCTCTGGGTGGCTGAGTGGTAAGGGGCCAGGCCGGTTCCACTGATAGTCTTTGCCTGCATGGGTTGGAACCCCGGGCGGTGAATCGGAAATATTTTTGGTGTACCTTCAAGAACAAAATTCCAGCTGGATGTCAACAGGATGAGACATCCAATTGACTGCTGTTTCGCGGTGTCTGTGCCTGGAAAGTAAAATATCCCTCATATGGGGTAAATGTGTAACATGCTGAGGACTCCCGCTCTCTTTCTCTTTCCTGTCTCATCAATCAACCATCAGGAGTGCCCTTCCCAGAACTAGCCTTAGAGGGCTGTGCTTTCGATATCCATCATCTTCATTGTATCTATCTGTCTATCTTTCTATCTGTGTCTATTCGTCAATATTTCCATTTAGGCCAGCTGTAAGTGCTGTGTTAGTGAATTGTTTATTTAAAACTTGCTGAATTACACAAGATCCATTCATCTATTTTTCGTGCTGAGACAAGTATCGTAAAGTTGAGTATCTTAAAATATGACATAAATTTAGTGTTTACGACCTTCTATGTAGTACGCATACTTCACTACTCTTGGTCTATTTGTCTATTTTAAGTATTTTTGTTGCTTTTTATTTCAGTTTTTTCTTAACAATAAATTGCATGTCACTTGTCAATAATCTTGGAATTTCCATTTTGCACAGATGACATGTGGCATGTGTAGGAAGCACCCTTCTGTCACAAACATGTTTTCATTCCCAATTGCTAGGAATTCAGCCCATCACAGAGCACGAGATACACCAACAGCCAAAAGTATAATAGTCTTGGGAGACCATCTTGTTATATGTGTGTGTCAGCGAATAGTAGCAAATCCAGAAAGAAGTGTCCAGGGCCGAATTTTTCTGTATTCGCAGGCCTGCATTTTCGAATGTTTTGCCAGTCCAAAGTGTTCAGTTTCTCCCTTTTGGATGGTAACAGATCCCGGGGTAACAGATATCCCTTCGTTAAACAGATTTCAGTCATAAGACCAACTTTCCGTATGTGATTGTCTTCTTCTTGTGCTGTAAGTAGTATATTTAGAGCAATTTGCACCCAGAGGATTTTTTAATTTCATCAATATAATTAAGGATATTATAATGGATATATTGTAAGATTTAGGGTACTTTGTTTGACATTGAACTCAGAGCTTAGAAGCTTTTTGCCAAATTGCCATGTGGATATTTATAATAAGTACTGCATATTCAGTGAAGAGGACATTTTCTTTTTTTGGAATGGATGTTTGGGAAATTCTGTTATTGTTTGAAAAGGATAATGGCTTGCAAATCATACAAAGAATAGGAAATTACAACGTATAGTACACTCATTTGCATGACGTAATGCCACTGATGAGGTCTAATAAGCCAGTGATTGGTCATCTGTGAAATGACATCATGCTTGCCAAGCTTGCGGGATCAAGCTCTACATTCAAGCTAAAATCAAACTACGATTAGTATATACTAGAGGTCTGCGCGGTGCCTGAATTGCAAACCGCAACCGCACTGCACCGCAAAGTTCAGAACCGCAACTGCACCGCACCGCAGACACTTGGAACCGCACCACACTGCACCGCAGCCCAGCAGAACCGCACCACACTGCACCGCAGTGATGTATCACCGCAACTGCACCGCACCGCACCTAAAAACCGCATTTACCCGCGACCATTTTCTAACACTACTTCTAAAATTTTATGAAATGCGAATTAATAATACTTGTGGATCTAATGTAGGATGAATATCAAACTCAAAATTGGAGTACTGAACCAAATGTGCGCGTTTTGATAGTGTAATTCTTATCCAAAAGATTGACCAAATTGTTAAAAGGAAAATTGGCTTTGCGGGAAATGAAGGAAGGAGAGAATGAAGGAAGAAAGCAAGGAAGACAGAAAGGAAGGATGAAATGAAGGAAGATTAAGGATTGCAGAAAGGAAGGAAGACAGATAGATAGATAGAAATATTAATTGATTGACTGATTGATTGATTGACTGATTGATTGACTGATTGATTGACTGATTGATTGACTGATTGATTGACTGATTGTCAATGATCAATCTGATATCAGATTGACAGATCTGTACAGACAAACAGACAGGCACATAGGTAGCTATCATAGTCTTCCTAAAGTGCTTGCCCATTATAGCCCTACTAGTTATCTGAAATTCTGAATTGCAATTCCCTAACATGTATTGTATATTTGTTTCCTGCAGTCTAAATAAACCAATTTGAAATGTGAGCCAATAATTATAGAGTGTATATCTCTGATTAATATATTAAAATCTTCTCATTTTCCATTGGCCAGGGATTTCTCAAATCATGTTCATGTGTGTAATGAGCTTTCACCACTATTTTAACTTAAATTTTTTAATAAATTAGAACATATACTGTGCCAATATTAAATACATTATTGCAAGTATTTATGTCTAAAAAGGGGTACAAATTTATAAGGGTAAAAGCAGTTCTTGTGTAACCCTTATCCAGGTATTGTTTTGCCCCTATTGTTTCACTGTTTAAACAACATTTTACCTTGTGCTATTTTGCTAATTAGCAATGTGGGTCACATATAACTGTACTTAAAATCCTAAATGCATTGCATTGACCTAAAATTTTCATGTGAATATATTAAGATTTCAAAATTTAATATTTGTTAGATGAGAATTTTGAAAATTTTGTTCATTCATAAATTGAAGGATAGATGTGCAGATTGTCTTTGTGTATTATATTGAGAGATGGATAGTACAGATAGATTGACTGACTGATTGAATGATTGTTGGATAGACTGATTGACTATTTTACAGATTTATTGGTTTAGTGATTGCCTGCTTGGAATGATGTGGTCATGCACCCAAACTTGGTGCTAATTATGACAAAAAGCACGGAGGGCTTCTCTGATGAATACAATTAGCTTACTTTCAAACCATCAGCTGCATTCATTGATAAAAAATGTATGAATTTGAAACACAAACAGATATTTTTTTATTGGTCAAAATGTGTTACATGAAACAGCCATAGCAATCATGACCTTACTACCAGACGAATTCTGACCAGATCTGGGTGGTTTACGAAAATATTTTACTTCCCCCCTCCCTAAATGCTTTTTGGAGTAGATGAATTTAAAGAATTAAGACATCATCAAATAAGCTAAACAATAATGGAATAAGTCATTATGGAGAAAGTGTTTGTAAACATTTAATAAACAGTTAAAACATTAAGTAAATATAATCAACTCTTTGGACAACCCACTCTTCTTGCAAGCATGAACACTAATGCGCGGTTCGGATGCGGTTCTCGTGTAATTAATCAATGAAAAACCGCAACTGCACCGCACCGCACTCATTTGATTTGCGGTGCACCGCCACCGCACCGCACTTGTTAAGTTCAAAACCGCAACCGCACTGCACCGCAAATTTTCAGACCGCACCGCACTGCCCCGCACACTGCACCGCAACCCGCGCGGTGTGGTGCTGACCGCGCAGACCTCTAGTATATACCCCATAATATTTACAATACCACATGAAAAAGCAGTCGATATATCCCATCTGGTATTGCGTTGTATACTCAATGGTTTTTTGTATACTCAATGGTTTCATCTTTGTTGATGATGTCATTGCGTTGTTTGCCATTGTGACATCATAACCGTGGTGATGTCACAACATTGTGACATCATCACTTGAGATGCTATCCGTACTACGATTGGCTGATGCAGCTGTTGAATAGAGATCAGTTGAGTGAGGTTCAGCTTTCTTTGGATTTACATAATGGGGTATAAATAAGACCAAATGGTTGTATGTTGGTATTTTGAGATGTACTCAGTGGCGTAGCTAGGATTTTTCTCTGGGGGGGCAAATGACCCTTGATTTCCCCAAAATGTTATCGACAACATGGGGTACGTTCGACTAATTTTACCGAAATCTCAAATAAAGTATACAAAACATTCAAAACACTTTGAATGATGAAGCTAGTTTTAGCAATTTGTAAAATAATAGAAAAAGTTGCTAGCACCCAGCGTAGGACACAATTTTGTGATAGATAGGTTGCAATGTTGCATCTTTTAGAAACTCAGCAACAATAAGAAGCACACAATTATTTAAAAACTTAATAATTAACCTGTTATATATTGTACCGTAATGTAATTTTACACTTAAGTCAATTTACATCAGCGTTTTTAACATTGTTGAGCTCAAGTTAAAACTTCTTTAGAAAAGGGAGCAAATTTTATAAAGCGGAGCTTGATCTGTTATGACAAAGACTCCTTTCTGTCATTCATCATTCATCAAACATGGAATCTGTAGACCTGTATTCACATAAAAAACACCTTAGGCAGGCAGAGACATCCTAGAAAAAGCCATTGGACATTTAAGAAGAAAACGTTTTGCCAAGGTGTTGTGAGCATGAGAAATAAGCAGGGAAAAATTAATTGATGGCCATTAAGATCAGAAAAACTGTCTGACATTTCTGTTTGATTCCATCAGGCAATGCTCAATGAAATTGGTTTTTGAATTCTAATTCTTCTGAAATCTTCATTCTTACTTGTTACTGTTGGCCAAAATATTGTTAAGACTTCGTAAGCTCGTATGTTAGGAGTGAAATCATGCAGATCATAAAGACCAACTGGATATACATTACTAGTCCTATTCAGATAGATAATAAATACCTAAATTTTCACACTAATATGCAATTTACAAGTCTCTCCTACCGCTTCCTGTTTCTTTGTCAAGTAGTCATACTTCGAAGTTTCAAATAAAGTTTCCGCAAGAATTTCAACAGGATTTCGCCAAAATATTTCTTTTGTCCTTTCTGTTCTTTTTCCCTCACTGTTTTCCCCTTTCTGTCCTATTTTCCCATCTATTTCCCCCACATTTTACAATCTTTTCTCAATTTCCCCATTTTGGCCATTTCCCTATTTTCTTGTCAATTTCCCCATTTTTTTGTCCATTTCCCCATTTTTCCCCAAAAAGTTGTCTGGGGGGGCAACTTGCCCCCCCTGCCCCCCCACTAGCTACGCCACTGGATGTACTCCCACTCGTGAAGATATCCTTTGTACCCACTTTTACTGATGCACTCGTGGGTAAAAAGGACTCAGGATATCTTCAACTCGTGGAGTACATCTCAAAATACCACCATACCCATTTGGTATAATACATGTATGTACATGGATTTCCAATAATGCAAATAGCTATATTTGTCTTCATGAGCTACTGCCCAAAAGTTTTGGCTGCTGGTGTATACCACAGCATAGCTTATAAAGCATACATGATCTATATGCACATACTTTTCAGATCCTTTGCCCTTTTGGCACCAACACCTGTGCTATCTCAGGAATGTTAACTTAGGTGTTAGCCTCCAATAAATAAATCTTCTAAATACCTCAGAACAAGTCTTATGTATGTGTGTGCATTGGGAGAAAATGTATGTTATTTTTTGGTTTATGGGTTACCATGATCATAAAGATTTTGTCCCTATAAAAAGTTTGAAAACAGAAACAAATGTAGTTTGTTTATGAGATCAATGAAGTTTCATCTTTTTAGAAAGGGAAATTGTCATGTCAGGAAGATATTTGGTGACCTTGATGTTCGTTGTACTTTTTTTGGTATTTTATATCTGATGATAGATAAGTAGTTAAGTACTGTTATAGGTCAGATCTGTCAAGGTCAAATATATTTGGGAAAAGTATATTCGTATATTTTCTGAAAACTTTTTGACTGTTACAGGCACGCTTAGTCTATGGTTACCAGACTGGTCTGTGCATTGTCTTTACAGCGAAACACTTTGACATAGAATTAGAGCGGACTGTGGCACTGTGAAGATGGCACTTCGTGTGTCATCATGCTGATGATTTGTCTTGATCAAACCCAATACTTTCAGTGTTCATTTGATTGAAGGAGACTTATCCCAATTGTTGGTGACAGCCAAACAAAAGGATTATGGATCTAATTTTAACTCTAGAATCTGTTATGAGAAGTCTAATGGCTTTTTCTTGGTCATGACTAATCAAACAGCCTCTATGTTTCCTATGTTGAAAGTAGAGAAGATGACACTTCATCGGCTATCATGAGTCGCAAAGTGCTATTCTCACAGAGCCACAGTCCACTCCAATTCTATATCAAAGTGTTTCGCTGAAAAGAATTATCTTTGACATTACACAGTGTTGTAAGTCTTATATAATATCTCTATTTTCATTTGCCGTAAGCAATTGTATGGATTGTATGTAGTCTATATCTTATGTCTTATTTCAAAGGAAAATAAGAAAGTTTACAATTAATGAAATTTAGGTTCTCACATTCATGAGGGTGGTTTTTCTCTGTCAAATATATTATGTTTGTGCAGTGAAAGAGGTTGCCTGTCGAGAGGAATGACACATGAACTGGAAGACAGTTGAAGTGCATCTACATTATAAGTGCATAGATTAATCGTGAACTGAAGACATGTTATGAAAAGACAGGAATCATCAGCAAGCAAGGTGAAGTGGTTTCACCATAACTTACAGTTGCTGACCAAGTCCTGTTCACTCAGCTGATCTTCTAACCAGTTACATGTTTAGCATAATCATGGTTTGTTTAGCTGAAACACTTACACTGTTTGATATGGATGCTTGGGACAAATCCACTTTGCTTTGTATCACAATGCAATGGCTGAGATTTGAACCTCTGTTGCACAATCAACTTCCACCATTGCCCAAGTCTCACAGGTGTACAGTGTAGTTGGAAGTTTGACCCTGACCTTGGGGATTGTAAAAAGCATCTTGTCCTTCAGAACCTCAAAAGGAGACAAAGGATGTATGTAGCTTCTATGCCTAATACATGTAACAGTTTAAACAAGTAGTCTCACTGTTAAGAAAAATTACTTTAATGATAAAACTCAGTCAAAAACAGTCGTTAGAACCCCGAAAAGGAGGTGTCTAACTATAGTTCAATTGTCGGTTAGATCTTTGCTTTTCAAGTGGTAAAAAGTATCATTGTGAAGTCAAAAGATTGTTAATCTGATTCTGCGCTGTGTGTTTAATAGTGTATATACACACCTCGACGAGTCCATACATTACAATAAGTGTCACGGGCAGTGCAACCATTCGCACACAATTTGTGGAGTGCTGACAGTAAGTGAGGGAAGTTTTTGAAAGTCTTTTCAAGTCCTTCATTGTTAACATTTGCTTTGATGTAATTGATGAAAGAATGCCTTATAAATGCTAGCCTATTTGCGGTTAGTGAAAAAAGAACGGAGACTTTTTTAAAATAAGACATGTAGTCTATAAATAACTCGGTGTTCCCCTGTCTATTTTTCACGCTCAGGTACCCTCAAGAGCCTGTGCTTTTGTTGTGTTATCTTCTTCATAACGTATACAAATGTGTACTCTTTAATGCATCATGATACATGAATACAAACTTTGATGTCCGTTTTCGAGTTTTTATCAAAACTTTTCAAAAGACTGGAATGATTGGCAGTCGTAGTAACTCTTCCATTGACAGTTATGGACCAAGTCCCGTTAACTTAGCTGACCTTAACACCAGTTACATGTTTAGGACTATTGTGATTTGTTTAGCTTTGATACATGAATAGGAACTTTGATGTCCATTTGAGAGTTTTTATCAAAACGATGGAATCATTTGCAATCATAGTAACTCTACTGCCATTTATTGACCAAGTCCCGTTAACTTAACTGAACTTCCTACCAGTTACATGTTTAGCATAACGTATACAGAATGTGTTCTCTTTAGTGCATCATGATACATGAATACAAACTTTGATGTCCGTTTTAAGAGTTTTTATCAAAAGACTGGAATCATTGGCAGTCATAAAAACTCTACCACCATTAACAGTTGTTGACCAGGTCCTGCTGTCTTATCTGAACTTCCTACCAGTTACATGTTTAGTATAAAGTATACAAATGTGTGCTCTTTGTTACATCACGATACATGAACACAAACTTTGATGTCCCTTCTCGAGTTTCTATCAAAAGACTTGACTCATTGGCAGTAACTCTTCCAGCATTGACAGTTATGGACCAAGTCCCGTTAACTTAGCTGACCTTAACACCAGTTACATGTTTATAAGTACAATTGCGGTTTGTCAAAAGACTGGAATGATTGGCAGTCATAGTAACTCTTCCAGCTTTGACAGTTATTGACCAAGTCCTGTTGTCTTATCGGAACTTCCTACCAGTTACATGTTTAGCATAAATTATACAAATGTTTGCTCTTTGCTACATCACGATACAAGACTTGACTCATTGGCAGTTGTAGTAACTCTGTCATTGACAGTTATTGACCAATCCCGCTGACTTAACTGATATTCACACCAGTTACATGTTCATAACTGATACGTATACATACTCTTAAATACATCATGATAGGTATTACATGAATACAAACCCTTGATGTCCATTCTAGATTTTTATAAAAAGACTGGAATCACTGGCAACATACAGTGCCGCATGTAAATAAGTGAAAGACATGATATTGTGCCATTGCATCAATGCTAGACATCCTCAGAAAAATGCTTGTGGAAGCATGAATTCTCATCCGATGAGAGGGAAACATATTGGGTCATAAAGGTCGATGTGTGAGGCATGTGGGAGAACAATGGCAGCCGATTTTCTTTGCTGTAGACCAGTTACGGGTGAAAGTACAGTAAGCGCCTCAATATTTGGCCCCTATGACCTAAGAATTATTTTCATCAGAATTGCAAGTGTAGTACATCAATTTGAACCTAATAATGTGTAGAATACAAAATTATGTTTGTCTGATAAATCAAGACTGGCATTTGCTGGGCTGCTATGAACTACATTATAAAAGTTCCATGAAATTCTTGGTTTTTCTGCTGAAATGGATCATTGGCTTTTGGACAGTTTTCGCCGATGTGATATGGACAGTTTGCATGAACTGAGACAGATTCAACTTTTGAGCCTTATCAGCATTCACTAAAATAATCTAAATTTGTGACTAAACATGTTATCCCT
The DNA here is from genome assembly GCA_026936325.1 of Platynereis dumerilii. Lineage (NCBI taxonomy): Eukaryota > Metazoa > Annelida > Polychaeta > Phyllodocida > Nereididae > Platynereis > Platynereis dumerilii. The sequence continues at coordinate 2,231,257 of JAPTHN010000049.1, read as the reverse complement.
GCTTTATTCGTGATATACTGGACAGACCTCCAAACATCAGTCCCCAGACCAATTTGAACATTTTTGTGGATGTAATGGACGGACATTTACACTTTTTAGCCTAGTGTCCAGAGTATAAGTTATATTCTTGGTGTTTTTACATTTTTCAGTTGCATACATAGGTAGAGAGAGATAGACAACCATTTCAATCTCAGCTGAAGTCTTAGCTGGTATATAATTCATTTAAATTACCAAAATATCAGTTGTGGACGTAATGGACGGACATCAATTTTTGCCATTAAAACTTCTTGTATCTTACAATCATTAGTTGCCATTGGAATTTTTTTGCTGAAATCCATTAAACCAATATCATATCTACTATCTAGGCAAAAGCAGCAAATTCAGCTAATAATCATATAAAAATACCCTCCAGCCAGCCTTTTGAACCCCTAAATGTAAATTTGAAATAATATGGTTACAAGCAAGACTTTTCTTTTGGACGTCATGGCTGCCATAAAAATAATAGTGAAAAGTCAGCCAATGGTCCCTACAGAAGGTCAGGGCGGTACAGTGAACAGATAATGTCACTGGCAGAATGTGAACTAAATATTAGGCTACTGCATTGCTGCAATAGAAGGTGCTTCAGAAAAAGGCTCGCTGGTTATATGTTGAAATTGACAAATTATACCCACTTTAAAGGTCTGCCCAGAGCATGGTCTTAATTGTATGCTCATCAAAAATGCCTAAATTTCTCAGATTTACTTGTTGGTCAAGCTTAAATACTGCACTGTTTCTTCTTTATATCAGAAATTGGTTTCTAGGACCCTAAATTTACTTTCATCTGATCAAAATGCAATTGAGGCCTTTACTGTGCTTTCACCCTTACACGTTCAACATAATAACGGTTTGTTTAGCTTTGACACCTACTGAGGTCGAAGGAGAAGAATGCTCAATGCAAACCAATGTCATCAAAAGCATGCTAAGATGATTTATGACAGGCATATGAGTACTTTTTAACCATTAGTCCTTTTCGGCTTCTAATATTCATTTCGTATAACTTACATCCGTCACACCACAAACTTGGCACCAAGTATAGTTGGAATCCGACTCAACTGACAAAACTGTGTGCATATGTTTGGAAAAAATGGATATTAGAATCTAAGTAAGGTGTCTAACTGGTGTCGAACTAGAGTATAACTGGAAATCTTGTGATCTTCAATCATCTAGGACATTGTCAAGGAAACTCCATACAACTCCATACAGGAAGAATTTGTGGTTAACCACAATAGGCAGTAAAATGTTCTTATGAATAGAATCCCAGGTGAGGTGTCTTATTAGCTTATCCAGGTATTCTAGAGGGGGGCCAGTCAAAATCTCCTTTTCCCTAAATCTACTTCTCCAAAATCTACGTCTGACAAGATGTACTTTTGACAAAATCTCCTTTTTTATGTCAAATTCTACTTAATTTTACAAAAATCTACTTTTCCCAAAATCTACTTTTGACAAAATCTCCTTGAAATTATTTATTTATTTTTCATTTAATTACTTTGGCAAAATAATGTTTTAGTGATATATAATCCACTAAAAACTTAAAGGAATAGACCAGAGCTCCTGGATCAGTCTTAATTACAACAAATTTATACCATGATCAAAAGAGCAAATACAAGAATATGAATTATGTGAATGATTACAAATTGTAAGTAATCTTTCATGTATTTCACAACTACGTTTTATGATAATTGACCAAAAAAATTGCAGGAATTATATATATACAGGATATTTTGGGTGGCCTCTGCAGCGATTTCTGATGTTTGAGAGGTCTTCTGTACGTAACTTCTCAAACTGCATATAGTGCATACTCCTTATCAGCTAATGAGACATTACTATAAAATATTTAAAAAAATTAAATTTATTGGAGTCTGAATCTTGAAATCGAAATTTGTCTTTATTTCACTTATCAGGTTTATTCACCTGTATATTTGCCTGTAAACTTATATTTTCATGACATAACTGTCACCCATTTTGAATTTGAATGCTAACTGCTGTTCTAACACTGACTATTGTCTTAATTGCAATTCAACCACTGGCCATGCATTGTTTTTCAAAGAAATTGCAATTACTTGGACACATAGCATTCATATAAGGTTCAAGTAATATTATTTTGTTTGTAAAGTTTACATCTTTATTACACTTCAATATTTTACTGCAAGTAAATAATGAAATAATAAATTAATCTGAACTAATACATTTCAAGTAAACAGAATCGTTTTTCACACTGAAATTGTCTTTGACTTACTAAGAGTAAATCAAATCTAAAATGGGTGAAATGACAAGTTTCACTAATTTCGGATTTTGTCACTTCACTTATTTATTTGTTTGACTAGTAATTCACTTCAATGATTTACTTGTGTGATTAATTGTCTATAAACCTGTTATGTAACTTTGTTTCATTTCTGCTAATGTCGCCTTGTAACTTGCAGTTGGAACTGATAACTAAAATTATAAACAAATACCTTGTTATCTAATAATTCAAAAATTCCCACACTCTACAGAAAACAATTTTTTGTTTGAAGTTCCGTGAGACTGCTTATGTATTACAGGCAGTGCAAGCATTGCACTGCAGTCTCCGGGAACTGGCCATGCAAATGAGCACAAGCAGCATGCAAATCAGCAAGATATGGCAGAATGAACTTCAAACAAAATTGTTTTCTTTAGAGTGCAAGTTACAAGGCGACATTAGCAGAAATGAAACAAAGTTACATAACAGGTTTATAGACAATTAATCACACAAGTGTTTTTGGACATAAAAATCCTAAACAAAAGCCAATGTTTATGAAAAAACCAATCAGTAAATGTGTTTGGAAAATTATCATTGTAAATGAAAACTCATACGGTAAGGTGGGGGAAATCCGGCCCCGGGGCAATTCCGGCCCCAAAGATTAAAATCAGCAACAAGTAGATTAAAAACAGTAGCAAACAAACGAACATATGATTAGGGTCACTTTGTTAGACTGTTTCAAAAACAATCAAACAATTTGACCCTGTTTAATCCTCAAGTTATGTTCATCACAATCAGTATTGTCAACATTTTTGGACAATCCAATATCTGGAGTCCCTCTGACACTTCGTGTCATCGGCAAAATAGGGACTCATGGAGTCTGCATAAGCAGTCTCGTGGAGACTGGAACCTAATAATGATATAATGAAAAATTCAAATAATGTCATTTACTTGTCAAAAATGTTTTAATATAGCGCTAATTTCAGTAAATACTCATAAGCGCTGCTCAAATGAGCTCAGGGGTAGAATTGTTTAAACAAGTGAGTTTTAAGGTTCTTATCGTGCATGGAATGGTATTTGTATATGTATTCTGATACTTTTGGCTCAGTTGTATTTTTATTCATATTTAAATGCGTGTATCTGCATTTGAACCCAAACCTGGTCTTTTAGTGTGTATTTTTTTATAGTATAAAAAGATGTTAATTTTTGTATAAGTTTAAGAAAAGTTAAGTATTTTAAACATATAAAGGTAATGTAAAATAAATTTAACTAAGTTAAGGTTTAAATAACTTTTTTTTTCTAAAGTAGATTTTGGAAAAAGTAGATTTTGGCAAAAGTAGATTTTGGCAAAATGAAGTAGATTTTGGTTTTCAAAAAAAGTAGATTTTGGTAGGAAAAGTAGATTATGGAAAAGTCGATTTTGGAAAAAGTAGATTTTGACTGGTATTATTTTAGAGTAGTGTGGTCCTCTAAGACAAGTTTTTGCCACTTTAAGGCTTGATTGATGTGATCCCAGTTTTTTTTCAAAAGGAAGGCATAACAATGAGTTCAAAAAACTTTTGAAAGTTGAACTTGGTTTTGACAATGTTGTGATGTTGTTGCCTGTTTTTCCATTACATTTTGTTGACACTGAGTTAAATGATATGCCAAGTTCATTGTTGCTTTCCAAAGACAATCCAGTAGGGATGATGCTGATTGAGAGAGCCACACTCTAAAAAAATTCAGACAAAATTGGTTTTTTAGATTCAAAATGGTTTTTTGAAAAACCAAATTTCAATGCAAAAAACCAAAATGGATTTTTTTAAAAATCCATTTTGGTTTTGCATTGAAATTTGGTTTTTCAAAAAACCATTTTGAATCTAAAAAACCAATTTTGTCCTGGCATTTTTTAGAGTGCAGGCAAAGGTTGTCACTTGGTACCTCGATCCGAAGGAGCAGGAGTAAGCCATGTTCACCACATATGCATGATCTTTTCAGTTGCCCAGCAGACGCAGATGCCGGGGGAGGGGGGGGGAGTACTTCCCTAACTTTTGCATAGGGATGCGCCTCGGCAATTTCAATAACTGGAACGATTCTAATCCGGAAATCAAAGACAAAACCACTGTTTTAATCCTTCAGTACAAAATCCTGAAACCAATCTAGTCATATAATTTTGATAATTATTATGCAAAATATATAATGCAATTTATTGGATGGTCCCAAAGAGCAAATCCCACTTTGAATTTGATGTAATTCTGATCGGAGACAAAATTGACAGTTCTTCAGATCAGTATTTATGGTGAGCAAGTAAAAGATACCTCAGTGGCTCTCACACTGGGTAAATATGCAACATCTTGTGGACTCCTCCCTCAAGAACATGATTTTGAGGGCTACCCTCAATACCCTTACAAGTAACAACCTGCCAACCTACCTTCATACTATCATAGCGCGTAATACTACAATCGTTCAAAGAGGTCAAGGTGTTCCATATAACACCACTGTTGCAGCAGATACAGGTTCTTGTTTGAAATATTCGTCAATGTTTGGCCAAAGGATTAGAAAAACGGTGCTTGTAGATTGTTGGAAATTACTCGCTTTTTGTTCCATATTCCACATTAAGGTGCTTTCCGTATGAATGTTATTCTGTTGTGCATACACAATATTTTTAGAATAAAAAGAAGAAAGAAAAATAAACCAGACTAAAACCCTACAAAATACGAAGAGGCTCGTCACAGACAGTGTTGCACAATCTATACCTGGCTGAAATATGGCAAATCAATCTCCAACTGTCCACCGCTGTCCTAGATGTATCAGTTTTATTGCAATTGATCTCAAAAGGAAGTATGCCTCTCAGAGTTATGCCGTTGAATTCTTAGTTAAATGTGTCTTACGGTAATGGCTATAACAACACTGATATCGCATGCATCATTATTACAATGCTTGCATCTTACCATTGAGGTTTCCTCCTACATGTGCAAGCATGCCCATTGAATTTGTATCAGGGGTGTTTAAGCAGGACAGCAGTCCAAATCTTGCAGAAGTAAATACACCTTCTTCTCCATTAGAATACTATTGGGCCTAGTGTGCACTTTTGAATTTGTGATAAATCGTAATCTGATTTTTGCTTTTTAAAACTTGGAATTTGGGCAGATGGGCAAGGATTGTGTCATGGTTTTAGTTCCAAACTGACATCTGGGTCACTTGACCAATCAATGACCCAAAAGAAATGCAGATATAGGTCACAGAATAACTTACAGGTAGACGTTGATGCTGTAATATCTAGCACTTGAGAAGTCAAACAGAGGAGACATTAAATTTGTGACACAGTGCTGCCTGTAAGTGAAACACATGAAATGGTGCCATTACATCAATTCTAAACATCCTCAGCAAAATTGCTTGTGGAAGTATAAATTCTCATCTGATGAGAGGAAAACATATTGAGTCATAAAGGCCGATATGTGAGGCATGTGGAATAACAATGACAGCCAATTTTCTTTGCTGTAGTTGGAGTTAGGTATGGGTCAAACTCTTTGATAAGTAAGTGAAACACAGGCCCAATGTTATTTAATAGGGAAGGGTGGTTCACTTACTTATCAAAGACTTTGACCCATACCTAACTCCGACTACAGGAGAGAAAATTGGCTGCCATTGTTATTCCACATGCCTCACATATCGGCCTTTATGACCCAATCTGTTTTCCTCTCATCAGATGATAATTTATACTTCCACAAGCAGTTTTGCTGAGGATGTTTAGCATTGATGCAATGGCGCAATATCATGTGTTTCACTTACTTACTGGCAGCACTGTATATATGTTGTATAAATCAATGTGCTGGATAAGAACGCCATTGCAAGGAATTCCTCTTATATATTACAAATCTTTTGAATGAAAACTGTGGTGTGGAGAACTTCGTCATGCTACTTACCTATAGTCACAATTATTAAAGGCAATGCAGACACAAAAAATCATTGCAACCATGTATACTTTAATCAAAATAATATGAAAAACAGAATTAGATACCTTCAGTTACTTCTTTCTCTTCTGTCTCTCAAGATTGACAACCTTGTGTTTGTCAAAACCATACCTTAGACAGCTTCACAGACTCACAGTTCTACTTACATGTACATGTATTCATCATGCCATTTTCTGTTTAAGATTTTTTTGAAATATTAGAATTTAGATAAGATGGTATTATCAAAGGCGATATAAACACTGATGAATTATGAAAAACAGATTTAGATGCCTGCTGTAACATCTTTCTTTTCAAACCCTGTGAATGACAAAACCAAGCCTTAGATATCAAAATGCCATTTTCTGTTTTAGACATTTATGAAATATTAGAAATAAGATAAGATATTATATTTTAATGTGATATGGACATTAGTTTACCATTCACTTTGAATTATGATATGAAACATTGGGGAGATATGTAAGAATTATAAATTGTGGTATGAAATATGGTAGAGATGGACAAGATATTACATTTGAAGCAGAATCGTAGCTGATATAGACATTGATGTCACTTTTCATAGAATTGTGAGGGATGGAGTTGATACACACTATAATCTTGTGAGATGGGATCATGTGGGTTAGATTGCCATTCGCAGAACTTTTACAACTATCTTGCGTTCCGAGTGTTGAACATATACAAAACATTGGCGTGTAACTTTCTTGCCTAGTGTTCGCGGACTGTAAGTAAAATATGATAAATCCCGAAAGGTAACTTAAGAACAACATAAGACTGCTGAGGAAGTCAGTAAAATGCAGTAAGCCCAGTGGGGTTTTTTTTATACTTAACTGTAACCAAGCTCCGAAGAGTCTATTTGATAAGGTCTTTTTCCCACCAATTAAATTCTCCACCACTCTGACTTCCCCACTTTTTTACCCGCTTTTTTAACTAGCTTTTTTAACCTACTTTTTCAACCGTCTTTTAAACATGTATATATATATACATATATTTATAAATCATGTTTACGAAAATGGTTAAACAGCGATTCCTCATGCATAAGACTAGCAGGTGAGCATTGCCGTCTAAAAAACCTCGCCAAGCAATAGAATTTACTGCACTAACATGTAACTGGCTTTTCACCGATTCCTATAGACCTGTTACAGAATGCTCATAGAAAAGACATTTCAATTGCTCAAGTCATAAATTTGACTTTTCCATTCAGAGCTTTCAGACTAGATCCACCAATCTGCAATCTGTGGACTGGAGGTCAAAGGTCACAAAAATAGGTCAAGGATGTTTCTGCAGTAAAAGCATAAAGCTGTTGAATGAAAACACAGCTTGTTGCTTACTTATTGGATATAACTTACGTAATAGTACATTTCTTCTTGTTGCATGCTGTCGTGAAGATCCCTGGTCTAGTTTATTACATGCTTTGGGTCAGACATTATATACATATATTGGCCAGTGATGTAGTTGAGGCCAGGACTCCGAGGCCGAGACCAAGGCATGAACCTCCTAGACCGAGGCCACCAAAATGTGGCCTCGAGGCTGGCCTCGAGGATGAGCTGGTCACGAGGCCTCCATTCTGAGGCCACATCCTTGAGGCCAGCCTATAGGCCCAACACTCCGAGACCGGCCTTGAAAATGTGATGGGGATTGGTATTAGCTAATCATCTTTCACCTTCTTGCTGTGACTTCCTATGGTACTAGTCACCAAGAATTAGTCCACACAATGCATAAACACCAGTCCAGGAAGCGAGATCATATGAGGCCAATCAGGATGGTCTTCTTATTAAGCTTTATTACAAAAATATTGAAAATCCGAATTATTTTATGACGCCACCAAAACAATGATGTGCGAATAGTGCGCGAACTAATTTATGACGAGACAAGGGTATTTGCGCCTTAATTTAGAAATAGTGCGTATTAATCTAGATACATTGGCCCTGGTGCTTTTGAACATTGCAGCACTCTAAACATACAAATCCCAAATCTTCCATCCATCGATTGTTGTGACGAAGTATGACAAATTGAAAAAAAAAGTTACAAGTACTACCAAAATATCCGTCATGTTTTTAGGCCTTTTGATTTGATATAGATTTGCCATATTGAAAACTTATTTAAACCAATATCATGTGGCTGAGGTTTTCTTTTGCCAACCATTCTGCCGCTTTTATTAGAAAGTCATTTTGTTTACTTTTAGATACCTTCACACACGCAATAAATCTCAGGTGAATGACCTGTTTATGGGACAACTTCTTCACAATTTATTCTGAAAAATAGTTCACTATGATTTGAATCAGCATTCAGAGAAGACTTCATTGATAAATGCTATAATTAGCTCCAGGTATCGGAGGAATGCTTCCCATAGTGAAACAAGTTGGCGTCCTATAGAAAGGAATTGAAATAAATTGGTTATATCTGGATATAATCTGGAATATACTGAAGAATGCAATATAGTTACAAAGTTGCAATGCTTAAGCATTTCTGGCATAGCATCAGTGGTTTTGATTCTATAGCATTAATTGATAGATGGATGGATGATTAGGGCTATATGTTATGTATCTTTTCACTAGGTAGGCTAATTATAGGACAGGAGGAGGACACAATAATGAGGCGAACGATGATTGAAACAGCCATCCGAGATAGGTCCAGGGTGACCCGGAAAGAGCTGGAATTGAACCCTGGACCCAGCCATTGGTATCCTAGCACGCTACCGCTAGACCAACCCTCCCCACAGCAATGAGGCGAAAGATGATTGAAATTGATGTCCAACTCAAGTACAGATGACGCAGCCGTAGCGAGAATCGAACCCTGGACCCAGCGATTGTCAGCCTAGCACGTTACCATGCACAAGCCAACCCTCCCCCTTCCTTCAGTTGGCATAGCAGTCATATGTTTCACATCAAGGGAAACATGCCATACCATTCCTTATTAATAGTTTGCAGTAGGTCTAGTGCAATCAGCTGAAAAGCATTTGCAAAATCATCCATTTTTCAGAGAGAAAAGGCCTTGTAGTACATACCAGAAATATTAGGAATAAATGTATCATACTTACGATCAGCTTCTGACACAGACATCATGCTAAATAATCATAACCAGAATTGCTAACATTTTTGTACTATTAAAAGATGCGTTACGAAGATTATTTAGTTTCTTGGATAATCCATTTTTGTCTGCCATACTGCAAAAGTTATTGTATCACTCAGGAAGCTTCTTTAGTATGAGATGATATAGAGATGGATTGAAGATTGAAGCTTTATGTCCTGTATAATTGTATCTATGCACTCTGGTAGCCAAGCAAAGACAGCAGGACTGGAGGACACAGCAATGAGGTACACCATGATGTCCAAAATACACTGTTAGGTCCACGTTGCCTGGCCAGAGTTTGAAAAGATGACTGCGAGAACAGAGTTTACAGCCTTCCACTTCGATATAGACACAATGAGGATCAGTTCGCTGTGAAAAATGCCTTTTCTTGACTAATGATAGCTGATGAAGTGTCGTCTTCTCTACTTCAACATGGGAAACATAGAGGCTTTTTGATTAGTCATGATCAATAGAAGGCCATTCGACTTGTCAAAACTGATTTCAGAGTGAAAATCAGATACATAATCCTTTCGTTTGGCTGTCACCAACAAGCGGGATTAGTCTCCTTAAATCAAATTAACATTGAAAGTATTGGGTATGATCATGACAAATCATCAGCATGATGACACACCAAGTGCCATTTTCACAGTGCAACAGTCCACTCTTTTTCTTTATCAAAGTGGAAGGCTGTAAGGAGAAATGAGCTGATATTACCAATTTATGACATCAACATTAATACTACGTTTTCCTATTCTTAGTCATTTTTGGCAATTTTGGCAACAATCATCTACATACCTGGATAATTGCTTGACTTCCTGAGCTTCTATTGTAGGCCTTTTAACATATCCTCTGTCTCTTTACTCTCTTCCTTATTCTCTGCACTGCTAAGTCATCGCCACATAGATCGCATGTTGGAATGGTGAGTTTTAGGGCCAACAAAAGTGAGTCCATAATAGTGACCTACCCACAAAAGCAATTATGATACCAAGAGGATGACACACAGGAATTGAGGGATAAGTAAATTACTGAATTGCCTGCAGGCTGGCAGGTGCCAAGTGGCCAGTGACATGAAAATAACTTGGACAGGACTTGGGAATGACATGAAAAGGCCAAAAAGGGGTACTTGTGATAGCTTCCAAAAAGGCATTCACGACATTTTTGAGATAGTTCTTGACTGAGTTAGAGAATTGGGAGATATAAATTTTGTACACCTCCTTACACCTGACTCTGGTTTGTTTTGGCTAACTTCCTCTGCCCTTTACCAGGTCAGGTACTATGATCTAAACACTTTAATGCATCAGACAATTTGTTATATTTTTTTCTTGTAATTTTATATATAATAAGATTAAGACCTATGGTTAGTTACATTGGATGCGGTCTGACCGCAATATTTGAAGATACCCATTTAGAATTGTACATTACAAATCTATGTGAAAAGATGTACATGATTTCATCACTGTGTGAATTTTTCATGATATGTCTGGAAGTTTTGTATAGTAATCAACTAAATTTTTCACTATTAACATGAAAATACGAGTTTTTTAATATATATATGATAAAAGTAACTTACGCGTTAGTTCCCTCTCCAGTACACTGTTCAGAAACAAAGTAAATTCTGGATTTACTTCCTTTCTTCAAATCTTTTTGGTTTAGTTTTGATAATGACTCTTCGAACGAATCATTTTCCTGTTGTTGGACAATGGCGACCTTTCTCTGACAAGAGTTGATATCAGGTTCACATTCACCGTGAAATGGCCTTTTGGGAAACTCTAGGATATGTGCCCTACTTTCCACAGATTTTCAAAAATAAGGCAACTTGATCGTCCGACTGGTTTGTGGTTAATAGAAAATATCATTCTCAGTACTGACCACAAAGTTAGGAACTCTGTCGTATTGTGCTACAAGATGACATACAAGTCTTGTACAAATGTTGAGCTCCATTGTAATTCAACTATTGCCATCAAAGAGATATTTTCAATTTGGATGCATCATTTGTCAGTGACTGTGCTGGGTGAGTTAAATATCCCTCTCTCTAATATCATTAATTATTAACTCTTGTGAATGACCAAAACTGATTTCAGGGCTGCAATTACCACAGAGAAAGAATGAAAAGTTCATAATTATATATTGCACCTGCAATGTAGGTAGCTCTTATGAGGATGTTTGAAATACTTTATTACTTTCAAAAATTCTAGTAGCCCAGCAGTCACATGCGGTGAGGATGTGGTTTCGCAACATTTCGAAACAATGTCGAAAAGAAACATCACCTGAAAAGAAGAGAAATGTGGTTATAAGATTGAGTGCATATTTAGGACATTAACAATTTTATGCTGTATCATGGTTATACCGTACCTTGCAAAATAATGCAACCATTGCAATAATAGGCTGTGCTAGACATGAAAAGGTTGACAATCCCATGTTCTCACCTTTCTCCAGTACTGAGGTAATGGGCATTATGAAGACTGGAAGAGAAACCCTGGAAACCGGAGTGAGTTACAAACCAAATGGCCTCCAACAGGCAGATGAGCATACAGTGCTGCCTGTAAGTAAGTGAAACGCATGACATTGTGCCATTGCATCAATGGTAAACATCCTCAACCAAACTGCTTTTGGAAGCATGAATTCTCATCCAATGTGAGGAAAACATACTGGGTTATAAAGGCCGATATGTGAGGCATGTAGGATGACAATGGCAGCCAATTTTCTCTCCTGTAGTCGGAGTTAGGTATGGGTCAAAGTCTTTGATAAGTAACTGAGCCACCCTTCCCTATGAATATCATTGGGCCTGTGTTTCACTTACTTATCAAGGACTTTGACCCATAACTAACTCCAATTACAGCAAAGAAAATTGGCTGCCATTGTCATCCTACGTGCCTCAAATATCGGCCTTTATGACCCAATATGTTTTCCTCTCATCGGATGAGAATTCATGCTTCCACTAGCGGTTTTGTTGAGGATGTTTAGCATTGATGCAATGGAACAATGTCATGTGTTTCACTTACTTACAGGAAGCACTGTATATCTACGGGAGCAGGTTGGGTTGGAAAGAAAACGGAGGGAAGAGTGTGGGACGGGACATGGGTCCCGCGAAGTTGATAGCTATGGGGTGGGAGAGGGATGGGAACAGGACATGATTTTGTGGGACAGTGTATGACAGAAAATTGCTCTTCTGCATGGCTCTATAGTGATCACTGGTCATTGTACATTTTTATATGTCAATTGTGGCTAGTATGTTGAAAAATTTCTATGCCAGTGATTCTGACAACCATTAATTTATTTTGACCATAATGATAGGCATTTAAGGTGGTGAATGGTGATATATTGGTTACAACTGACCAACTGCTTTCTTGTTACAAATTGCTTCTGTTGACCAAATGCTTTTCTGAAATGATGACCTTGGCAAGTTGTAATGAGACATACTTTACGACCACATACACCAGTTCTCATAAGTTCGGCAGAGTTTTTGGATCATATTTGTATATTTTTGAACCATGTCAAAAGAAGATGGATAAATGTATCAGCTACTCACAAATGCAATCACTCATCTGCTAAGTCTACAGTTATTACTTTATAAATAGAGATAGTAGAGGACATAACCATACTTATGTTCAATTGTGTAGTTATTACATTATATGGAAAGAAGGTATTTGGGTTGGCATGCAATTATTTGTCAATTATGAGGAGTGCAGTAATGTCAGAAAAAAGCATGTCACTATAATTTTACTATTTGTTTACTATACATAATGTTGAATGTCATGACATATAATGCAATCATTAGTCCCATGCAGGGACATAATAAAACACTCAAGATTGTGGGTTCGTATGTACATTAATTTTGTGTTTATTTGTATCTCTGTCTAGCTGTATGTTAGTTAGGCTTACTGGCAGAGGAGAAAACACTGCATTACATGTAATGAAAATTAATTAAAGTGACGCAATTTATAGTACTATCTAAGATGAAAACCTGCTTAAACATGGGTTGTCAAGGCCATAATCAACTCCAGGACTGGCCCAAGTCATAAAGGGTAGCAGTTCGTTGAGCTCTCACTGAACCAGGCCATGTGTCTACACTATAAAATTTGAGTTTTGAGTCAGCTTAAGAGATTGAGTGAGATGGTTACATAAATCCTTTGAGCTAACAAAGATTGTTGTTAAAAGTTATGACAACGGAAAGATTATCATAACTCAAACTTTCAAAACAACAAGCTGTGTCAGCTCAAACAACTCGTGCAACCATCCATCATCCCAAGTCATACCATGACAAAATGGCCCATAACCTTTGCTAATTCATGAATACATAATTAACTGACCCAGTTTTGGCTCAGCTACATAACAGTTTGAAATTGTTTCTTCTGTTTCACACTGTTACAAATGGAGAAATTGTGTATTGTTGAAAGGTGCTATCACAGTTCCGAAAATTCCATTGAATTATGTATTTTCACAGTTCTGAAATGAAACTGTTTGAAAGTTTGCTTGTTTTACACTGTTTTTCTCAGTTGCCAGTAATCCTCTAAGTGTCCATAATCGGACTAAATCTGCATGCAAAATGCTTATGACCTAAATAAGCAGCCAATCACAGAAGAAGTTGGAAATAGCAGAAAGCCCTGTCCATTTTAGCAGGGCTTGCGTGGGAGGATGGCAACCATCTGACTTAATCATTTGAGCAGACTCAAAATTTACAATTTTACAGTGTAACGGCATTATGGGAATGATCATATTGTTTGATTTGGTACTATGTCTTCCATGTGTGTATCACCAAAATGTATCCTTTAAAGTTGTCTTACTGTGATGTAGGCCAAGTACTACTTGTTTTTACCTGAGACCAGGACTCTTCAGCTGAGTGTACAAGCCATTAATGTTGTGGTTAACCCATTAAGAGTTTCTTTAAGTGACCACTTGACTGCTCTACTCTAGATCTCATATCTATTTGGAAACTTACAAGGATTTGAAGGAATCTATCTATAGCATTACGCTGAATCTCTGGCACCGAATAGTTATTAGACTTTTTTCTGACAGCACAGATTTACATGTAAAGGAATCATTCTAGGCACCGAATAGTTGTCATAGCATAGAAAGACACATCTGCATTAATTTCATCACATCATCACTTTGGAAATAGCAGTGATACCTTGTCTTCATGTCTTGGATGCAACATGGCAAGTTGTATATATATATCGTGGCCACATAAACAGTTCTGTAACAGCAGTCCTTGTTCTCTATTTGCTAAAGCTTCCATACAACCACTTCTTCATTTACACTTAATTTGCACTGATTTGTGACACCATTACACAATGTCTGAGTTTGAGTCAGTTTAGAGCAACTGGTTCCTAACCCGACATGGGGGGATACTTCTTGGATCGAGATGCGGAAGATTGTTCTGTTTGAGGCGATCGTCTATACTCCTCATAGGGAATTGTACTAACACATGATACTTAGACGATACTTTGGAAATTCAATGTGGCATAACCATGCAACTAAGGTAACACCTGCAGGCCCTTATGAGACTTTTTAAGAGAACATTTTTCACTTGAGAGTGTGTCTTGACCTTACGTCTGCTCCAGGATGTGGGAAGAAAATATATGATCCAGAACCCTTTCAGAGTAGTACAGGTGCATGTTTGAGTTGGTTGTCTAATGCCATAAAAAATCATTGCCAATTTGCCATGTTAAAATAAATGCAACTTTGAGTGACATTTATAACACTTACGACACATTGAAGACCAGACAAGTCAGGTTGGGCCAGACATGGTTACTTTTTAGCTTCTCGGATCTTCACAAGGCACCTTATCTGAGGTCAGTCAGTAGGTAGGACTAAGGACAACATGTATAGCATCCTCGGTAGGACACAAAAAATAGCTCTGTATTCTCAATTATTTTTATTGTGTCAATCGGGTAAATTGTATCATGGCTAGGCTTCTTAATTTTTCATCGGGCCCCAAATCTGAACATGTTGTTGGTCCGAAAAGCTAAGAAACTAAATATCAATTATGTTTGGCCATATGAACCAGGAAGGCAGGTAATTGACAGTGCAGCACTGTAAATGTATAAATCAAGTTTTTTCCGGTAAATAAGGTTGATCTTGTGATCTTATCATGGTAGGCCTAATCGACAGCCCTGTTAGCCTTGGCTATTTGTGTAAGAAATTTTGACATGAAGGATTTGCTTATGTGAAAATCCACTGACCTACATTTCACAGCTCACAGGAGGAACTCTTACTTCCCACAGACAATAAATGATACGTTATAAAATTATTTAGTCTCCGCCAGGAACAACATTCCTGTCTGCAGTTGTCCGGTGATGAGACAGTCTGCATAGGAGATTGTTACATCATCTGATGGCAGCAGGCCCCAGACACTACTGGATTGGTTGATATTTTAACCTGACTTGAAATGTTGATTGACTCGTAAGACGGTTGCTTTTGGGAAGCGCACAAGTTGAACTAGAAGTGGCATTGTTTAAACTACGATATATGCTGTTCACGTTAACTAATTGATGTACTTTCTACTTTCAGGGAACACTGAAAAAGACGTGGGGTGTAAGGAGTTGCGGTCAAAGAGATACATCTCAGACGGCTTTTGCACGTCGATTAAACCAATCACAGAGGTGGTGTGCACGGGCCACTGCCTCCCGTTACGTAACCTACCGTGGTACGCTGAGTTCATCAAAGTCTGGGCCAATCACAAGACGTTGGAGCACCGTTGCGTTGACAACGTTATCAAACGCCGCAGGGTACGGCTCATGTGTAAAAATGGTGAAACAAGAACTTACAAGATCAAGACAGTTAAGAGTTGTAAATGTAAGCAGTACTTTAGAGAGCAGAACACTTCATACACAACCGCACCCACGCTAGACGACGTCTTTCAGAGTGAAAGACGTCGGCGGAAACAACAACGGCGAGAAAGACGTCGTAAAGAACGACGGCGAAAAAAGCAAGACAGGAACTCTTCGACGCCCGAAATTAATAGTAATGACGGTGAACTTTGACCGGATTAACGTGTGCAATCTTCGGGAACAGGACGTACTAATTAATTGCTCTACCATGTTTAGATTCGAGTGTTTTATTCAAAGGATTTGTGACATCATGTTATATAAAGTGGTCACAATTCAAAGAGCTATTTTCTGTTCCTTTTCTTTACTTTGGTGCTTCATCACGTGACCAAACAATGGTCACCATGGCAACAGAATCACATGACCAGCCAAGGAAGGCGATTCATGTGATTAAACCTTTTACCGTTTTAAGTAACGTGAAAAAAAGTGATGTACCACATCATTATTGTGACGCACGGATGATACGTTGTAGACACGCGGATGATACGTGGTGAGACACACGGATGGTACGTGGTGATGATACATTAAATGATGATACATGATGATACACTGTGGTTTTCAATACAGTAGGAGGAGAGTTGATGGATAGTTGTTGTTAACTTATGCTTGTTACGTTTTCACGGATTTATTTACTTCGTTGTTGCACAAATTTTTTGCTGAAGTAGCGAGACCACATTCTTCGGGCGGCCATCTTGAATCCCAACTCACACAAAATGGCGGATTTGTATACCCTCCGACTCTTTTTGGATGATGGAAATAACACAAGGAAAATTCTAACCTCTGCATGTTTTCTTCTTTGTCTGTCGTAAATCATATTCGGTAGCATGAATTAATAGTAAATATAATAGTACTTTATCTAAACACAGCATGGCTCGTCTGAGGAATGTGAAGGGAGTTTTTTATTATTGACAAATGGTGACGCTAAGCATGAGCTCGCCAGACTACAGTTGATGCGACCAAGGCTCCTTAATAACGGACGCCTGTTTGTAAATAGTTTTATTTAACTTAATTCTTCATAAGTATCTATCATGTTTTGTGTTCACATCTTAACTAATATATATGACAATTATTGTATTATAATTGACTCTAAAGATGTGATTGTACGTTTGTTATGTGAACTATGAATGCTATACATTGCTTTATTGTGCCTAAGTTTAACGTCATCAGGAAAAAATGTTGTATATTATGTAACAATAGTATTTAAACATCCACACTGTAGTATTATAGTATTATACTATTGGACAAACTACTTTCTACATTGTGATACAGGTTGAGTTATTAAAATATGTTTTCCCTTTGTCAGTGTACTTATAGTATATGGTTTTAATTGATTAATTTATGAGTGTATGTTTGCCTTATTGTTTTAATGTTTTTGCTTATTGGTGATGTATAATGTTAACCAATGTAAATTTGCATAGTATGAGAGTAGCTGATCATATGTAGAAAGGTCTGACCTATTTCATTCAAACTGCAATATATTCCATCAAGCACAGGCCCCGGCCTATTAGACTCCATTCCACTTGCTTAATCAATAGTAAATACAAAGGTTTCAAGCTCTTGCAGGCCCTGCTGAAGTCTTCTGCACAGAAAATAGGTCAGTTCTGGCATCAGCCAATGTGAGAAGATCTTGCAAAGGTCACATAAATTTGTATTTTGTAAGAACTTCTCTGATTGGCAAAGTTCAAAAGTGACCTATTTTCCGCCCAATCAGAGAAGATCTTGTAAAGGTGACATTTGTAAGAACTTATGTGATTGGCCATGTTCAACAGTGACCTAATTTCAGAGCATGTTACCTTTGAATATACTAGTGAAAAGTGATAGACTACCAGTCTTGGGCCTGTGCTTCAACATTAGTGCCTAGTTAAGTCTATTCATAACAATAGTAGTCCAGAATTTAGTGGATCAAGCCTGTCTCATTGTGCAAGGGCATTAATAATGATGTACTTTTACATTACAATAATACTATTCATATTGACATTGATATTTCCTATAGGTAGTTCATATCGTAACGATTTACAATTAGTGATACTTTTCCTCATCTCTACGAATAGCTATCAAAGCCGTAACATCTTCGAAACATTTCAAATGTGATCGACAATCAAATTCATTACTCATCCCACCCATTTCAGTCCTACCCATCCTGCCAGTCTGCTATATATATATGTTTTCTCAGCTATTGTGTTTTAGTTTTAATTCATTCTTGACTAGACAACACTTTGTTGGGCCACTGTGAATCGAATCTCATGTCTTAGATTGTTTCTGTTTTTCGTCTGCTTCGCTTGCATGGCTCCCATTCCCGTCATGTGACCTGTGTGACTTCCTGTCATGTGACTACTTTCACAGTGTCATTTCATGATTTTTAGGTGACAATGTAAAGTGTGACATCATGTCATAGTTCAGCTGTCACGTGGCAACTGCTATGTGATGTCATGCCGTCGATATGTGACAATATACAATCTTACAATTTTATTGCCATGTGGCAATTTACAATATATGACATTATGATAACTTGCATTGATGTCATGTCATATTGTCATGTGTCCTATATCATGGTTGCATAAGTTTAAAGAACACTGTTGTCACATGGCAATATAATGTTCAACTCCTTTATATTTACAGTTCAAAATTAAAACAGAGAATTTAGAAATTATTGATTAAAAATCTTTTTCATGTACATTTACCATTTTGGAAAATGAAATGATGAAATATTTACTAAAACAAAATGCTTAACTGCAATCACATGCAAATAATTGACCAGAGATAGCTATTCTTAGAGATGAACCACCACACTTTATATTAATATAATTATTATATATGTACTTGTCAATTTCACAGTCATTCCTGTAGAGATGTCAACTGAAATAAGAGGAATAATTTGCAATGGCATGGAAAGATCTTAGGAAATTTTATCAGGAGTATAATACAAATCAGTTGGTTGTTTGAATGCCAATTTTAGATTTTTTCTAAAGTCATTCCTGGCCATTGAAAGAGAGTCAACATTGATGATGGGAATCATTTTATTGCCATTTTTTATTGCTGTTATTCCAGTTTTCATCTATTAAACTGTAGTTAAAATCAAGACTTCACTCCACACACTCTAAAAAATGTGGGGACGAAATTGGTTTTTTATATTCATAATGGATTTTTGAAATACCAAATTTCAATGCAAAACCAACATGCATTTAAAAAAAAAATCCATGTTGGTTTTTTGCATTGAAATTTGGTTTTTCAAAAAACCATTTTGAATCTTAAAAACCAATTTTGTCTGAAATTTTTTAGAGTGAACCGAGTGATTGCTATTTCTGCTTTGTCTGTGATGCAATTGATGTTTTGTCTGTTGGGTATTTAAAATGATTTTATTATACAATTCTGTTGTACGTAAAGGCAAAATGATAAAAATCGGTCCTTCAACATTTCCTTTAATGTCACCTTAAAATTAATTTTTTGCGGATTACGTAATTTTTCTTCAAAAACCCAGATGCAAAGTGTCATTTATTGAGTGACTTATGCATTAGAGTTCCACTTCGATATAGAAATCATGTTTTACTAATAGACCAGTAAGATCACGCAACGAAGAAACATAGAACGAAGACATTTCAAATCCAGATGAAAATATTTTATGGACAAAAGAACCTTGCAATACAGACAAAAGCACTGAGTATTTATTGAATATCTACAAAGATGTGATGTTAGTTCTCCTAATCTTGGGCAGTTTGTGGTGTTTGTACATTTAAATAAATGTTATAATTGCTGTGATCATGTGAAAAAAATTTAGTATTAGGGGTTTTGCTGTCAAATATAATACAGCAGCATGGCCACTGAGTAACGAATAGTTCACTTGTGTTGTATCATTCTCTATTTTCATTGCATTACTCTTCTTCACATATGATATAATAATATGATATATCATACAGATTTAACAATGGTGGTGACAGAAGCCATTTTTCAATTCATATGCGGTGTGTAAAGATGACACAAACTAAAAAAATATCATTCTTTGAAAGAAAAAAGATATATACAATAGAGAGGTTTTGCTGCACGTTTCCGTGTGACGTGTACGTGGGGGTTGCCATGACAACAATGTAATAAGATAGCACTTCCATACGTATACGTCACACGTGAACGTGTAGCAAAACCTCTTTAATATGTCATGGGTCAAAACGTAATTGTCATAATTATTCCACACTAAGCAGTAATGATGCTTCTTTTTCGAAATGAAATTCAACTTGTTTTATTGTATTAAAGATTAATAATATTTTGTGGGTTTTCTCAACTGTTTGATGAAACTTGTCACAACTAGGATTTCTGTAAGGGTTTTCCTTGATTTATTTTTTGTAGTTCTTCAAGACTTTAACTCAACATGTTTAGACTAGTTTAATGCTTTTAAATGAAGAGTCTCAAATAGTTTCAATGCAAAATACTCTATTCAAAGGATTTTACTGATGCCGTTTTGACATAATATATGGTGTTGTATCAAATTGTTTATCGTACGAGCACATACACGTGTAGAGTGTATATGTACCGAAATCTGCAGCGTATCACCCAAACTGACAACAGTGACATGTTTCTGAATTGTTTCATGAAATGCAGTTATGTTTTGATCCCTCACAGTTATGTGAGCTATGTTTGATTTCAATTTATCACGGAATAATGTTTTGTGTTTGTCAACAAACCGCTGACACAATAACCTAAAAATGGCTTCTGTCACTCTACGTAACTACGCCCTATCGTTGTGATGGGTCTATTGTAATGATTCCATCGTAATGACCCCCAATTAGCTATAACAATCTCATAGGAATGGCAATATCAGAGTTAATATCAGAGTTAACATTCAGTTTACTTATGACAATGAAAATTACACCCTTATTTATGGAACACACCCTTTAAAGCGTTACACAAAAGGAAAATTATTGAAAATTGTCCAAATCACTTGACAACAAAGCTTACCAGTGTCAGAGGATTGAACTAAAGCATGCAATGGAAATATTAGTCAACATATTATTAAAATCTTCCAAATTATGATACGAAAATGATCAAAATGGCAAGTTCTTATGAACTGACATTCAATCAATATCAACATTAAAAAAACCCATAAAGAAAGTATTTTCAAAAACATAGAGATTTCATACACTTAAATCTCAGAACGTCAGCGTCTGTTGTCACGGTTTTCAAGTAAGTCGAAGTGATTTGATGAATACAGAAATACATGAGAAGTCTATAATTTGTCTCGTATGATATTTTCTGTTCCCTCCTGTAAAACAAAGTTACGTTACAAATTGCCTCTAAATTGAAAATATTTTTGTAGGAGTATGTCAGAATTCCAATTGGCTTGGCAAACGCTGCAACTGCATCCCACACCTTCTTGGCAATGAGGTACTGCCAAACCACACACATTAACTATTTCAGTCATTCATAAATTGCCACATTCCATTTTGCAGCAGGAAATGGATAATTAGATGTACCTATATCTGGTTCCTGTGGCCCATTGACTCCTTATCAATTTGTTGTGCAAGTAACTGATTGGTGACTTGAGAAATGGGTCCTGGAAGTAGAAATAACAATGGAAGACGTCAAAAATAGTGATTGCCACGCTTATATGTTTTAAAACAATACAATTGCAACAATTTCATTTTTCATTACGTTAAACTTGGACATCATCGGATGTTCAAGTCACCTTGCTTCATGGAACTGTGTAAGTTATTCAGGCGAGACTCGAAAAAATGGTTCCAGAAGGTAGAAAAAAAATTGATTACTATCAAAATGCAATATGTCACCAAACAATACAGTTACAACAATGCCATTGTTCAATTTTGACATCATCCACTGTTCTGACTACTTCTGGAAACTCAAACAAATGTGATTTACCAATCCCACTGAAGCCCGGTACGGTACTTAATCTGACAATAGAGATCTTCATTGATCTTTGATATAACCTTCACAAAACAATAGAAAGAATATCAGTTTATGTTTATCACTTTTTTGTGTTCCACAGTTCTACCTTTTGTAAACTGTTTTGAATTGCGGTTGCATTTTTCCATTAACTCACTCACAACACTGGCAAGGATCCAGAATAGCAAGTGTATATCTCCCCCTTCCTCCATTTTTGTTTTTAAATGTTTCCAATTATAACTTTTTTCAAAAAGATGCTCCGCTACACATGTAACAATTCCATTATACCCCTAGTGTTAATTGACCACATTAACGTTCCACAGTAATTGTCACGTGACTTACATCAAAGGTCAATAATTATGAGGTTTATTTAGGGACAATTGTTGTGATAGCAGTTTCATGACTTTAGCCTGTCATTCATTCATCATTTTTGTTTGGTGTTGAAAGTTTAACTTAATATTTTCTCATGCAAGGAAAACTGTACTTACCCAGTTATACAACAAAAACAGTACTCAACAGCAGTTTTTCAACAAGTTCTTAAATTGCACTTTTAGACAATTTTTAAAATTTTTTTGACAATTTAACCAACATTACTGAGACACTTATTTGAGTACATTTAACTTCTATAGGGGGCAATAGTCTTGATTTTTGATGAAAGTAACGTTTTTAATGGGTGTGATTTTTACTTTCTTTTTTTTTACAATAATTTGCCTGCATGACATTAGACTCATATCATACTTCCATTAAGTACTTAAAACGCACACTGGCCTATAGAGTTTACAATGTATAAGCGTTGTATGTAAGTAACCGATTTTGTTGAATTTCACTTAACGTTTCTTTTGCTTGGATTATAATTGTCTTTAATTACAGTCAGGTTTGTGCAATATGTCCGTCTGTAAAGTTATGTTTTTTTATTGAATTTTTTTTACTTTTATATAATTTTCTGGATCTGTTACGGATTCTTGTATTTTCTTAAAACCTGTATATTCTCCTAAACCTTCTTTTCACACAGTTATAACTACTCCTAGGTCTGAATGTACATATAAAAAACAACTCTGGATATGCTTATAAACGCAATCATTAAAGATGACAATATTACTTTTTTGTTTTGTGCTCTTTCGTTTTGTTTTATTTTATATGACATGTTATTTTTTGACGAAGGCAATTGACTCATCTATAATTTATGTACAACTTCAATAGATGGATGGATGTTTGGGGCTTTACGTCCTGTATTTATGCACTTGGTGGGCTAATTAGGACAGGAGGAGGACACGGCAATGAGGCGAAGGATTATGTACAACCTAAGATCGATCGCCAGTAAAAAACGTTGGCATACAGGCAAATCAAGTTACACATATCCTCGGCTGTCAACAAAATATGCTTACAGGCCAACAAATCAAACTACCCTGTCAATGAAACATGCTGGCAGGCAAAACAAACAAAAAAAGACTTTTGCTAGCCTGTCATTGGCTGTCAAATAAGTATGACATATCCTTAGCCATCAACAAACCATGCAGGCAGGAAAATAAATCAAGTATGACATATCCTTGGTTGTGAATAAAACATGTTTGCAGACAAACTAATCAAGTATGACTTTCTTTGGATCCCCTGCCTCTGGACATGCAAATCTAAAAAAATCTATTCTTGTATGTTAAAAATATTATGACTAAGCTCTCAATTTAACGCAATGTGTACGAACCAAATCAAGTATGAAGTACATTTGGTTGTCAAAAAAACATACTGACAAGTGACACAATCAGGTATGACATTTGCCAGACTGCCAAAAGCATGTTGGCCCACAAATCTATGCTGGCCACCTAAAGAACACCAGTAAAACATGTTGGTATACAGGAAAAATCAAGTACCCGTATGACATATCCTTGGCTGTCAAAAAAACATGCTGACAGGCAAGCAAATCAAGTATGACATATCCTTGGCTGTGAATAGAACATGTCGTCACACAATCAAATCAAATCAAGTATGGCCATCAGACTCTCTGGACAATGGCTTCTTTGACAACTTGTTTCAATTAATTCATTTGGAAGCGAAAAAAAGAAGATAACCAAGTTCTGGGCTTCTAGCCTTACAAAGTGTCATAGTTTATAGATCTTGGACTCTTTGTATTGGTCCCAGTGATCCCTCTCCTTAATGAATGTTATTACAGTGTTACCATTGTGTTAGCCAGTTTTGCACATTGTTCAAATGTTGTGGTGTCCATCGAAGAGATTGTCCAGCGATATTTCAGTTTATAGTTCAACAGAGGCCAGCTTACATCACCCTAATATTATCTTACATCACCCTAATAAATGGTTGCCTCATATTACACATTGGGTCTGGTAAGCGGCAGGAATTACCCGCAAAGTTCTGCAGTAATACCCAGGCAAAAATACCAGGAAACCACAAGCTATCAAGTCAAAATCTTAAGCGATGATGCTGTGGATGGGGTTGTTGCCCAGCCACTCAACTGATATGCATTTCTCAGAAATAATGTGTCATGTAATTGAATTTACAAGTACGACAACATCTGACATCATCCAAATATAAGTCCGTACGTTAGTCCCAAGTTTTATTTTAGCTACCAAAAGATACAATACATGATTTGGTCGATGTAGAAAAATTTTTGTGCCGAATAAGACCATCAGAGTAATGGGATTAAGTTTTATAGCGCCTTTTCCAATAGGATGGAGAGTTTGGAGACACGCTTTGCCTATAAGTGGTACCCTATAACATACTAGGGCGTAGCAACTAAAAACAGTGTGCGAAAGTCTGTCAAAGTTTAATTAAACTGAAAGAGACAAGGAGTTTGTGATTTCATCACACCTCAGTTAATGAGACTACCTTAATCATAGAAATACATAGAAGGGACATGAGGCTGTATGAAGCCACCTCAAGATGAGGTCACCAGATCCACCATATTGGAACTGCCCGGAGACATGACGTCACAATAGACTAATTATGACGTGAGGTCATGCCATTGTTATAAGTGACATCACTGTTATTGGTGATGTCACGGTACCATTGTGTCAGGATACAGGGCAGTTCCAAGATGGTGGATTTGGTTGCTTCATCTGCCAGAGCCTCATGTCCCTTCTATGTATTTCTATGACCTTAATTGCTTGAAAGGTCCATTTGAATTTATGATAAGGCCAACATGACTTTACACCTTACTTGAGTGTGCCCTAACTAGTCTACTGGTCAGGCCAACAAATATCGGCACTGCTTCCACTTTAGTCTTTAGCTGTACAACTGTGACTGAAATTACATATGCCTTTATGCCTTTCCAAACATTTCTTATCTACAGACTAAAATAGAACTGCTTAGGTGATAACAGTGATTGCATCGGCTTAACTTTGTGACAGTTCGCGAGGATGTATACATTGAAACCGAACCGACTGACATTGTACATGATGCACATCATACAAGATCTAGCCATACATACTAATACTAGTATGATACTCAGAGCTGAGTATAATATATATGTCTCCCATTCACTCTTACGTATAGATATATAAATGTACAAGGTGTGGAGGGCGCTAGGGTTGAGTGAGTGTGCGCTGGACCGTGACGCGATGTTCTGCGATGAGTATCAGTGGCCATGCCCTGGACGCTCTCTGCTTCATGGGTCAGTGGATCTAGTCGCGCTTCGCCGCACATCTGGGCCTGGGGATGTAATGTTAGGAGTATTCTGCCAAATCATATATATGTCCCGCAGGCCTGACAGCCAGTGGAATGGGAGAGATTTAAAACGCGAAACAAAATAAATATAATAAAATATGCTGTCGCGAAAAGGTGTCTCGGTCACATTTTATCATACGCTACTATTATATTACCCCAGATATGGCACACAGACTTACATCTCAAGTCCTATAGACATGTACTTCTCAAAAAGACTATGTGTATGAACACCACATGAATGTTATACACTAAAAAACTTACAAAAGCCTGCTCTGATAAAATGCAAAGTTCCAAATGAAAACAGTTGAATATTATCACAGAAAACCCTTAGCATAAAATAAAAATATCACTTCCAAAATTAATATTTAATTCATTGGTTTACTTCCATATCTTCATGAAGCACAAACAATATCAAAGAGGTCTGAACATTAGGTCAAAGGAATGACCAAAAAATCATAAAACCTAGCTTCTGGCCATTAAGTCCAATCATGACAGCCTTACTTATTTTCTTATGGAAATGATGCCTCTATAGGCATATATTGAACATTGAGGTTCTGTAGCTCTGATTTAAACATTTGCAGAAGGTCTCCATGAGACCCATTCCTAGCGTTTTCGGTCCATAAGTTTCCGGTTTCCAGAAAATCCTGGTTCGAAGATGTTATTACAGATCTCGTATAAGTGTGCCATGTTCTTTTCAACTGCCACAGTGCTCTTGTGATGTGAGTATCAGCATAATGATTTCACAGTTGGTATATTCACAGTTTCAGCTGTGTCTCTTGGAACCCATACTGATCACACCATTACAAATTCACACATAAACTGTTAGATTGTTGCTCAACATTGATTATTCAGTTTGATGTTTTGAATAAATCCAAAAATTACAATATCCAGCTATATAATGCATGGATTTTGTGTATAACTGCTATCAGTTTTAGCACTTTTACAACAAAACAAATTTATTCACTCTCACATTCATTTGTTGGTGTGAGAGGTTATCATGTGCTGCTCTGTCTTGGCAAAAATAATATATTTAGGAACCATTCAGAATTTAAGACCTAAGGGGCGGGGGGAGTTTTGCTTGGGGGTATCCTTATCACTGATTTCCAATAATGTTTATTTGATGATTGAATTCTTAGCCTCCTTGTCTGGCCTTTTCCCAAATGTTTGGGGAGCAACTACCCCCCCCCCCTCCATTTCTCGTCCTCTGGTATGTCCATGCAACACCGCAACGTTCACTTCCGAAAAATCTCCCCATCATCCCCATTCCAGTCATCAATTCTGAACAGTTTCTTTGGTGCAGATCTCACCTAAAAGGCCCTCAATGACAAATTTCACAATAGGACACCATGAATGTCCATGATGGATCAAGCAAGTGGCTCAAACATATCAGTTTCACCTGCTCCAACTGAATCAAACAACCATACCAATGAATGCAGATTAATCAATTGTCATTCACACTTAGCGCATAAACCTGATTTGTTGGTAGCAGCTGGAATCAACACTCAATCTTGGAGTGCCAATATTGATGTCAGTATAGCAATACTGACATCATCTGGGCATATATTCACATGGAACATGGCACACTTATACGAGATCTGTAATAATGTTCCTCACTAATAATGTTCCTCACAGGATCCAATCCAGCTGCATTGAACTCCCACAAGGCAACCCACTTTCTCTCAAGTTGGGAGCATAGGGTTCCATCATAGGGCCTTCCCACCAGTATTGAACCTTTTCAATTCAGTGGAACCCTTAATAAAATTTAGAACCTTTTTTCGGTTGTGGGTTCATTATATATATATACCATCAAGAACCTTTTGCGTTTTAAAAAGAGTGTACTGCTGTACTGGCCCCTAGAAAATCATGTTCACCCGAAGGTCCCGGTTGCTTGAGGATCCGAAACCCTTGAATATCCTGGTCCCTAGAAGATCCTTGTTCCCAGAAGATCCTGCTCCCCAGAAGATTCTGTTGCCCAAAAATCCTGTTCCCCTGAAAATTCTGCTTCCCTGAAGATCCTGATCTTCAAAAGTTCCGACTCTGAGAATCCACAGAAGTGAAAGTACGCTGTCCTCGAAAAGATCCTGGTCTCCAGTAAGTCCGTTCCACTGTACTTTCTAGTCCTCTGAAAAACCTGGTCCCCTGAAAAACCTGATCCTCAAAAGTTCCCTGTCTCAGAAGATTCCAGTTTGCAGAAATCCGAAAAAAGGACATTGGTGGTTTGAAGAGCCTTTTTGTAAGGTTTTTAGTTTGATAAGGTTCTTGTATTTAAATTTCAGTTGTCAGCAGGTATTACATTATTACAGTACTACAATAATACAATGCAATACAATACAATACAATGCAATTAATGTGTCTAAAATTTTAATGCAACACTCTTTTTCAAAAAATATATCAGTGACTCTGTTAATTCGCAGTGCTGGTATTTGAGAAAAATGTCAAAAAGTCACTTGCAATGAAAGTTTTATTGAGTCACATTTAACGCAAAACAGAGGACAATGCCTTCAACCAAGCGATTACTATTTTGATGCAAAACAAAATGCTTTTATTTCCCAATTTTAAATGTGTAGGATCGTCTTTGACATAACTGACAGCTCCGCCTATTGTCATGGCTGCAGTACGAAAAACTATTGTCTCTTCCTTTTTGAATTTTTGTTTCTTGGCTTGGAAAAGTTGAAATAATCTTGCAAAAAATAATGGCAGAATTTAATTCTGTTGATTTAAGTGATAGATGGCTAAAAAGTGCAGAAATGCACTCAGCTATTGTTATACCTATTTACAAAAACTCAATTCTTTGTCAGACTTTTTGCTGTTCGCATTTTTTATCGGTAAAGTAAAATTTTTGAACGCATAATATCCCTCTTGATGAAATTGCTCAGAACTCAGTCAAATCGCAGGCTTTCATTTTTGGTTACTTTCAGATTTTTTGTCCCATTTTACTGTCAGACTGAATTGAATTGCTTCACAAATGTTCACAGTGCGTAAGAATCAAGGTTATTACAATTTTTTATACAAAGTAAAGTACCTAAACCTGCTCAACATGAATACCATTAATTTTATACGTTATAAGTTCTCCAGTGCGATGGCAGTATAACCGCTTCCTTCTGATGGTATTAAGTAATTTACACGTATAAGACCTATGTACAGTGCCAAACTCTTGAGTAAAAGCAAACAATAATTGGCAGCCATAGTTGTCCAATCTGCATCAAATATCAGCCTTTATGACCCAATATGTTTTCTATTCCCCTGAATTGGATGTGAATGCATGGTCCCACAAGCAGTTTGGTTGAGGAGATTTAGCATTGACCAATGGCATAACATCAACCATTTCTTACAGGCAGCACTGTATGGCTAAGGTTCAATAAAACATAATTTTGATATTCAATGGAAAAAAAAGAAACCATGACAACGCCTTCACAGAGAAACATGTCACACATTCATCCCATGACATATATTGTTTAGACCAGAGGGATCTTTTAATACCCATCACAGACACCGAAACAAAGAAACAGGTATCTGATGTTCCCTTCTAAATTGAAAAATACTTCCAGCAGGGAATGAACATGAAGAACAGGCCAGGTAAGTTTTAGAAATAATAGATCTAACAGCGCTCTAACACATGGTCTTAACTGCTGCTTAAGAGGATTAATTTGTGAGATTGTGAAATAAATATAGGAGTTCACAACATGTTACACATCATGTTGAGATTGTAAATATAGGAGCCACAACATGTTACACATTAGGTTGAGATTGTAAATATTGGAGTCCTGAACAGTGAACATGTCACACAACATGTTGAGATTGTAAATATAGGAGGTCACAACATGTTACGCATATGTTGAGATTGTAAATATAGGAGTTGACAACATGTTACACATTTGTTGAGATTGTTAATATAGGAGTCCACAACCTGTTACGCATATGTTGAGATTGTTAATAGAGTCCACAACATGTTATGCATATGTTGAGATTGTTAATAGGAGTCCACAACATGTTACACATATGTTGAGATTGTTAATATAGGAGTCCACAACATGTTATAGATTTTAACCAATGCGAAGGGTCTTTTACTTCCTAGGATATATACACTGATACCATTGTACAAGGGATGGCCAATTCAATGTCTCATCTGAACGACATCCAAATTTCCTATTGCCGTTGGAATTGCTGTGGAAATAAAAAAATTAATACAAAGATGATAAACCACCTTCACTGTTACCCATCAACTTCTCTAGTGTTAGTATCGAGTAATTTATAAGTCCCAACTGCTGTTTTTATTAGAAGTTCCAAGAGCATATATTTCATTAAATCTTAGACCTCAGTCAATTGTTATTCAGTGCTTTTTTCTTAACGCTATCCTTGGTCATAAAACATTTTGAATTGTACTTTTTAACAATTGCTTGGTGAGCTCCTTTGACTTTTGATTTGCGCCTCGAAAAAAGAAATTACGAAATAAACTGCATAAAAGGACAATGAGAATGAATTACAATGCTTGTCATTTACTCCCCTGGCGCTTACTGTAAAACTTGAAGATATTTTCTTTTCGGCTTTCAATTTCAATTTTTTTTTGTCTTAAAAGTATTCGCTGATTCTATTGTGTCTCTCTCCATTGTTGTTTGCTCACTGGGTCATTCCCGAATAGTTTGCGAACAGTAAAATGTAATGCAAATATGTCAAGAGAAGAAACTTACTGACTTCTACTGTCAGCGTTTACTGAGAGCAAAAGCAAAGAAGAGTAAAAGGGGGGGGGGCACTGTCTTATAAATGAAATTTTGAAATTTGAGGGTTGAATCAACTGAAGCTGCTGTAGTTACTCCATGGTGAATTCACAAGCCCTCATACTTCTTTTCTTGTATGCCAAGAAACTTACAGTGGTTTCAAAACCATTTTTCCTTCTTGTGCATTTATGTTCCTGAATGCGCCTACATTTCTGTGTGTCTTCGTGCTCCGCCATGTTCCTCAGTTTTCCAAATTTCTATGTTTATCCGTGTTTCCCCATGTTTCTCTGTGTTCCTGCATGTTTCTCTTGATTTCTCTGTGTTTCTTCAGTCTCCATGTTTCTCTTTTAAACTTGTCTTTGTTTTTCCATGTACCTTCATGTTTCTCTTCGCTTCTCTTTCTTACTTCATATTCATGCATTTTTCTCTGTGTTTCTCTTTGTTTCTCCATGTTGTCTGTGTTTCTCAGTGTTTCATTGTTTCTCCATGTTTGTCTTTATTTCTCTTTGTTTCTCAGTGTTTCTCTTTGCTTCTCATGTTTCTCTGTTTCTCCATTTTCTCTGTTTTTCTGTCTTTCTCTTTATTTCTCTGTGTTTCTCAATCTTTATCTTTATTAATCTGTAGACCTATTTCTCCATGTTTTTGTTGGTTTCCCTCTAATTCTCCATGTTTCTCAGTTTTTTTCTGTTTTTTTTTCTGTGTTTCTCCATGTTTCTCCGAGTTTCTCTGTTTTCCTTCTCTCTTTTTATTTTTCTGTGTTTCTCTTTGGTTCTCTTTGTTTCTTCATATTTCTGCATGTTTCACTATGTTTCTCCATGTTTCCATTTATTTCTCCATGTTCCTCCATGTTTCTCCGTGTTTCTCTTTGTTTCTCCATTTTTCCCGTATTTCTCTATGTTTCCCGCATTTCTCAGTGTTTATCTGTTTCATTGTGTTTCTCTTTGTTTTCTTTATTTCTCCATGTTTCTCTTTGTTTTTCTTTATTGTCTGTGTTTCCCCGTGTTTCTTCCTGTTTCCCTGTTTCTCCGTCTTTCTCTTTATTTCTCTGTGTTTCTCTGTGTTTCTCTTGGCTTCTTCATATTCATGCATGTTTCACTTTGTTTCTCTATGCTCTCTGTGTTTCTCTTTGTTTCCTGTGTTTCTCTTTGTTTCCTGTGTTTCTCTTTGTTTCCCGTGTTTCTCACTGTTTCTCCCCTTCTCTGTCTTTCTCTTTATTTCTCTGTGTTTCTCTGTGTTTCTCTTTGTTTCGCTGTATTTTTCTTTGTTTTTCTGTATGTTTCCATGTAATGTGTCTCTGTGTTTCTCTATTTCTCCATCTTTCTCTTTATTTCGCTATGTTTCTCTTTGTTTCTCTTTATTGTATGTATTTCGCCATGTTCTTCCTGTTTCCCTGTTTTTCCAGCTTTCTATGTGTTTCTCTGTGTTTCTCTATGTTTCTCTATGATTCATGAACAAGGCTTCAATTTCTAGATTAAAAGCTGAATGACTAACAAGCTAACGTTATACCAGACCATATCTTGCAACCGACTTGTATTTTCATATTGTCATATCTATTCTAGTTTTGTTGGTAAACATTAAACAACCGAAATGGAAAGCTAAAATTAAAAGCCACAGAATGGCTTCGCAATTGTTGTATTTATAAACCCAATGACCCCAAAGTTGGTCTCCTGTCTTTTCTCAGCTCTCGGCTTTCCAAATCTTCCTTTGCTGAAGACAAGATTATCTTAAGTGCATGCACTCAGGGTCATTCTTTTTCAACTTTTTTTTCTGGAAGCAAAGAGAGCATAGCCATGACAATAGAACACTCATTGTTGAATGGTTTAGAAAGGCAAAAAGAAGAATGGAGAGGAGAAAAAAGACAACCAAAAAAAGAGGAAACCGAATAAGTTCACTTTTCATTTGCCTGGGGATGGTACTCCATGAAGATCCACTTTCAGAAATATGGTTCGGAAAAATTTATTTTATTTTATTTCTAGTTCAGAGTTCTAAATTTATTATATGCAGATAAGTAATAATAATTTCAAAAATTTACAAAAATACATGGTAATGATTATGATATATATAATTACATTTAAATAATTGACAAAAAAGCGTTTTGTAAAACAAAAATAACTGAAAAATTAAAAAAATTAAAATGTCCCAAACACACAAAACTTCCTAAAATAATTTTAGGGTTATAAAATCCCAGGGAATATTGTGGAAGTCTTTTTTTTTTGCTAATCATAATATTAACCTGTATCCAAATAAGCCAAAAAGTGGGGTCGCAGTCATTTTTCAGTTGACCTCAGGAGTTGAAGTCGTTTTTCAGAAAGGCAAAAGAGTCGTGAGTCGGAGTCTGTTCACTTACTACCCGACTCCAAAGCCCTGGTATCGATACATAATGTGGTTATCGGCCTGCAAACTGGGGACTATCCGCATGTTATGTCGGCAAAACCCGTATTTTGGCTTGTAGAATGGGATCTTGCCCAAGAAGGGAGGTCAAAATGGCAACCATCTTTTTTCTTACAAATAGTGCAGTATATATCTACCTGGTATGATTGTATGATAATACTACCATTTCAGTGAAATTCAAGATAGTCTTCAAATTCAACAACTTCTGGATAAGAAGCTGAATGTCTGAAAAAGGAGGAGGAGAATATGTAAAATAACAGCATACTCTGCTATGTCCTGCATAGGTAGAGTGACAGAACACTTGAAAAGTTTTTAAGAATGAGAAAAAATAAATAAAAATTTACCAAAAAAGAAGTATAAAAACAGTTATGATAAAAAAATAGGTGTTCTCTCATTACCAGTGGCCGAGCGATTTCTGTAGATTCTTTATGGCGAGAAATGGCGAATGTAAAAAGACGGAGAGCACTGAATGGCAAGTGTCAAAGACAAACAACGAATAGGGATGGGAGAAGAAGAAAAAGCCAACAAAGGCTATTACATGAATAAACTATATGCCCTTTCTTTAGCCCCCAGCTATATCGGTGTTCATAGGGTAGCGGAAAAAAACCACATTAAAAATAAGCTTTAAACAGCGAAACAGGTGAA
The DNA here is from genome assembly GCA_026936325.1 of Platynereis dumerilii. NCBI lineage: Eukaryota > Metazoa > Annelida > Polychaeta > Phyllodocida > Nereididae > Platynereis > Platynereis dumerilii. Next base: position 2,197,839 of record JAPTHN010000049.1, on the reverse strand, counting down.
AAAAATTCCCGAAAAGAAGCAACCGTAGGTTCTTTCTACATTGCTCTATACAGTATAGTACTATAAATCTCAGTTGTTCCTTTCTAAATACCTTTTATTCTCATTTTTAATGTTTTTTATACCATCTTTGTATGATCAACACATATAGTTTCTTACAGACAAATGGCAGAAAAGTAAGAAATAGATAAATATACGAAGAGCATAAAAATAGATAAAATATAACAATACGTAAAACGGATAAAAAATCTAGAGTAAAATAAATGTTGGAATATATATAACAAGAAGGCATTGTCCGCCAGTGCATTATGGGAAATTTGATTGTCATGCTCGAACAATAAGAAGTGTTAGGCAAATAGAAGTCGACGTTTTTTCCGCACAAGTTTTTCGGTCATCCGATACAAAGGCATGGGGGTAGAATTGCGATTATGTAGAATGAACGAGGAGAAGGGAGACGCACAGTAATTCTAACGGTTCACCGGTGTGTGTTAAAAAAAAGACTACAAAAAATGTCTATGGTGTTAATGAACTGAAGTGAATTGAACAAATGTAATCTACGGTTTCAGCCAAATTTGAGATCACATGAAGCGTGGGCGGTTGGGCTTTACGTCATGTATTTTTGCACTGATTTGGCTTCGTAGGACAGACAGGGATAACAGAAATGAGGCAAGGTGCATACTTGGCTCTAGATGGATGATTGGGCCTTTACGTCCTGTATTTCTGCACTTGGCGAAATGATTAGGAGCAGCAGATGCAGCAATTAGGGGAAGGATGATTGAACCTGCTGTCCAAAATAATTCCAAGCGACCCGCAAAAGCTGGATTCAAACCTTGGACCAGGCGATTGGCAACCCAGAGTGCTACCAACTTGGCTCCAGAGTCAAGAAAAACGTTCATCTGATATTGGTTGTCCGGCCCAGTATCAGGAATCAAACCCAGGCCTCAGAAGTTAGCTGCCCAACATACTGCCTCTGAGCTATGCTCTAGGCATATACAGCATTCAAAGAAAATAGCACCTCTAACGGTTATAGCATTGGGATGATAGAAGAAATTTTAAAATATTTCAGAAATAGGACATATGCACAAATAGCCCACAAATCCCTGAGGTATATTCATGGAGTTAAATAAATACAAAATTGTAAAAATGGCCATGGAGACATTGAGGAGAAGGAGAGCTTGTAAAAAGTGAAGTTGAAAAAGTCTGTATGCATACAGTGGGTCAAGTTCAACCTGTCAGTGTTCATGTTTTTCCCTATCATTAAATGATTTGAATATTTTCTACAGTGCATGTCAAAAGTACAGTACTCCCTGCACTGGATAAGACTTCTTCTGTGGACATTGGGAAGGTGCTTAATTGTTGGGGTTTGAGTGGTTGATGGGTAATTTTTAATCGTATACATTTGCAGGGTAGTTTAAAAGTGGTTTATCATGTTAACTTTTGAATATAACAATCTGCAAAACACTGTTGTCACAAAGCTTTAAATTCTTGTCTTATCTAAAAAATTGCAGGTTCGTTGATCTATAAACTTGACAGATATCCTCATTAAAAAATTTAATTTAATATCTTTATTCACTGTTTTATAAACAGTACAATTACAAGCTAAAAGAACAATGATAAAAACAAAAATATAACAATTAACAGACTAGTGTGTACATAAAAAATTGAGTAGCATTGCTACCTCATCATCATTAAAAACAGTCAATTCATTAAAACCCTCTTTGGCACCAATCAATTCCTTGATACAAGTTATCTCAGGGTTTATCTGTGTTAGGCTCTTTTGCCATTCACATGTGTTGACACATAGACAATCAGTACGCCTACAATATAAGTTTATAAAATTCTTACCACAGTTGGAATACAGATTTTTAATAGCTAACTGATATACACCTTTGACAATAGAGTTATCAGTACTAGCACATTTATTAATAAACCGACAAAAGCGGGTCTGCAAGTTTAAAATAAGTGGCTTTTGCCCAGCTAAAGCAGTAATTATGTCACAATGAGTGTGGTGTGGTACACCCCATATAGTTCTAAGAGCTTTACGCCATGAGACACATAAATCCTTTACACCACTACCATTTAAGTTCCATAATGGAGCACCATAAAAGTAACAACAATACTGTACAAACAGCTTATTTTTTAAATATGAATATAAGTGGCCGAAATTGGCCAAAAATATATTAAAAATCAGAATTAGCACCTTTAACAATACTTTCCTTATTAACAGTACAAATCTTGTGACCAAGGTGAACCGCAGAATTACTAGGTATAACAACCTCATTACATACTTTGACACCAGCGGTGTTATTAACTTTACAATCAATACCTTTAAATATTAAGAGCTTACTTTTTGATCCATTAAATTTGATCGAATAAGAGGACGCATATTCCTCGCAAATCTTAATCATGTCTTTTAAACCAGATAATGTAGGACTCAATAGAGTCAAGTCATCAGCAAATGCTAACGCTCCTACAAATTGGTTACCCATATGACAACCTACACCAGAATCTTTCAAAATGTACAGGTAAATGCATTTTGTAAACTGCTAGTCTAATAGGTCGATTGATCTGCTAGCTTCAAAGCATTAGGTCAATAGATCTGCTAACTTCAAATTATTACATCAATAGATCTGCTAAATCATTTGGTCAATTGATCTGTTGACTTCAAATCATTAGGTCAATGGATCTGCTAACTTTAAATCATTAGGTCAATGGATCTGCTAACTTCAAATCATTAGGTCAATGGATCTGCTAACTTTAAATCATTAGGTCAATGGATCTGCTAACTTTAAATCATTAGGTCAATGGATCTGCTAACTTCAAATCATTAGGTCAATGGATCTGCTAACTTCAAATCATTAGGTCAATGCAAAGAATTAGGCTGAATTCAAATCATTCTCAATAGATCCACCAACTTGATCATGTCAACAGAACAGCCTGTGTGAAATGATTAGATCAATAAGTTTGCAGACTTAAATAAATCATCAGGTAAAATAAACAGATCTTCAACTTGATATGCTTCTAAATTCTTTATGACTGAGAATTACAGATCAGTAGATAGATATGAACATTGAAAGTAAAAACAACTATCAAGTGTGAAAAAATATTTTGCAATGTTTTCATTTACGGATATGCAAGCACCTTACACTGATGTCTCCACCCCTTTTGGCATGTACAGTGCCGCCTGTAAATAAGTGAAACGCATGACATTGTGCCATTGCAGTATCAGTGCTAAACATCCTCAACCAAACTGCTTGTGGAACAATGAATTCTCATCCAATGAGAGGACAACATATTGGGTCATAAAGGCCGATACGTGAGGCATGTATGACAACAGTAGCAGCCAATTTTCTTTGCTGTAGTTGGAGTTAGGTATGGGTCAAGTAAGTGAACCACCCTTCCCAATGTTTTAATATTGGTCTTGAGTTTCCCCTACTTATCAATGACTTTGACCTATACCTAAGTCTGACTACATCAAAGAAAATTGGCTGTGGACTGTAGCTTCAATAGTCCTAGCTATGCAGATCCAAGAGATTCTGCAAGGTTTAATGCATATACATTATACAGTGGTCAGTGGTGGATTCGTATGTGGTAGTCTAGGGCGAGGGGGGTCATCTCGGGAATTAATTAAATTTGGTCGGATTGGCCGTTACGCAACTTCCCCCCCCCCCCAAGTCCAACTTTTTATGCCAGTTGTAAAGAGGGGAGGGGAGTATATCCCTACCCTACTACTTCCTGAATTCCCTGCTGGAGTTCCATAGACTTCTTCGGAGTTCATGACAAAGTCTAGAACCGCAAACCGCAGAAGTCTGTATATACAGCTATACAGATATATTGACTAAACTGCGCTGTATGTCTGGCTAAATAGGTCTAAACTGTGCTGCTATAGGATGTATTCAGCGCGGAGAGGGCCTGTATGAAAACTTTGCAAACACACACATATAAATATAAATAAAAGTAAAGGGCTTCCAAGGAATTCCATGGCTGCCCCTCTGAGGAGGCCACATTCCATGCATTTGTTGACTTTGCGTGAGCAGGATGCTGTCGATTTCAACCGCTGCCTCAAATGCCTCGTGAAGATCACCAAGAAATGTCCTTCTTCTATTCTCCTTGTATTCTCCTTGTATTGCCACAGCTGTGGATGTCATACACATTTGTTTCTTCCTATTTATTCTCATATATTCTTCAGAGCCCTTTGCTCTTTAACACTTTTTTTCTCACACCATAAGTTTCCCCTATCTCTCAGTCCTGACTGCTTTTTATTCTCTCTCTCTTCACATAAGCAGTGTACATGAAAGTGGCATACATAGCATAACATAAGCAAGTACAGTCTACCTCTACTTTGCTTATAGAAATAATCCATACCCAATGTCTGGTAAAACAACAAGAAGTTGCTTTTAAGAACAGTAGAACAATTAGCAAAATATTATATTCATCTGCAGAAAACAAGGGTACTAGCTTTGACATAGAAGACAAGAAAGAGTGAGGACTTAGGTTCTTCTGCTCTATAGGCAGGTTCTTCTGCTCTATAGGCAGGATATAGTACAGAAGAAGAAGAAGAAGAAGAAGAAGAAGAAGAAGAAGAAGAAGAGAAGAAGAAGAAGAAGAAGAAAAAGGAGCAGTGAGTGAGTGAGTTTGTGTTTTACGCCTCATCAGCACCGGTGTGGGCTATTTAGAGGCAAAGAGAAAGGAGCAGAAAAGAAAGAAGAGGAAGAAGAAGAAGAAGAGAAGAAGAAAGTGTGTGAAAGAGAGAGAAGTAGGCCTACAAGAAGAAACAGAGGAAGAAGCACAAAGAGAGGACGAAGATGAAAACAAAGAAGAAGAAAAGAAGAAGAAGATCAGGCAATCACTTTGAAACATTATTAAATGTACATATGTAGCTTCACGAGCCACATGGTTACAAGTTTAGAAGATAAAAAAATAAAGTTATAGTTGTGCATATAAATTATTCAAAATGAAGCGAAAAAGATTATGAGGAATTAAAATAATCACCAATTTACTGTAAGACATGTCGCCAGATGGTAATAAAATGTACAGAAAAGTATATGTGATATCTTTTGACTTTTTTGATATTTTTATTTCAATAGATACTGACTCTTTGACTCAAGCACGAATATGACATGATCAAAAAGTTCACAAAAAAAACTGTTATCATCATGGTTACTTTTTATAATGCAGAAAGTGTTAAAATGAAAAGTAATTCAAAGATATATCTAAAATGTGTCAGCTCTTTTGAAAATGATACTGCTTTTTCTGCATGACATGTGCAGCAGGGAAGATTTCACAGTTAAAAATTTGATTGCTGCAGAATTAACCTGTGACTGCGGGACAGTTTGGTGCAAAAAGTTACGACTGCAGGACTAGTATTCGCTCATTTTTGCAACTGCGGGAGATTCAGCAGTCGAGAGTAGAGGCGCCTGTGATTGGCTGCTTGAGACATGATGGCAAGCTGCACAAAAGGGCATGTCAAGATGGCTGAGAAGTTATAACTATAATTACAGTTCTTATCTCCTACTGACTTCTCTCGATCGCCCGGTAGACAACCACTAGTCATCAAATCTAAACATTAATCTCAAACGCCGACTATAATTGACCGAGAAACCTGAATGGTGCGAAATGAGAGCACTTTTTTTCAACCTTTTAAAGAGCGCTATAGCATTGACAGACCTCGTATGTGCAAACCTGTCATTCACCCCGAAACGGCATCGCCAATCTGTCACCCAGAGAAAGGCAGAGTCACCGAGACTCACCATCCTCATGTTGGATTTCTAAGACGAAAAACTTATTTAGTATTTTTCTTTTCACTCCATAGAAATGTTATATATGTGTGCCATATGTCACTCAGTGTTCAGGAGCCTCTCAAATAGAATATTTTATGAGAGTGATGTATGGGTGAAACTCCCCCAAAGTCCTAAGTCTTTATCTAAACTGTGTCTTTTCATGAAAGTTGAAAAACCCACCGGTCAGAGGTTAAGCATTTAATTTCTACATGTAACTGCCTCAAGACATCTATCAATTTAACTCATCTAATACGTATTTATGCCTATATCTAAAGATCTATTTTTCTATAAATATATGTATCGATGGATTGATTGATGGATGATTGGGGCTTCACGTCCTGTATTTATGCACTTGGTAAGCTAATCAGGACAGGGGGGGGGCACGGAAATGAGGTGAAGGATGATTGAAACCGCCATCCAACATTGGTCCAAATGACCCGGCAAATGACTCGAACCCTGGAACCAGCGATTTGCAGCCCAGCATGCTACCACCAGACCACTAGACCAACGTCCACCCTTATATATGTATCGATGTATCAATCTCAGTATCTGTCGATATATATCTTGTCATGTATCCATGTATCTTTAGATTCTTTACGTATCTAGGCATCTGTTTCAATCGTTAAGATAAAAAAATTATTACAATTAGATCACATGCTTATTTCATTAACGAAGTTCATCTTCAGTAATTTTACAAGCTTTTAGAAAAGAGAAATATAAGTGTTGTGGTGAAGAAAAATTCTAAACAAACACAAAAAAGTACAGATGATTCATTAATGCTGTGAAAAAACATATTTCTGATATGAATCATTGGATGTAATACGACTTTTATAAATCATTAAATGGCTTATCACAAATGCAAAGGTCTATCAGCTGTCTAGGTATATTCTGAAGAGATGCCTTCTGATTTTCATACAGTGGAAACTCATATTTGAGATTGTCAAAGCAAACCTGGCCAAGGTTGTAGATGAAAGACAGGGACAATACAAGCTGTATTTCTGTACTGTATGATTGTTGTAAGACAGATAGATGTGGTAAGTGCAGCCCTCTAAGCCTAGTTCTGGGCACTCACGAGGGTTGATTGATTAGATAGAAGTGAGAGCAGGAGTCCCCAACATGTTACGCATTTACCCCATGTGAGGAATCTTACTTGCCCAGCACAGACACTGATACTAGGGGCTGCCAATTTAAAACGTCTCATCCGAATGACACCCATTTAGGGATTTTGCTCAAGAAGGTTCACTGAAAATTTCGGGCTCCCCGCCTGGGGTTCGAACCCATGCAGGCAAAGACCTTCAGCGGAGCAGGCGGGAACCTCAAGCATTCAGCCACCCAGCAGTAACAGATGGAAGACACAACAATTGCAAAGGATGATTGATTCAGCCATTCAGCGTAGGTCACGGTGACCTTGCCAGAGCTGGAATCGAACCCCAGACTCAGCGATCGCAAGCTGAGAATGTTACAACTAAACTAACCCATCCTCATCCAACAGAAAGGTGAACAATATCAGTTGAAGAATGTCTCAATAATCTGCTAAAGTTTCTTGACCCAAAGCCGCCCAATGCTCTGAGGTCCATGGTTAGAATCCACACTGGGGACATTTTATAACTGGACCTCATGAACATTCCATTTATTTGAGATATGAAATCTGAGGTTATACATGTAATACCATGGAGCATGCTGCAAAAGTCAATGCTTTTAAGGCGCATGTACCATCAATTAAAGGGTTATATGTATAATAGAGTATAGATTTTGAATTTAAATTTTACAAATATTAACATAGCCCTAACTGAGTCGCACTGTATTTCAGTCAGAGTGAACTCATTCACTGCCAAATGAATCCTTCTATACATATCGTCTTTTGCAAGACATGACGAGATCTCCAGATATCTCCTGAGATCTCGCGATTTCTCATTTGGAGCGAAGATTGGGGAGATTGCGTCTCCAAGTTACGACAGCCATGACACATGATACAAATCTAAGTCTTCAGCAATTGTGCAAATACTGATAAATATGACATGAACACGGCCCCGCGTGTTTTCTTATTGTACAGGGGAACTTAATGTACATAATAAGAATTAAAGAGCTGGACTACCCTCTATAATTAGATGGAGACTTATGATAAAATCCATACATTTCCAGTAAGAAGTGAATAGTGCCTTTATATCCACGTTGAAAAACCTCATACCGAACAGTAAATTATATTCACAAAACTCTTAAAGCAACTCGAGGAAATAAACGGTAAAATTAATGTGTGAATTTTTCAGCACATCAAGAGCATTCGAGACCTCTAAAAATAAACTTGAGCCTCTTCAGAAAATTTTAAGCCTCCTGCATGAAATGTGTTATTGGTTTTCAAAGTGCTTACAGTTGGGGAAATACAATTGATTATCTTAATGCTCTGAGTGGTGGTTTAGGTGTTATATCCTAAATATTATCCATTGTAAAGCACATATTTGATGACTCATACTTTGTTAGGCCTAATGGCAGGATACACCCTCAACCCCCTGGGGTTACCACTGTTTTATCATGGGGTAACTGAGGGTAGTTGAGGGATGTGGAATTTGGTTGAGGGGAGGCGAGTTAGTTTGAGGGGAGGCGAGGGGAAGTGAGTTTAGCCGAGTTTAGTTGATGGGAGGTAAGTTTAGTTGAGGGGAGGTAAGTTTAGTTGAGGGGAGGCGAGTTTAGTAGAGGGGAGGCGAGTTTAGTTGAGGTAAGTTGAGTTTAGTTGAGGTTACTTGAGTTTAATTGAGTTAAGTTGAGGGTAGTTGAGGGAAGCTGAGGGTAGTTGCGGGTGGCGGAAGTGAAAAGGGGTAAGTTGAGGGTAAAAGAGGTTAAGTTGAGGGTGCTGAGTTTATGCGAGGGTTTTGGGGTGTAGCCTATCCTGTCATGAGGCCTTTTGTTGAACTAGTCACATCCAGAGTCCAGGGCCCACCTTTTGGGTACCCCAACAGAAACCCTGATCCAGACTCACCATGTTACGAGTAGCAGTAAACATGGTTGAATAAGGTGATGATAGAAGAAGGATGGATGATTTGGGTTCTATGTACTGTATTTAAGCACCTGGTAGGGTAATTAGGACAATAGGATTTGGCAATGAGGCAATGAAATGATTGAAACTGCTGTTGAACATAAGTCCAGGGGACCTAGCTAGTGAGGGAATCAAATCATGGACCCAGCGACTGGCAAGTCAGTGGGCTGAACCCTCTCCCGATGATGACAGAGCTGGTGGAGGCTTTGTATTCTCAGGGACAGGTACAGTCTGCCTATGACAATGATGACGTTTGTTTATATAATGACCTTACTATATATGTGTGCAAAAATACAGGATATAAAGCCCATGTCATCGATCCATCCTATCCCATAAGTGGCATATTCTAGTTTTAATTATCTGCTCAACATAAACAATTTGATAGAACGGAACGTACATTTTGATCTCTCATCCACCATCTAATTTTTGCAGACTGAATTCTGAACTTTGAACCCCAAGAGCTTACAATAATTTATCTCTTCCTTTTCTATCTACCACAGAACTTTGAGAGCAGTGATTCAGTGGCTCATGGAGAGTGAAGTTTCTCAGCTTGGTGGAGCCACATGGAAGAATAAACGGTTAAGAAGCTATAGTCCCCCTAGTGTCTTATACTGGATGTAAGAACCTGGTGAAGGTGAGTTATCAACTTACCATGTATTGTACATTTTCACAACAACCATGTGTAATAAATACAAACCATTGTATGTGGATCATTTGGCTTTATTTCTCATATTTAGGTGCTCCAGTGAAGGAGCTGCATTGGAGGCAGGTCTTCGCACTAGGCATCCATGAGGCGAAGGATGATTGAAGAGCTCTGCTGTCCAACATAGGGGATCTAGCTGTCTACAAGTGGACCACTGTTACATTGCCACTTCTTTTTCCAGCTTTGGCAGATCAGAACATATGCTGTCATGTGTTGCCACCTAGTGACTAGCGCACTATTCCGCGAGCTCCTGCGAGCGGTCCACACCATTTCAGCCTGAGGAACTCACACAATTTTGTCTGGAAGAAACCAAGGCTGTTTCTGAGTGTGCTGATGGCCTTGTCTACTTCCTTAGAGAATGTGATGCCAAGTCTGACTCTGGTATACATCAATGTCGAATAGAAATTTTGTGAATGTGCAATGAAATTGGAACTATTTCTTGGGACAGCAATGCTGTAGCATACAAAATCAACTTTTGTGCCAGGTGGCAGCAGCATGCAGTTCTCATTTTCACCAGACTGGGGATCTAGGGTACGGCACCAGAGCTAAGCTAACTCAAGAGTGTACTGGAAGGCTTTAGTTTATTTTGTGTGGTATTCAATGACTATCCATGTACTCCATTAGTAGAATCTTCTCAATACAGTACAACCCAAAATAAGGTAAGACAGTACAACCAAAATAAAGTAAGAAAATTTTCTGTCAGAAGTCCTCTGTTCACCTATTTTACCCTCCTTTCTCCTCTCCACCCCAAATCTCCTTACAACTAACTGCCTTTGACTCCTCACCATAACCTTACCCAAGTCAAGTCAAGTCAAGTCAACTTTATTACATCCACCTGGGATAACTCCATGCTCACTTCAGCTGGTGCAATGTACATATAAAATACAAAAGATCAAATGGCACATGGCATAATTCAGAGTTCAATGTCACATATTTCACCGATGGTGTCTGTCATTGAAGAGTCTCATGGCTCTGACCACAAAACTTGATTTGTGTCTGTTTGTGTTGGCAGGGGGATACAACATGCGGCCGCTTCTTTGACTTTTTGATTTGGTAAAAAGTCCAAAGAGAGGGTGACTGTCATCTTTCATAATTCTCTGTAGTTTCTTAATTGTTAGTTTGCTCTCTGTCTCATCAAATGAAACAAGTTTAACTCCAATTATGCGGCTGGCTTGTTTGATACTTGCTGTGATTTTTCTCTTATCTCCAGCCTTAACATTTCCTCCCCAGCAGGTTATAACATACTTCCAAACACTGGAAATCACAGAGTCATAAAACAAATTCAAGATGTCTCTTTTAACCTGGAACTTGTTCATTTTCCTAAGACAATATAGTCTTGGATTGAGTTTTTTGCAGATGGACTCAATGTGCTTAGTCCATGATAGACGATCGTCCATTATTACACCCAGATATTTGTACTGATCTGCTCTTTGGACAGGATCATTTTTTATTATGACAGGCTCTGGATTCACCTTTTTAGCTCTAAAATCAATAACAAGTTCCTTTGTTTTTCTCACATTAAGCACCAAGTAATTAGCATCACAGTACTGCACAAACCTCTGCACCTGTTCTATATAGTCTGCGTCAACATCTTTTTGTATCAGTCCCAGTAATGCAGTATCATCAGCAAACTTTATTAGGTGGCAGTTTTTACTGGTTGATTTGATGTCAGAGGTATAGATTGTGAATAGAAATGGGGCTAGGACTGTACCCTGGGGGGTTCCTGTATTGGAAATCAAAAAGTCAGACTTATCTTTCAGACCCCTTGTTAAGAACTCCATCAAGACAGCTAGCAATGTAATTGCAATTTGTAAAGGGGCACAATATCAAAGAAATCATACACAATGGGAGCATGTATATATTGAATGTGTTTGTTTAAAGTAAATTTAATGTAATTTTAAAAGGTAGTTGAAAGTAGATAGGCCTAAAAGGTAGTAAGTGATTTTGGGGTGGCCAAAAGGTGTAAAAGGGTAAAGTAGTGGCTGATTCTTCCTTCCTGGGTTGTACTGTTAAGTGCAGCGCGGCTCTTGAGATGTGGCATTGCATTAAGGGGGTGACCATTTAATGATCAGGGGGTGAAGTGAAGCAACTCAAAAAAGACTGGTGTCTGGAATTAAATTCCTATTTCATTCAAAGAAAACGAATCTTTCAAAATGTTAAACTTTGTTAATAACTAACAGGGTATTAGGGAACGATAGGAACATGTCCCCTTTTTACATTTAATTTTAGGTGACCTTGAAAAGTCAATTTTCTATATATTTACACGGCAACAAAATTATTTCTAATCCAGATATGTTTGCTCATCAGGTATTTTCATTGATCTGAGAAATTGTCACCGGTGAGATTATTTTCTGCTGAATTTTTCGGGGAAATCATGATTTTATAAATTAATTCAATTATTTTGGTTGAAAAAATGAATGAAAATGATATATTTTAAGGCTTCAATACAAATGGATATGTTGGGTCTTGATGTTTGATGTTGACATTACCGAGTGCTAATATGACAATAACATGACCTGTGGAGGGCGTTATGGGTGGTTGTCAGCCCAAGGGATTGCTTGTCAGCCCTACGAATTCTTCTACAATCGTAGGGATGACAAGCAAGCCCGAGGGCTGTCAACCACCCATAATGCCCGACTCAGGTCATGATATTACTATTATCATGACCTCTTACTTAAATAATCCATCTGCCACCCTGACCTATCTGTGATACAAATTCGATTTTTAAGTACCATCACAATTTTTTTCTCAATAAATTAGATTGTATAGATTTTCACCCGAGCGATTAGGGTACTACCTTGCAATGGCCAGCATTGATTATACACTTTGATGTACTTTGCAGTGCTGGTGTATAATAAAGTATTCAAAATCCTGTGAAAATTTCAAAGTCGTCAGGTAAATAGGGACTGAGAACAAAAGAAACAACCAAGACTGAGTCAGTAAGATTTCAACAAAACTTGTGACGCTACCACTTGTAGGGCCCTGAAAATCATGACGTCGCAATCTATTTATAGATTCAGATGCTCATGGTTGCTAGGCAGCATGAGTCATGACATTGTCACAGGGCCGACAATACCATTATCGGCCCTGAAAATCATTGTCGGCCCTGAAAATCATTGTCGGCCCTGAAAATCATTGTCGGCCCTGCAAATGAGGGCGTTATGGGTGGTTGTTGCATGGGTCATCTAATGATAATACCCTACTTATCTCATGACTGAGGTAATGATAATATCCCTTACCGGACTAAAGGGACATTTCTGTGCATCCCCAGCTTAGTGCCTGTATCATAATGCTCATACTTTGTAATTCTTCACTATAATTGCTGACCCTAGTTTACTTATTGATTTTAATTTCCCGATTTTGTTCATTAGCAAATATAAAAATCCTCTCTTTTGGTAAATTTCCCTATCTTTTTCCTAATTTACCTCCCTCTTTTTCCACCATTTCCCCATTTTCTTGCCATTTCTCCATTTTTTAAATGCAAAGAAAACTAATTTTGTGTAAATTAAAAAAAATCTGTCTAAAAACTTTCACTTCGCAATTATAAACCTTCTGTACTGAGCCACTGAAGTGAAAAAGTTAATTTCTGCATCCCTCTGGCATATCATACATGTTTTATGCATGCAATATATTAGATAATGATACCTGCACTAAAAGGATACAATATTCAGGGTGTGTATGTTTGTTTTGTCTATCTACACAACTTCCATACTTCTTTGGACTGACAACACCTCACCATTAATGAGAGGTAAATAAATCCTTCTCTCAAAACAAATATTGCACAAAAATGACCACTTATATAAGAAGAACTTGGTATTTTTGGTTAGTTTGCTGTCAAAAAGTCCATGAAAGGAGGGTACTCTACTGATATATGCTAAACATGGACTACCAAAAACTGTAATACGATACCATAGTATTTATTTCGAGATACAGATATGAAGTTTAACTTCTTCAAAACGATGACGCAAACAATGACTTTAGTTTTCACTTACACGATTCTACTTTCGACCATGTTAACGGAGAGGAAAACGGTTGCTGCTCTTATACATGAGGCGGCGCCACCGGTGGCTAATTTTAGTTCTGTTTCCGGCAACATGGAAATTCAAAATGAAGACAAAACGAAAGAAGGAAGACACAGTAAAACCTTTGACAAAGGTCAGAAGGAACGGAGTAACTCGGCAGGTAATCTCATAGATTTTTAAAAATATTGGGCAAGAAGTTTAAGTGATACATGAATGATAAAACACAGGTATTTTGATAACATGTAAATAGATGTCTGCGGATTACTTACATAGACCATAAGGGGTGATGATAGATTTTGTGAATGAATTTGCTTGCAAAAAGCAAAAAAAATTTTTTTTTTAAATCTAGAAATTCTAGTTCTAGGCACAGGCGGAATGATCATGCTTTGCCTTTACTCTGTCCTATTATACAAAGGTGTATGTATCAAGCGCCCCCTATGGAGAAATGACGGCCATTGTGTGTGGTTATATTTGTGGAAGTACCTATTTATAAATAGTATTCTTGGGATATCCCATGGCCACCGGGCCTGTTTTGTGGTGGCTGATGTACGTTGATGTTGGTGCACAAATAGGTAAGTTTGGCAAAAGAAGGTTTAATTTGAGTCTGAAAGCATTGTGATGGGTGCAAATGAAGTGCAGCTGGCAGACTTATTCAAAACAACCTGAACAAGTGTTTTCCAAGAGTAGGCCTACTCCTTGAGAAATTGTAATCATTTTTTTCTATTTGCACTACACCAGGTGGCAATTGAACCATACACCTTCCTCTCTATCTCTAGAACTGCTAAGCCATTGTGATCATTCAGCCTGTGTTCTAGACAGTATCATGCTCTTGAGAAAACTTCAACATATATAATATCCATTGCAGTGCATGAAATAGAACCATTGCATTTCTATAGATGTGCTGCACTTTTCTGCATGATTTGATGCATGCTTTTTGATCCCAGACACTCAAATAGGTCTTTGTCAGAATTTCTACTCCCCTTTGCTAATATCCCTCATGAAATATCCTAAAAGCGCTACTGTGCCACATCATTTGTGCTTTTCCAAAAGTTCAAAATAAATGTGGTGTATTAGAAGCTTTGTCATACTTTGTGTGACCACCAAAAGTTTTACATCAAATAATGTCCAAATAGTGTCTAATCGCTAGAAACTATTTTTGGATTTGTGAGCTTTGTCATGACAAGCCTTGTCAGATGATATCTCGTGGCCATTCTTTACACAACACAGAAGGGCACCACACTTAAATTTTAGAGCAGCCCAGGAATGACAATGACAATTTTTATTTAATGTCGGTTTCAGGAACTGCTATACACCCTCTTGTGTAGTATAGGAACAAAGAATGGCAACGAAATATCATCTGACAAAGCCTCTCAGGACAAAGCTTCTCACGTCGTGACGACAAAGCTTTTTTACCCTTTTCCACCAAATATCCAAATAGTAGTATGGGTGCTATTTGCCAATTATATAGTATTATGAACTGCTATTTGGTGGACAAATATCTTGACAAAAGCAAAAAATGTCAGTTTACAGCAATGAATAGTTTAAAAAAAAAGCCGGGAAATAAGAACATCAGGTTTTTTAAACCTATGCTACATGTTTGTGGGAACTTCTGAAAGCCATCAATTGTGGCGATGTCAATTACCCTTCTTCTTCTTCTTCTGTTACGCAACCTGCCAAATACTTCTATTTTTAGCTAACTGTTCATGATCAAAACATTCATATGTGTAATTATTCCTACCATTCCCATTTACAACTGTAACATTTATACTTAGCTTATCAAGGTCTTTGTCTACTAATTTCAGCCAGGTCTGTTTCTGCCCTCCCCTTGGTTTTTGAACATATTTTCTCGCTTCCCTCAGCGCTCCCTTTGCTGGAGTTTCTTCCGGTAGTCTCAGTAAATGTCCATCCCACTGTAATCTTCTTTCTTTCACACTCTTACTCCATGGATTTAACTTGGTTCTTCTGTACAATTCTTCGTTTGATATCCTATCTTGCCATGTTATTTCTGAGATCTTTCGCAAAATTTTTCTTTGAAATACGTCAACGTCATTCTCTATTTGTTTAGTCACTGTCCATAACTCGCAGTTGTATAAAAATATACTTTCTACGTGACTACAGAAAAGTCTGATTTTGACCTTTTTCGACACTTTCTTGCTTTCCAAGATTTTCTTCAACTGGTTATAAGCTGCTATGGCTAAAATTTTTCTTCTGTTAATGTCATTTCTTGTGTCTAGAAGACTTCCTAAATATTTGCATTTTTTCCAGCTTTCGTCTTCTCCCCCTTTAACTTCATATTCTTCTGTTTTACCATCATTCACTTGTACATTTTTCTCTTTTAAAATGGCTGGAACTGTTTTTCTGATATCTTCAATTCTTTCTTTATCATTCGTTATCCATGCTGTATCATCTGCGTATTGTTGATCAATCATCAATAGTCTACATGCTGTATTTTGTATATCTGTGATCTTCAATGTGAGGTGGTATCATGATTCCTTGCGTTAATTTCAGAGCTTCGGCTAAATATATAATGAAGAATATAGGACTCAGACAATCTCCCTGTGGTACTCCCACATTTGTGACAATCTCTTCTCCTAAAGTTTTCCCTGACTCTCAGCTTGACGTCTTCAATCAAAATCTTTATCATGTGCAATTCATCTTCATTTAGTATTTCTTTCAAAGTTTTCATCAGTTCAGTTCTCTTTACTGTATCGAACGCCTTTGACATGTCCAACATAAGTAGAATAATTGAATAATCTTGCGATGTTATCGCCTTTTCTGCTAGTATTTTGAAGCTGAAAACTAGTTCTGTGGTACTTCGTCCTTTCTGGTAAGCTGCTTGGGTTGATGGTATTTTCTCTATAGAAACTTGTTTAGACATCTGTTCAACATATATATCGCAAGAATTTTCCTCAGTATTGATAATAAGATGATTGGCCTAAGATTCCCTGGAGGACCTGCCTTTTTCCCTGGTTTTTGTAGTGGAACGAGAACACCTTCTTTTAATTCTTTTGGATACATCCCTGTTGTTGCAGCATGATTGTATATCTCAGCTATCTCTTCGTGTATTTCTTCTGGACTGTATTTAATTAATTCTCCATAAATTTCATCTATCCCAGCACTTTTCCCATCTTTTAGTCTTTTAACAGCTTCTTTGATTTCTTCTTTACTAAATTTTACGGCCATCTCTTTCGGATCAATATTTTCTATCTCTTCTTCCATATCTTTGGTGAACATCTCTTGGAAAAAATTTGTAACAATTCTTGTTTGTTCTACCTCATCTGTTGTTTTTCCATTTTCTCCATCCACCAATATTTTCTTTTTCTCTTTAATTCTTTGCAGATCTTTGACTACTTGGAACATTCTCCTTGAATCACTTTTTGAGTCTTCTACAGCTTCTACCATTTCCAAGATTTTCTTTTCCTCTTCTTCTTCAAGTTTCTTATGAATTTCTTTCATAACCTTGTTTCTTTCTTTCCGTAGCTCTTCTTTCTTTTCTTTACTTTTCCTTGAATTCATATCATCTCTTATCTTCATCTGTCTTTCTGACAGTTTTTTAATTTCTTCATTTTCACTTTTTTTACTTTTGTCTTTTCTTCCGACAACCTCTTCTGCGGCTTTGGTACAGATCTTGACAATTTTCGTCCATTTTTCTTGACCTGATTCTGATGGAATCAATTACCCAAGAAGAAGAGATTCAGAGTGAGGCTCTGTGTGTAGTGTCGCCATAGCAACCCACTTGACGGTTTGAGCCTCATTTTGAATCAGAGCTTTTATCTTATTGTCATGCAATTATGCTTTGATTTTATTTTATTCAACAGGATTAACAAAGTACAATTGTAAACAATGAGGCATAACAATGATAAATAAATAATGAGTTGTAACAATAATAGATATACATGAGATGAAACTGTACAATGATAATGTTAGGATAGCCCACGAAAGTTCTGAAACTTATTTCCAGAGGGGTCCAGTTACTACAGGGGAACAAGAAGTGCAACGAAATGACAATGTGTTTGGTGCTCAAGTGGCTTTGCCAAGTCACAAATTTTCACACTTGGCTGAACAAATTCTGTGTATAACACATCAAGAGTATTCTTATGAATTTGAGACAACACCTTCTTATACAATAATGAAATAATCATTTCATGCTTAGAAGCAACTGTCATCAACAATTGATACACACTGCACTCACCTGACAGATGTTTATGGAGGGGGGGGGGGATAGGCATCTATTTTTTTTATATCTTATCATTCAAATTGATATATCTTGGGAACTAATGATTTGAAATAATATATATATACATTTAATTAAATATAGGCCTACATTTAATTAAATAATTGGTCATATTGGTGAATGTTTAGCCTTTGTCAGTTTGTAGCCATAATTTCAGTATTCCCAAATTTTTAACTAGCGGAAGTTGCGGAACCCGGGTCCCCCCTCCCCACCTTACCCAAAAAAAAAAATTCTGCTTTTGGTTTACCCAGATGCACAGTTTCTGTGTGTTAGTGAATGAATGAACGTTCCGGTCAGAATGATTGGAGCTTTATCCTGTATTTTTGCACTCTAGTAAGAAATTAGGGCACGTGACTCAGCAATGAGGTGAAGGATATTTGAAACTACTGTCCAAGGAAAGTTCAGTTGACTTGCCCAGAGCTGGGATCAAACATGGAACCCTTCGCTTGGAAGTACAAGGCACTATCAACTGAGGTCACCACCTATTCATACTGTTATTACTGGGCAAGAGGAATAAGTAATTAAACTGTATTTCGAAAACATATTCTTTAAAGTTATAATGAAGAATACCCCACCATAAATTATTTATATCAAGACTGCCCAGAAAGAATTTATTTATTTCACCAAAACTAGGCATGAAATTATTTATAACAGAAACCTCCAAGCCCCCCTTCCCAGGGAATTCTTATGTTAGCCAACTTGTATAAATCCATCCATTATCTACAAAAAAAGGTGTTGCTCCAAACACTTGGATTAAGGTCTTCAACTTTGGAGATATTTACACTCAGTGTTCACTGGGGCATTGAAAAATTGCTTGTCACAAGACTACTTGAGCAACAAACCACATGGTCATTTCGTTGCACTTCTTGTTCCCCTGTAGTAATGACAACACAAAATGATACAGCGACATGGAGAGTTAGATGACTAGACTGATTAGATATTTAAAATACATTATATACAAAGATAAAGATAAATAAATTGGCATTTACACTATGTACAAAGAATAATTAAATGTCGTTTACACTTGTTTTTGAAGGATTGATGTTCCTCATTATTCTTAATGTTATGAGGCAGTGACTTCCACGCTTTGACTAGATTTAATAAGAAAGAATATACCACAATAGTATCACTAGACGATGTTGGAATTTTGAAGTTGTAATTAGAATTTCTAATGAGTAAAGTTATAAAAGATATTCAGGAGTTTGAAAGTGATACAATTTGTGAACAATATTTAGCCCAAGTTGTTTAACTCCATTTTCAAGGTTGGTTATTATTTTTTTTATTATTTAATCAGGGAGAATGAAATTCTCCTGAAAGTAGCCTGTTTTGCAGACCAGGTGTCATATTGTATTCACATTTGCATTCGAATACTCGTTGGAAAAAATGAAAGTATTCGCATTCGTAATTGAATACATCTATATAGTATTCATATTCATGAATACTTTCATGAATACTTCTAGAAAATTTCTTATGATTACCAAGTCCTTGCACTAATACAATATTTATAAATACTACGCATCCTGTAAGCAATCACATCAGACCAGATACATTCAATTCCCCAGCCAATATCATGTTATGCAACAGGATGTTCGGAGGCAGTTAATTGTGTGAGAAGATGGATAACTTCTGAGTTGTTGTTTGACATAATTTACAAAGGCTGAAGGGTTGAAACTGGAATCATTGATTGCAAGGGATAAAGACATTTATAACACACCAAAACAATGAATACTGACGATAAAGAGTTGTTTCTTATAACAATTATTTTTTTAACCTGGAAATATTATTCACCGAGGTGCCATAAAAACTGATATTGCACGAGGTGATGTGCAAAAACTGTTATATCATATGGTTTATTTTGGCAAATGCTTAGAAAAGGACTGGGATTTTGATGTCAAAACTCTTTTTGTGTTTCTTTTGATCTGCGTATTTAAAATGTATCTCGTCAGAAATGGATAACTATTACACTCACAAGAAAAATTTTCACATTTTTGGAATCCAAAAAGTATATACTTGATGATGGATTTAATTTTCGATTTAAAAAAAAACTTCCTAGCAGACTTTAGACCTCTAAACACAACAAAATCAACAAAAAATCGGCAAAAATGCTGATTTTTCGGCCACTTAGTGCTTTATTCTGATAAAAAAAAATTATATAACCAGCACAAAAACTTGATATCCGACTAGCCCTTTAATAGACGCATATTTTGCTGCAAACAGCATCTTCCTATCTGCTTCCGTTGCCGTGCAGTGCAATTTTTTTTAAAATTGAAAAACACAATCTTGTTGTCAGCTCGTGGCTGCAGCAGCATCAAAATATGGTGCTTCCTCTCAGGTCCGTCCGATCTTTACCATGTTAAAATGAGCGTGCAATAACATGCGTGCAATATCGTAGAATATCATATGGCTAGCCGAAATACTCGCTCCTCATTGGCTGACAGCCGTGCAATATTCTACGATATTGCACGCATGTTAATGCACGCTCATTTTAACATGGGAAAGATTGGACAGACCTGAGAGGAAGCACCACATTTCAGTGCTGCTGCAGCCACAGACTGAGAAAAAATCGGTGTTTTTATCCAAATGAAACTGAACACTTTACCTGTCATACTCCTTTAGGACAAAGTGTCATTGATTATTTATTATGCAGTGAAAGTATGTTTAACGTCTTGGAAAGTTTTAACATTGTATGTAAACTTGTTGAATCGGATCATACGCCTCTTACATTCTGCTTTAGTATTCCATGTTGCAAAAATCATTACATCATGGATGTCCCCGATAAAACTAGAAATTCCGAGAACAGTCTTCAAAAATTTGTTTTTGACTCTGAAAAACTTACGGAATATCTTTTAAATTTTGAGACCGATATTTCCCAAAATAATCTATTTAATTTGGGATGCGATATTGCCAGGAATGCTGGTGTTGATGCTGTAATTGATACAGTCTATGAATATGTGACAGGAAATATTCAGTCTACTTTCAAACTGAGGAAGTCCAGGTCCTCAAAGAATACTTTTCCAACTAATAATTGGTTTGATCAAGAATGTAAATATCATCGTAAAGTCACTAACGATTTTGCAAAACAAAATGATTTGTCAGTTGCATGTAACAAGGTTAAATATAAACTCCTAAATAAAAAATACAAGCAAGTAATACAGAGAAAAAAGAGAGAGTTTCAAGATAATAATAGGCAAACCATGCTAAATTTTCTCAGCAAAAATCAGTCAGAATGTTGGAAGCAATGGAAAAAGTTGAAAAGATCAAACAACATTCAAACTTCTGGTCCAGATCTAGAAACTTTTCATACATATTTTGAACAGCAGTCATATCCTCCGGAACGTGATTTCTTCGACACTGAACATATGAAATATATTGTTGACTCATTGCAGTCTAAATCATACATATGTAACAATTCCGTTTCTCAACAAATTTGTGATAGTAAAATAACTACAGAAGAAGTCTCATTACATTTCCGGAAGTTAAAAAACAACAAAGCTTCAGGTGTAGATGGAATTCCGGCAGAGTTTTATAAATATGCAAATGAAAAGCTGATAACACCTTTTTGCTCTGTATTCAATTATATATTTCAAAGAGGCGAATACCCAAGCCAATGGTCTGAAGGATTAATCAAAGCATTGCATAAAAAGGGAGATAAAGATAATCCTGATAATTATAGGAAAATTACAATAAATGTTGTCATGGCCAAACTTTTTGATTCTATTCTTAACAGTAGACTATATTTTAAAAATGAAGCCTTAGGAATAGATGATCCTTTTCAATTTGGATTTACACCAAATGCCAGCACTACTGATTCTGTATTTGTTCTAGACACTGTTATCAAATCTCAACAATTTAAGCGTAAACCTATTTATCTTTGTTTTGTAGATTTTACTAAGGCTTTCGATTATATTAATCGAAGTGCTCTCTATTATAAATTGATTAATCAAAATATTGGTGAAAAGATGCTTAAAATGATAATGAGTATGTATGATAAAGCTAAAGCTAGGGTTTGTCAGTCAGGCATTATGGGTGATACATTTGACAGTAAATGTGGTGTATTGCAGGGCGGTATCTTGAGCCCTAAATTATTTAATGAATATCTTTCAGATCTGCCCGGATACTTACAGAAAAAAGACGGTATTACCATTGACACTTTCAATATAACTCATATTGCTTATGCAGATGATATAGTGTTACTGGCCAATTCAGCTGAACAGTTGCAGTCATGTGTAAATAATTTCCATAATTTTTGCAGTAAATGGCATCTTATTGTGAATGTAAATAAAACTAAAGTAATGAAGATTGGAAACCGATCTACTGATTTTTCTGTCTACTATAATGGACAGCAAATTGAAGAGGTTGTAAATTTTAAATATCTTGGTCACGTGCTTACAAATAATTACAATATTCACAATGAAATGACAGACTATCTTGTGACACAGGCTCACAAAGCTATTTTTGCACTGCAAGGTGACACTAAACAATCTCTTGGTTACATTACTCCGCAATTGTCTATGAAAATGTTCCATACTTATATTTTGCCAATACTGGAATACAATTGTGAATTATGGACAAAATCAAAACCTATAAATGAAATAGAGAAAGTACAACTCGGTTACCTAAAACATATGTTAGGTGTAAGAAAGCAAACTTCCACACTTGCAGTCTATGGCGAGACAGGGAAGTTTCCTTTGCATCTTAGACAACAAATGAGAATGATCAATTATTGGCTTAAACTTGAGAAAAGACCAGATGATAATGTTCTTAAAAAATGTTTGAATTTTCAGAAAAATATACCTTCACGAACATGCTGGTTCAGCAAAATAAAACAGGTACTAGAGAACAACAATATACAGTTTGGAGAAATTAATGAGACAGACCTAATAAATGAAACGTTCTCTAAGATGTTTAAAGAGAAACTATACCAAAAGTATCAAAATGATTTTTTCCAAGAAATGAATGACTCGACTAAACAACCAAAACTTAGAACTTATAAATTAATGAAGACTGATTTCAGAATAGAACCTTATTTACTACATAATATTAACAGGAAATTATACACTAAAATTGCGAGATTTCGCACTAGCTCTCACAACCTTCGAATTGAAACTGGAAGACATGAAAGCCCTAAGTTGCCTGTAGAAAACAGAATTTGTAATAAGTGCGATTTAAATGAAGTTGAAAATGAAATACATTGTTTATTGTTATGTCCTAGTCATGGAATAGACAGAGAAAATCTTATTACTATATCATCTAACTAGAAAAGCCCAGTGGGGCGTGTGTATTGTTAATGATGCAAATACACATAATGACATCATAATAAATCGAACAACTTTTCGTGAAAGGCTTAATAGCAACAGGACAAAATTTAATGTTTTTCAACATCACCATTATATTTCTGACAGAAACTATTTGAAAGAATTTATTTATTTTTAATAACTTGATGTTCTTCAAGATAGCCCTGGTAAATCAAGAGCTATCAAGCCTCTCTGACCAAAAAAAACAACAACAACATTTTGATCTTTCACAAATTCAATACCAAGTGACTTCATAGTACACCTAATTAGCCTATAAAAATTGGTCCAAATTGGTTCTGCCAGATGGTGATACAAACAAAGACTGTCATGCCATGACTTGGATTACCAATTATTTAAAATTCTATGTTTTTAGAAGATGACCAAATTAAAATCAGGCCTGGACTGTTGCACTGTCTCATCTGCTTGAGACAACCGGCAGACTCTGCTTCAGCAAGTATAGGATGGGCTTGACCGTCTAAATCAGGCCACTTGGATTAAGTAAGCATGGGTGTATTGTGACAGTCTGGGCTTTAATTGCTGAATTGCACTTCAGCTACCAGTGCCCAGCTTTGACAGGTCATCTCAATACTCAATAGCACTTGACTGGATGGGGTAAATGAACTTCGAAGGTGTCAAAAAAAGCCAGAACAGTCTGAATTGCATGTGCTGCCCTCTTGTGTTTTGATGACGTCACGACTTGTGACGTCACGGCACGTGGTTGCTACCCCATGTGCGTTGCTGGGTTGCTGCACGCACGCACATGCGCATAACAGACCGTCGACATGACGTTCGGCGGCTGGATGATGCGAACTGAATCGCATGAAAGATTTGGAATTGGAAACAACCAATTTAGGGTCTGTTGAACTACCAAAAGTACCTCTGACGCCTCTTTGGGATAATGTAAGTACCCTGTGGGAATTTGGCTGTTGTGGGCCACCCAGATTCCTCAATCCTAAAGGTGAAAGATATGTGGCTCAAGAACATGAACTTTATTAAGATAGATATAATATGCAACTTTGATCAACTCGATAATTTTGAAAATTTTTTAGCCATTATGACATCACGAGAACCCCAATTATTAAAAGCTATAGGTAAATTTCTTGTTAGTATTGATGTTTAATGATATAGTCTGTCGTTTTGCATTTCATTTTAAATGTATATATATATATAGCCCATTGTGATTTAATTTACTGATTTGTCATGTCTTAGAATTAACATTTATTTAATTGGCTGGAACCTTAAATTGTATAGATATTTTGTAAGATTGAAATTGATTATGTCTTTTTAAACTTGAACCATTTATTGTATGTTTGTATTACTATTTTGTTATTTTCTGTTATGACAAATGTGTCAGATGTGACATTTTCGTTGTCGTAATAAAAAAAAAAAAAAAAAAAAAAAAGGTGTTTTCCAATTTTAGTAAAAAATGCAATGCAGAGCAACGGAGGCAGTTAGGAAGATGGTTTTTGCGGCAAAAGATGCGCATATTTCCGGGCTAGGTGGACATTAACTTTTTGTACTGTTTATGTTATTTCATTAATCACAATAAAGCATTCAGTGGCCGAAAAACAGCATTTTTCGCCATTTTTCGGTGATTTTCTTGTATATTCAGGTCAAAAGTCTGCTACAAAGTTTGAGAAAAAAATCAAAATCAACATCAATTGTCAAGTATATTAATTGTGGATTCCAGAGGTGTGATTGTTTTTTTCGTGGATGAAATATTTATTGTTTTGTGACGAGATAAATTTTGAACATGCGGGTCAAAAGAAACACATTAGTCAAGCTGAAGCACTGGATACCTATTCAAAACGTTTTGTTTCTTAGTTTTAGTAAAAGCAAATTAACTGCACAGAAATGGAAGAAGGTTGTGGCAAGAAACCATGCATCTATTAAAGGGCTTAGTGGATATCAAATGTTTCTACTGATTTTGTTGTTTGTTTTATGAGAATAAAGCATTAAGTGGCCGAAAAACAGAATTTTCCCCATTTTCAGTGACTTTGTTAGTATTCACAGGTTTCAAGTCAGCTACAAAGTTTGAGGAAAAAAGAAAATTTAACAAACTCTATAATCAAGTGTATCATCTGTGGATTCCAAAATTGTGAAAAATGTTTTTGTGGTTGAAATAGTCATTGATTTTGGACCAGATACAATTTAAATGTGTGTGTCAAAAGAAACGCAGATAGAGTTTAGACATCAGAATTCAAGCCATTTTCTTTGCATTTGCCACAATAAAACCATATGATATAACAGTTATTGCACAGCACCTCGTGCAATATCAGTTTTTTGGCACCTCGGTGACTAATATTGCACTCGGGCTGCGCCCTCGTGCAATATTAGTCACCTCGCTGCCATAAAAACTGATATTGCACTTGGTGCTGTGCGATAACTGTATAATATTAACAGTAGACAAATAGATTGCCATTGAAGGTACGAATGTGTTGTCACAATGACTATATCAAGTTTTGCTTATGTCAAAAATTCTCTCTCCCACTTAAAAAATAGTTTGTATTCATGAATGCATTCATGAATACTTTGCAAAGTAATTTTATTCATAATCGTATACTCTCCCAATTTGCTGGATTCGTATTCGCATTCGTATTCATGAAAGAGCAGTACTCACATTTGTATTTGAATACTTGTGTGCTGTATTCGCCCAAAGTCTGCTGTTTTGTCTATTGTAGGGCTGTTTGTTTGTTTGTTTGTTTGTGTTTTACGCCTCTGCAGCACCTTAGTGAGCTATATCGAGGCGGGCGATCGCCGTATGATGATGAGATGAGAAGACTGTGAGTCTGGCACATACCCTATTAATTCAGGCATGCCCAGGGTCTTTCAGTTGCCCCAGCATAGAATACTGGATACAACCTGCCTCCATTTAATGTCCCATGGGCTCGGACTAAAGTGAGTTCCCGGGGTGAGATTTGAACCCACGTCCTCAAAGCCAGTTGACAAGCACACTTACCAATTAGGCCACGGGGGAACTGTCTATTGAAGGGCTGCTTCAAAGTGGATGACTTGTGAAAAATTGTTGTCTCGGCTTTCAAATTTCAAAATGGCATTCGTTGCTAAGTGGTAGAAGAGGCCTCGACCAATTATTGAAATTTCTGTGTTTTCAGTGCCTACAATTGTCACAATTTATAGCAGAAAACTACACTCTTGCTCATAAATATGGAATATAGGTACATGTAAAAAAGTTAGCAGAAATTTGGTAACACCATTTCGTTATGGGAGTTGCAAACAGACTTCCAACAATTTTTCTGGATAAATATGGGTCCATTCAACATCATTAAGTGAAAATTTTATAAAATTGGAGAAAATCTTGAAAACTGGGCTCAATTATGGAAATACTGAAAAAGCAACAAATATTCCAGATATTTGAAGGGTTGAAATCACATGAAATATTGCTGATACATGAAAATAATTGTCGCCAAAAGAATAATTAGGGTCAAAGTGAGTTAGTAACATAGTTTATATTTGAAATAATACCCTCTAGGGTAATCAGAACTATGACACACCCCATTTTGTCATGATTTGAGAATTTCTTTCTTTCTAAAAGGACTGACGTTCTGAAATGTTAAGGGATAGAAGGTAGAGGATGCATATCTCGGATGTACAATTTAATTTGGGACAAATGATACTCGATTTGGATGCAATTGGAAAAATTCATGATCCTAGAATTTTGGCAATTTCTTGAAATTTGAAAATTTTTGGACTGTGTCAAAACATCACAACCACTTTTATGTACTGAAAAGTACACCCACGTAGAGTTCTTCCAAATGGTTCTTTCATATTTGGCCATTTTGGTCCACTTTAGTCTGAAAATTTGGCAACTGTCAGATGTCATCACAGTCTATAACAATGACACTGGACCAATTTTTTCATTAGTGATTTTATATTTTACTTATTTGAATACTGGGGTCACACTTGATATACGAGGGCCAGACTTCAAATATTGGGGCCAGACTTTGTTTCTTCATTTTTAATCAAGTAATTGGCAGGTGTGTAGCGCCATGCTATGTCCCAGTATGGTAGGGCGTAACAGAAGAAGAAGAAGAAGAATTTCACTTCTGTGTTGCTAGGCAACAAATGGTGGTGCCACAGCCTGTCTGTGATGCTGCCCTTTTAGCCTCCTTTTTTAACAGATACATTCGGCATTCTCTGTTCTGACTAACATCAAGAAGGTCAGACAATTTTGCCAATATCTTCCTCAACATGCCGTCCAGGGCAATTACTAGCGGTTCTCCCCAGAAAAGTCCTCCCAGAACACCACCAAAAGAATTCAGTATAAGCTACCGCTTTCGTATACTTCCTGGCGAACTGCCTTCAAACAGTCCATTCTATCAGCCATGTCTGCAGTTGGAGAAGCTGAAAGAAACATACACACAGAAGATTGAAGATATTCAGAAAAAACTGAAAGAAACAAGATGGCGTTCCCTCACCGTAGCGCAAGAGAAAGCAGAAATTAAAAAGATTATTAAAAAATTGGAGGATTTGAGGGATGAATATTCCGACAAGTGTGTGTCAGTCATTGGGAAAGCTTCAGTACATGGAATATCTGTTCACAACCGTTATCGCAAAGCTGCACTGAGCCATAGGGACTTGAGGAATCGTATGTCGGAAGGCATCTCACAGTTAGACATGCACCTGATTCAGCTGGGAAATTCTCGCCGCCCGAGTGTTCCCCGAAATGCTCTATCAAGAAAAAGGTCAATTTTTGGGGAATCATTCTTCAATATGTCACCCTCCAGAATGCTCAATATGTCACCCCCCAGAATGCCCAATATGATGCCATCTTACACAAGGTCACCTCCTCGTAGTAGAAGACAAACTCCCCCCAAAAGGACACCTCCTAGAAGGCCAACTGCCAGTAAAAGGACACCTTCTAGAAGGCCAGCTCCCCGCCAACGAACACCTTCTCGTAGTAGAAGGCCAGCTCCCCGTCAACGAACACCTTCTCGTAGTAGAAGGCCAGCTCCCCGTCAACGAACACCTTCTCGTAGTAGAAGGCCAGCTCCCCGTCAACGAACACCTTCTCGTAGTAGAAGGCCAGCTCCCCGTCAACGAACACCTTCTAGAAAGCCATCTTCCCCTAAAAGGCCAAGGTATGGCTATGGAGTATCATCGGACTATCCCTGGACAATACCTGATTTACAATTCCCAGCATTCCCACAATTTAGATGGTAACTCTACTGTCAAAAACATGCACTTAATTCAACTTGAAGACACATGACATATCACATAATATCATCAAAAATAATATTATATGAATGAAATTGTTTTGCATTGCTTTTAACATTGTCAGTCTGTTAAATACTTATGTATTTTAATCTCACCAACTTCAGGTAGTGAATATATATTTTTTAGGCCTTTGTTAATATTTTGTACCTTCAAATTACAATAAAGGATTGCACTTCATGAGCGGAGTTTACTACCATAAATCCATTATGGCATCCTTAATTGGTCTGTTTATTGATTTTTTTTGGGTCATTTGGGCATCCTGGCTTATCCACCCCTGTGGATGCCGGGCAAAAGATAATTGCCCTTTAATTATTCCCTTTGATCTCGGATTAATCGCCCCAAGGATGTGCTTGTCACGCAATCGCATGTATTTGATTGCTAGTCATTATTTATTCATTTCTTAAGGAATTCCTTAATTATCCTGTCTCATGAAAGGTTTTGTAAAACCCTTTTTCATTGGATGCTGTGTATTTTTGGATACTAGCATCCAATGGGGTTTAATGTTACAATTCTGTCTTATGACGTTAGACTTTGAAATCCTACGTGTATAAAAGCGTGAGCATAGTCCAAAGGTAAATCATTCTCTTGCTTGAGAACCTCCTGCTACCATCAGTTTTTGGTGAAAAGATGGCTGCCGCTCAACTTATTGTGAAGACCCAGTCTCAACTGGCTATGGAAACCAACGCTGATGATTCTACCGCGGATACTACCTCATCTCTTGCTGCTACCCATGTTGATGCTCTCGTTATTAATCTCAGCGAAAAGACTAAGGTTACTGCTCATCCTGGCAACAGGTGGAAGACCGGATATCTCACAGTGAGTCGCGCTTCTCAAGTCAAGTCTGGTTGGCGAAACGTTCACGTATCCAAGAAGTCTTTCGAAAAACTTGGTCTGCACCTCTCTCACTTCCAAGACGCAGTGAAAGCCGGAACTGAATATCAACAGATGTTGACTAAGAAGCAACACGTTCTGACAAGTCGATTCTCTCGCCAAGGGAAAGACACTCTACACTACGTCAGTCTGATGCACCCGTCAAGGAGCAAGACGTTATTAAACCCTACGATGACGTCAATCATTCCAAGACCATTAACTTGAACGTTGACGAATTTGAGAAGTTCTGCGAAGCTTACGAGAAGCTTTCGGATGTCGTGAAAAGCAAGACCAACATCGGTGAAAACGATGAGGTGACACAGTTGGTGGGATACAGATGGACCCACAAGAAGACAGGAGATCGTTGCCCTGTGATATTCCTCTCCTTGAAGGAATGCGAAAGTGACTCTACCATTCACTATTTCCAGGAGGGAGGTTTTCAAGGACAACCGATGGATTACGAATATCAGGGCAATTACGACTATTATAAAGTGCAGATAGACAGACCTATGAAGATGGAAGTCATCGAACATTTGGCCTACAGATATCTTTATAACATTCTCATTACCATGGATGCCGAGGCAGCGGCAAAACGCGAAGAAAAGACTATTAGTAGCGGGTCAAACAATTCAATTACTATTTTTTCAAAGTGCTTGTGAAGAAAGTTTTGACAAAACTCTCTTATAAAAATGTCTACTTGACAGGAGAACTTGTCGACATGTTTGCATACATGGGTTGTATGGAGAAGGTTAAAACCTGTCTCCAGAAATGTGAAGCCTCAGTGACAGGCAAGATTTTTACCCTTCTGGTCGATCAATGCTTCAACGATGTTTACGAAGATATGAATAAAGAATGATGAAATTTCAAAAAAAAAATGTCGTTTCGTTATTGTGTCCTAAGAGTAAGGAAAAACAAAAACCGTAATTTTTTCTTCATACAATTTTTTTAATACATTACTCGAAAATCGCATTTACATATTACTGATCAATTCTAAGTTTAAAAATATATGTATAACTTACGTTATGTACAGTAGGTTTTTGATACATTTACAACTAGACAAAATTAATACAATAATATACTATCCAAATGTATTGTTATTACTTCGTCTTTTCAGTCTTTTCCACGGCTGCTGAAAAAGTTGTAAAAGATATTGTTGTATAATTCTTGATAACCAGTAGTTAAAGAAATAATATCAACCCTCTGACCATTAGGAATATACCTGGGTCTACGGACTAGCAGCGGAATGAAACAAAAGTATTCAATACCCGTACGGGAGAGTATCGAACGTACCCCGTACGAGTCTTCTTTTGTTGTACGTCACTTTAAATCTTTTCAACTCCTCCTTAGTGAAAAGTACAAACCTCTTCTTACATCTGCCTATTTTGTCGTACCTGGCGCTGATATAATCTGGTACGCCTTCTGGTAAAGGGTACTTTTCAGGGTCAGCCCAGAATAGAACCAGACGACATATAGAGTCAAAGTTCAGTTTTTGCGCATTCTCGTGGTTAAGCGTCTGCCCCTTGAGCTTGACAACTTGGTCGCCTTTGTTTGTCAAGTATGCGTAGGATTTTGGTCCACTGCTTACAAACTTTGTAATGAACTCGTCTGGACCTAACTCATTCGTCCACTCTCCTAAGTGGTTACCAAGAGGAGGTTTGTACTCTTCCTCGTTACTTTCCGTGTACTCGTATACTACACTGTCCGTG
This sequence comes from Platynereis dumerilii, assembly GCA_026936325.1. Lineage (NCBI taxonomy): Eukaryota > Metazoa > Annelida > Polychaeta > Phyllodocida > Nereididae > Platynereis > Platynereis dumerilii. Next base: position 2,166,967 of record JAPTHN010000049.1, on the reverse strand, counting down.
TCAAAGTACAGGACCCTTTCGCCCAACCCGTGAAGGGTCTCGTACAGTCTATGTCTAGCATTGGAGGTTGTGAAGGCAGCCACAAAAACGTTTACGTGAGACATTTCCGGTAGAAATCCATTTGAGTACGTATACCCCAGAAAGCACTTATCTTCACAGTAAACGTTTACTTCTTTGACCTTCAAAGACGGGTCGCCTACTACTTTAAATAACTCAACAGCATTTGTTACTAATTTGTGAACCATGTGATGATTACTTTCCCCAAACTTTCCCCAAAAGCTATTTAATAACAATTTATTTAACGCCCTCTTCCCGGAATTATACTCGATCTTGTCAGGATCCAGGATGATGCCTTCTGCTTCGAAATATTCGTCGCAGTATTGTCTTTTTTCATCAGGACTCATGTTTGGTTTTGGCCAACCAGATGCCTCCTGTTTACCCTTAAGGAACATATTGACGTACTCGTCAAAAAGTCCAGAGCCCTCGACAGACCTGTTAAACTTTGCTCTCTTTTTGAAATGATAAACCTCGTAGACCTTTACTATCTTGTATCCTACTCTAAGAGCGTCCTCGAGATCAATCGTGGTGTATGTTCCCCTTATATCCCTCTTCTCGTCACAGCATTTGCACTCTTCTTTCGAAAGAGTTTCCGCGCATGTGCGACAAAGAGGGAACATCAACTTCCCATTACTGGGAAGGGGAAGACAAGGGTGGTAAAGACCTCTAGGGGGTCTGACTCGACACTGAACCAAACCGAAGTATTGCGAAATGTCTGTGCTGTCCGGAGCGATAACCACCTCTGGTATGCCGCACGGAAATTCATCATTCTTTAATACCATCGGGTAAAGGGAGCAGATGTCTACATAAGCAATCTTCGTATCCCCTCTTGCCTCTCTGTATAGCTTAGTCGCGTTTGTCCTGCCTCCGAAGAAGGCCTGACGGGGATCCAGACGCGGTTGCAAGTCGAGTTTTTCGGAGAGCTTTTGAATTTCTGGGGTACTCTTCCACAACTCCTTGAAGTCGCATTCCCACATTACATGAACCTCGAAACCCAGTTCTTGGCGAAGGTATGCCAGACGACTCATAGTGACTTTGTACAGATTATCCACTCTTTCGCCCGTGTGTGGGTGCTTCGTAGGATGACCTGAAGAAGACAGCGGGTAGCACTTAGCACAACCGTGCCATACGCACCCCATGAATTCCCAAGCAGTTTCCCTCCCCGTTTCCATGTCCCTATTGTAGCCGTCTAACTTGAGCCAACCCCCTGAAGTCCGATTGTTTATCACTCTATGCTCACCCCCATTTCTAGCATGCCTTATAGTTATATTACGCCTGACGCTCTCCCACTCCAGCCATAATATCGAAGCACTGCTATGGGTCTCCTGCCCACCAAACCCTGTTGCAGGCATGCGCGCGAAAGGCGTGCTTTTAAAAGTACGTTCTTTCGCCTGTACAGAACTCGGCTCAACCTCTGTACCTTCATAGTCGTAGAACCTACTGTTGCCATTCTCGTTATACTCTGTCAATACCCGTCCGTCCTCTGTCAGTACTTCGAATTCTTCCTTAAGAAAAAGGAATCTGTACGTTGCCATACAGACAGCCGCTAGAGTATTATATTGTAAAGGGTCTACTCCTATGACGGGTCCGGCTCCGTCTGGCTCCTCTCTCCCCACTGTCCTGGAAGTTGTGTCTATAAGCCACTCTCGGAACTTATTACAGCTCTCTTGCAGTATGCTCACGTCATCTTGGCAGTACTGATAGATTTCCTTACGGAAATCGAAAACCTTACCCCTCTGCTCTCGGTACCATTCCATGAAATCTCTACGTTGTTTAGGCTTCATGGAATTGACCCTGTAGCAGTAGGGGTGTGGCATTGGACCCACGTAGTCCCAGTTCTCTTTTTGGTTAAAGAAAACCGGGAACGTTCCCTTACTGATGGCCTTCAGTCCAAAAACTTTAGGCATTTGTGACAGTGGCATGGGTAAAAAGTTAAGAGAGTCTATGATTCTGAAATTCGCAGTAGTCACACTCATCACTTTACTTCCTCTGCAAATTACAGTGGGCGTTTTTGTGAGATTTGACAAAATGTACCTCATGAGAAAGTACACATCATATGCCTGACCATTGTGGAAGACTAGTGTGTACTGTTCGAATGGTTTGTCGAAAAAGAACCTGCAGAATTGCAAAGAGATATCATCTCCGAAGAAATCTATCCCTCTTCTACCGCAGTTTGATGTCGACATGCAAACATTACGCAACGCATCGCCCCTTTTTTTTCTGTTTACACTCCCCATACATAAGGAACAACCCGTTCCGCAGTGAACGCAACGGGGGTTCTCGCGGTAGCTCTTACCGCAGCAGTGTTCGCACTGCCAGTAAGCTACAATCAAATTTGGTTCATGAATTTCACCGGTGGGGTCCGTCTCAAAGTCCGCATACATATACCTAGAAGAAATTGCCTTTGCTTTCCTCTGACGTATATAACAGTAATGAACCCCTGTAACTTGTTGACGACATATTACGCAAAGCCTGTAGCCGCAAAGGTGATCCCGTCTCTCTTGTAAAAATGGTTGCATTCGAGACATCTTACAGAACTCTCGCACAGGCCGTTCTCTATGTGGCCTTCTAGACAAGCAGCGGAATTTAAGAACCTGTTGCAGGATTCGCACATTTTCTTCTCTTCTTGCACAACCTGACAAGAATAAGCCAGCAAGAAGAACATTTACTAGAACAAGCGTGCGGGTCCTTTTTGTCAAAGCATTCTTTACACTTTTCGCAAAAGGTCGTCCCTCCAAACAACATTGACATGCTGACAATCGCATGAAAGTGTCCCGGCGATGTATTATCCGCATCATCTTTGACATATAATATGTAAGCCTTGTTCTGTCTCTCCCTACTGCCCACATATACAGGCCTAAGGTCTGCACCCGTCTGGAACACAACAATTTGAGCATTCGCAGCCCTTTCGAAAGCTGCTATGTCTGCGAATGAGGGGATATAATCGAGAGGAAAACCGGCCATCCTTTGCAATTTCTTTGCTTCTCTAGTTAGAACTTCTCTGTTAGTGTTGTATAATTGATGTAAAAAAGACCGAGCTTTTTTCAACTTTTCCTTGTGGCCACTGGCTTTGGCTATATTCTCTTTCTCCTTGGCAACTGCTACAGTTACCGATCTCGCCAGACACAGGTTATCGTTGACTTTTGTTCTTGAAATGGCCCTCGAAAAATGTAAGGAATTACCCTCACCAAAGATGTATTCTAACTTGTTTTTCTTTCTTCCGGCCCCTCTAGGGTTGCGTATTACGGCCACTTGTATCTCTAGTGGTTCATCAAGAATCAGATCTTCATCCGATTGCAGTACCGTTTGAAGGTGATCCTCAACTACACCGGTGTTCAGATCTCTTAACGGCATTAACCCTATGGTACGAGGAGTGTTAAAAGCCGAGTTAGAAATATACATCCTGACAAGATCGCTCTGACCGTAGCACTCGTTTAACCTGTCTATTATACTCTCTATTATGTTCAGCAATTCCCCCAGCACCTCGCCTAAAACAACATTACGCCATGTCTGGTCAAAGTGTACTCTGTAGACAGTTTCAGTGACTAAACCATTCCCAAAATTTAACTCTTTAGCATTAACTTCGATGTTACGGTGGAAATTCAAACCGTAATCCGGACCCCTGAATAACATGTCCGGTTCAAAGTCGTCTTCATCATCAGCTTCATCAACATCGTGAACATTTTGATTTTCATTCCGCTCCTGACCCTCAACCCTTTCCTCTCCCTCTTCCCCCTCTATTGGCTGCATTATCCCCTCTTCAAATTCTTCGTCCCCATGGTATACTCCCTCCCCAATACAAGCATCATCGTCATTTTCATATAGAATCTTTAACAAGTCTCTCAGTCCGTCATCCAAAGTATAGTCGCTCTCAGGAGCGACTTCTCTCACCTCGCCAGTTTTCATCGCCTCGAAAAGTTCTTCCGTCTGGCTGTGAAAAAAAAAGAAAGAAAAATAAGTAAGATGAATATTTTTTTTTTTTATTGGAGAAAAAAAAACTAAAATTTCGAAAAGAGTTTTTTAAAAATAAACCCGCTATTCACCTTTCGGACAGCTTCTCAGCACTGGCGTTCAGGAGTCTTTTTAGGGAAAAGCCTTTATTTTCAAGATTCTTTTCCTCTCCGGTAGCCGCAGTTTCGCTGACTTCGACCGAGTCCTGGGGAGCTTTTGCTTTGGCAATTATCGAACTGAAACAAATTTTATAACCGTCACTGAGAGGTGTATTAAAATATCAATAAAATAAATATCTCAAAATCTCTTTCAAACTTTTATTATTATTATTTTATTAATATCTTACCCAGACATTTTACTGCTCTCCTTATCTTCAACTGGAGGCGGAGTGTTGAGCATTCCTTTTACTTTGGCCGCTTCGTCTAATCTGTTGGTTTAAAAAAAGAAAGGAGGATCAATTTACGAATAAAAAATCTTTTTTTCTTTTCCAAAATCGTAGAGGGTAAAAAAAAAAAATTTAAAAAAAAAAAAAAAAAAAAAAAAAAAAAAAAACAACTTAAAAATGAAAAAAAATATACTCACTGTTCCATTTCGTTGATCAGCGCTCTATCATCGGCAGAATCCGTGTCGCAGTAGAAATCGACCATCGGATTCTGCCAGGACGAGACTAATTCATGCGATAAGGAGTCTTCTGTAGACTCTGTCAAAGAGTAGGGCACTAATGGGTCCGCTTCAACCTGCGTCCGTACCTCCACTTCTTCTGCCACCTCCGGCACTGAGCGAGAGTTAGCGACTTCCAAGGCTTTCTCTGGGGCTGTTCCTCCTCCTCCTCATTCTCTCTTGCTCGTTCAACTTTCTTCGGCGCAGACTTCTCCCTCCTTCCTTCCAAAATAAGCATTCTGTCCCTATTTTTAATAGAAAGCCAGAGAAGGGAGATACAAAAAAAAAAAAAAAAAGTCATTAGTAAGAATCAGGGTTTTTGTTGTTAGTAGATCTTTTTTTTCTTCTTAGAAAAAAAAAAATGTTTATATAATCACCTCGGTTCCATGAGGTCTTCGCTACTTGTCCAAGCGAAGAAATCGTCCATGAATGACTCCAAATCTTCTATCTCGTCCCGGTTTTCTTGGACATTCGTAAACTTGCACTCGCCCTTCTTAGGAGTCGAGTGAGCTATCGGGACGGGCTCCGAGTGCGATATTCTTTCTTCGCATTCTTCGTATTCTTGACCTTCTTCGCATTCTTCGACTTCTCGGTCTTCTTCTTCTTCTTCTTCTTCTTCTTTCGAGCTTCTCTCGAGAAAACCTACCCCCGACATATTTACCCTTAATAGTCCGGAACCGCCTGTCACTACGGGGGTACCCAGGGTCGAGTTGTGCCTGGTTCGATTTAGAGTCTCGTGGAGAGACTGCTCTGGGTGCACTAATTTTGCACCACAACCCTCTCCGTAGCACTTACTAACGTCTTTCCTGGCACCCAGGGGTTTGTCCGCAGCACCCGCACCCTCCCCCAACTGGCTTTTCAGCAGACCGATCTGCTTCCCGTTACAGCACAACCTAAAAGAAGGAGGTAAAAAAAATAAAATAAAAGAAACGTATTAGTCCGTCTTCCCGGATTAAAAATTTTTATTATAAAAATCAAAACTACGCCGAACTTATAGTACGCGTACCTTAGGAAGCGCTTTACAGAGGCCTCCAGCCTGTCCTGCTCAGCATCCCTGAAGCACCTCTTCCTTTTCCTTTGGAGGAATCGGTACATCTGGGATATGTCCAACAGTTCGTCGCAGACCAATTTCATACGCCTCGTCAGGTCCTTTTTTGGGGTTGTCGAAAATGAAAAAAAAGAGATAAAAGACGAAGTTAGTTTTTTCTTTCTTTTTTTTTTTTGTACTCCGAACCTAATAACTCCTAATGCGCGTAGTAAGGAGAAAATAGATATAAAAAATATATTTACCAGACTGAGGTCGCATTTGTAACCTTCCCACACGCGTCCGTAACTCTCATAGCTCTCGTTCTCGGCCGTTCCAGTTTCCGCAGTTTCCGTATTAGGTCTCGACGGTCTTTCATGGCCTTCTCGGTTGACTCGGGCTCTCCTCGGCAGAGGTCCTACTGGTGTAGAGGCGTTTCTTCTCTTACTGCCGCGTCTCCGTTGAGGGGGTTTACCGACCTGGGTAGGGTTCTCATCGAGTCTAGACGAAAACATCTTGGCGCTGTCGACGTCTGGCCTATATCGAACCGTTTGCCCCGTCGTCGACTCTACACTCGGTAATGGCGCCCCGTTCGTTTTGGTACTCCTTTTACCCGGAGCATCAACGCCCTCTAGGTTTGTAGCTCTGTCGCTTCGGACTGAAGAGGTTGGTCGCTGAGGTACTCCGAGTTCCCTAGTGACGCGGCAACCCTCTCTTATAGCTGTCAACCCGTCCAAGGACTCCCCGATTTCGTCACGGTCCTCTCTCCGTCTGTCGGTAAAAAAAAAAAAAAGAAAAAGAAAAAATTATGTCTCGGCAAAGTCAAAAGGGTGACTATAAGGACGAGAGTAAAGATAACGTATTTCTCTTCGAATGTCCGGCTGCTACCATGGTGGTAGGCCCGACTATGTCTGGGAAGACCGTCCTGACGATGGAGATCATCAAAAACGCCTCCAAGATGTACAGGATACCTCCGCAGAAAATAGTCTACGCCTACGGAGTTTATCAAAAGGTTTTGGCTAGCCTGGAGAGAGAAGTGGACAACCTTACTCTTTACGACGGACTACCTAGCAGAGAGTTGATAGAGAGCATAGGTTCCGAAGAACCGGACAAACACTGTCTTCTAATTTTGGACGACCTCTTGGACGAGATCGGCAAGTCTTCCGAGATGTGCTCCCTCTTCACTAGAGAGGTCCACCACAGAAGAATTTCCGTCGTAATGATATCTCAAAATATTTTCCACAAGTCGCGTTACTACAGGACTATCAATCTGAACAGCAGCTACCTAATCCTCATGAAGACTTGTCGAGACTTGCAGCAGATTCACCACCTGTCGCGCCAAATGTTTCCCAGTACTCCTAAAAGACTACTGGAAGCTTACGAAGACGCCACTCGGTCTCAGCACGGCTACCTAGTAGTTAACAATCTCACCGATCCGGCGACGAGGACATTCGACTGAGTACGCGAATACTGCCGCGGGACGACCTTATTCTCTACACCCGGAAATAATAGAGAGACAAGGGGCCGTCGGTGGTTCCACCCTCTTCTCTAGGGCTATGTCTTCTCTCATCAGACAATGTTTTCCCTTCATCAGGTTGTTGGTTAATACCGGGAAGGTTTCTCCGTCTCTCACGAGACGATTATTGAGCGAGGCCGATCGTCGACAGTCTCTCGCCATTGTGGAGTTGATAGTGAACGTATTGAAAGGCGGACTCCGGATATCGACGTCTACTAGAGAGAAGTTGGTTAAGAGCAAGACTCTACTGAGAAAATTGGCGGGGGTACGGAAACACTCTCTGGCCCGTAGATGCCTTCATAAACACTACAAAACCGTAGTCTCTTTCTTAAAGTTATGTTACCCCTACTTGCAGCGGTTGTGTAGAAATAGAGATAACTCTCTCAGCGCTTCCTCCAGCTCTTCCTCGGACGACTCGAACAACTGCTCTATGTCGTCCGAAGCCTCGAACGGAAGCTATAGAGACTCTGTGGACGGTGGCGACACAACCGGTGAGGAGGAATGCGCCGACATCTCCGGCGAAGGAGAAGACATGGAGATGGACCCCGAGGAAGAATGTAGTCAGTCGTCCGACCTTTCATCGGAAGAGTCTCCCGAAGAGTCTTCGGAGGAGTCGGCTTCTTCCGCTTCTAACGAATCTAGCCAGGAGTCCTCGGACGATTCTAGCGGGGAGTCTACCGGCGAGCTGCCTTCCAAAGGTCAACCTTCCACCCGGCCTCCTACCGGGACGAAAGTCGTAAGGAACCGGAGAAGGCTTCGGAAGAGCCTGTGGAGAATTTAGGAGGACCTCCGGAAATAAAGCCTGTGTCGGAAGGGGAATCTAAAGCCGACGAGGAAGATACTAGGGAGGTTTCGACCGGTTAACGGCTATAGAATCTTTGTACCCAACCACCTGGTCATGTCTCTTACGATGAAGTTCAACAAGAAGGTCTACGTTTTGCCGGAGGACAAGTACCTCAGCATGGCCAGAGATTGTAAGTCGCGGCTGGAAGAGAAAGGCGAGCGCGAAAGCGCGAGCCTTTCTCTTCCGGCCGCACAGCCTTCGCAGGAGGCAGGTGGACCGGACTCTACTCGTCGCGAAGGCGTTCATGAGACGTCGGGGGCGCCGGGCACCGACTCGCCTGAAGCGGCCAGAGTTGACAAATCCTCAGAGTCTCCTCGACCGGATGCGGAAAGGAAAGGAGATATTCCGAGTAGAGTTCTGAAGTCTCTAGACTCGGAGTCAGCCAGAAGAAACGTCAGAAGGGTCTACCGGAAACTGAAGCTTTCGGGGAGAGAGGGGAGAGGGAGAGAACAGAATAACTTGGTGGCTTCCCTATTGCACACTCAATCTAGGAGTTTTCCCCTCCCGCGGGACTACAAGAATTTCTACTCCCTATTGCTGGAGAAGAACGTGCCGTTGCGTCTGATAGGAAACGCCAAACTACGGCGGGTGCTGCAATTCCTAAAGAATAAGAACCGGAGCGGATCCGGTCATAACCTCTCCGATGGTCGGAGCGAAAGGAAGGCGACTCGACCGTTGATGAAGCCTCCTAGTCGTAGTCCGAACCCGGGTGATAGGAATAAGAAGACCGAGAAGACTAAGAAGAAAGGAGACGGATGGAAAAGCAAAAGTTGGAGTACTTTTGACGTCGGTAGAAAAGGAAGAAAAGGAAGAAAAAGGAGAAAAGGGAGAAAAGGGAGAAAAGGGTTAAGTAAAAGCTCTAAATCCTCCCGAAGTTGGGTGAAGCTGTAACCTTTTTTAATTTTTTCGAGAAGAGGAAAAAATATTAAAAGAAGTGAAAAAAGAAAGAAATGGTGAGGGGAAGGATCTCCTGGGTCGCGAGCAGAGCGCGCTCTACTCTTCTGACTTCCTATTCGACATTACTATCGACTTTAGAGGCTTCGGGAGAAAAGTTTAGAGCTCTGTTTACCAACTTTACTTGCTGCCTAACTCTACTCGGGGTTTTCATTAGACCCTTCCGCCAGGCCATCCGATCATTGGTCAAATTAATACGGCGGCCCCGCAGACAGGGGTATTGTAGCGGATTGTGAAGAGAAAGCCGAAATAAAAATAAAATAATAATGAGAAAGCCGAAAAATATAGACGCTTACCTCACGAAAAGATTTTACGACCCCCATTCCCCGGGAGCTTCACGAGCGTTACCAAACTTTACGACGTTATCAAAGAAGAAGGACGTTATAGTATTCCCCTGGAAAGAGTTAAAAAGTGGGGAGAAGGACAAGACATAGTGACTTTACATAAAACGGTGAGACAGAGACAACCGGCTTACCGCAGAGTAATCTCCCCCGGATTAAATCACATGTGGGACGCGGATTTACTGGTTTTGACTGGCAAACGTTTCGTGGAGAGTAATTCGAGGAACAACCACATTCTCGTCACTATCGATGTCTTCTCCAGAATCTGCAGAGCCGAACCGGTAAAAAACAAGGGAGGGAAGGAAATGGAGAGGGCTTTTTCCGCCATATTCGAAAGATCCGGGATCAAACCCCGTTTTTTGCGTACGGACAGAGGAGTAGAATTCTCTAACGGGATACTGAGAGAATTCTTCCGACGGAACGGAGTCCGCCATTACTTCGCCAACACGGAGAGCAAGGCCAATTATAGCGAAATTATGATAAAAACTTTGAAGAAGAAACTCTTTCAATATTTTCAAAACACAAACTCTTATTCTTACGAAAAGGATCTTCAGTCCATTGTGGACTCTTACAACAACACAGTTCACTCCTCCATCGGCATAGCGCCGTCGAGGGTGAACGAGGCGAACTGGCAAAAAGTTTGGGACTATCAATACGTCAGCAATTCCTCGAACTACAAAGACTCTCTGAAAAGAGCTCTGAAGACACTCTCTAGACGTCGCAGGCGTCCGACCAAAGGAGTCGAACATCCTTACAAGTTCTCAGTCGGACAAACTGTCAGGGTAGCGCGTTACAGGCAAAAACCCTTCGACAGAGCGTACGACGAGCAGTTCACCGGAGAGATCTTTACGGTGAGGAGCAGACGAATATACGAGGGTATACCGGTATATCGACTATTCGACTTCGGAGGTGAGCCCATCGAGGGACACTTCTACTCTGGGGAACTTACGCCGGTAAAGTACGACCCCGATGCTCTGTTCAAGATAGAAAAAGTCTTGAAGACTAGGAGGAGAAACGGAGTTTTGGAGAAGCTGGTGAAGTATCAAAGCTGGCCGAAGAAGTACAACGAATGGGTAGTGGCCGGGTCCATAGTAGATCTACCGGTGGGGAGAACGGCCGGGTTGAAGAGGAAGAATAAGAAGAAGAAGAAGAAGTAGGAAAAAATGTTTATTTGTTTGGAGAGTAATATGAACAGAGACTCCCACTTGACGAATAACCCCGCAAATTTCACTTGTTCGCTCCCCGAAAATTACGTTTTGAACCAAGGCTTGAAGAGCGGTAAATGGCACATAGGACTTCTGGAATTGGCAACTCCTCCGCTGAAAGAAGGTGAAAAGTCCGACGGACTTTACGTATTCTGCTCGGTTTGCGAACCTTCGTGCATCGGGGATACGTACAGACAGGTTTTGGCCACTCTAAGCTTGGGGGAAATAAAACGTAATAGCTGTTTGAGATTCGATTCAGTCAACTACGTACCTCTTAGAGTGAGTAACCTGAGCGAAGTGAATATACAGATCTGCTCCGGAGACGGAAAACCTTTGCGAGAGCTTCTCTCGATAAAGAACGAAGCTTTGACATCCCGCTGCACCTTAGAACTGAAATGGATTCAGACTACAAGTCCGTGGCTTCCATGAACTCTAACCCCTGGGTGGAGCACTTTAAGAGATCGGTCGGGAAGACTTATATGTGGGGAGAGCAACCCAAATTGGTGGTGTTGAGGACTAAAGCCGGCGCTGTCAGCGCTTCCAAAGAGATGCCCGTGAATGTAATTACTCCCGTGGAGCAGGTTGCTGACATGGCTAAGGCGGAAGTAAGTAAAAAGGCTGCCAAATACGTAGCGCCGTCAGTCGCCGGTAAATCTTCCTACAGTGAGGGTAAGAGAAAGAAGAGAAAGAAACCGAAGAAGAAATCTACCGAAGCCCGTGGTAAGAAGAAGAAGAAGAACAACGGAAAGACGAAGAAGAAGAAGAAGGGAAAGGGGAAGAAGAGGAGAGAAGATATTTTCGAATAATAATATTATCGGGAGACTCTCGGACTCTTGGCCTTAGAACTTTGAGGAAAAAGAAAAAAAAAAAATGGCCAGCGGAGAAAAAGTTTTGAAGGAATCGGATTTGGCATTCGATAGCCAACTGGACTTGTTTCAAATTCCTGTCAGCAATCTAGGAATAAGCGATGTAAAAAATATAACTTACAGACCTCTGAATCAGTTCAACACGGAGGGGAATGTGAAATTCCGTATCCCAGGGGCGGGGTCGTCCTACGTAGATCTAAGAGAGATTTACATACAGACTACGGTGAGAATACTCCAGGGCAATGGTCAGAAGGTCCCTGGGAAACCGCCGCCACCTCCGCCCCAGAGCAGCCGTACGGGACAGTCGTCTCAGGCCACCTCCTCCGCCTCCGCCTCCGCCTCCTCCTCTAAAACTACGGAGGCGGTACCCTCGGATCAGGGAGATTGGAGCATTGGACCGCAGAATCTACTGGCGGACTCCCTTTGGAATCAGGTAGAGATCCGTATGAACGACACGGTCGTTCTGGGGGGTATGACCGGCTACGGTTACCTTTCTATGATGAATATTTTGCTGGACGAAAATCCGGTTTCGGACGAGGAGCTGCAATGCGCAATGTTTTACAAGGACACGGCCGGATTTTTAGGGGACATGTCTCTTTCTGACTCTGGAAATAACGCCGGTTTTAAAAAGAGGGCGGAGCTCATGAAAAAGAGCCGTTCGGTAGAATTACGATCCAGACTCCAGGCGGACGTTTGCAGAGTCAACAACTATTTGATCAACGGTGTGGACGTGGATATAACTTTATTTCCGACTACTGCCGCTTTTAGACTGATGACGGTTAATCAAAAGAAGAGAGATTACGTTTTGGAGATACAAGATGTCTCCTTGCTAGTCAAACAAGTCACCCCGAGTCCGTCGGTGTTGATAGGACATCAATCGGTCATGAAATCTCAAATGTCACGAGCCAAGTACTTCTACTTGAAGGAGGACTTGAGAAAATTTACTTTAAGCCGACAGATCCAAAGTCACTTCATAGAGGATTGTTATAACGGAAAAATACCGAGCACTCTGGCAATTGCCTTTGTAAAAGGTAGCTCGTTCCTAGCGACATAGGAGAAAACGCTTACGAATTTTCTCACTATGACGTTAATAGCATAACGGTAACTCTGTCGGGTACTCCTACCCCCGGGGGTCCTCTGACATTCGATTTCGATCGCCGTAAGTACCTGAAGGGGTACTGCGACCTTTACGCCGGAAAAAATAAGGGATCGTCTCACAGTCAAAGAATAACTCTTGAAGAATTCCCAGGAGGGTATAGTCTGTTCGTAGTTCATCTCAACCCGGAGAACAGGGATACTTACTACCCGACATCGAGAGACGGGAACGTACGAGTGGAAGTCCGTTTCTCGCGAGCCTTACCTCACTCGGTTATTTTACTCACCAGAGTTACTTATCCGAGTCATTACGAGATAGACTATCAGAGGAACGTGCATTTAACATGAACACTGCCGAGATGTACGACGTATTGTGGAACGACTGCAAGAGTCGCGATTTCGTCATGGCCATAGCGCCTGATAAAGTTCTACCGTACGTTAACCATGATGAGAGAGACAGTTGCTACATCATCTACGTGAACACTGATGGGATAAAAATTGTACTCACGAACTGTAACCGTCGGAGAAATGGGCCTGAAAGCCCAGGAGGAGGCTGGTCCGACTGCCTGACTGTAGATGACCTGCGTGATGGCGGACCCGGCTTCGCTGACACTTCTCCCAGTCATGTCGGGCCGCCGACATTCCCGATGGCAGGCGGTCCAGAAAACGACGGGGAAAGGCGGAAGAAGAAGAAGATACTCCGCTACCGCTGGAGTGGCCAAAAGACATTCGGGCTACGTTGGAAGTAGTGGCACGGTTCATGGTGGGGACCCTTCTAAGTCCAACCTGCACGGAAGATACGGATGCTCCGGCAGTGACGAACCTGGTACTATAACCCGTGGGCATCAAGGGGCCAGTGGGCGGACGTCCAATGTTGGAGGGATGGCTGGAGGAGTTGGCCATTGGTTGGTTTTGACCTTGACGTTCGGTGAAGTGGAAATATTTGACTCTCTGGGAAGGTTTCACCCGTCTCCTACGGAAAAGAAATGAGTGACTTTATTGAAAAGCATTCTTGTAGAATGGTGAATGACGAGTTGATTGACACTAAAAATTGCGGTTACTATTGTCTTCTCTACGTATTTTTCAGGAGTCGGGGTGAAAGACCGCGAACTATTGTGAATATGTTAAAAAGATTGGGGAATGAGCGGGTGAAGAAAGAATGTCTGAATGTCTATAATATTTCTAGTCAGTAGCTTTAGCTAGTTTGTGTGAAATTAATTTTTTCAAAAAAAAAATGATAATAAAAAATTAATTTTTAGGTCAGTAACCCAATTGATAACGGATTAATATTATTTATATCAAAAATGTGGTTTCATTGTATATAAATTGTTCATAGGATGGTGTAGATTAATTTGTGAAATTTTTACTACGGATGGTGTTGTCAACTCTATGTAGTCACTTTTTTGGATAAAATTTTTATTTTAGTAAAGGGATGAAATGATTTTTTTAAACTTCAATAAGTAGAAAACCGGTGCTTGGAAACCAAAAAAAAAAAAAAAGTCGTGTATATTGAGATAAGTCGGTTGAGTCAAAAGATGTAACCGATTGTATGTTTTGTGGTAAGAAAAAGTAGCGGTTTGAGAAAATGACATTCGAGGTTCTTTTAATCCATTGGAAAGACTTGAATTAAAGAAAATGGTAAGGAGATTGTGCTAGTTTTAAAAAAAAATAGTTCGAGGAATAAATATTTTCAAATATTCGAAGCAGAATCTTTTGTCAATAATGTAGTTTTTTTTTATGTCATTGTAAACCGAATATGATTAATAAAAATACTGGTGAAAACCTTATTTTTCGGTGTTTTGTCCTCATTCGTGCTTATTCTGTATTCCGATATATATGGAATCTGATAAATTTATTTTGCTCAAGCCGATTCTACAGAATAAGCAACTTTTGAATTAAATTTGAAAACAAAATCAGCAAAGTCTTTTTCCTGTATGAGATATTTCATTGTAAAATTTTCTGTTTTGGGAGGTCACCATTGCCTGACAGCTTTTCGCAATTATTTGTGATCTGCCGAATTTAACTGGCCAGTCTTGTGAATTGAACTGATGACAAGGCTTCTAATTAATTTAATGATAGTTGCCAAAAAAAAAATTAAGGCTGAAAACCAGCTTTTTGTGAAGCGAAGTCATTTTAAGTAATAAAAAATGACATAAAAAGTGAAAATCCATCGTTTAGTAGCATAACTATCAATTGTGATGTCATATATAACGGAACAACAAAAAAAAACCTAGCCCAGAAAAAATAGTAAAACTATTTCTTGAACAATTCTGATGCACTGACTATGCATTTGCATGCTTTAAAGCAGAAATATTGTACTGAGAGTACTGTAAAGTCAAAAAGTTGTCAAACAATGGCGAATTGTGAGCAAAAGGTGAGTTGACATACACTAGAGGGCTATTAAGAAGGCTTCAAGTGCATTTGACACTGGCTCCACCTGGCGTATAATTCTTCATATTTATGGCAAAAGTGTCAACAACTTTTTGCCGAGATTGAAACAGTTGTTATGCCAGTTTATCAAGTGTCGAATTCAACTGTCGTGTAGAAATCAACTGTCGTCTATGGCATGACTTCAAATGCGAGTGAAATGGGTGTTTACGGACGATTATAGGCATTTAGTACATGCATAAACACCTCGAATAAGCTTTGTCGTAAGATGTCGCTTCAGTATTAGACTTGAGCGACGCCTATAGTTAAACTGTGAACTAGCGGCGATCATGGAAAAAAATCGAGATTTCTTCCAAAACTTTTGACTTTTTGAGAAATGTTGATTTTTGATGTCTAAAGCTTGCGCGATAAACCCGGGCTTTTATATTCATGGGAAGTACACTTTGTAAACATTAGAAGAGGTTTTCTGACTCAAAATAAGCCTAACTGATCTTTAACATCGATAACAGAAGCGTTTCGATCATTATGCACGAGCGAGAGGTATTTCAGAACCATCCGCCAGGAGCCGCTAGTGCGCTATACAAGTGAGACGCCAAGCGACGCAATGAGAACTAACGATAGCGAGTAGAAATAAAGGCAGAAAAAGGCTTTCCCGAAGGGTTCTTTACTGTTATTTGACTAGAAATGAGGCTGATTAACCTTTAAAACTGTATGAGAGGTCGATATGACAAGCGCTGAGAGCGGTTTTGATAACAGCAAGTTCACTGGATTCAATGCGCCGTACTATGGCGCCACCAACGGCCACATTGCGAACTACTAATGGCCATCAGAGATTGCAGAAAAATGGGTGTTTTAGGCTTTACAATGTCCTGAGACCCTTAAATAAGAATGTATATATAAAAAAGGTGTAAATTTATGAATACACAGGGTAGCTGCCTAACGAAATATTTCGGAAAGAATAAGGATATTTGAATAATGACGAAAAATTCGTTTATTATTGAGAGGTCTATATTAGCAAGAAATTTAGACAAAATTACACTACTTTTGATGTTGACAAAAGGATACAAAAAAGACCTGCACACTTTTTCAGATCAATTGGCATAAAGGCTAATGTAGTGTTCTAACTAAATAATATAGGAATAAATTAATTATTATCTATTCTGGCCATAAATTGGTCAATTCATGAAAGGAAGTTTAGAGGTAAATTGACACGGAACTAAAAAATCAATTAATCTTGAGACTAGTGAAATGATTGCATGAGACTGTTACAAAGAATTGTTTGAGTCGACACATTAGCTCCATGTTTTCAGTTATGACTTAGGTCTAACACAATTATCCATGAAAGCCAAAAAAAAAAAAAAAGAATTGAGCTACATTGAAATAGGCTAAGGGCCAATCATTTGATAGGCCTAAAATAAAAATGAACAAATTTTACAGTGTAGGCTATTGATTAATAACAGTTGGAAAGAGAACTTACCTGTTTTGATTTAGTAAAAAATGAGGATTTCCTGATAATGAATAAAATGCTCTGTCACAGCAGTCTTTGTAGTGGTATCTTTTTTTTTGTCCCAAAAAAGAAGCAATGATGATGATGATGATTAGTCTTGCAAATGTGAAGCTGAGAGATTCCTGATGGATCGGTGGTGAAGTGAGATTTCTAGTTGTTATCCAAAGAGAATTGGAAAGCAATGTGATAAGCTGATGGGAGAAATGGGGTTAATATTGCTATTCATATGATCCACACCAGGCCAGGTCATGTGACGCTTAAAGGACTGCAGGCATTTTTTCAAAAGAGCCTAAGCCAATGGCCTATTAATGGGTAGACCAATCAATAAAAAAACCGTTATGATGTTATGATGCCCTTTTTTTTCATGACTGGTGTCAATTTTTGTTTTAAATATCTTGTGCAATACTGAGGTAGTTTTTCGAAATTTTCTGAAAAACAAAAGATTAAAGGGAATATTCCTTGGTGCATTCTTTCCGGAGCATTAACTATGATGGGTGGGTAAATTAGTGAAGTAAGAGAAACGCAAGTTTGTCAGGGAATAAATGAATTAGGTCGAACAAAATTAACGGTGGATTGAAGGCTGCTTTTAATTCAGTAATTGTCCAGATGCACCGATGAAGTGAGAATTAAAGGAATTTACCTGTGCAAAAAGGCATTACTAAACAAGATGTGAATGTTGATGCCTTTTTATCGTGAGAAGGACAAAATAACTGCTGCTGCTGCAAAAAATAATTAGCTTCCATAGAATTACCCTCAGCTGCCGTTGAGCTCTGTTGCTTGAAATTACCCTTGTCATGCGAGACATTAAATTGTCATGGTCAATGGCTTTAAGTGACATTATGCAGTATAGGAATTCAAGCTTGACATATTTCTTTTGGAGAGCATGCAACAACAACAACAACAAAAATTGCCCGTCTCCAGTCAGTTTATTCCTAAATGTTGTTGAAAATCTTTTTTTTTTC
Organism: Platynereis dumerilii; assembly: GCA_026936325.1. Lineage (NCBI taxonomy): Eukaryota > Metazoa > Annelida > Polychaeta > Phyllodocida > Nereididae > Platynereis > Platynereis dumerilii. The sequence continues at coordinate 2,149,597 of JAPTHN010000049.1, read as the reverse complement.
CATGAGATATTGTATAACTGTTTCAAATATGTCAAGAAAAGTTTAATCCTCCTCCTCCTCCTCCTAACTCCTCCTAACTCCTCCTAACTCCTCCTCACACCTCCTAACACCTCCTCACACCTCCTCCTAACTCATCCTAACTCCTCCTCACTCCACCTCACTCCACCTCACTCAACCTAACTCCTCTTTTTTCTTTTAGAGACTTATTTCATAAGAAGTTGGAAACAAAATGTCATGTGTCCTTTTATTAAAGAATTATTATGCATTGCAATAATGAAGCTGCAATCTATAGTATCAATAGTCAAGAGATCTGGATATTTCAGACTTGTAAACAAAAAAAAACTGCTTAAGGAATGCTTGTTATGTAATGCTGAAATTGCTAAGAGCATTCCCAAGAGCACCGGGTTGCTAAAAAAACCACCTGGGTTGCTAAAAATTCCCAGGGTCCTAGCAGAAGTAGCCAAAAATTGGCCCCTCGATGAAGTTGGAACTTGATTTATGGGGGACCTTCTCAAAATTTGCCTGAACTATTTATTGAGTTCAGTGTGATTTTTAAAACATTGCAAAATACACTATGTGCATATTAAAGCAATGGTAAACAGATATAAGATGGGTAAGTGAAATTTTGACTTGCAAAGTTGCAGAAAGGTGCACAAAAATCACTAGTCCCAGTCCTATAAGAAGTATTAAAAATGGTCCCCCCCTTGATAAATTTGGGACTTAATTGGGGGACCTCCCCAAAACTTGATAAATTTGGGACTTGATTGGGGGACCATTCCAAAAGAGAGAACAAAATTGTCTGAGTGCATTGTGATTTTAAAAAACATTGCAAAATATATTATGTGCATATTAAAGTACTTTTAAAGGCTACAAGATGGTAATTGAAATTTTGACTTGCAAAGATGCAAAGGTGTATAAAAGCCACTTGACAGTGTTAAATTATGATCCATGAAAGTCTTGAGATTGTCCCCAAAAAAATCTCCAGGTAATTATTGACCTTTTTTGGAAATTACTTTTTGATTGGTCAAGGAAATCACCTGACCAATCTATATGGAAAATAGTGGAAAATTCCTTTGGGATAATTATTATAATTTTTTGGGAAATACAATTTATTGGTGGAAATTATCACATGACCAATCTATATGTAAAATAGATTAACTTTTTCCTTAGGGCCCCTTGGTGGGCCCGCTCATTGTGCTTTGATTTACTGAGGAGTACTGGTGTGAATATGTGATTTTTTATTTGGAGAAAAAAATATTTGCAACATGGATTTAAAAGTGGTGGCCATATTAAGCATGACTTTCCTGGCATTAACAAGCCAGGGGTTTTAAATGTGGGGAATTTGGACAGTGCCTCTGCAGTTACCAGTCAGTGCACTGTGATGATGTTTTGAAGTGCCAATCCTGCCCATGCGAGCCAGGGTGGGGAAAAATCTATTTGTGAAAACGACAGGAACCGATTTTGATATCAGCAGTTTGGAAAACACTTATGGCTTTGAGAATGTTGTCATCGATACTTCAATTGACGGACTCTGTGATGCTATATCGGACTATTGGTGGGCCACTTGCAATTACTCCGGCAAAGAGAAAAAGTACGAGACGAGGGGGCAAGGTCGACCGAGGGACGAAATGGTCGGTATGACCGGTCAGAGCGGCCCCCGCCGCAGACACGTGCACCGACCACAGAGGGAGAGCGCTGCGCGCTATGCGCACCATGAGCACAGCGTGGGAGAAGATGATCATGGAGCGGGAGGAGGAGCGCCCGACTACAGGGCACGAGGAATTACCTTTTGCGAGTGTTTCAGTGGAAGAACAAGATATCAACACAGAGAGCCACAGGCCGAGTGAAGCTACGACCGATTATGACAGCACGGATGCTGATTTGCGAGATAATGACAGTCAACTTTTGGAAAATGGACCAGCTGTCAAAAAGAACGGACCAGCTGTCAAAAAGAATGGATTCGATTTGGGGGATTTCGGCGACGTTAACAAGACAATTATCTATATTAGTGCTGCTGGGGCGATTGCATTCATGATGTTAACGGTCTGTACGTTTATTATTTTGGTTAGGAAGTGCATTGGTGGAAAACGGGACCCTCGCTGCTTAGTCCGCATTGCTGAGTGTTGTTGCAATATCTGGCTTATCCCATGCAGAATTTTAAATTGCTTGAGAGGCAGGAGGAATGTTTATAGATGCAAAAGATGAATGGGAGTGATGATGATGATGATTCTGGAGGATTTGGAAATCCTAATTACTCCATCTAAAGTTTAAAAGTTTAATCTATAGTATGTTTGGGCCATTTTTGACATTTTGACATTAAAAATTATTTTTTTTGCAACTAAAGCTTAATCAGCAGTATGTTTGGGTCTTTTTGGACATTTTGACATTAAATTTTTTTTTTTTGCAGATGTTAGGCCCCGGATGGGATTATATAATAGTAAACTTTCCCTTGCCATGGAATTTACCTATAGCTGCTGGCAACACGGAATTGGGCCAGTACCGGAAAGGGAACCAGTACCGGCTAGGGTACATGGTGTGAACGCTAGCGTTCAAACAAATTTAAGAAGTCCTAGGATAATGGCAGATATGGATAAAGAAGCAGTTCTGAAACATACACTGAGGCCCGTAAGGAAGTAATTTTTCATTCAAATTTTTCTTTAAAAAAATGCTTTTCAGGTAGAAAAAATTTGGTATTTAGTCTAATTTGATATAGAAGCTTAAAAAAAAAACTTTTTAAAAATTTTTTATGACTTTAAAAACATTGAACCGATATAACATGATTAAAATTTTTGAAGTTGAAGTTTTGGGTGAAAAGGGAAAGAGAGATTTTTTAAATAATTCTCAACTTTCAAATGACTGAAAGAACATGTGTACAATGTTCTGATTATATTTGTAATATAATCGCACCAGCAGCACTAATGTAGAGTTATTAGGTCATATAAAAGTGATCTAGAGTTTCAAAATTTTCGTTAAAAAATGCTTTTTCTGGTAAATTACAAAATTTGGTGTTAAGTCTAATGGATGACTGAGCTTAAAATATAATTTTAAAAAGATTTTATGACTTCAAAAACATTGCAGGGATATGAAGTGATAAAAAGACATTATAAACTTCTATATTGGGAGATATTTGAAGTTGAAGTTTTAAAGGGAAAGAGAGATTTTAAAATAATTCTCAACTTTCAAATGACTGAAAGAACATGTGTACAATGTTCTGATTATATTTATATTAATTTCAGGACATTTTTGAGTTATTAGGTCATATAAAAGTGATCTAGAGTTTCAAAATTTTCGTTAAAAAATGCTTTTTCTGGTAAATTACAAAATTTGGTGTTAAGTCTAATGGATGACTGAGCTTAAAATAACATTTTAAAAAGATTTTATCCCTTCAAAAACATTGCAGGGATATGAAGTGATAAAAAGACATTATAAACTTCTATATTGGAAGATATTTGAAGTTGAAGTTTTTGGGTGAAAAGGGAAAGAGAGATTTTAAAATAATTCTCAACTTTCAAACGACTGAAAGAACATGTGTACAATGTTCTGATTATATTTATATTAATTTCAGGACATTTTTGAGTTATTAGGTCATATAAAAGTGATCTAGAGTTTCAAAATTTTCGTTAAAAAAATGCTTTTTCTGGTAAATTACAAAATTTGGTGTTAAGTCTAATTGATGACTGAGCTTAAAATATAATTTCAAAAAGATTTTATGCCTTTAAAAACATTGAGGTGATATGAAGTGATAAAAAGTCATTATCATCTTCTATATTTGGAGATATTTCAGGTTGAAGTTTTGGGTGAAAAAGAGAAATCATATTTAAAGAAAAATTCTCAAGTTTCCAATGTTCTGATTATATTAATATTAATTAAAAGACATTTTTGAGTTCTTAGGTGATATAAAAGAGAACTATAGTATGAGAGTATTTTTATGGAATGTGTGTTATTATTATTTTGTTAAAGTATTAACTTTGTTGTCAGAATGGATGAAAGACTAGTTTAACTTTTTGTGTATTAGAACTAAAGTTACTTATTTTTGAGTTATTAGGTGATATAAAAGAGAACTATAGTATGAGAGTATTTTTATGGAATGTGTGTTATTATTATTTTGTTAAAGTATTAACTTTGTTGTCAGAATGGATGAAAAGACTAGTTTAACTTTTTTTTTTGTGTATTAGAACAAAAGTTACTTATACTAGTTGTTAAGATGGACCAAAAGTTGTTTATTTTACTATGAAATAAGGAAATGTTTATTAATAGATATTACATGGGAGTGTTTGTTTTATTTTAAGAAATTGAGTAAAAGATATCATCATATCATTTATTTTTTTTTTCATGTAAACAGATTATTAAGTATATACATGATATATATGTATACATTTTGGAAATGATATTTGACAAGGTGACTGTGGTATTTGGAGATATTATGATGGATCAAAAGTTGTGTTATTTACTAGGAAATAAGGAAATATTTATTAATCGATTATAACAGGGGGGAGTGTTTGTTTTGGAATAATTGAGTAAAAGATATCAACTTATTTTTTTCATGTAAAAGGGTTATTAAGCATATATGTATAAATTTTTAAAAATGTTATTCGACAAGGTGACTGAGGTATTATCTGATAATATGATGGATCAAAAGTTGTTTTTTTTTTTTGGAGAAATTAGGGTAAAAAGATTTGAACTTATTAAAAATTTTGAAATGTTATTTGACAAGGTGAATCCGGTATTCCCCTCATATTATTCAAGTTTGTTATGAAATAAAATTTTATATTTTTGGAAAAATTTAGTTTGTTAAAATTTTTATGGTAAAAAGATAAAATTGACTCCTTCTTATTGTAAGAAAAGCGGAACTCAATGGATTGAGGCAAATTGTGCTTTTGAACTGTTCTGTTGTGGGTCATCTGAATTCATGTTGGACAACTCTTTCAATCTACCTTCGACTAGTGGTCTTGTCATTAATATGGTGAAAGTTAAATTGACTACTTATTGAAGAAAAAGCGGAACTCAATGGATTGAGGCAAATTGTGCTTTTGAACTGTTCTGTTGTGCATCATCTGGATCCATATTGGACGACTGTTTCAATCTACCTTCGACTGGTGGTCTTGTCATAAAAATGGTGAAAGTTAAATTGACTACTTATTGAAGAAAAGTGGAACTCTGTGGATTGAGGCAAATTGTGCTTTTGATCAGTTCTGTTGTGCATCATCTGGATCCATATTGGACGACTGTTTCAATCTACCTTCGACTGGTGGTCTTGTCATTAATATGGTGAAAGTTCAATTGACTACTTATTGAAGAAAAGCGGAACTCAATGGATTGAGACTAATTTATGCTTTTGAACAGATCTATTGTGAGTCACCTGAGCCCATGTTGGACGACTGTTTCAATCTACCTTTGAGTCATCTGGTTCCATGGCGGACAACTGTTTCAATCTACCTTCGACTGGTGGTCTTGTCATTAATATGATAAAAGTTAAATTGACTCCTTGTTGTAAGAAAAGCGGAACTCAATGGAATGAGACAAATTTGTGCTTTTGAACAGATCTATCGTGAGTCACATGGGTCCATGTTGGACGACTGTTTCAATCTACCTTCGCATCATAGTCTACTAGACCTCTCAATTGATGTAGTTAATACAAAATAGTAGGAGTCATTGGAGTGATGGGGTGACGATTTCTTGTTGTGTAGCTGCTGTCTATGTTGGACTGCAGTTTCAATTAACTTTCATTTAGTAATACTACCCTACTGACAGTTAGCCTTCAAAATGTGATTTAACACAGGAGTTTTAAAAAAAAAAATAAAATTTGAGAGTCGTAGTTTGAAGTCTGTTATTGTTGTGAAGCTTAGGCCTATGTTGGACAACAGTTTCAATCAACTTTCACATAAGAGTGTCCTGTTCCAGTTACTTTGCAAATTATCATAAATAGGGGGTATTAAAGAGTGAAAATAATGCAGCCAAATAAGAAATTTGACAAACACAGAGATTAGAAATTGAACAAGAAAATGTTTAATTACTTCAAAATAAATAAAGTGCTGGTCTACATAATCCATTGTGCAGTTACTGGTAAAACTTTGACGATAATATGACACAAGGTTACAAGAATGCTTACAAGACATAAACATTATCATAATAACAAGGTTTCGATAAGTAGTGTAAGGAAAATATGAAGAGCTTATAATATGAAATTTTTTTTGACATTTCTGAACAGTTACTGTAGTTGGCAAAATTATGAAAGTATAATTCAGCAAGGACGACAAGTTTTGTTCTTTTTTAACAAAAATGATAGTAGCAAAGCAACATTTTACATATCCAGTTGCAAAATTATGAAGAAAATACAACATTTATGAAATTTCTATACAGTGACTGCCAAAATTATGGAATGATAACACAGTAGAGTGAGAAGACAATGTGATAATACAAAATACAGCAAAAGTTTTCAAATGGACTAGTTTGGCTAATCTAAAAATAAGAATTAAGACAGGAAATAGCTTGATCATCTAATAATTCTTGAAGAATCTATTAAAGATTGTGGCTGTAGCATGACCACAATGTATGACAGCAGATTTTTTGATTTGTTCCAGAGCTACTTGAAGGGGGAACCGGGGTCGGATGCGCCCAACAAGTATTTGCAAAACTCTGCAGTTGGGGTATTTAGATTGAAGTTCAATTTATAGAGGATGTCTGAGCACATCCTCTGATACCTTGCCCAGGTATCCTTGAGGTAATTTTGTGCAAGCTCACCACACTGATCAAATGAGATTGAACCATCATCCTGGTAATATTCACATATTTTGCTTTCATACAACATGCAAGCAATATGCAAACATACCGAGTATGAACTGGGCCTAGGAACTATGACCTCTTCAAACCTGTGTGTGGGTTCAGGATTTGTGGTATCTTGAGACAATATTATTTGACCATTGTCAAACCTGAGGTTAATGTTGATGCAATTATCATCAAGGTTAATGGGTTCATTAGCATCTGATTGGGGTTGGGAATGCAATAACAGGTAGGAATAAGTTTCCCTGAGCTTCACAGCCTTATCATAAGCAGCTTGGTCGATAAGGATGACCCCCTCACCCCTCCTTGCATCATCTAAAGTCAGGAAGTATTCAGCAGACCAGTGACGATTGACCAAACTTGTCCTGGAAATCAGTTTCATTTTACTGTCTTGCTCGTGTACAAGTAGGCTTAGCCTAAAATGGGGTAACATTTCTTTCAGGCTATAAATTAACCAATCATACAGTTCTATAGTCAGATTGATATGTTCTTCTGTGATTTGAAGATCATTGATATGTGACCTTCCATGAACAATGTGCACAAGGGATGTTGACCAGTTGCCACGTAAATCCACTGATCTGACGAGTTCAAGGCGATTAGGTAGTACGACCATCCTATTCTCTCGTTCTACTTGCATTTCTTCACTCCCCTCAATGAGTATTTCCATAAGAGATTCGGTCTGGAAAACATAATAAAGAAAAATTAAGTTACTCCTTTTGTTTAATTTGATTTTTTTTTATCAGCTATGACTGATAAAGATAAAAGTTCAGAAAAAGTATAACTTGTTTCCAATTTGGTCTTGGGCAAGAATTAACAGTTTTTGATGATATAAAAATAACTAAATATAAGATTTTTCTTTTACAAATAATTGTGAATTGAATAATTACAAGAGTGAGAAAGAAGAATAAGGATTTTTTATCTGACAGGACTGACAAAGATAAGACCAAAAAAAGTATAACTTATTATCAATTTGATATTGGGTGAATAATAAAAAGAATTTTATAGTCATCAAATAACTAAATATGTTATGTTTTTAAAAAGTAGTGAATTGGTTAAATACTGCAGTGTGAAAGAGAAATATTGTAATTACCTTTTTTTGTAGGAGATGAATTTCGAACTGATTGGACTTAATCCTGATGTTATTATGCGGCTGATGAGCACACATATGCATGATGATGTCGATCCTGGTATTGCCATCGGATTGACACTTGATGTCATGAGCCGCAGAGCTTCTGTTGTACAAAAAAGAACTGGATGCCATGGTTATTCTATGAAGAGCAGAATGACAGTGAGGAGGGGGACAAATAATATTAAATATGATTTCAGTGTAATTACTTCAAGGGGGGTGGGGCTAAGAGAGGGTGCCATGGCTAACATGCATGCATGAGTGCTTCAAAGGCATGGGATGGGATGAAACAACTAACAAAAAAAATCCAAGTACAAAATTATATTAATAGTGTATAAAATAAAATCATATCTAAAAAACAAAGCATATTTTTGGAATAATGAAATACAAAAACAGAACAATATTATCTGATTAGCTTTCATTGAAGGACTCAAATAAAAAATATTACTGTTGATAACAGAATGGATTAATTTTTTTATTCATTTTGTAATGTAAATTCTTTTTTTCTAGTAAGAGAAAGATATTGTTGGGAGTTTCTTTTATGACAGAAGTCAGTCGTAACTTCGGGCTAGGACAAAATGACAAAAGAGAACTCACGCGAGATTTGGTTATGAGGCGAGAGTTGAGCGTGACGTCACGGGTGTAAACAACATGGCGTCGATGGAAGAGAGGGGAGGGAATGAAGCTAAGGAAAATGACGATTATGGAGTTTTCGAAGATATTTGGAATACTAGAGGTGGGTATAGACGATGAAATAGTGTGAATAGTGTCTTCGCATAGATGCAGTACAGCGAATGCGAAGATTTATAGGATATTTTTGTAGTTAAACTTGATTTATTATTGAGCTGTCTGTGTTACTCTGTGAAATTTGTTTGGAACAGAGTCTTTTTAAAAACTGTCATTCGTCGTTCGACATGTCTCTGAAATAATACCTTTTTTGCTGGATAGGGATATTTAAGTTGATAAAAAAAATCATGAATGTGTATTGTTACCAGATTACACAGTTATATAAACTAATACTGTGTTAGGAAATTATTGATTCAATATGATCTAATTGTTGTTATTATTCTTTTCTTCTTCTTATTCTTTGTTATTATTATTATTATTTTTGACAGTTGAATTTAAAAAATAGATGTGTGATAATACTGAATAATTAAAAAGGCGATTGCGTGACAAGCACATCCCTGGGGCGATTAATCCGAGATCAAAGGGAATAATTAAAGGGCAATTATCTTTTGCCCGCATCCACAGGGGTGGATAAGCCAGGATGCCCAAACCCAAAAAAAATCAATAAACAGACCAATTAAGGATGCCATA